>CANIUD010000184.1:0-645000 GCA_947470075.1 Closterium sp. Yama58-4 | reverse complement strand
GCACTACTCATGCACGCACATGAGTGCATGTGTGCCCGGCTCACCTCCGCGCCATGAATGAGAACGAGCGGCTTGAGTCACGTGCATGTGTGCATGTGTGTGCACATGTGCGTACGTGCATGCAAGTACAAGTTGTGTGCAGGTATGCCGGCTCACCTCCGTGCCATGAATGAGAATGAGCGGCTTGAGTCGCTCACACACTGCATCCAGCGCTGCGGAATCCACCACTTGGAATAGCGGTACCTGTGGAGGGGGGGGGAGGGGAATGAAGGGACGGACAGATGAGGGAACAGGGTAGGTTGCCTTCTCATTCTCAGTGGTTTGACTGACTCTTCACTCTTCCTTCTTTCGAGGCGTCTCAAAATGAGAGAACAGGTTACGCCCTCTGTCCACTCAAGCCTCACCACCGATGAGGGAACAGGGTAGGTTGCCTTCTCATTCTCAGTGGTTTGACACACTCTTCACTGTTTCTTCTTTCCCAACCTTCTCCTTTCATCGCACATTCGTCACCAGATCAAGGCACCGATGGCGTTTGATATTCCACCGAACGCTCTTTTGGGCATGCTGCGGATCAAGCCCCCTTCACCCATCCCCCCCTTCACCCATCCCCCCCTTCACCCATCCCCCCCTTCACCCATCCCCCCCTTCACCCATCCCCCCCTTCACCCATCCCCCCCTTCACCCATCCCCCCCTTCACCCATCCCCCCCTTCACCCATCCCCCCCTTCACCCATCCCCCCCTTCACCCATCCCCCCCTTCACCCATCCCCCCCTTCACCCATCCCCCCCTTCACCCATCCCCCCCTTCACCCATCCCCCCCTTCACCCATCCCCCCCTTCACCCATCCCCCCCTTCACCCATCCCCCCCTTCATCCCCCCCTTCACCCATCCCCCCCTTCACCCATCCCCCTCTTCACCCATCCCCCCCTTCACCCATCCCCCCCTTCACCCATCCCCCTCTTCACCCATTCCCCTCCTCATCAATCCCTCTTTGTGCTCTCAAGCCCTGTCCTGCTCCTCTATCGGCACATGCTTCATGTATACCTGCTTCACCAGTTCAAGGCACAAGTGCCGTTTGATGTCTCGCCGCACGCTCTTGGGCATGCTGCGGATCAGCCCCTCCTCATCGATCCCCCTCGTGGCTGTGAAGTTCTGCTGCTCCTGCCCCTTCAGGCCTGATATGTATAAGGTCTCTCAACATGCCTCTGCTCACCTTCTTAACAAGACCAAGGCACAGGTGTCGTTTGATGTCTCTCCACACGCTCTTGGGCATGCTGCGGATCAGCCATTCCTTACAAGGAGTCTCACTGAGACTGTCTCAACATGCCTCTGCTCACCTTCTTCACCAGGTCAAGGCACAGGTGTCGTTTGATGTCTCTCCGCACGCTCTTGGGCATGCCGCGGATCAGCCCCTCCTCATCGATCCCCCTCCAGCTCTGTGATATTCTGCTGTCCCTGTCCCTTCAGGTCTGACTGATGATACACAGTGTCATAGCACGCCTCGTACGTACCTTTTTTACCAGTTCAAGGCACAAGTGCCGTTTGATATCCCTACGAACACTCTTGGGCATGCTGCGAATCAGCCCCTCCTCATCGATCCCCCTCCAGCTCTGTGATATTCTGCTGTCCCTGTCCCTTCAGGTCTGACTGATGATACCCAGTGTCATAGCACGCCTCGTACGTACCTTTTTTACCAGTTCAAGGCACAAGTGCCGTTTGATATCCCTACGAACACTCTTGGGCATGCTGCGAATCAGCCCCTCCTCGTCGATGCCCCGCGTAGCAGTGAAGTTCTGCTGCTCCTGCCCCCTTCAGGCTCTATGTACAGAGTCTCAGACTCTCAACGAGCCTCTTACCTTTTTGACCAGTTCAAGGCACAAATGCCGTTTGATATCTCTCGGCACGCTCTTGGGCATGCTGCGAATCAGCCCTTCCTTACAAGGAGTCTCACTGAGACTGTCTCAGCAAGTCACCTACCTTCTTCACCAGTTCAAGGCACAGGTGCCGTTTGATGTCTCGCCGCACGCTCTTGGGCATGCTGCGGATCAGCCCCTCCTCATCGATCCCCCTGGTCGCAGTGAAGTTCTGCTGCTCACCAGATAGAGGCTCAATTGCCCCGGTATCCTCTCCTCCCCTGCTCACCTTCTTCACCAGGTCAAGGCATAGGTGTCGCTTAATGTCTCGCCGCACGCTCTTGGGCATGCTGCGAATCAGCCCCTCCTCATCGATCCCCCTGGTCGCAGTGAAGTTCTGCTGCTCCTGCCGCAGCACGCGCTTCTGCAGGGCAGGTGGCAACTGGTGGCGGTTCATCCACCAGGTCAGGTCCCTCCTCCGCAGCTGCATCTCCTCCATTCGCGATGTGATGCTGTGAAGGAAAACCTGGGCGTGGGAAGAGGATTGGTAGGGGAAGTGGATGGGCAGGGGATGGGGTGGGGGTGTCCAGGGCAGGTGGGAACTGGTGGAGCTTCTGCCACCAAGTTAGACGGTTTTGGAGTCGACTCAAAGACCCCCGTCATCGCAGTGAAGTTCTGCTGCTCCTGCCGCAGCACGCGCTTCTGCAGGGCAGGTGGCAACTGGTGGCGGTTCATTTACCAGGTGAGGTCCCTCCTGCGCAGCTGCATCTCCTCCATCCGCGATGTTATGCTGTGCAGAAAGACCTAGAATGTGAGGGTAGGATTGGAGGGGATAGGTGTGGATAGGTGGGGATGGGGTGGGGATGGGAAGGGCAGGTGGCAGCTGGTGGCGGTTCATCCACCAGGTGAGATCCCTCCTGCGCAGCTGCATCTCCTCCATCCGAGATGTGATGCTGTGAAGGAAAACCTGGGTAAGGGAAGAGGATAAGTAGGGGAAGTGGATGGGCAGGCAGCGGACAGGGTGGAATGGGATGGGACGGGGATGGTGATGGGGTGGGGATGGGTGAGGGTGGGGATGGGTGGGGATGGGTGGGGATGGGGCCACGACAGGTAGTAACTGGTGGTGGTTCATCCACCAGGTGAGACTCTTCGCCCTGCTTTTCCTTATGAGCAGCATGGAGGGCATGAGTCCCGCTAGCACCATGATGACAGCGAAGGTAGCTTTCGTTGCAAGACAACTCAATATTAGCACATGCTCCTGGATATTTCCAATGAGCTGGGTAAAGAGCATAAGCCCTGACAGGACCACGGTGACCGCATGGTGCTGGCACACTCATCCTCGCAATAAGGCGTTCCGTTACAACTTTCAAGAACACACACACCTGAATATTCCCAATGAGCAGGGTAAATAGCATAAGACCCGATAGCACCATGATGACAGCAAAGGTGGTTTCCACAAAATTGGTGCTGGGGACGAGCGCATTGCCGAAGGAGCTGAGGGGGGTTCAAAGGGGTTTGGGGGGGTGTGTGGTGGCAAAGAAAGGTCCGAGGGGGCAGGTGGAGAAAAGCGGTGAAGGGGAGAGGGGGCGAAGTGGAGTAAGAGGGAAGGTGGTCTCCACAAAATTGGTGCTGGGGACGAGGGCGTTGCCGAAGGAGCTGAGAGCAGTTCAGGGGGGTTGGGAGGGATGTGTGGAGGCAAAGGAAGGGGCAGGCGGAGATGGGAGGGGGGAAGGGGAAGGGTGAAGCGAAGCAGCGGGTTCTGCAGATTGTTTTTGAGAATTCTCAAAAACAATCTGCAGCAGCAGGAAGGGTGAAGCGAAGCAGCGGGTTTCCAAAAAGTTGGTGCTGGGGAAGAGAGCATTGCAGAAGCTGTGGGGAGGGAGGAAAAAAAGGGAGGGGGATATGGTTGGCCAAAGAAAATCTTTGCGACATGTGGTCAAAGTTGGCCAAAGAATATCTTGGCGACATGTGGTCAAAGTTGGCCAAAGAATATCTTGGCAACATGTGGTCAAAGTTGGCCAAAGAATATCTTGGCGACATGTGGTCAAAGTTGGCCAAAGAATATCTTGGCGACATGTGGTCAAAGTTGGCCAAAGAATATCTTGGCGACATGTGGTCAAAGTTGGCCAAAGAATATCTTGGCGACATGTGGTCAAAGTTGGCCAAAGAATATCTTGGCGACATGTGGTCAAAGTTGGCCAAAGAATATCTTGGCGACATGTGGTCAAAGTTGGCCAAAGAATATCTTGGCCAAAGTTGGTGCTGGGGCCATCTTTCATCAGCTGCAGCGCCATGTGGTAGATGCCAAACTTGAACGCGCCATCTCTTACAGTCACGGTCTTTACTGAGTGACTAAACAGCATACGCACCTGAGAGTCATTATACCGAAAAACAGGGCAAAAGAATATCTTAGCGACAGCAGAGCCATCCTTCATCAGCTGCAGTGCCATGCTGAATATGCCAAAGTTGAACGTGCCATTTCTTAAGGATTCTCACCTTAGAGTCATGATTCCAAAAAAGAGACCAAAGAAAATCTTGGCGACAGCAGAGCCGTCTTTCATGAGCTGCAGTGCCATGTTGTAGATGCCAAAGTTGAAATCCCCATTCCTTAGGGATGCACCACCATTCCCACCTGAGAGTCATGATGCCAAAGAAGAGTCCAAAGAAGATCTTGGCAACAGCAGAGCCTTCCTTCATCAGCTGCAATGCCATGTTGTAGATGCCAAAGTTGAAATCCCCATTCCCCTCGAAGCACGTCGTCTCGAGAGTAGCGTTGGCGCCCCATGCGGCCCATGCTGGGCTCACTTGAGCGGTCGTTGTCTCGTATGCTTCGGGGCATGTCACGTAATTGGGGTTGCACACAGACGTGGGGACCTGGGAAAGGGGGAGGGGGGAGAGATTGGAGGAGAGAGAGGTGGGGGGAGGGGAGAGAAGGAGCTGTTGTCTCGTATGCTTCGGGGCATGTCACGTAGTTGGGGTTGCACACAGATGTGGGGACCTGAGGAAGGAAGAGAGAGTGGGCAGGGGGAAGGAGAGAGGGGGGGTTGGGACATGACGTCGGGTGATCTGACCCTGAAGAGGGTCGATCAGGCGAGGTCGATCATGCCACGACATGGCAGGGCGTGGTGCGGCATGGTGCGGCATGGTGTGGCGTGGTGTGGTGTGGTGTGGCGTGGTGTGGCGTGGTGTGATGTGGCATGGCATGGCGTGGCATGGCGTGGCATGGCGTGGCATGGCGTGGCATGGCATGGCATGGCATGACATGGCATGGCGCGGTGGTGGCATGGCATGGCATGGCATGGCATTGCATCGCACTCACATCAAATCGCATGGAGTGGTGTGGCATGGCATGGCATGGCATGGCATGGCATGGCGTGGCATGGCGTGGGATCGAATGGCTTCCATGGCATGCCATGGCATCGCATTACATGACAGCCTCTCAGTCTCTCACCTGCTGGCACAGCGTCTGGAAGCATGTAGCCACCCGCTCAGACGCCAGCAGATACCAGAGGGACCCGAATACCTGGTGGGGTGGGAGGTGACGTCCAGGGGGGATGGGGGGGAAGGGGAGGGTGTTGGGTAAAAGGGAGAAGGGGAGAAGGGGAGAAGGGAAGGTGAACATTTACAAGCTCACACACTCCCGGACTCACGCATTTTCAAATTCACACATTCCTGGACTCGCGCATTTTTCAATTTCACTCATTCCGGAACTCATGGGTGACAATGATGTAGGCCACAAGATTGAGTGTGCAGCACCCCCCTCCCTCCCCCCCCCACCCACACAACACTGCAACACCGAAGATATAACTGTTCACTCACGGCACCTGCACTGCATGGCAAATCCTAAGAACGGCCTTCTTTGACTCATATGAGCAGCAACCATGTATGCGATGAAGTTCAGCGCAAAACCCCACCACGCCGCGCCAAAGATGTAGCCGTTGTTTCACTGCACCCGCACAGCAAGTCTTCTTGGGAATGGATGGGCTCTCTTTACTCACATGGGCAGCAATCATGTATGCGATGAAGTTCAACGCAAAACCCCACCACGCCGCGCCAAAGATGTAGCCGTTGACCCGCTGCGCTCGCACGGTGAAGCGGGCGGCGAGAATCAGCTTCATCACGTACTGTAGAATGATAGCGCTGAAGGCTATAGTGACACCGCCTGTAGAGAAATCGTATGAAGCCTTGTCCAGTTGGATTAGCATGGGGGCAATCACCCACACAAAGACCTGGAATCATTCAGGGAGGGAAAGGAGGGGTGGATTGCAAAAGTTTTGCAGGTAGAGCACAAACGCCAGCATTAAAAAGTTCTGCAGGTTCCTTCAGCACTCCCTGTAAAGTTTATATGAATCTTATTGCTGTCAAATAATCTGAACCGATTTTCCTACTGTTACAACTTACAATAATCCACCTGTTTCAAATTTGCCCCAACCAGCCACCAATCAAGCCCACCTGCGGAATCGGCAAAGTCGCGATGATATCGAAGACCACCCCGCCAAGGGAACACCTCGACCGGGCAATCTTCCTCGCATTAGTCACCATCTCGCTGCCGTGCCCCCTCGCTATAGCTTCCTTCGACACGTAAGCCGTGCGCAACGACAGAAACGCATCCACAAGGAAAACCAAGTCGCACGCGCTCCGAAGCACCATGAGGACTATCGAAAAAATCGTTTCCAGAAATAGGCATGACACTTCCGGACTGTAAGAGATTAGGTATAGGAAGCAAGGATCAACGGCTAGCGATGCGGAGTGAACCAGCGCGACGAATCTCATCCATCGCTTCATACGCGTTGTACGCGGATCCAATACTCGTCCGAACCACCACCACGTTTTCCCCCAAAGCGCGTCGGATTTCATCTCCTCGAGCGGAATGTCCGGAAAATTGTGTGACACGAGCCGCACCATGCCACCGTGAAACGAGGGTCTCAAAGGGCCGCTGTCTGGGATCGCGTCGCGCCGTTTTCCAAATATCCCGGACATCATGCGGCCGCTAAGGCTCCTGCCGCTGGTGATTCCGCCGTCGCTGCCGCCGTCAATGCCGCCGTGACTACCGCCGGGACTTCTGCCTTGACTACCGCCGTGTTTGACGCCGCTGCGTCGAAAGCTCCAGCTCCCATTGCGGCTCCTCGCACGTAGCCCATTGGAAGCACCGCCGAGGGTAGTGACGGCCGACGCCGAGGCGGCTCGACGCGCGTTAACGTGCGCAGAGGAGGCGGGAACGGCGGACGGGGGAAGGGAAAACGTGGGAATGGAGTGGTGGTCCGAGGCGCTTGGCGGAAGCGCGGCGCGAGAAGCGAGTTCAGCCTCACTCGCTTGGTCGTGTGGTGAAGGCTTCGCGACTCGTTGGCCGTGCCGCAATGTCATGACTCGAAAGCAGAGAGATAAGGATTGACACACCAGTAGAGCAGCAACGGTATGTTCGTAAATGAGGGATCTATTACTTGCACGGAGCGGCTCGAAGTGCGTCTGAGCCTCTAGCTAACGCGTATGCATATGTCAAGCGCTCGGGGATGGATTGTGTTTGGGGGTTTGCTACTGCTGCTGTTGGGATGTGGATGTGGAAAAAGTGGTGGAACTGGTTCAAGAGGGGCTTGGAGCGGTGGAGGGGTAGCTTATGAAATCACTAGCCGAACCTGCCCATTCGGTTGGAGTTCGAGCCAGATGTCTCGTTTGGCACAAGCACTGGCTCGTTACGCAGTGTTTAGTGATGCATCTGGCTGCAACTGGAGTCCACACTCAGCCTATCTCCCTTCGATTTAGTCACAAATACACCTTTCAGGACACTCTGCGAGTTGAACCCAATGAGCCCGTCGCTGATCTGACCCCATTCGGACTGGATCGCAAATGAACCGCACCTCTCACCGACCCGGAAGGCAAAATTCGGTTTGTTATCTGTACCGCATCACCTAGGGGAATGTGGCTCCAACACCTCGAACAATATCCAAGGCTGCGCCAGGGGTTTGCGAAAGCCGAGCCGAGTCTCCTCGCACACAGTCGAACCTCCACCGGGCCTCACCGGAGAACCAGACCATCATCAAGAATCGCGCGACGGGTAGCATCACCACAGCAGCCATACCCCCCAAAAAGTGATCCTCATTTTTTCTCTGGGCCCCACATTTGCTAGTACAGTACACCTACAACATACCTCTGACGTCGTATGCTATTTATTCTTTGCTGGGGTGCGATGCGGATCTAGGTCGCTCTCCTAAATTACGTGTTGACATCGCAATCCGCGAACCGTTCTGCGTAGCATAGCGTAATGTCCTGACGAATCATGCTTGTGCTTGTCACTTCATAGAACCCTCCGGAACGGCTCCTTCGAGGCGCCTCCATAAATTTTCGCTGGTCGATTGCCTTGCGAGCCTGCCTGTTCTTACATCGGCTCTCCTTTTAGGCGGTTTAAGTTGGACGCTTGAGGCGCTTCAGACTACTTCAGGCGGTTTTTTACAATCTACCCGTTGTATTGTCATCGCGCGGTTGAGTATTAGGTCAGGGTCTCCGCACTTTACGCGAGCTGGTGCCTTACTTCGAGTCCTTAGTCAAACCCGTCGAAATTAGCTCTACCAGCGCCTCGCAATCGCGCAGAACCGAGCGCGAAGGATGGCGAAACCTTCGCAAACAAGAGGAGTCGTCCTCGCAATCTTCGTTACGATCATGGCGTTACAAGTGATCCACGTGGCGGGTGAGTTCCCGTCGTTCTTCAATCTGACCACGTGGCGGCCAATCTCCCTCTCCTAAGCGCCTCAAGATGGCTGCTTTAATATCTCCCCACTATCTCATCCCCGACCCAAAACATCCCCTCCCCGGCTCCGCTCGTCTCCGCAATTGCCCCCGTTGAAGCTGTAGCGGCCGTAACCCTAGCATCGCACACGCGAAGCGGTTTACCTGCTTCGTCCTCTGTCGTACCCGTCTCTCTCTCCTCTCCCGCCTCTCTCACAACAACACCTTCCCCCACTCCCGGCTCTCCACCCTTTCCCCGCCACACCCTGGCAATCAATTGACAGGGCTGTACCCCACCGAGTCGTCCGCTTTGAGGCGCCTCAAATATCAGCAGGGCTTCACCCCACCATGTCGTCCGCTTTGCATGGGGTCAAGATTTAAGATACCCCACTTCACTGTCCCGCACCCCTCTCCGCCCCTCTCAACATACAAACACCCTTCTCCCCTCTCCCTTCTCCTTTTCTGCCCTCTCCCCACTCTTCTCCCCTATCTCCTGTTTCCCCCTACCCACCTCCTGATTGCCAGCTGTTGCAAATGTTTCTCTAACGAGCATCACGATGCACAAGCACATCAACTGGGTGTTCCTCCCCCAGATCTACCTTCCTCTGCGCCGATAGCAACCGTTCTGACCCGTTCAGCCTCATAATCCCCTTCTCCTCACTCCCCTCTCTCCTGCTTTCCCCTCTATCTCCCCCACCGCCCCCTGTTGCCAGCTGTGGCGAATGTGACTTTAACGAGCATCACGCTGCACAAGCACATCAACTGGGTGTTCCTTCCCCAGGTCTACCTCCTCTGCGCGGATGGTAACCGCTCCGACCTGCCCTTCTCTCCACCGCTCAACATTCAAGTGAACCTCACGGGGAAGGAGGACTGGCAGGTGAGACCGAGGGGAAGGAGGAGCAACAGATGCGCCTTAAGGGGAGGTGGGAGGAGGTTGATGGTTTATGGTTGCCGATGGCAACCGCTCGGACCTGCCCTTTTCGCCGCCAATCAACGTGCAAGTCAACCTCATGGGGAAGGAGGACTGGCAGGTGAGGGCAGGGGAGAGGGGTGACAGGTGAGGATGAGGGATGTAAGTGATTGTATGATAGTTGGAGGAGGTTGGTGTGTAATGAGTGCGGATGGCAATCGCTCCGACCTGCCCTTGTCTCCGCCGCTCAACATTCAGGTGAACCTGACGGGGAAGGACTGGCATGTGAGGCTGAGGGGAAGGTGAGGGCTGGAACGGCTGTGTGACAGTTGTAAGGTGATGGGTCGCCAGCATTCCTTAACTGCTCTTCCTGCTCTGCGAATCCAACTTCTCAGCCCCCAAGGGCCACTCGCCCTTCCATATCCTCCCTACATCCTTCCACTTGCCCTCCCTCTTGTGTCCCTTCTAACCAGCCTCTCTCCCCAGACCTGATTTTCTTTGCTTTTCTCCCGACTCACTCCCTCTCCCTCCCCCTTCCTCCCTTCCCACTCCCCCCCCCCCCCCCCCCGCTTCCCCATCGCAGCCCCTATTTCAAATGGACAGTGGCAGATGCAAGTCGTGCAGCATGTACGAGAATGGGTGGATAGCAGACTGTCCCTACCTGCTCTTCCCGCTCTGTGACTGCCCTTACCTGCTCTCCCGTCCTTTCTTTCCGCCCTTCCTTTGCTCCCCATTCCAGCCCCTATTCCCAATGGACAGCGGCAGCTGCAAGTCGTGCGGCATGTACGAGAAGGGGTGGATAGCAGACAGCCCCTACCTGCTCTTCCCGCTCTGCGAGTCCAACTTCTCAGCCCCCAAGGGCCACTCTCCTGCGCCCGGTGCTGCCGGTTTTGGCGAGCTCCTACTGGCAGACCCAAAGAGGAATTTGGAGTTTGTTCTGTCATGTCCTGCTTGTGTGAGGGACTTGGAAATGAGCACAGGCGATGGTGAGTTGCATTTCCCTGTCCCTGTCCCACTCCCTGTCTCTGCCTCTGCCTGTCTCTGTCTCGGTTGCTGCCCCTACCTGCTCTTCCCCCTCTGCGAGTCCAACTTCTCAGCCCCCAAGGGCCACTCTCCTGCGCCCGGTGCTGCGGGCTTCGGAGAGCTGCTACTGGCAGACCCAAAGGGGAATTTGGAGTTTGTTCTGTCATGTCCTGCTTGTGTGAGGGACGTGGAGATGAGTACGGGAGATGGTGAGTTAAAGTACAGGCAATGATGTCTATGTCTCTGCGTCTGTCTCTGTCTGGTGGGTGGTGTTGCGGGCTTTGGCGAGCTGCTACTGGCCGACCCAAAGGGCACGCTCGAGTTTGTGCTCTCGTGCCCTGCATGTGAGGGACCTGGAGATGAGTACAGGAGATGGTGAGCTGGTCTTGGCTCTTATGCCTCTGTCTTTGACCGTCTGTCTCTGTCTCTCTCTGTTGGGCTGACTGGTGCTGCGGGCTTTGGGAAGCTGTTACTGGCCGACTTAAGGGGCACGCTCGAGTTTATTCTGTCATGTCCTGCGTGTGTGAGGGACCTGGAGATGAGCACAGGCGATGGTGAGCTGGTCTTGGTTCTTATGCCTCTGTCTTTGACCATTTGTCTCTGTCTCTCTCTGTTGGGCTGAGTTTGTGTTCTCATGTCCTGCGTGTGAGGGACCTGGAGATGAGTACAGGAGATGGTGAGCTGGTCTTGGTTCTTATGCCTCTGTCTTTGACCATCTGTCTCTCTCTCTCTCTGTTGGGCTGACTGGTGCTGCCGGCTTTGGCGAGCTGCTACTAGCCGACCCAAAGGGCACGCTCGAGTTTGTTCTGTCATGTCCTGCGTGTGTGAGGGACCTGGAGATGAGCACAGGCGATGGTGAGTCGACCAGGGTTGCTATGCCTCTGTCTCTATCCGTCTGCCTCTGTCCGCCTGTCTCTGTCCCTGTCTGTCGGACTGAGTGGTGCTGCGGGCTTTGGGGAGCTGCTACTAGCCAACCCAAAGGGCACTCTGGAGTTTGTGCTCTCGTGCCCTGCATGTGTGAGAGACTTGGAGATGAGTACAGGCGACTGTGAGCTGGTCCTCTTTCCCTGTCTCTGTCTCTGTCTCTGTCTCTGTCTCTGTTTCTGTATCTGATAAATTCTCTGTCTCTCTCTCTGTGAAAACCTCTTATCTGCATCCTCCTCCACATATTCTCACCTCCTGCTTCCCTCCTGCCCCTCTCCTTCCTCCCTCTCCCCCCCTCCTCCCTGCCTCATTTTTCCCCCCTCCATCAATCATTCATCCTTACTCCCCCTTTCTCTGTGCCTTGTTTCCTTCCTTCCAGCTCCCACAGTTCTTGCACCTCAAGGCTTGGGGGTGGTGGTGTGGGTGATAGCAGGCGTGGCAGTAGTGGGTGTGCTTGTACTGCTCATCACATCCATGGTCTACATCACTAAAGGCGGCGATCAGATTCTCGACGAATCGGAGCGTGCCAAGTTAGTTGAGATGGGGCCGACGTCGTCAGAGGAGCCGCTTTATGCGCTGGGAAGAGAGCCACGACATGCATCCGATGTGCTTAAAGGCGACCCTGACGATTACCTATAGAAGAGCGGATGATGCAAGCAATTAATGGTTTATTTCGGACACAACACAAGGAGGACTCTTGTATGGTTGGACCTAGTGAGCTGTTTGGTTATGAAGGTTTACGGTATTCAAGAAGCCTTCTTGTAATGCTGAGGTGCGTGGAGGTATATTTATGGCAATGAAAATTTGCGATTCAGCATGAGGTCATAATCCTCTTCCACGTGCGGTTACGTAAGAGCTTGTGAAATAGTTTACATACTACTTTAGTTATATAATGTTTATTTGAATCCCATGTTGATACATACCCTCCGAGCCCTCTCTCCACCATACTAAAATTCACCAGATCGCGCCTAACCTTGATATTATCTACCCCAGCAGCTTGTGTCCGTCAGTTCCCCTGGCGGCCTGGCCCTCACTTCCTCCGCTCCATTCAAAGAACCCCGCCTCCGCCCCCCCACCCCCACCCCCCCACACCAACGATCGGCGCACAAAAAGCCCCCACCATTCCCCCTGCCATCGATTCCAGTTCGCATCCAATCCAACCCAAACCACTCGCTCGCATCGCCTCTCGTTGGCATAAACGGTGTCAAACCGTCCTGCGCATCGCTCGGGTCGCTCGCTTCCCGTTGTCGCCACTCCATCGTTTCATTCCCGCATCTTAGCATCGACCGCTTCGCAGCCTTCACGCCTCTCCGCATTCGACGCTCGCGTACCCTCGCTATAGTCACACCTGTCATGCTCCACGCTATGGCCGCTCCCCAAACCATTTTCCGTCTCGCGTTCTCCCGCGCATCGCCCGGATCTGCCTCCGAGATCGCCGGAACCGCGTTCCGATGCTTCGCCGCGAAGGCCGGAGGCGAGAAATCATCATCAGCGGGAAAGACGGGAGGCGAGAAGCCGAAGACGACGCGGAAATCGAAAGACGACAGTCCTAAGCGACCTATGTCGGCGTATATAGTCTTTGCGACTCATGAGCGACCTGTGCGTGTAACTCTGAGTATTTTAAGTTGACTCGTAACACACCCGGCTGCCCTTAGCATCATGCCCCCTTGCATGGTCGTCACGTGTGATCAGTAGATTTTTTAGTCGACTCAAAAATCGTCTGTCCCTAGTGATCCATGTCCCCTTACATGGTCATCACGACTGAAGAGCGACCTGTGCGTGCGCCGTCTCGTGCTTTCTGATTCGACTACATCGCCGTTGTTTTCGTCTATTTCGTTTTTGTCACCATAGTTGTTTTTTTCGGTTCGTCCATCTCTTCTTAGCGTATCCCAGCAATAGTCCACGTTTAGTCCCAGCAATAGTCCACGTTTTTTTCGGTTCGTCCATCTCCTCTCGTTATTTCTCTTCTATGGTCCATCAAGCATTGTTTGTTGGTCTTTTGTCCCTCAAATGGCTTTTGGCCCTCAAACTACGAATCGATCCACGGATTCGCCTCCTTTTGTATTTGCTATCCTCTGATGATCTCCTGGATGTGTAATTCTAGTAATTCTCTCCCTGTGAATTTCGTGCATCTATATATTTCCCGATTCGAGCCTTCCTCGCTCAAAGATTTCCCGACCTCTCCTTCTGCTGCATTCCCGCGCATTCCCCTTTTCGCCTGTGCGACAGAAAGTGATTCGCGAGAAGCCCGACTTAGCCTTCGCCGACATCGGCAGGGTCATTGGCGAACGGTGGCGAAACCTCTCAGGTAGGACATTGGCGAGCATTGCAATTATTCCCACAGTTGGCCTACTGGATATCCCACAGCTAGGCCCCGTTTCCAAACCAAGAAACGTCCAGATGTCTTCAGAAATTCAACGTTTGTGTTCCTCCTCTGTACGCATGGCCTCACCTCTCTCTGTCCTCGTTTCCTCACCACTGACCGTATGCGCATCCCCTCCCCCTTCCTCTGGCCTTTCTGTTGCTGCCATACGCGTTCCGCCTCCCATCATTTGTTCCACCTTCCTCTCCTCCCACCACCCCCCCGCTCCCTCTTCCCCCCCGCCTCCCCTCCCTCGCCCCAAGCCCACCATTATCTACCCACTCTTCTCGCCCTTCATTTCTGACCGTTTCCTCTTCATTTCCCTCTCCCCCCACCTCAACCCCTTCTTTCCCCTCTCCATACCTCTCTCCTTCACACTGGTGACAATGTGAAGTGAGAGCATTCTTCTCAGAAGGAAAGGACAACGCGTTTCCTTCCTCATCATTTCTCTTATCCTCACCCTCTTCTGTTCCCCTCCATCCCTTTCTCCCGTGCACTGATGACAAGGTGAAGTACGAGCACTTGTCTCGGAAGGACATGACAAAGTGTTTTCCTCCTCACATTCCCGCTCTGTATCTCACACCCGCTTCTGTACCCGCCCACTTCTTTTCCGCGTGCAGCTGGTGACAAGGTGAAGTACGAGCAGCTGTCTCTGTAGGGCAAGGCAAGCTGTTTCTCTTCTCACCCTTCCCCCACTCTCTCTCATCCCTTTGTCATTTCCCTCCCATGCAGTTAATGACAAGTTGAAGTACGAGCAACTGTCACAGAAGGACAAGGTGCGATATGCTGCTGAGCTGGAGGCCTACAACAAGGCCAAGGCTGCAGAGAAATAGTTTTTGCAAGGAAAGAGGTTTGAGTTGACTCGGAAAACCTAGGAGTTCAGGAGGTTTTGGAGATGACTCCTTTGTGTGGGACAGTGGGACACTCACCTTTTGGCGTCTAATAAAATCCAGAATTGAAAACGGTAGCTCGCACAACTTGCAGAATTTGCCATGCCAATCAAGAATGCTGGTGGCGGTGTGTTATTTTCTCGGTTCACAGTAAAGTAACAACATGGATCGTCATGTATGGACGGGACAATTCAGTATTGTTATGTAATTCATTGTAGTGTTGTGTAATGGTCATGCATTGTGTCAGGACTCTTTGGAAACAAATCTCTTAGGTCATTAATTTCGGGGGAACATGATGCAGGTTTCATTGCATGGGTATTCTTTCTGTCAACCATAACAGGACCCCCATACACCTGCAGGTGTTTCCTACTCGAGTGTTGACTCAAACGCACAGACCAGCTCAACCACCTCTTTCAGCGACTGCAAGAGAGGTTGAGGGGAGAGGAGAGGGCGGATGGGGGTTGCAGGGTGAGTGTGAGGGGTGTATCAGGAGGAAAAAAAGAATAATAATAACAATGCCACAAATGCACACACCAGCCCCACCAACTCTCTCAGTGACTGCAAGGGAGGTTGAGGGGAGCAGGAAGGGGGAGAGAGGGGAGGAGAGGATGAAATTGAAAGTGTAGCAAACGCATTCAAGGTGATTCTTGAGTCATCTCAAACGTCACCTTGTTACAATGGCACACGGGTGCAGGGGGGGAGGGATGAGAGTGGGTGTGAGGGAGTGTACAAGGAGGAGATGATGCGTTTGAAAGCGCTGCAGTGGCACACACACACCAGCCGTACCACCTCATTCCGTGACCAATGGCTGACTGGAAATGCGACCAATGGCTGACTGGAAATGCGACCAATGGCTGACTGGAAATGCGACCAATGGCTGACTGGAAATGCGACCAATGGCTGACTGGAAATGCGACCAATGGCTGACTGGAAATGCGAGCACCTTGCTCCATTTGGCTTCCAAAGACATTTTCTTAAAAAAAATAGCTGCCATCTAACCTGTTTATTGTGTTCTTCCACGCCTTGGAGTATTGCAGCAGCTGCAGACGCGGGATCCGGAAGAGCATCGTAAAACTCCTCAAAGAATCCTCCTCCACTGGTGTTGGTGCTGGTGCTGCAGCTGGTGCTTTTGATTCAGTAGCTGCAAGCGTGCTGACTGACTGACTGACCTGTTTATTGTGTTTTTCCACACCTTGAAGTATTGCAGCAGCTGCAGATGCGGATCCCCAAAGATGAGCAAGTTAAGCAGCCACCTGACCTGTATGCGGCAAACCTGCTGACAGACTGACCTGTTAATTGTGTTCTTCCACGCCCTGGGGTATTGCGGCAGCTGCAGACGCGGGATCAGGTAGAGCATCGTAGAACTCAAATAGACTGTTCGCTCCATTTGACTGACCTGCCTATTGTGTTCTTCCACGCCGTGTAGTATTGCAGCAGCTGCAGAGGCGGGATCCGGAAGAGCATCGTAGAACTCCTCAAAGAACCCTCCTCCATTGCTGGTGTGGTTCGTAGTTCTACCAGTGCTGCTGCTGCTGCCGTTACCATAGGCAACAATATCAGATGCGCTGACAGCAGCAGCAGCATCAGTGCAAACAGCAGTGACTACGGTGGCAGCGGTGGCAGTGTTAGGAATGGTGGCAGCGGTAGCAGTGTTAGGAATGGTGGCAGCGGTGGCAGTGTTGGGAAGAGAAGGAGGTACGGCGTGAGCGTCAAGTCGAGAGGTGATGAGGAAAGCAGCGAGGGGCGAGAGCGCATGCTGCAGCAGATGGTGCGTGGAGAGGGGGAATGCGTGCTGCGGGAAGGATACCCGAGGGGGAAAGGGGAGTGGCAAAAAGGGGAGGGGAGAGACAGGACAAGAAAGTTGTGCAAAGGAAGAGACCAGCAGGAGTGTGTCTGGGTATCTGCATGGAAAGGATAAGGATGCATTCACTTTTGAGAAAGTTCACGAGGGAAGCAGAGACCAGAAAGAGTGTGTGAGGAGCGTTCTGCAGCAGCAGGTGTGAGGACAGCGTGATGGCGTGCATGCATGCTAAGATTGTGGGTGAAGGCGTGTTGGTATCTTAGAGACACAAAAGGGAGGAAAGAGAGAGATGGAGCATGCATGCTAAGGTTGAATTCTGAGGCGCCTCGAAAGTCGTGTGAGGACAGCGTGATGGCGTGCATGCATGCTAAGATTGTGGCTAAGATATGAGCTGGTTTTTTAGAATTCTCAAATACCTCCATGCATGCTAAGATAGTGGGTGAAGGCGTGTTGACATCTGGGAGTAGGAAAAGGGAGGAAGGGGAGGGATAAAGCATGCATGCTAAGGTTGTCGGTGTAGCTCATATCACATGAGATGCGGAGCAAGTGTATTCAAGGGAAGCACGTACAGCCATGACTAGGAGCACATTGCGCAGTGAGGCCCGGGGCAAAGCAGAAATCACTGCCTCCACTCTCGAAGCAGCATCTCTCCTCCTCCTCCTCCTCCTCCTCCTCCTCCTCCTCCTCCTCCTCCTCCTCCTCCTCCTCCTCCTCCTCCTCCTCCTCCTCCTCCTCCTCCTCCTCCTCCTCCTCCTCCTCCTCCTCCTCCCCATCCCCATCCCCCTCCCCTCCCCCTCCCCTTCCCCTTCCTCCTCCTTCTCCTCTTCTTGCCTCTCCTCCCACTTCCCCCTCTTCTTCTTTCTTCCATTATCTTTTAATTCACCACCCACCGTATTGCTCTTCTTGCCCTTGTGTCTCCCTTCCGCTCGCCTCCGCTTCCCTCCCTCTTTCCTCACACCAATTGGCTTCCTTTCCCCCAACCCACCAGCAGCAGAGGATGCACCACCGATAGCAGGAGAAGCACGAGCATCAGCAGCAGCAACAGGAGTAGCAGCAGCTGCAACAGAAGGGGCTGCAGCAGCAGCAGCAGAGGCAGCGGCGGCAGCGAAAACAAGCGACTCTACGGCCCTTCTTTCCCTCTCACTCAACCCTTCCATCAGCTCGCTCCTTCCCTTCCCCTCGTCCTCCCCCCTTCCTTCCTCTGACGCTTTTTCTCTCTCCCTTACAATCCCCCTTATCTCTTCCCTTCCCTCCCTCCTTCCCTCTTCCCTTTCCTCCTCCCTTTCCTCTTCCCTTTCCTCCTCCCTTTCATCTTCCCTTCCCCCCCCCCTCTCCCTCCTCTCCTGTTGCTCTGCCTGTCGCCCCCCGGCTGCCTGTCGCCCCCCAGCAGCCCCTTCACCCGTCACCCCTCCTGCGTCCATCGATGCTGCTCGTTTTGCCTTGCACCCCTGCGACCAGCCACAGGCAGCCACAGAGGCAGCCACAGAGGCACAACAGACAGGCAGCCACAGAGGCACAACACACAGGCAGCCACAGAGGCACAACACACAGGCAGCCACAGAGGCACAACACACAGGCAGCCACAGAGGCACAACACACAGGCAGCCACAGAGGCACAACACACAGGCAGCCACAGAGGCACAACACACAGGCAGCCACAGAGGCACAACACACAGGCAGCCACAGAGGCACAAGACGTCCAGGAAATGGAAATAGTCAATGTGCTGGCCACAGCATTCAATGGTGTGTGTGTGAACAAGCTTCTTCCGAGGAGGTTTGAAAAAGGAGTCAACTTGTTGACATGATTCCTGAGCAGCTGCGAGAAACGAGGCAGGCTTATGAGGAGGATGAAGAGAAGTGCGCACCTTATGAGCTTCAAGCAGGCTTCGACCAGCAGCGAATGTGAGGAGAAGGGTGGGGAGAAGCAGGGGAAAGGGATGGTAAGCGGGAGAAACAGGTCAGGCAAAGAAATAGACCGAGAAAAGGAGACCTTTGAGGCTCTTCAAATCAAATCAGTGCA
Source organism: Closterium sp. Yama58-4 (assembly GCA_947470075.1). Lineage (NCBI taxonomy): Eukaryota > Viridiplantae > Streptophyta > Zygnematophyceae > Desmidiales > Closteriaceae > Closterium > Closterium sp. Yama58-4. The sequence goes on along the minus strand of CANIUD010000184.1, from coordinate 626,496 downwards.
CTGTACACCTATCATGCCTACTAGACACCTATGAAGTACTCACAAAACTGGTGATTAACAGTGAAGTGAATTAACGTGTGAGCATATTCTAGGTGAGTAGAGGTCCATGTGTGACTCAAACGAGAGGCACACTAACGAGAGACACACTAAAGAGTGAACCAAACGTCAGGAACGAAAACACCAATCACGCTTGTCACCTTGTGAGCGCTCTCCTCGCGTAATAGAGGTTCATGTGTGATCCAAACGAGAGGAAAGAACACACCTTATAAGCACTCGTCTCGAACACGTCTCACCTTGTGAGCACTATCCTCGCGTAATAGAGGTCCATGTGTGACCCAAACGAGAGGCACACTAAGGGAAAACATACTAGGGAGAGCAAACAGCACGCCACCCACACAGTCTCACCTTGTAAGCACCCTTCTTGCGTAATAGAGGTCCATGTGTGATCCAAACGAGAGGCACACTAGGGAGGGCCACCAGAAGTTGATGGCGATAGTGGCAGGTGTGCTGGTAACCTGGTGGTACCTGCATGCACCACCATGATTGCACGGTAGCATGGATGGTGCCATAGGGAGAGATGGTGTGGGGAAGGGGTAGGCTGTTGGGAGAACCGAGAGGCAAACTTGGGAGTTCCACCGGAAGTTGATGGCGATAGTGGCTGGAGAGCTGGTAACCTGGTGCTACCTGCGAACATGCAACCCAGGGTGTATCGAATGGTGCCGTAGGGAGAGGAAGTGTGGAGAAGAGGCAGGGCGTTGGCGATGAATTTTTAAGCGCCTCAAATAGAGGCTCTTGGGTTCAGGAAGAGGTAGGGTGTAAAGAAATGGTACTGCTGTAGCGAGCAAAAACTGCCTCAAAGCGTGAAGTTTTCTTTTAAGGAATATCCGAAGTGCAAAACTACAGAACAGAGGTTGAACTGCCTCAGAACGAGCCACAGTTCAGCCGTAACAAGAATACACCCCCCCTATTCTAAACCCTTCTCTTCCTCCCTCACCAGCCTTCGGGCAGAAAGAGTGCGTCTCCAGCATGGAGAGTTACAGTGGCTGCTGCCGCTGCTGCCTCTGGGGAGAGATGGAGAGGAGACGGGTGGGGATGGCTGCACGGGAAATGAACACGGGGGTAGGAGGCGAGAGCGAAGAGAAAAGGTGAGAGAAGAATGGGAGAGAGATGGGAGAGGTGAGGCGAGAGGCAGAGAAAGGATAGGGTGAGAGGGAGGGGAGGAACCAGATTGCAGAATGTTTTCGAAGATTTGTAGCAACACATAATCTGAGAAAAAAGGAAACGAAAGAAAGTTTGAGATGACTCGGAACTAATAACGGACGAGTGACAGGTGCTGACACGTGATTGGATGACTCGGAGTAAAGTGGCATGGGGTCCAGAAGATGCGCTGATGATGGCGGCCACAGGCGAACTGCTCTGGTGTAGTGCGGTAATGAAGGGTGGGGTGGGGTGCGGTGAAGATCAAGAGAAGGGTAGGAGGGAGGAGAGAGGGAGGAGATGAAACAAATGTTCGGCTTCTGGTAGGGGATATAGACAACCTGCTGTGGTGCAGTGAGGTGGAGAGTGGTGGGGAGAGGTGCCAAGAGATGCATGGGGACGGAATCAGTGGGGTGGGATGGAAAGAAGGATAAGAAAGGCATCTCGTGGATGTGAACTAATTGAGCTAAGAAATGTTGGAATTAGTGGAACTTGAAGTCTACATGTACAGCAGAACCAGCTGGAGAGCAGAGCATGCTTTTTTTTTTTTTTTTTTTGTTCAATTCCGAATGCAGTCACCATCATCGCCATCATCACCACCACCATTCTGACCTGCTTTAGAGCCTGTAGCGATGCAGAGCAGGCTGTGAAAGAGGTCGTAGTGAGGCGAGGAGGAGGAGGGACCACCAGCCATCACCCCCACCACCATCACCATCATCACCAGCACCATCCTCACCTGTTTTAGAGCCGGTTGCAATGCAGAGCAGGTTGTGAAAGAGTAGGTGAGACTGTTTCACCATTACCACCACACCACCATCACCACCACCTGCACCTGTTTTAGAGCCAGTAGCGATGCAGAGCAGGTTGTGGAAGAGGTCGTAGTGAGGTGAGGAGGACGAGGGCCCGCCAAGTGTCATCCACAGATTGGCCGACGTGAGGCGAGATGCGTCCAGCACTGATGGCTGAGGGGCAGGCAGAAGGGGCAGGCAGTAGGGGATGCTGATTGGGAAATGCAACACGATCAAAACAATGAACTCGCAATAGATTGGTCGATGTGAGGCGAGATGCGCCCAGCACCGGTGGCTGTACAGGGGTAAGGGGCAGGCAGGCAGTGGGGGTTGATGAATTGGAAAACATAATACGTCAACAGCAGCTGTGGAAAACGGTGCACAGTATCAAAACGGTGAACCTGCCTCAACAGCAGCATTGGTAAAAACGTGTCTAATATACAGACGTCGCAATTGAAGGGTAAATAGCCGGGCCGAGCAGGAAAAATTCAACAAGTGGCCACTCTGGTCTGTCCCTGGCCCAACCCATGCTTATGCCTACCCTAACAGTTTCTTGCGTATCCTGGTTACCATACAATAGGAGCATCTTGCAGCAAGGGCGAGAGCGGGAAAAGCTGATGTGGCTGTTGGCGATCGAATATGGGGTTCTGGTCTTGGCATGCGAGTGGCATGTGGGGAGAATGTTGAGGGGGGAAGAGTGGGGAGAGTGAGGAGACAGAGAGAGCGTTGGAAGAGGGGGTTGTGTGGGAATGGATCGTACAATAATTTAACGACACACTGCCCACTCTGGTGTGCGTTTGAGATGCCCGCAGGGTTGCTTTGCCACGAGATGCCCCCAAGCTCAGACGCCACATGGTGTCAGTTACGACCTGCTCTGTTCTTCCTCACTAGTGCCTAGACTAGAGCCCTCACATTCTGCAGAACACACCTGGGCTGCTCCAGAAGCCATGGCTTGCATCATCTCCTGAAGCTCACTGCCCTGCTCTTCCCTGCTCTCATGGGCTATTCCTGATCATCTCTCATACCTAGCTTCCTGCTTTTCTGCAAAAACGCACCTGGGCGAGGTAGAACGCCAGTGGAGCTGCACCAGACGCCATGGCTTGTAACATCTCCTGCAACCCGCTGCCCTGCCTTCTCTCACATGTTCTTCCTAACGAATACCTACCTAGCCCCTTCAACTTGACGCAGGAACGTACCTGGGCGAGGTAGAACGCCAGTGGAGCTGCACCAGACGCCATGGCTTGTATCATCTCCTGCAACCCACCGCCCTGCTCCTCCTCTTCTCCTCGCCCGCCATTCCCGTCCCCCTCATCCCCTTGCAGCCAGACCGCATCTCCATCTCCTCTGGCAATAGCAACAGCACCGGTGGCAGCACCACTGTCAGCAGCACCACCAGTGGCAGGAGTGGCGTCAGTGGCGGGACCTTGGCTTCCCTCTCTCACACTTGCTTCAGCCTCCGCAGCAGCGGGAAGAGCGCAAGCGAGCGCTAGAGCGTCGGAAAATGTGGCTGCTATCTGGACAGGAAACGAGCGTCGGAGCACACACATCTAACTTAAATTCTTCAAGGAGGAAAACTGCGAGAGGAAAGCATGTGGCGTGGGTAAATGGCCAATTTCTTGCTGCTCGCAACAGTCAATTCAAAGGGAAGAACGGTAAAACAACAACAGGCAGGTTCCAAAAGCTTTAGCAAGTAACGGATTTAAAGAACATGTGCAAATGCAATAGTTTTTACACCTTTTGCACCTTCTATGTTGGTCCATGACACTCACGCAGCTGTGCAGAACCAATGAGGGCTTACCCGCTCGTGCTTGCGCAATGCCCCATCAAAGTAAGCAAAGGGATGCTGCTGCGATGAATGTGATTGTGCCACATTTGATTGTTGCGCATGTGATTGCTGCGAACGCATGGCAGAACCGTGTTCTGGCTCCGTGCGAGTCATGATGAGCTGGACCGGAGCAGATCCCACCAGATGCTGCATGGAATGGGAGAGGAAAAGGGTTGGTTACAGTAGGTCCGTGCTGACAGGCCCATTGAGAACATATTGGGCAGAAAATTCTCACATGGAGCATCTTAAGAGCCTAAAGGAAAAGTGCAGTGCTACAGCGAATGCCGTGCTCCTGCAAGTAATTCCGAGCTTGAGAACTGCTGATGAGGTCCCATCGAGACATTGCGCAGACGTTTAGACTAGAGAGAATGAAGCAGAAAAGCCTTGCACAGAATTCCCGGGCCGCCTAAAAGATAAGTGCTTCACGGAATGCCATGCACCTGCAAGTAATCCCGTGATTGAGAGTTGTTGAGGAGATCCCATCGGGTCAGCGCTGGCCAATCAGCCACTGCTCCTCGCAACACCTGACACGTGGATGAAACGTGTTGGTGGGAGTTGGGAAAGTGGACGGATGGGCTAACATCAGCAGCGCATGTACCAAGTCAGCTGAACAAGCCCCACGTCAGCAGGATAAGCACACGTCTGCATCACACACCCACGACAGCATTACGCGCCACGTCAGCAGCACGCACCACGGGGAAATTATCCTTCTCCAGGCGATGGCAGAGCAGCGGCTCGTCCGTCGCGGCGCGCAACTTAATCTCCATCACGGCCAGCGCGCTCCTCGCTCGAGTAACATCATCGTCGCCCATCGGCATCTTCTATCTGTACGGCGCCTTTTGAGACGCCTGTTGAGTCGGCTCAAAAGACACCTTCAAAGCTTCAATCGAGAAACACCAGTTGAGTCGACTCAAAAGTCCCGTTAGGACGTCCACCTTATTCTCCTTCACGGCCAGCGCGTTTCTTGCCAATGGAACACCATCGCCTATGATCATATCGATTCGTACGGTGTCTCAACAATCACGCATCGCCTGCTTAAAACCAGTAATGATACAGATATGCCGGCCACCTAACGACCATATATGCTCAACCCAGCAACTCACCTGATGCCACAGTATGAAATGTATCTAAAAGATCATACGCACGAGGCCACCGCGGCGCGGCCTCTAAATACTGCGCCTGCAGTACGTTAGAAAGCAGAATTTCCCGAAGGTAGGGGCTGCGGGATTCTGCTGGGACCTGCGATTACCTGTGTGTACGAATTTGGAGCGGGGATTCACTGCTATTGAACCCGATTAGTGCTAGATAAATGGTACACTATCCCCTCATACTAAAAATCTTATTTCAATTGTCAATTTAGCTGGAACTTCAAAGGGGATATATTTTGAGAAAACTTTCATGCAGGAGAGGAATCTTGTGAAGTTTTATCATGGGAAACTAAATTCATCTTATAAACCAGGTGCATATTTGATATTGGCTTTCATAATTCAACTCTTGAAATGAAATTCATACAGCCCTCTAGTTCTTCTTAAGGTAATAAATTTGAAATACCGGTATCAGCATATTTTTTTGTAAATACTACCCAAAATATTTCTCTTCACCCAATAATCCACATTTAACGTAAAGGTGTGTTACACACCCTTGAAGTGTAGTTGTCTCCAACACCATGGGGATTGACGACGAGGTGCGAGATCAGCCTCCCCACACCATCACCAACTATCCGAGATCCCTCCCTCCCAAACCTCCACAGGTCACGGGTGTGGTGTGCTCCGCTCGCTCCATTCTTGACCTTCTGAATTCGCCTGCCATTCTGTCCAGGCGCAGTTGACGCTGTTTGCTGTCTCGTACTTGACATTGTTCCGATTAATTTCGCGGAATCCATCAGGCCCTGCTATTTAAAACATCGGAGGTACGTCTTCTCTTTGGGTTCAGGAGGAATGGATAAACGTCAGGCAACTAGCCATGTGCAGATAGCGACTGACTGCATTGCATTCATAAAAGCGAAAGGTAATCCGTATGCCAAATCTTAGGAGGAGCAACGGTGTGGATCTATCAGTAGAAAAAATGGAACCGTCGCGCACTGAACGGCCTCATGAGGATACTATTATCTCGTATTCCGTCTCCTGCTAGATTTGTTTCCCTCAGTACGCAGGCTCTTTGGACCAGTAACCTAGAAAATACGTGTTCTGGTCCAGTTTTGATATTATGTTCGGTGAAATTCAAGAATTTGTTCTGGGTTGCGGATCTTGCTGAGAATTCTACGTCCTTGTTGCCGGAATGCCGGACATTCACGGTTGATGGGAATTAGTGTGAATGCTAGACGGTGGACGTTCGAGTCTTGAGGCGCCTGAGAAGGCAATTCTGATGCCAGACGTACCCTTCCGCAGCCCATGTAGGATGTTCGATATTGGAAGTGATACACGTAGTTCACAGCAGCTGCGGCCTCTCAGTGTCGGAATGCGTAACCGCCATTCCTTGCGTCCTATTACTGAGTGATAGAGTCAAGACAGCTGCTCATTTCCAAACCGGGAACACTCTTAGATGTCACTTCCATTATGCGTTTTTCTTCCGTTTCGCACCCTCAAAACCCACTTTGTATTCACGTCAACAGTCATAACGCGACGGCCTTGAAACAGCATTCCACGCATTCTCCCCTTGTGCAACCAAGAAGGAAGCCTAAGCTTCGCTCACTCCAGGCGACCGACCAGAAAGCCCCAACCACGTTCTTCGTCCCTTCTTTCTCCTCCCTTCCCCCTCTCCGTTCCCCGTGCAGCCATGTTGGCAGTCAAGAAGGAGGAGCTGAAGCTCAGCATGCTCAAGGCGGAGGACCAGGAAGGATGCTCAAATAATATCCTAAGAGCTCGTTCGTTTCTTCGCCTCTCTCGCCTTCCCCCGTGCAGCCACGTTGGCAGTCAAGAAGGAGGGCTTGACGCTCAGCACACTCACGGCGGAGGGCCAGGACGGACGTTCCAGCCGCATTCCGAAAGTTTGAAAGTCACTTTTCTTCCTTTCCCCACCCATTTCTCCTCCACCCGTGCAGCCATGTTGGCAGTCAAGAAGGAAGGGCTGAAGCTCAGCACGCTCAAGGCGGAGGACCAGGAGGCGCCAGCAATTTTCCAAGTCCTCGTCCCTTTCTTTCCCCTTCCCTTTCCCCTCTACACCAGCCATGTTGGCAGTCAAGAAGGAGGGTCTGAAGCTCAGCACGCTCAAGGCGGAGGACCAGGAGGCGCCAGCCATTTCCGAGAGCTTTGAGGCGGAGGCAGAGGGAGCAGCGCCGCATGCAGCCATCCCTGCATCCACGCTCGTGCCCTTCCCGCTGCTGCTGAGCGCGGAGGCGTACACCCCCTGGACCATCCCCTTCCGCAGCGCCAAAGACCCCCCTGGTCAGCTCACCGACACCGAGACGACATGGATTGATGTTTTCCGCCGCAGCATCGAGCCGTTCGGGTGAGTTTCGCTGTTTTGAGGTGAGTGTGATTTGCAGTGGCATGCAGCAGTGAAGCGCTGCCTGAGCACGGAGGCGTACACCCCCTGGACCATCCCCTTCCGTAGTGCCAAAGACCCCCCCGGACAGCTCACTGACACGGAGATCACAAGGATTGACGTTTTCCGTCGCAGCATTGAGCCGCTCTGTCCGTCTGTGCTTCTTGAGTGAGAGGACCACACGTTTCCATCTGGCCAGGGACCCCCCTGGTCAGCTCAGGGACGCTATTTTTAGTTGAGTCAAATAGCTCGCCGATACAAAGTCCACGTGGATTTATGTCTTTCCGCCACAGCATCGAGCCCTTCGGGCGAGTCTTTGTCTGTCTGGCAACCATTGATGCGGTAGTGGGTTTCACATATTCCGTTCTGGCCAAGCACCCACCCGGCTGCTTTCCTGCTACGTACTTCCTTTCTGTGCCATTCAATATGCACAGGAAACGAGCAGCCCGTGGCACATCTGTGAACAAGTTTTTCGAGGCGCCTCGAATATAATCTGTTTCGTATTTCCTTTCTGGGTCCATTCCATGTGTGCAGGGAGCGAGTGGTTGGGTACATATCTGTGAGGAACATTAGTTTACTGTTAAGCGCCTTACAAGTGTGCTTCCTGTGGTCCATTCCATTCCATGTGCGCAGGAAGCGAGCAGCCAGCGACGAATCTGTGGAGAACGCTGCAGAGAAGGCGAAGGTCTTTGAAGAAAAGTGAGTCAGTCAGCCAGTCAGTCAGTCATCACTCGTTCATGTCTTATGTTTCCTCGCCTCCCAGCTATCTCTTCCAATCCCGTGACTTCCCGTTCGCTCTTACACACCCTATCCTATCCCCTCCCCCCCGCCTCATGCTCAGGTACGCAGCGATCCTCGATGACTTTGCCAAGGATCCAAGCAGCCATGGCGGCCCTCCCAACCCAGTGGTGCGTAGAAAGCGCAATTTTCCAATGGATTGGATGAATATTTTGGCTGCTCTAAGGGAGGGGAGGAGGGGGTGGGGGGGGGTGGATGCGTTTTCTAGTAGGGTGTAAAATGCTGCAGTGGCATTGTGCGGTAGGTGTGTGGATTGACTTGTGCCGTTTTCTGCTGCACCCCTTGCCATCCCCATCTGCTCCTAACCGTGCTTTCCTCTGCGAGTCACTGCTGCACATTGAAGTGTTTTGTCCGCAAGGGAACTTTTTAAATACTGTTATCATGGTTATATGATTTGTTGCCAAGAAACAGCGTCTTTTCTCATGTTATCTGCCACCCATTGCAGAATCTGTGCCGGCTGAGGGAAGTCTGCTTGACAGAGGCCGGCTTTAAAGACATCTTCAAGAAGACCAAGGTACAATTGAGTGCAAAACGGTTCGACATGGTTCAAAGTGGATTTACGCACTGAATAGCCACAATAGCGGTGTTGAGTGACCAATCTCCCCTCTTCTCTGCCCTTGTCTTTCCCACGCTGCCCCCCCCTTCCCAACCCTCCCAAATTCTGAGTCCTTTTCAACAATGAACCCTGTTTTACAACCCTGAACCCTGGTGAACAACCCGAGTCCCAAACCCTAATTCCTGGACCGCATCCAGGCGGAGGAGAATGAGAAGGCACTGGCGATGCTGCCGGCGACGCTGAAGAGAATCGATGCAGTGGAGGATCTTAAAGAGAGGATAGAGGTGCTGGTCAAGGGCGTGCTGGCTGGAAACATCTTTGACCTGGGAGCCAACAACGTGAGTGTGTGACTTTGTAGCATTTGAGTTGCTGCTCCAAATGACCTCACCTGAAGGAGAGGATAGAGCTGCTTGTGAAAAGCTTTCAATATATGCTCTCCTGTGACTTCGCCTCTGCTTCCCATCTCTCCTCACCCTACAGTCCGCAGCACTTGTTGAGGGCGTCGGCATGTCGTTTGACAACAGCTTTGAGCACATACTGACCTGAGTGTGTGTTTCACTTCGCCCATGCCCTCCCCTATTTGCCCCCCTGCACCCTCTAATACAGTCCGCAGCACTGGTGGAGGGCGAGGGGCTCTCATTCGAGAAGAGCTTTGAGCAGCTGCTGCCACGCCCGTGGGTGTTTGACCAAGTGGCTGAGTTCCAGAAGGCGTGGCTCGACCGCACGTGGAAGAAGGTGTGTGTGTGCATGTGTGTGTGAGTGCCAGTTAATGTTGATTGTTGGGTGCTTGGTGTTCGGGTGCACGGGTGGGTGTTTGACCAAGTGGCTGAATTCCAGAAGGCGTGGCTCGACCGCACGTCGAAGAAGGTGAGCTTGCCGTGGCTAGATTGTAAGTTGACGTAGCTTCTTTTTTTAGGTGCTTTGTGGTTTGATTACCGCTTCTTTCTTTCGGTAAGATTACCGGTTTCTCAACTCATTCTCTCACTCATCTCACTCCACCCACTCATCTCACTCCACCCACTCATCTCACTCCACCCACTCATCTCACTCCACCCACTCATCTCACTCCACCCACTCATCTCTCTGCCCTCACTCACCTCACTCCCCTCAGGTGGTCGTATTCTGTGACAACTCCGGAGCAGACCTCGTGTTGGGGGTGCTGCCGCTGGTGAGGGAGCTGGTGAGGCAAGGCGCACAGGTGGTGGTGGCGGCTAACGACATGCCCTCCATCAATGACGTCACCTACAACGAGCTCCTCTCGCTCGTGCAAAAGGTGAGTGTTGCTTCTCTTACGGAGGAGTGGGCAGCCTCTTGGGTGAAGGACGGACCTAGAGGGGAGCTGGTGAGGCAAGGCGCACAGGTGGTGGTGGCCGCTAATGACATGCCCTCCATCAATGACGTCACCTACAATGAACTCCTCTCGCTTGTGCAAAAGGTGGGTCCTGCTTTTTCTAAAATGCAAAAAGGTGGGTCCTGTATCATGCAAAGGTCAGGCTGTGCACTGCAAATGTACCATCAATCTCGCTGGTGAGGGAGCTGGTGAGGGAGCTGGTGAGGGAGCTGGTGAGGGAGCTGGTGAGGGAGCTGGTGAGGGAGCTGGTGAGGGAGCTGGTGAGAAGCTGGTGAGAAGCTGGTGAGAAGCTGGTGAGGAAGCTGGTGAGGCAAGGCGCACAGGTGGTGGTGGCGGCTAACGACATGCCCTCCATCAATGACGTCACCTACAACGAGCTCCTCTACCTCATGCAAAAGGTGAATCCTTCCTCCTCCATCAATGACGTTACTTACAATGAACTTCTCTCCCTCGTGCAGAAGGTGCGTGCTGCATGTCTTATGGAAAGGGCTGGTTTTTTTTATGCTGGGGAGCCATTGAGCGCAGCTGTAAAGACATGCCTTCATTCTATGGCTCTTAGTGGTCTACACTGGACCATGCTTCCTTCACTGCCCTGTTTCGAAATTGATTATTGTAAAAGCCGAGACCATCAATAATCAAATCAGTACATGCATCAGCACTGGGCAATTACTATTTCCATGTGTTATCCTCTCATCACTCTCTGTCCGTCATCCCAATGCATCTAAACAACCAGGTGCAAGTGACAATAGAGGATGAGACTATAAGCGCAGGCATTGACAGCGGACGTCTTCTTATTGTCAACTCAGGCAGCGATGTTCCTGTGAGTCTTTTTCTTAATCAAAATCCTTCATCTATCACCTTCACACAATGCGATGTTCTTATTATTGTCGCACATGACATGTGTGCTCACACTTTGTTTCCATAACCTTCTTGTTGCACTTCCTCCATCCTTGCTTCTCTCTTGCGTTTTCATTTCGTCCGCTCCTCCTCTCCCCCGTTTTTCTCCCGCACAGGTTGCTGACCTGGCGCACATATCTCCTGAGCTGGCGTTTGCTGCTGAAGATGCTGAGCTGGTCATAATGGAGGGCATGGTATGTGAATTATGTATGCGCGCATGGTATGTGATGCGCACATGCATGGTAGCCTTGTTTGAGTTGGCTTTGAAATCCATGTAGCGGAGTGATGCGACTGTGGATTTCACTTCTGACAAGTGGGTGGCAGCATGTGCCTGCAGCTCTTATTACCTATCATTCTCTTTGTTTTCCCAATCCGCTTCCTCTGTGTCAGGGCCGTGCCATAGAGACCAATCTGCATGCGCTCATGACATGTGACAAGCTCAACATCGGCATGGTAAGATGTGAAGTGCTTGGAATGGTGGTGGTATGGTGAGATCTGAAGTGCTTGAATGGTGACATGCACTGCGACACTCGTGACCTGTTCCGGTGGCATCTTCTGCGGTACCATTGACATGTACTGTGTCATTGGTGACATTCTCTGCCCAGGCTTACAGACAATGATGCTTTCCCTTCACCTCATTACAACCTGTTCTCAATACTTTCCTCACTCTACCCACCTGCTGTCATCTCATTTTCCCGCTCCAGCCTCTCGTGCCCATGCATAACTCCCCTTTTCCTCTCCCTCTCCCTACCCAACCCATTGTCTACACCAGGTGAAGCACAAGGAGGTGGCTGATTTTCTGGGTGGTCGCATCTATGACTGTGTGGTCAAATACACCCCAGGAGACTATGTCCCTACACCCTCCCGAGCCCCCAAGGTCCCAACCCACCTCTCATCCGCATGAGGCTCGCATTCTATTGTGATGAATGGAGGCTCGCCTGGGGTGCTCTTTGTTTTTGCAAGCTGGGCTTGTGTGTCGGAGTCACGGTAATGATAGATTATAATACAGGACTACAGTATGAACCGCGGATCCAGCTCAGTGAATAGCGCCCTTCATTGCTGATTGGTTAATGTTATGTTTCTCAAAAATACGGTAGTATTGTTTCATTCGACTAAACACTCTGGCTTGTGATCAACACACTCTGGCGTGTACTTGAGGCATATAATTGCTTCCTTTCCCAAACATTCATGATACTGTCTCAGTAAATATGGGAGACGCACGCAGAACCTTATCTACAACCTGAATCTGTCTGATGTCCCCATCGAACAGTTACTGCAAACGCCCTTCACAATGCTTGTCTATGTGAAGCTGTGAAGTCAAGCTTGCTGGGCATTGGTGAGGGGGCATACGTAGTCACCACGCTCGAAGACAGCAGCTGCACCCATGCCAGTTCCTGGAAAGTCACCGAAACAGTGGATGCAGATGGCAAGAGCACGGTGAGGAACAAGATGTTTAAGCACAGTCGATGTAGGCACAAGGCTGGAAACAGGGAAGGGAAGATGGAACATGTTCACTCTTTCTAGAAGTGCACAGCAGAAACCGCACAGCTGAAATTGCACTGCACAGACAGAAATTTTAGCTGAAAGTTGACTGAACCTTGCACTCACCAATGCACATCGAGACAACACCAAAACGACAATCAACCCCTCGTCGCTTCATCTCATGCAAGAGCGTTGCCACACATCGTGCCCCTGTCACAGGAACAAACGGTTATCAAAGAATTGACCTATAGGCAACAAACGAATGTTCAAACGTGCATGGAATTTACTTACCTGTGGCTCCAAGGGGATGACCAATAGCAAGCGCTCCACCATTCACGTTGATCTTCTCCTCATCAAGCTCAAGCTTGCGCGCGCAATAGGTGAACTGGGAAGCGAATGCCTGAAAGCAGCCAGAAAATAAACCATCAAAACAGTTATTTCAAGAATCAGCACAAGTTCATGGAGCTGAGCAAAGTCAAGGCTGCCACTGGTACAAATGTATGCAAAATGCAACACTGTTCACCTCATTGATCTCGAACAGGTCAATGTCATCAATCTCCAACCCGGCTGCACTGACAGCAGCAGGGATGGCGACTGCAGGACCGATCCCCATAACAGCAGGATCAACTCCAACAACAGAGAAACTCCTGTACAAGATGGTCGAAGCAAACTCAAGACAGTCAGAATCTGATAGAAGCTACTCAAAGACAGGAACATAACCATGGTGCAGAGGGAGATCAGGCGCTCTAGCTGACTGCTAGACCATCATAATTGAAACAGCCACTTGTATCCCTCATGTCGTGCTTGCGAATGAACCCACCTGAAAACCCCAAGGATGGGAATTCCTCGTCGAAGTGCCTCCCCACGGGTCATCAGTAGAACCGCTCCAGCACCGTCACTCACTTGGCTGGAATTTCCAGCCGTGGTTGTTCCACCCTTCTTAAAGACTGGCTTGAGCTTAGCAAGGTCAGCCATGGTGGCTCCGGGACGAATGCCATCATCAACGCTGACAACAATTGGCTTCTCATCACCAGTCTTCGGATCAACGATCTGAAAAGCAAAAATGGAGTTGACTAAGCCATGTACCGAAGCCTGACCAGAGCAGACATTGCTATTGTTAATTAACATCCAACGCATACCTTGGTGATGATAGGGACGATCTCATCACGAAACCTTCCAGCAGCTGTAGCTGCTGCAGCCTTCTTGTGGGACTTCACCTGTAAAAACAAGAGTTGTAAGCATCAGCTACTGCTCGTTATCGCCCATGAAAATTCTGAAAAGAATACTGGAAACTCCACTCACTGCAACATCGTCTTGATCCTTCCGGTTGACTCCAAATCGTTCAGCAACATTTTCTGATGTAATCCCCATAGGCAAAAGGCAGTCCTGAGCCTTCTGGTTCATCTCAACCTGCACGCACTCAACCTCATTCGATTAAGCTTGGAAATGCTCCGTTCAGCTGGAATGAGCTGACTGCATATTGCTCATCCCTTACCTTCGGGTTGACGCTTCCTTCCCAGGCCATGGGATTGACCGTCATAGATTCCAACCCAGCACCAATGCCTGCTCACGAGTTCCACACCAGCTACTTGTTTCAGCGTTACAATCTCGTATTCCTCTCAACGACCAAGACCCAGAAGACTGGAACGTCCTGTTGCAACTTTGGATCACTTACCGATAGTGTAGAATCCAGCCTTGATAGACGCAGCCACGTCAGCAACCGCTTGAAGGCCAGACGAGCACTGCCTGTTCACCGTCCTCACCGGCACAGTATCTGCACGGCAGAAAGAATATGCTCTTATTGTTGTTCAGACAAACAAATCTTACTGATTAAAACAAACAGCTCGAAGTTTTCCTCACCAGGAAAGCCAGCGAAAAGAGCAGCCATCCGGCATTCGCTCGCTCTTTGGCTTCCAGGAGCAAGAACAGTTCCCACAACAATATCTCCAACTTCCTCTGGCCTCACTCCAGCCTCATCGACAACGGCCTGGTTAGCATGAAAGTCACAGATGTTAGGCTTGCGTAACGAGAAGTGAAAGGTGCTGCTTGCGTAACTGTCGTTCATTGTTATCTTAATTTGCATAAGATGAAGTGAATGCACTGACCCTAAGCACCGGCGCCAGGATGTCATCCGGAAGGGTGTCCTTAAAACCGCCACGTTTGGCCTTAGTAAGGGCCGAGCGACGCGCACTGTACAGCGGCAAAAAGCATTTAGTCAGATGGTGATAAGCGGCAAGCTATCATTGTTAACCGATAGAATAAGAAGCAAACAAAATATACAAGACTTCCGTAATTCCGGGATTTTCCTGAATCTCACCTGACAATTACGACATCGTCATCATAGCCAGCAGTGCGAGCATACGCTGCGCTGTCCCCAGCAAGGCACGGGGACGCGACCTGCGTAACATTACTTCCGCTGGGTCAGATTCGTTTTCTTAACTAGCGACACTACAAGAAGCATCGAACTAAAGCGTGTATAGCATACCAGATCGGTTCGCTGGAAGACCGGACCAGGACTCAAGTGGTCGGCGATAACCTGCTGCCTAAGACGTGCCTTCTCCATGATTGAGAAAATCGAGCAGTAAGAGGAAAGGCAGCTGACGGTATATCGACGACTGACAATGAAATATGAATGACGAGACAGCAAAGCCTTGAAGTCGCAAAGCTTTATGAAAGCACGAAGCCTTGGAATTTCACGACTGGAAGCTTGCCCGCTGAGATATATTCGGCGAACCAGATCACGAACCAGACCAGCAAGCATTCCCTGTAATGGTTCCGTAGCAGCACAACAACACCAACAAAATCGGTGAGCTTGAGCCTGGGGGAGCGGGGCATCAGGAAATGAGGACACTGCAACACGTGGATTTGGGACAGTGCCAGTGCAGTGTGACGTCATCCTCAGGTCTGGGAAAGCTCGCGCCATGTCAACCGTGCCCAGGCTGAATCAGCAGGTAGCCCAGCAAGCCCAAATCAGGGGGTCAGCGTAGACCCAATAGCCAAGTTGCGGTGTACAGATTTCAATCCCTTCACATACAACTAGACATCTTACTTACCCGATCATACCGGTATATTTGTGGAAAGATATAAGAATGTACCGCCATAATAATGTCGAATTGCTGATATGACGTTGACGATATATCAATGCTGTGTGCCCCCATTTAAACAAAATAAGTCTTTTTTTTTCTGTTTTCTCTAGTTTGCATTGGCATTCTAAAGTTTCAGCATTACTCTCATGAACTCCACTGAGTATACCGAGACACTTTATGGCCCTGGAAGTGTTCGAGGCGAAGTCTAATAGCATTTCATTAAAACGAGGATGGCGTTTGGGCGGGAATGGAAAGCCGCTCACAAATCTTTTTGGTCGATATACGTGACTAGACAATATCGAGGCAGGCAGAGTAATCCTTACCGAACCAGGATAACCACCGTTCGTCTCCCTACTGTCTCGATCAGTTTCAGTACCTCAGACCCTTGACGGTAGTTCAAGTTCGCGCGCAACTTGGTCGGAATTTAGGCACATCACGATACCATGGCCGTAGATCGAACGGAAGACTATCGCGATGCGGTGAAGTCACTCGCAGTGCGGCTTGGGTACGATCAGGTGCGCACAATGTGTTCGTTGGCACGTTACTTAGATTCGCATGGACTTCCCGTCTTTCATTGTCAACTTACAACGTCTAAGCATCTGTCTCTGACTCTTGTCGTGGCAACAGCACCTCCCTTTTCCCCCCACTCCTCCCATCCCCCTCCCCCCTTTCCCCCCCTTCCCCCGCCCCCCTCTCTCTCCCCCCCCCCCCCTTTCCCCCTCTTCCCCCTTCTTCCCCTGACCCCCCCTATCCCCCATTTTCTCCCCGCGTTCCACCTCTCTCTTTAGCTAGCTTTCCTCCACTTCCAACCGTTCCCTTTCCTTTCCGTATCTTTTTTTGCTCCCCCTCTCCTCCTCTCTGTCTCTGTCTCTCCCACCTTCCAGGCTCGTCTGGCGCAGGTCTCATCTGCCATGATGCTCAAACCCACCTCAGGAGGCGGCGAAGCTTCCACGAAGGACGCCTTCGCCAGGCTGGCATCTGACGTGGTGAGTGTGGCGCCTTGGCAGGGCAAGGAGGAGGAGAAAAGGAAGGAGGCGTAGGGTTCATTGGGATGTGGGGGAGAGGGGGGAGGGGAATGGGAGGGGGAGGGGGGAGGGGGGGGGAGGGGGGGGGGGGGGGGGGGGGGGGAGGGGAGGGGATGGGGGGGGGGGGGGGGGGGGGGGGGGGGGGGGGGGGGGAGGGAGGACGTTTGAGGCGCCTCGAAAGGACGCCTTCGCCAGGCTGGCATCTGGCGTGGTGAGTGTGCCTTTGGCAGGGCAGGGAGGAGGAGAAAGGGGAGATAGGAGCGAGGAATGGAGAGAATGGGATGGGAGGGAGGGGGTGTATTGGAAAGGGTGAGGGTGGTCTTGGGGAAGGAGGGGAAGGGGGAGGGGATATTGTGGGGTGGAAGCGGGTAATAAGGGGGCTGTAGTGGCCTGTTTGGCGTCGAATGGGTTGCGCATATTCTTCCCTTGTGAATGGTGAATGTTGAATGGTGACTGGTGGCTCACTCCTGCAATGCAATGCGATGCGAGGGCGTGAACAATCTTGCAACCCCTGGGCCCTGGCGATGTGTGTGCAATCCTATCCTCAAATTTGCTCATATTTGCTGCTTTTCCATCCAACCTTTCCCTCCCTAACCCACCTCCTCTCTCCAACTCTCCTTGTTGAGACGTCTCAACCTCAAAAATCAATCCTATCTTCAATTTCGCTCGTACTTGCTGCTTTTACATCGTCTCTCCCTCTCTGACCCACCTCCCCTCTCCAACGCTCCTTCCCCTCTTCCTACGCTCTGCGTTTGAACTCTTTCCTTCCCATCCCACGTACCCCTCCCGTTACCCCCACTCCTATCCTATCCTCCACCCCTCTCTCCCCCCTCATCCCTCCTGTGAGCCAGCTATCAGACGAACGTTCCCTGCACTCCGTCCTAATGAGCGAGGGGCGGGAATACTGCAGTGCTGCTTCAGACCATGTGGTTGGGCACGCAGTGATGGAGAGACGGCGAGACGCCTTTGAAGCAAAGGTAGATGAATGAAGAGGGAGCGGGGAGGTGGCAGGTGAAAGGTGACTGCGGGGAAGCAATGGGAATACTGCAGTGCTGCTTCGGACCACGTGCTTGGGCACGCCGTGATGGAGAGACGGCGAGACGCGTTTGAAGCAAAGGTAGGTGAGAGTATGAGCAGGGAGAAGTGACAAAGGATGAATGTGAGCAAAGGAATCCAGGGGCGGGAATACTGCAGTGCTGCCTCAGACCACGTGCTTGGGCATTCGGTGATGGAGAGACGGCGAGACGCCTTTGTAGCGAAGGTAAGTGAAATGAAAGGGGCATGGTGAAGGAGTGTAAGGAGGGGATAGAGGCGCTGCGAGGCAAATAGCCCTTCCACTCCCACGTTCCTCTTCCCATTCTCGCTGTGCTTCTCCTCGCATTGCATCCCCTCTGTGTGCGTGCAGGTGGGCGGCATGGTGAAGGAGTGCAAGGAGGGGATAGAGGCGCTGAGAGGCAGATTGCCCCCACCGGGAGGAGCAGCGGGACGAAATGCGCAGTTGACAGCGCATCAGCATGGCGTGGTGAGTGTGCAAATGTGATTATAGATGCGTGTGCATGTAACAGGGCACCTGCAGCTCCTCTCCTCCACCTTTGAGCCCCTTTCAAGGGCTCATCCTAACAGCGCATCTGCAGCTGCTCTCCTCCACGTTTAAATGTCTGCGAGCCACGAGGCTGCAGCGGATGCTGGCAGACAGCCAGCGGCAGAGGCAGGGCTGCACATAAGACACTCGTTCTGCCCTGTATCTCTCCCTCTTTCCCCATCCCCCCTCAGGTGCTCATACTCACCGGGCACCTACAGCTGCTCTCCTCCACCTTTGAGCGTCTGAAATCCACCAGGCTGCACAAGAGACATTTTCTGCCTTGTGTCCATCACATTCCCTCTCCAATTCCCCTTCGACCCCTCCACCCACACTTTCTTCAGGTGCTCATCCTAACGGAGCACCTGCAACTGCTCTCCTCTACCTTCGAGCGCCTGCGAGCCACGAGGTTGCAGCGGATGCTGGCAGACAGCCAGCGGCAGAGACACTCGCTCTGCCCTGTATCTCTCTCCTCCCATCCTTCCCCCCCAGGTACTCATTCTCACCGAACACCTGCAGCTGCTCTCCTCCACCTTTGAGCGCCTGAGATCCACCAGGCTGCAGCGGATGCTGGCAGACAGCCAGCGGCAGAGGCAAGGGGGAGGGCAGGGCGGAGGGCAGGGCGGAGGGCAGGGAACGTTAGGGAAGCAGGGGCGAATACATGCTCTGAAGGGGGTACGGGAGAATGGAAGGGATGGAGGGGAGCAGGGCGGGGGGAAAGGGTGGCAGGAAGCGGGCGGCGAGCAGCAGGGGAGGGGTGTTGGGCACGATAGGGGGCAAGAGCAGGGGCGAGAGAAGGGGCGAGAGCAGGTGATGCAGGATGCAGAGACAGTGGCGTTGCAGGAGGAGTTGAGGGGGCTGCTGAGCAGCACGGCACAGGCAGAGGCGAGGGTGATGGAGCTGGCTGCTCTGAACCACCTGTTTGCCGTGCACGTGCTGCAGCAGAGCGAGCAGGTTCACCAGCTGTATGCGGAGGTGCGTGTGTGTGTAAATTAGAGCTTTTGAGTCGACCCAAAAGTTTACAGACAGTGTGAAGGCTGAACCGTCTGTTTTCCGTGCACGTGCTGCAGCAGAGCGAGCAGGTTTAGCAGCTGTATGCTGAGTTTTATAACTTTCTTCAAGATAGGTTTTATAGAGTAGTAAGTCAGCTCTTATTGCTTGTGCTGCAGCAGAGCGAGCAGGTTCACCAGCTGTACGCTGAGGTGCGTGGGCGTGTGTTGGTAATGGCTTGTACACACACAGTTAATGTGAAGGTTGAACCACCTGTTTGCCGTGCACGTGCTGCAGCAGAGCGAGCAGGTTCACCAGCTGTATGCTGAGGTGCGTGGGCGTGTGGAATTTGGAACTAGGGTTTGCACACACACAGGAGTGAGTCGTTTGTCGTGCACGTGCTACAGCAGAGCGAGCAGGTCCAGCAGCTATATGCTGAGGTGAGATTTGCTACTAAAGGGTTTGTACTGTACATAGTAATAATGAGTCAGCTACTAGTGTAAAGGCTGAACCACCTGTTTTCCGTGCACGTGCTGCAGCCAGGGCACCACCTTCCTCATCCTCTTTTCCTTGCCTCACCTTGCCCACCCAATTTGTTGCTCGTGCTCTTTGATATAACAGGCAGTGGCAGCATCGGAGAGAATAGACAAGGGCAACAAGGAACTGAAGAAGGCAGCAGCACACGGCAGCAGCCATCGCACCTTCCTCATCCTCTTCTTCTTTGTGCTGCCTCTCTCACTGCTCTTCTACGATTGGTATGACCGGCACCAACGGAGTGGGTTCAGGCTCTGGTAGGACAAGCAATACAACAGCCTATCAGAGGGAATCGCACACAGCAGCAGCAGCCATCGCACCTTCCTCATCCTCTTCTTCTTTGTGCTGCCTCTCCCACTGCTCTTCTATGATTGGTACGACCGGCGGCAACGGAGTGGGTTCAGGCTCTGGTAGGACAAGCAATACAACAGCCTATCAGAGGGAATGGCACACAGCAGCAGCAGCAGCAGCCAGCGCACCTTCCTCGCCCTCTTCTTCTTTGTGGTGCCTCTCTCACTGCTGTTTTACGATTGATACGACCGGTGGCAACGGTTCGGATTCGGTCTCTGGTAGTTGAGGCAATGCAACAGATTGCCAGAGGGAACGACACAAGCAAGCAGCCATTGCACCTTCCTCATCCTCTTCTTCTTTGTGCTGCCGCTCTCACTGCTGTTCTACGATTGGTATGACCGACACCAACGGTTTGGATCGGGCTCTAATAGTAAGACAATACAACAGATTGCCAGAGGGAATGGCACACGGCAGCAGCCATCGCACCTTCCTCATCCTCTTCTTCTTTGTGCTGCTGCTCTCACTGCTGTTCTACGATTGGTACGACCGACACCAACGGTTTGGATCGGGCTCTAGTAGTAAGACAATACAACAGATTGCCAGAGAGAATGGCACACGGCAGCAGCCAGCGCACCTTCCTCATCCTCTTCTTCTTTGTGCTGCCTCTCTCACTGCTCTTCTGCGATTGGTATGACCGGCGCCAACGGTTCAGATTCGGTCTCTGGTAGTGTGGCATGGTGATGGTGCTGTGATGTGAGTACTACCAGCATTGTAGATCCGGTCCGGATTGATGATTTCTCTACTAGGGTGGGTACGAAATAATCAAGAGACTGGAGCACCTTTCGCGGTCAAATGCTGCCTCACACCCCCCGGTAGAGTCTGTATTGGGATGTCACATATGCACAAGCCTGGGAGTCTGTAACACCTCTCTACTTCTTGACCTGTTAGCAGCAAAAGCACGGTGGGAAGTCACATATGCACAAGCCTGGGAAAGCTTCTAAACCGATTATATACAGAAATAGTGACCATTTTTGCACATGCACAGTGCTATCCCTTATGGCTATGTATCAACTAGTGTTGTCTTGATGGCTTGTGGCATCTTACCCAGCATCATTTGCTTCATTTCCCTGTACACTCAACACAAATGCACCAAGCCACATGCACGCACATGCACACTATCCCTAATGGCTATGTATCAACTAGTGTTGTCTTGATGGCTTGAGGCATCTTACCCAGCATCATTTGCTTTACTGGGCATTTCCCTGTATACACACATGGCACACACACACCCTCACACATACACACACGCACACACGCATGCCGCACACATGCACACGCGTGCACACACACACACACACCCAAGCACACGAGTGTACACGCGCAAGGACGACACGCACACACAGACACACAACAAATGACATCTGAATACAAATCCTTTCACCCAAGAAAAATATGCTTTTACCAGCATAGTTGAGGCGCTCTCACCTGCTATCTCCAAAATCCTCTCCTTTTGTTCTGTGGAAAGGGGTCCATCCAAACGTAGCAACAAGCGGAGGCCGTCTGGTAATCTCCCATCTGTTGTATGGCACGAAACAAAATGAAGGGGGTGGGAAGGAGCAAAGAAGAAATGCATATTTTCCAGCAACCTCTCCCTTTGTTTCGTGGAACGGGGTCCCTCCAAGCGCAGCAACAACTGGAGACCATCCGGTAATCTCATCTGTTGTATGGCACGAATCACGAAATCAAGGGGTGTTTTTTGAGGCACCTCAAGAAAAGCCTCTCCCTTTGTTCCGTGGAAAGGGGTACCTCCAAGCGCAACAACAATCGAAGGCCATCCGGTAATCTCCCATCTGTATTGTGGCACGAGACAAAATCAAGGGGTGTTTTTTGAAGCGCCTAAAAAATAGCCCTTCCTTTTGTTCCGTGGTCCAGTAATCTCCCATCTGTGTATTGTGGCACGAGACAGAATCAAGGGGCTTGGAGTGGAAGGAACAGAGCGGAGATACAGCAGCAGGATTGGGCCAGTCTCACACCATGCACGGCATAACGCGTTTGAGAATTCTCAAGGCAGGATGATGGTGGATTGTGAATGTCATGCAGGAGAAGACAAACAACTAGGGTGAGGTAACCATCCATGAACAAAATCTCAACAGTAAATCCAGTATAAGGGTAGTATGAGGGTGGAAAATGGAACGTTACACAGGAGAAAACGAACAGAGTTGTGTCTGTGTAAATTTAAGGCCATGGCCCATAGCGCATCTGAGATAAATAGGCCATAGCCATGGCCAGGGCTTGAATGCCATAGCGCATGGCATGTGCATCTTTAATTCCACCCAAAATGAACCTGAGATAGAGCAGCTTGGGCGCATGGCGCATGGTGCATGGATGGTAATGGTGCATGGTGGATGGTGCATGGCGCATGGCGCATGGTGCATGGATGGTAATGGTGCATGGTGCATGGTGCATGGTGCATGGCGCATGGTGCATGGTGAATGGTGCATGGTGAATTGTGCATGGTGCATGGTGCGTGGAAGGGGGAAGGAAAGAGGAATAGCAGCTCAGGAGGCAAGGGGGTGGTTGATTCAACCATGACAGCGATGTGTGTTAGCGGCGCATGTTGGTGTATGGTGCATGGAAGGGGGGAAGGAAAGTGGGGAAGAGAGAAGGGTAGCAGCTCACGTGGCAAGGGGGTGGTTTGTTCCACAGTGACAGCGATGTGTGTTAGCGGCCACTGCTTTCTGTCCGCGTACTGTGGGAGGAGGAGGAGGAAGAGAGAGGGACAGGGAGGGGAAGGTGCATGACAGGGAGAGGGATAGGTCGTTATTTCCACTGTAACAGAGATGTGTGTGTTGGCCACTGGTTTCTGTCTGCATACTGTGGGCAAAGGACGAGGGGAAAGTAGTGGGGTGAAGTGGGGTGTAGTGGGTCTCGAGGCATCTCCAGCAAGCAACAGCATAGGCGAAAGTTTAGCAAAGGATAAGCAGTTGCTGTTAGAATAACACTGGCTGATTCGTAAAGGTTTTTGTAAAAACGGAGCTCTCAACAACCGGAGCTCTCAACAACCGGAGCTCTCCACTAAGAAGTTGTAAAATACACAGCAGGGGGAGAGATGAAGGGTTGGTTCCACTGTGATGCGCACATGGGGTGTAGTGGGGTGTAGTGGGGTGGGAGGCGTACGGTGTAAATTGGGGAGAGGGGGAGGAAGGCAGCGGAAGGAGTAAGTGGGTGAGAAGGGGGGGAACGAAGGGGCAGAGGCATACCAGTGACCAGTCTAACTGTGGTGGCAGTGCACATGGGGTGAATGCACGGGGGAAAGGGGGTAGGGAAAGGCGTACCAGTCTGACAGTGGTGGCAGTGCACATGGCGACTCAAATTTTGAGACTTCTCAAAAACGACTCAAATTTTGAGACTTCTCAAAAACTGACTGTGGTGGCAGTGCACATGGGGTGCATGCATGCAAGGGGGAAAGGGGAGAGGGGCAGGCGTACCAGTCTGACAGTGGTGGCAGTGCACATGGCGACTGCTGCTGCTGCATAGTCCATGGGGCTGGTTGGGGAGGAAAGGAGGGTGCAGGGCAAGAGGGTGCATCATTCCCTACTCGTCCACTTCCCTAATCGTCCCCTTCCCCACTCGTCCCTTTCCCCACTTGTCCCTGTTCTACAGCTGAACACGAAGCCCCGTTCTACTGCTGCCATCACACCGTACACTAACCCCAACATTCCCTCCAGCCCCAACCCCCCTATCCCCGCTCTCATCTCACGTGGGAGCAGTGCGAGCCATTGGTGCGAGCCAAATCCCCGCCAATCCACCTTCCACTACTGCCATCACATGGTACACTAACTAACCCCAACGCCCCTTCCCCCACCCAACCCCCATTCCTCCCCCCTCCTTCCCTCTGCTCTCTTCTCATCTCACGTGGGAGCAGTGCCGCCCACGCCATTGGTGCGAGCCAGATCGCTGCCACAGCGCAATCACACCATCATCTAACCCCCACCTTCCCCCCCGCTTCCCCCCTCCCCCTTCTCATCTCACGTGGGAGCAGTGCCGCCCACGCCATTGGTGCGAGCCAGATCGCTGCAGAAGGAGAAGCCCCCTTCCACTGCCGCCCTCACCCGATACTTGTGCTCCGGCTGCATTAAGGAAAGGGGGAGGGGAGAATGGCGGGTGGGGAGGGGAAATGGGGTATGGTGGGGAGACAGAATTCCCCTTCCACTGCTGCCTTCAACCGATACTTGTGCTCAGGCTGCAAAATTAAGGGGGGAGGGGGGATGGTGGCAGGTGGGGAGGGGAGCACCCTTCCTCTGCTGCTCTCACTCACCCAACGCATGAAGCTGTGCTCGATACCTCATTGTCTCCCTAACGTGATATCAAGTTTCTTATGATATTCAAACAAGCTTGATATCGTGTGCTCAACATCTCATTGTTTCCTTTCCCTAACAAGCCGCTCTCATCCCATGAGATATCGAACAAACGACAAGCTGAGACAATGAGATCCCTCCCACCTACCCCCCTCCAATCCTTACCCTCTCATCTCCAACCTTTACCCGTCCCCCCATTTCCCCGCATTCACACCTTCCCATCATGCCCTCCCCCTTCCCCATCCCCCCATCCCCCTCCCCCCTCCCCCCTCCTCCCCTCGCTCCCCCCCCTCCCCCTCCTCCCCCCACCTTCTCCTCTTCCACCGCAATATGGTGCAGATATCTGCGCGATTCCGCCCACCCCCCAGGGTTCCGCCCAAACGCCTCTGACCCCCCATAACCTCCCCCTCCCCATCCCCCTCTTCGCCCCACCTTCTCCTCTTCCACCGCAATCTGGTGCAAAAATCTGCGCGGTTCTGCCCACGCGACCCCAACTCTCCCCGTTTCCGCCCAGACGACCCCCACTCGGCGCTGTTCCGACCATCCGCGGAATCCTGCCGCGCCTATTACCCTTCCGCCGCTCCTCGGTCCGCCAGCGCGGCGGCTCAGGAGCGTCGCGGAGCCTCCGCTCGCGTCAGCGGCGCAGCGCGGTAGAAGCGGCGGAACGAACAACCGCGCCGCGTCGGATGGGGTAACGCAGTTCAACTTGTTTACCGAATCGGTAGGCAGACGGCGGCGATTCTCTTGAGAAGCCTCAGCCAATGATGCAACGCAATCGGTGAACGGAAGTCGATGTTCTCGAGGCGCGTCAGCTAGAGAAACGAAATCGCCCGCACTTGCAAGGGGCTTGCCTGGCTGTAAAACCTTATGTGAAAAAATCCGCACGGTTCCGTGGAATGCGCGCGGAAGGCGCTGACAGGATCGCACTGTGCCCGCCATGGCGGCATCAACGCTTGAATGAGATGTTTGGAAGCTTGAAAACACGGTGATAGTGACTGCTTCAAGGCTGGAAACTTTGGAAAAGCTCAACAGACATATGAATTCTCTGGAATTATCTTATATAGATGATTCTGGATTGTCGATACATGTAGAAACCACTTACACTTCCGCTTAAAGCGATTCCGAACTATAAAGAGACGTCGACTGAAATCTTCTGGAGTGTGGCGGAATTTCCAACGCACCTTCTGGAGCCCTCGCCCAACGTCTCGCCCAACGTATAATGGTTGAGTACGATCGAGTGGATTTTGGGGAGGTTTCTTAGGCTAAACGCTACTTTGTCTGACAGGGTTTAGCCCGAACATTACACGGGCAAGAAACAAGTCCTTCGTAACCCGCCTGGGTTACTGTTGCAACTCGCAAATGCTTCGCTTCGCACATCTCCCGTCTCTGGTCCACTGCTGGTCCGCAATGGGTTCGTCGGACCAGAATTCGTGGCCCTGTTCGGTTGGAGTAATGGGCGTTATGGGCGTTAAAAACCCGCTGGCCCAAACGCAGGCTCGGGAACTGGGAGGATTGCTTGGCGTTATGAAAAATCATATGAATACCGTTCGGCTGGCGTTAAGGGCATTAAAACCACGCCAAGTAAAGGTTAAGAGTTTCGCAAAAACTTCGCGAAATCACATGATTGGTGTGTAAAAAAGGCCAGTCGCATATGATTGGCCGCATCACCAATCCCCCGCATGGTGCAAGGGCCCTGTTCGGCAGGAGTTATGGGCGTTGTTACAATCTGAAATGTGACTTAGCGAAGAGGATCGTTCAGGGTTGATCGCGGGTAGTGTCGCAGCGGAAGTAGTGAACTCAGGTCAGAGTGAATGTAAATGACTGAGATTGATAATAGCATGCATACATTGGGTTTATATAGAAATACAAAGGAATGCGAAACGACCTAGACTAGCCATGTACTCTAAGGGGTACATTCCCTTATTGCAGCGAAATTTAAACTGTGCGGCGCGGGAATCAGTTTCAAACCTGTTCCCGCTCTTTTCACTTCAAATGCTTCTGCCTGCATCGGCCTTAGTCAGACGGTTGTAGTGTCGCTTCGACTCTTCTGACTCCTCGACTTCGTACTCGGTAGAGTCGGCTCCTGCAGCAAACAGGAATGCCTTCTTATAGAGCTTCATATCGTAACACTCCCCTTCATTCCTGGACGCGAGGGGTGCTGACTCGCTTGACCACTCCGGTGAGGTCGGAGCAGTGCTTGAACTGCTGACGTGGCAGACGCTTGGTGAGGAAGTCGGCTGCCATTTCAGTGGTTGGGCAGTAAGCGAGGTCAACTTTACCCTGGTCGATTTCGTCCTTGACGAAGAAGTACCTTGGTCGATGTGCTTCGTGCGGTTCACGAACCCGGGCTTGTTCGCGATCTTGATCGCGCTCTGGTTGTCGCAGTGCAGGCGAAAGGTAGGCGAGGTTGGAATTTTCGCCTCCTGTAACAGCTCCTGCAGGTACAGACCTTCGCGAACTGCTGCTGTCGCGGCGATGTATTCAGCTTCGGCCGATGACAGGGCAACCAGTTCCTGCTTCTGCGAGTTCCAGGAGATGGGGCCAGTTGGCTCCAGGCGAAAAACGAAGCCGGTTCGGGACCGTCGATTTGCTGGGTCAGCGGCATGGTCAGCGTCCACGTAGCCGTTGAGGTTGAAGGATGTTGTTGACAGCGTGGAGTAGGAGAGTCCAATGTCAGGCGTGGAGATGAAGTACTGCAGGTCCAACTGGTTCTCGGCTACTGGTTTGCGGGAGTACTGTGCCAGTTGGCTGGCGATGTACGAAAGGTCGGGTCGGCATGTGACAGATGCGAACAGCAGGCAGCCCAGCTGCTGCTGGTACAGTTGGAGCCCCGCGGGGGACAAAGGTTTGTTGTCTGGTTTGTAGTTGGTGCTGGGGCTGCGGTATGGAGTTGAGAGTGGTGCGCGTGAGATGTTGAACCGTTCTCCCAGCTGCTCTGCGTATTTTGAAGCTGACAGATGAATTGCTTCTGGCGCGTAGGTGATGTTCAGGCCCAGAAACTGGGTGACGTTGTGGTTGGTGGTAATGTCCACGCGCTTCGCCAAGTTTTCTTCGAACTGGGTAAGAAGCGTGTTGCAGGTGCCAGTGTAGAGCAGGTCGTCGACGTAGACGGTGAGGAGGATGTAATCGCCGTTGAAGTGGAGGCGGTACATTCCCGGGTCGTGCGGCAGCTGCCTGAAGCCGATTTCCAGTAGAATTTTGTGCAGGTGCTGCTGCCAGAGACGAGGCGCCTGCTTAATCCCATAGAGGGATTTCTTCAACTGGCAGACCCTGGGATCTCCTTCTCCGTAGGTGTGTGGTTGCTCCACGAAAATGGTTGCATCCACCAACGCATATAGGAATGCGTTCTTCACGTCGATCTGTCGCAGTGGTAGATGCTTAGCAGCCGCTATGGCGAGTAGGATTCTGACGGAGGTGTGACGGCTGACAGGAGCGAAAGTTTGGTCGAAGTCGATGCCGTGGCGTTGGTCGTAGCCTCGGACCACCCATCGTGCCTTGAAGCGCTCAATGGTTCCGTCAGCGTTAGTCTTGAGCCGAAAAACCCACTTCCCGCTGAGCACCCTCCTCCCCTTCACTGCTGCACGATCGACGAGAACCCAGGTGTCACGGGACTCCAGCGCTTTCAGTTCGGCGTCCATAGCTGCACGCCATTCTTTGGCGTGCGGGCCGGTGAGGGCTTGGCGCGGGTTCTTTGGTTCAACAGCGCGAGCTATGGCGGAGACGGAGGTGTGGAGCCCGAGAAGCTGCAGGCCGGAGACGTTCGCGGTTTCCGCAGTGTCAGTGATGGGGACCTCCACCACGTCATCATCATCGCTGTCGTGTCCATGTGAGGAAGTGCTGGGGGCAGTTTCGCGGCGGGTTGGTCCAGGGGTAGGTGCGTCATCGCTGTCGTCGTCGTCATCGTCCGAGCGAGGGCGAGGCGGAATGCCAGGATGATCGTCGGTGTCGTCGCGATCGAAGGCTGCTGCTGCTGCTTCATCCTCGGGAGATGCAAAGCTGCGGCCGCTGTTGACATAGCCGCGAGCTTGGTTACGTTGCTCGTCCTCGATCCACTGCTTCAAGGTGAGTCTTTCGTAGAAGAGGATGTCACGCGCGGGAACAATCTCCTTGCTGTCGACGTCGAGAATGAGCCACCCCTTGTGCTCGTTGCTGAGCCCCAGATGAACTCCCCAGCGTGCGCGCTGAGCAAACTTGCCAATGTTTGCTGAAGTTGGCCGATACTGCACCATGCACCCCCAAACCCTCAACATGGAGGGATCTCCCCTTGAGCCGGTCCACTTCATGTGCGGGGAAAGGTTGTCCCTGTTGGCCGTGGTGGAGAGGAGGTTGTAAAGGCGCACCGCGTGGTTCATGGCGTAAGGCCAAAACTTCTTGGGGAGGCAGGACTGATTCATGAGAGCGCGCACTTTTGTCATGAGGGTGCGATTTACCCTCTCTGCGACTCCTTGCTGCTGATGAGCGTAGGGGAGAGAGATCTCATGCTTGATCCCCTTTTCGGTGAGGACGCTTTCCAGCTCGTGGCTGCGGAACTCCTTGGCGCCATCACTCTGCCAGATTTTCAGCTTCCTCCCTGACTGTCGCTGTGCGTGTGCGAGCCAGATCCGGAAGACTTCTGGAGCCTTGGACCGTGCGTCGACGTTGGCAATCCAGACGTAGCGTGAGTAGGCGTCGATGAAGGTCAGCGTGTATTTTTCGCCGTTGAGTCCGTCGCAGGTACTATGAAGTCGCTGTACACCTTCTGTAATTTCTTGTAGCGGTTGGTGCTTGGCTCCAGTGAAGGATATGCGCTGTGAGTGAGGGCTGCAGTGGGGCAGACGGTGCAGGTGAGTGGGTGTGGGGTGTTGTGTGGTTCGGTGCCGTCGGGGCGCAGAAGTGCTCCTGGGGGGAAGACCTTCGCGCGGAGGCAGTTGGCGAGAGTCTGGCGCGAGGGATGCCCGAGTCGCTGGTGCCAGAGGTCGTCTTCGGCGCGAATGCCGCTGCTGCGCATGTAGCGTGCGCGATGCTCTGCTGCTTCCTCCTCTGTTTCTTGTGGGATCTGGAGCGGTGGTTCCTCCTCTTCTCCTGGTTCTGTTTCGTCTTCCGCTCCTTCTGATTTTTCTGCAGTTGTTTCCCCTTCTGCAGGTGCGGTCGAAAGATAGAGGGCGAGAAATTCGCGGTCGGGGATGACGGTGAGCGGAGTTGTTGTTCCTTCGATGAAGCGGGCGAATGGATCTGGACGGGAGATTGGACCAAGGGAGTCTCGGGCAGGTGTTGGAGGTACGTTCCCCTCCTCAAGCTCCGTCCAGGTACTGTCCCAGCGCCATGGTGACCGGGGGGGTGAGCGTGCTGGTGGTGGTCTTCCGAGGGGTATGGTGACGCGGGGTGGCGCCTTCCCCGGGTTGATAGTCATCGTCTCCCCATCCACCTCGTCGTGCAGACTCCTCGCTCCAGCCTGCTGCGATGCGCTCTTCGTACAGTTTTTGTTTCTTCTCTGCCCTGACCTTATCTTGTTCCTCTTTGACGCTTAACTCCTCTGCCTCATCAGGGTCTTTCCAGGCTGGGTCAATTTCGCGGCGATAAACTTCGCGGGTGTACGGGCGCGGGCGTCCTTCCTCGTCTATGGTGGTGGCGTTGGCCTCGAGGATGAATCGGAGAGTTTCGGAACGTGGTGTGGGCCGCGGATCAGGCAGGTGACCGAACTGCTTGTTTTCTTCTCCGAAGATGCGGTAAGTTGATACCGCGAGTTCTTCTTCGGTCATGCCAGTTGGTTCTTCCTCGGCGCTCTCTGCCTCCTGGATCGCCGCGAATTCCCTCTCCACTTGTTCCGTGCGGCTTGCAGCGGGTGTATGGCAGGTGGTGCAGAGCCCGTTGATGTCGGGGTTGTGCAGATTGATTTCGCGCGGATGTGGGCTGCGGCGAATCCACGGTCGCCCGTCAGGATGTTGCCACGATTCTTCGTTCATGAAGGCGAATTCGAGGGGGACCAGGTCCACGAGCTCATCCGACGAGGCTTCACAGCTTGGTACGTCGAAGTCCAGAACGTAGATCCCGTTGATTGAGCGGGCTCGACCGAGGTATTTAAACGACTCGGGAGGTGTGTCCGGAGGGGCGTACGTGAGGATGAGGTCGCGTGTGGCCAGGTCGGTGGTGAGTATGACGCCGCAGTCCCGAAGTTGTCCTGCCGAGAGTAGATTAAAGCGTAGGTCTGGGACGTAGAGCATGTCATTGAACGAGATGTGAGTGTTGCTGTCTCGTGCTTGCAGAACGACAATGCCTTGGGAGTTGGCGCGCAGTTGGTGGCTATTAGCAACGGTGACGAAGGTTGCGGGGGCTCGGTTGAGGTTTGACACGTAGCGAGTCGACCCCACCATGTGTTGTCCGCAGCAGCTGTCCAGGTACCAGGTGTTGTAGTTGTCTTTGTTGTTGTTGTTGCGGAGTAGTAACGCGAGTCGCGGGGTCACCATCGTCGCCTTGTAGCGTCTGTGAAAAAACGGGTCTTCATCTTCCTTCCATCCGACAGGTACGTAGAGTTGATTGTCGTGAGGCGGGCTTTCCCGCAGTGTGATTGGCTGATTCCAATCTTGCTCGTCTTCGTCGTGCAGGTAGTAGTGGTCTTCCGTAAGGGGGTTGTTCCACCCTTCTTCTGGTTACGGCAATGTTCCCTGAAGTTCGTTTTCTTCGTCTGTCTTAGCAGTGCGGCGGCGTCGCGTCGCCATGTTTGCGATTATGTTCCTGGGAGCTCCTCCTTGAGGTCCTTGTGACTGCTGTGGTTGTTGTTGTTGTGCAGGAGGACGGGAGACTGGTTGTTGTGGCTGAGGGTGGCGAGCGTCTTGTCGGCTGACCCAGTTGTTGTGGTGAGTGGGATTCGGGTGCCGATAGTTGGATCGGGATTTGCATCGATCCGTTGAATGCCCGAAGGCTTTGCAAATTTTGCAGTAATGGCGCCTTGGTTGTCGTCGCTCTTCACGGTTGTCTGTGTAGAAGGCGAGTCGCTCTCGCCGCGGCGCGGAACTCGTTCTGCTCGAGTCCATGTCTGTCAGAATCCCAGCCACTAACCACTGGGATAAAAGGGCTTGTTTGTGTAGCGGGTGAGTGCGCCCATAACCCCCCAGGCCGCCATGCCTGTAACCCTTCCCTAGGATCAATCGGGGATCACCAGTGGACCTCTGACACCCCCCCGCACTGGGATGCCCGAGGTGCACACACCGGGATTCGAACCCGAGACCTTCGCTCTGATAACATGTCAGAATCCCAGCCACTAACCACTGGGATAGAAGGGCTTGTTTGTGTAGCGGGTGAGTGCGCCCATAACCCCCCAGGCCGCCATGCCTGTAACCCTTCCCTAGGATCAATCGGGGATCACCAGTGGACCTCTGACAATGTCCTGCTGTTCAGTCAGCAGTGCGGCGCATAGCGCGGCTTCGGAAAGTTGTCCTCGTTGTCGGAGTAGTGCCTTGCAGGGCTTCCACTCGGGCCCAAGTCCCTGGAGGATGATGTTTACGAATATCTCCTCCGAGATCGAACTTCCGTTCTTGATGATTTGATCACGGATGTTCCGACAACGGTTGATGTAACTGTTTGCTTTCTCCCCGTGCCCCATCTTCGTCTCCATGAGTTGTTGCAGGAGACGGCTTGCAGTGACGGAATCCTTCGGCTGATATACCTCCACGAGGTGCTTCCAAGCTTCAAGAGCCGGAGCGGCGCTCTCTTTGTAGGAGCGGATGCCGAGCTGTTCTGCTGGCGACATGTTGCGCAGCAGGACGCTATACGCCATGAGCGACTCACTGTAGTATTGAGCGCGGGCGTCTTCGGTGTCTTCCACCGGTTTAGGATAGGAACCGTCGAAGTAGTGGTAGATCTGCGCTGTCTGTAGGAGGAGCTCCAGCTCAAAACTCCATGTATAAAAATCCTTGCCGTCAAACGCGGCAGTAGTCTTGATCTTTGACACACTTAGAAAGCGTGCTTGCGCAGAGTTGATGGTTTCGTCGCTTGGACGAGGGGCAGTTGTTGCAGATTTGTCTGAGTCGAGGGAGAAGCCATGCGCGGCGGTATCGCGGCTTTTCGCAGCCGGTTGTCCAGGTTGAACTGGTTGGGAAGTGGTTCCCGCATCGCCTTTGCGCAGTTCTTGGAGTTCTTTCTCCATTGTTGACAGTCGAGCGAATAACTGCTCGAGCGCGGCAGTGCCGATCGTAGTTGTCGCTTCATTTGTCGCAGCCGGGTTGGTTTGTCCTTCGGCCGTTAGATTTGTTTGGCCTCCGGATCCTCCGGCCATCTTGGTATTGGAATGTGTGCCGCTCGCCAGATCTTGGTTTGGCGAATTTTACGGAGTTGACGTTGCGAAGAATCCCTGAGCAGCTCTGATACCATGTTACAATCTGAAATGTGACTTAGCGAAGAGGATCGTTCAGGGTTGATCGCGGGTAGTGTCGCAGCGGAAGTAGTGAACTCAGGTCAGAGTGAATGTAAATGACTGAGATTGATAATAGCATGCATACATTGGGTTTATATAGAAATACAAAGGAATGCGAAACGACCTAGACTAGCCATGTACTCTAAGGGGTACATTCCCTTATTGCAGCGAAATTTAAACTGTGCGGCGCGGGAATCAGTTTCAAACCTGTTCCCGCTCTTTTCACTTCAAATGTTTCTGCCTGCATCGGTCTTAGTCAGACGGTTGTAGTGTCGCTTCGACTCTTCTGACTCCTCGACTTCGTACTCGGTAGAGTCGGCTCCTGCAGCATACAGGAATGCCTTCTCATAGAGCTTCATATCGTAACAGGCGTTATGGGCGTTAAAAACCCGCTGGCCCAAACGCAGGCTCGGAAACTGGGAGGACTGCTTGGCGTTATAAAAAATCATGTGACCACCGTTCGGCTGGCGTTAAGGGCGTTAAAACCACGCCACGTAAAGGTTGTGAGTTTCGCAGCACCTTCGTGAAATCACATGATTGGTGTTTATCTTTGGCCAGTCGCATATGATTGGCCGCATCACCAATCCCCCGCATGGTGCAAGCTCTCGACGGCGCACCAGGGGGCGGATCAGTGGTCTGCCCTATGGCCCGTGGAATTGATTTCCAGGAACCTACGTTTGGCAAAAAA
Organism: Closterium sp. Yama58-4; assembly: GCA_947470075.1. Classification (NCBI taxonomy): domain Eukaryota; kingdom Viridiplantae; phylum Streptophyta; class Zygnematophyceae; order Desmidiales; family Closteriaceae; genus Closterium; species Closterium sp. Yama58-4. The sequence continues at coordinate 593,179 of CANIUD010000184.1, read as the reverse complement.
CGCCAGCGATACAAGGGCCGTTCGGCAGACATTTTAACACCCTCGGGTTCGGCATGTGAACGCCTATCTCGAACCTTGATAACCCGTAGTTCGCTTATCGTTTTACTGTAGCTGGTCCCCGAGCCTGATATTAACGACCTTTTTAACGCCTGCAGAACAGGGCCAAGCTCTCGACCGCGCACCAGGGGGCGGATCAGTGGTCCACCCTTTTGCCCGTGGAAGCGATTTCCTGGAAACTTCGTTTGGCAAAATACGCCAGCAATACAAGTGCCGTTCGGCAGGCATTTTAACACCCTCAGGTTCGGCATGAGAACGCCTATCTCGAACCTTGATAACCCATAGTTCGCTTATCGTTTTACTGCAGCTGGTCCCCGAGCCTGATATTAACGGCCTTTGTAAAGGCTGCGTTCTGCGGCCGCATCTACTCTGATGCGCCCTAGGCTCGGCCTGATCCGCACATTGACAAATTGAGGTTCGGGAATCAGGAATTTGAAATTGAAAAAAAGAGGCTCGGCAAATGGAGATTCAGGTTCGGGAAATCGGAAATTGGAAATTTCGAATTTCGGGCATGTCAAATTTCGATCTCAAATTTCCGAGGAATTCGAGGGTGCGGAAGGTTCTTAGAAGCAAAGAAGAACGCACCTGACGCCTTCCCCACACGCCATGATGCGCTGTTCAATTGCCCCAATTCGAGCTGATGCGCGCATCATGCGTCTTCTCAGCGTTGCACCATGCGCGCATCAAGCGATCGTCAGATTGCTAGGGCGTTAAATTTCTCGGAAAGCTGCAACATGTAATTTTGTGGTTGCCAAAAAGTCCGTTCTGCAGGCATTCGCGCTTGGTTTGCCTCGGCAGCCAATCGCTTATTGCGAACCTTGATAACCTTTTGGCTGGTTATCAAGGAAGGGTCCTGGCAAATCGAAAAAAGAATACAATGTACATTGATGCGGGCTAATGCGCCCGCAGAACGCAGCCAAAGCCAGGATCTCAAGTAGTTTGACTGTTTTGCAGTTGGTGAATTGAGATGCTATGATTGGTTAGCGAGGTAGAGAAGTTGACGAGGAGCATCTTCTGTTTTGCAATTGATGCCAATTCTTCTTACTTGAGATCCTGGCTTTAACGCCTGCCGAACAGGGCCCGTGTGTACCGTCTGCAGAACCGTGCTCAATCGTCCTCAAAAGTACTCGACCAGGACATCCGGTAGGTCTCAGTCGGACCGATTGCTCCTTCCCACAGTCCGACTGCTCCCCTCTTTGGTCCGGCATATATCCACGGTGGATTTCATTTCCTGCACCTCTTCACTTCAATTTTCACCTCTCTATTTCTTCGGCTTAGTCTCCCCGCCAATCTTCCCTTTTTCGCCCTCACTAATGGATTCGGAAGACGACTCCATTTCTTCACGCTCTGAGTCTCGCAACCACCCTATCTCCGGCCCTGAATCTCCCGACCGCTTAGGATGGGTCTTCGATTTTAGCTGTCGCCGCATTTTCGACATTCGTAATTACTCTATCCCCTTCGGGTTTCATCACCACTATATCTCCGGCTTCGAATCTCTCTACCGCCGCCCTACTGTGGTCGTCACCGAATCTCTTTACCACTCTACTTCCCGCCACGAATCTCCCCGTTCCTTTGCTTCTGAAGTGTCCTTCGGGCCGTCAAACTCACAGGATCTTGAAGATGTTCCGTCGGGCTCCCGAACGATGTATGGAGATGATAAGGATACGTCGTTTCAGAATGTCATGGTGATTGGTGAGGACTTTGAAGAGCCTTACGTGATTTCGCAGCCTGTGAAGGGTCGGATTAAGGAGATTGAAGTTCTCGTGGAAGCTCGGGACCAAGGGTAAGTGACATGTCCCTGTTCGCATCAGAATCTGCGATTTGTATATTTATATTGGTTCAGAAGCAATACATGGTTGATACTATAATGCCCTTTTTTCCATAAATAAAAATTTCCCTAGAATTGCTGTCTAGAGTGAAGTCGCCAATCTGGGCTTTCTTGGCCCGCGGGTTTTAATAAAACTTCTTCCATGTGTGTGTGCACTCCACATGAGATAACTTTGGCAGTGTACTCGTTCTTTTGTGTCCATGCTTCTGACATATCATTAGCATTCTACCCTCCCCCTTTCAACCCCCCCGTCCTCCCCACCCGCCCTTCCACTCCTTGTTTTCGGAATGTCAGCTGGAGCGACTATCCCCAAGACCACAACACCTACAACAACTCGTGGACATATGCCGAACTGGCCAAATTGATGCCCGACGGCTCTCTCTCCGCTTCCCGGGAGCTTATCTATTGCAACCTACACGCTGTTAAACGTTGGCAACGGCATTCCAAAACGTGGAGTGCTACTGATTCGCAGTTCGTGCGGTCGCTTCAAGCAGGAGATAGGGTGGCAGTCGTGCTGCGGGCACAATTCCCAGGGTGGACCCATTATGTGAAGTGGGCTAAGATAGAAATCGTGTATGATAGGCGCGTTGTAGACAGGCACTCGGATGGGTTTCAGGGCACCTCAAAAAAACAGAGATTGCGCTGATGTATCAGTGCTAGCTGAAAAAAATACCCTGATGTTTCAGTGCTGTGATAGTGGGCAGTAAAAAAATGTCTACTGTAGTTGTGGATAAGGTATCTCAAGCTTACCATGCTGGAGCTTATGTGTGTGTCCGTGCGTGCGTGCGTGTGTGTCTGTGTGTTGTATTTGTATACCGTAGTTATCATCATCCTCCTCAATTTTGACATAGCATGGGGAAATGTGCTCTATGCTCTGCATGCTAATCGATTGCTTTGCTCGATTGCGACGGCATTAGCATATTGCTCGGTTTAACACAATTGAAATAGCATTCGTTCTTGGTAAAAACACTTACCGTAGGCTTCACCCCAGATAGTACATACCACGTACGTACCTATGAACCTCTCTAAAAACAGGCAGGTGCCTGCAGCAGTGCACATTTTGGAAAAACAGTCACTAGGACCGCATTGCACCGCATCACACAGGTGTGACCCTCCCCTCCCTCTTGTGACGCGCTAACCTTCCCATGAGATCAATGCCACGTCACGTCACACTGCACTTCATTTGCGTCACTTTTGAGGCAACGCTACACTCAAAGGTGACACTACACTATACTTCGACAAGCACCACCTTTTGAGTCGACTCAAAAGTCACCACGTATGTGAGACTTCCCTTGCGACTTCCCTGCATGGTGCATGGTGCATGGTGCATGGTGCATGGTGCATGATGCATGGTGCATGGAAGGGGGGAAGGAAAAGGGGGTAGCAGCTCAGGAAGCAAGGGAATAGTTGGTTCCACTGTGATGGCGATGTGTGTTAGCGGCCACTGCTTTCTGTCTGCATATTGTGGGAGGAAGGAAAAGGAGGGGAAGGGAGGGGACGGAAGGGAAAGGGAGGGAAAGGGAGGGAAAGGGAGGGAAAGGGAGGGAAAGGGAGGGAAAGGGAGGGAAGGGAGGGAAAGGGAGGGAAAGGGAGGGAAAGGGAGGGAAAGGGAGGGAAAGGGAGGGAAAGGAGGGAAAGGGAGGGAAAGGGAGGGAAAGGGAGGGAAAGGGAGGGAAAGGGAGGGAAAGGGAGGGAAAGGAGGGAAAGGGAGGGAAAGGGAGGGAAAAGGGAGGGAAAGGGAGGGAAAGGGAGGGAAAGGGAGGGAAAGGGAGGGAAAGGGAGGGAAAGGGAGGGAAAGGGAGGGAAAGGGAGGGAAGGGAGGGAAAGGGAGGGAAAGGGAGGGAAAGGGAGGGAAAAGGGAGGGAAAGGGAGGGAAAGGGAGGGAAAGGGAGGGAAAGGGAGGGAAAGGGAGGGAAAGGGAGGGAAAGGGAGGGAAAGGGAGGGAAAGGGAGGGAAAGGGAGGGAAAGGGAGGGAAAGGGAGGGAAAGGGAGGGAAAGGGAGGGAAAGGGAGGGAAAGGAGGGAAAGGGAGGGAAAGGGAGGGAAAGGGAGGGAAAGGGAGGGAAAGGGAGGGAAAGGGAGGGAAAGGGAGGGAAAGGGAGGGAAAGGGAGGGAAAGGGAGGGAAAGGGAGGGAAAGGGAGGGAAAGGGGGAGGGAACGGGACATGGCAGCGAGAGAGATGAAAGGTTGGTTATATTGTGACAGCAACATGGGGTGAATGCAAAGGGGGAAGAGGGTTAGGAGGGAGAAGGAAGTGTGGATTGAAGCAAAGGCAGGCGCATACCAGTCGGACAGTGGTGGCAGTGCGCATGGCGACTGCTGCTGCTGCATAGTCCATGCGGCTGGTTGGGGGAGGAAAGGAAAGCGGGGGATAGTGGGCAGGGGGAAGAAAGAAGGGTGGGGGAAGGAAGGGGCAGCGGTTGTCCCAGTCGGACAGTGGTGGCACATGGTCGCCAGGTGCACATGGCGACTGCTGCTGCTGCATAGTCCATGGGGCTGGTTGGGGGGAGGGGAGAGGAGAGAGAGGGGGGGGAGAGAGAAGGACGGCAGGCATAACACGGGCTTTCATGCGTGTGTTTGTGCATGCCGGGGTCACTAATAAATAACATATGCTCTCTGTTCTGCCCATGACCTCGGCCACTAATAAATAACGCATGCTGTACCACACACTCACGTGGAAGCACTGCCGCCCACACCATTGGTGCGAGCCAGATCGCTGCAGAACGAAAATTTGCCCTCCACTGATGCTGTCACCCGATACTTGCGCTGAGGCTGCATGAATAAAGGGGGGGAGGGGGGCAGAGTGGGGGATGGAGGTGTCTGTCGCAGAAGCGCCCTTCCTCTGCTGCCCTCACACGATACGACTTTTGAGGCGCCTAAGAAATCCGCCCTCTACTGCTGCTGTCACCCGATACTTGCGCTGAGGCTGCATGAAGGAGAGAAGACGTTTAAACGGGAAACGGGATGGTGGTAGGTGGGACTTTTGAGAATTCTCAAAAGTCAAACCAAGGTAGGTAGGAGTTGGAAAGAGTTGGTGGGGTGGGGACATGGAAGCCTCCCTCCACTGCTGCCCTCACCCGATACTCGTGTCCCGGTTGCAAGAGAGAGAGGGGGAAGGGGAGGGGGGGGGGGGGGGGGGGGGGTAGGTGCGGGGAGAAAGGGAGCGGGTAGTGGTGATGGGAGGGAGAAGGGAGATAGTGTGGATGGACAGACAGCTCCTTCCACTGCCGCTCTCACCTGATACTTGTGCGCCGGCTGCATACATGCATGAACCAGGGGGGGTTCTGCTTTTGAGTCGAATCAAACTTGAACATGGGGGATGGAGGTGGGCGAGTGGGATGGGGAAGAAAATTGGTGGTGAGGCAAAAGCTCCCTCTCCCGCTGCCCTCACCCGGTGCTTGTGCTTGTGCTGCATGCATGCATGCATGAACCCAGGGGGGGTTGAAACTTGAACATGGGGGATGGAAATGGGTAGGTGGGATGGGGAAGGTAACTGGCGGTGAGTGAGGCAAAAGCTCCCTTTCACTGCTGGCCTCGCCCGGTGCTTGTTCCCCGGCTGCACAAAGGAAGTGGGGAGGGGATGATGGTGGGGGGAAGGGGGAATGGGATATGGTGGGGACACAGAATCCCCTTTTACTGCTGCCCTCGCCGGGTATGGTGGGGGGTGGACAAAGAAGCGCCCTGCCACTGCTTCTCTTACCGGGATGATGGTGGGGGGAAGGGGAAACGGGGTATGGTGTGAACACAGAATTTTTCTTCCCTGCTGCTTTACACCCCTCCCCACCAATAATCCCCCCTTTTCCCCCTACCCCCGTCATCTCCTCCCCCTCCGCCCCTTCCCCACCTTCGCTCTTCCACCGCAGTATGGCTCGGATATCTGCGCAACTCCGCCCACTGGGCGGGACCCCCACCCCCCTAGGTTCCGCCCAAACCTTCCCCCCCACGTTCACACCTTTCCCCCAATACTACCCTTCTCCTTCCTCCCTGCGACCCCCCCCCCCCCCCCCCCCCCTCCCCCTCCCTTCTCTTCAACCCCACCTTCTCCTCTTCCACCGTAATATGGTGCAGAAAGCTGCGCGGTTCCCCCACACGCCCCGCAATCCCCTCGTTTCCGCCCAAACGCCCCCGACTCGGCGCTGTTCCGCCCATCCGCGGAATCATGCCGCGCCGGCTTCCGTTCCGCCGAGCCGCATTCCGCAAGAGCCGCACCACAGAAGCCTCGCGGAGCCTCCGCTCGCGGCAGCGGCGCAGCGCGGTTGAAGCGGCGGAACGAACAATCGCGCCGCGTCAGCTGGAGTAACAAAGTCCGTGTCGTGCAAGAATTTGGTAGACGGATAGAGACTCGCTCGAGACGCCTCAGCTAGTGTAACGCAATCAGTGAACAAACGTCGACATTCCTGAGGCGCGTCAGCTGGAGAAACGAAATCGCCAGTAACCGGACGGGGGTTTGCCTGGCTGTAACGTTTTCTGTTACAAAATTCGTACGGTTTCGTGGAATGGCCGGCGGAAGGCGCTGACAGGATCGCGGCGCTGTACCCGCAATGGCGGCACCAATGCTTAAAACACAGAGATGCTTGCAACTGCCAAATGCCACTAGGAAACTAGAAACTCTCGCCGCAGGTGTGTTCTTTCGGTGTGTGAGGGCTGTTTTCAGTTCACAATACGTACCAGGAAACTATCAGGTAACAGGATTTTGTGAGGTACCCTAGTCAGGGCAGAGGCGTGTTACTCGGAGAACTTTGGCTCGTGTTCTAGCTCGTGTCAGAGTTCACAGATCAGGGGTTATTCACAGTCAGAAACGTACTCAAACGTGCTCAGAAGCACTTGACCGAGACTTCCTACGAAACAATTTTAGGTGTTAACTGAAAATAGAGTTTCCTCATACCCTACTCAACCTTTCTGATTATAAGTTAACCGCGTCGTTTTACAGCTTTCTCAACTTATTCTGAGGAATGCGTGCATTGTGCGAAAGCCAGGACGGACTGCGGCGGTGTGGTAGGGGAATGTCGTGTCGTCACAGAAGCCAAGCGTGTTTCGTGTCCGACACTTCTCCATCATGTCCTCAACATCCGACCCAACCACTCTATACATTGAATTTACCGCTGTTACCACTTATTGAACCGCATTCAGGAAAACCGTGTGGGACACGCCTCACACTCCCCTACGACACGTTTCGTTCCGCCTTTCTTGAGTTCCGCCTTCATGTCCGACGATTTCGAGTTAGGAGGTGACGCGCTCTAAACTCGCTGTGCCAATCCAAACTGGCACCTGCGGGTCGGCCAGATGCGCACTGACAGCGGCTGCAGAGACCATGGGGAATATGAGATATATTATGAGGAACGGGGGACATTGTTCACCAATCTCTCAGCAAGGGTTCAGCACTGCTTACCCGCTTTTAAGTAATTTTAGTCATTGCTAGTGCAATGGTGAGTGGGCGAAGATGGGTAAAACTCAATTTTCGGCGTGGGATGTGGCGTCGCACGTTTCGTAGAGCCGAGTCCCCGCGCCACTCTATTTCCGGCGCTGAATCTCCGCACCACTCCTTTTCGGGATCTGAATCTGGCTCTGAATCTCCCCGTTCCTTTGCTTCCGAAGCGCGTCAGCCTATGCGACTCGTCCCATCCTTCGCCCCGTCCGTCTCTCAATTTCGCGAAGTTGTGTCGGCGTTCCGAACGGGTTTTGAAGGCACACTTCCTCCCCTTCTTGACGATATTATTCAGGCTATCATTGAGTACGCTGGCTATTATGTTAAAGACGTGTCTTTCAGTAGTGACAGGATGAGTGGTGGGGACTGGGAGGAGACTTATGTAATTTCGCAGCCTGTGGATTTCGACAAGGGTCGGATTAAGGAGATTAAAGTTGACGCGGAAGCTCATGACCAAGGGTAAGTAATGTGTTGCCTGTCCACATCAACATTGTGATTTATTTTTCTTTCATGTATTTTCTTTTTTTTTTGGAGGGGGCGGGGGGGGGGAGGGGGGGGGAGGGAGGGGGGGGGGGGGAGAGGGAGAGAGAGAGGGGGAGGTGATTTTTTTGTGATTTTAGAATGCCACCCCGTTTTGTGTTCTCTCCTTAATTCCAAAGAAATTCCCTGAAGTTGCTGTCTAAGTAAGGAGTAAAGTCGCCTCTAATTAAACTCTCATGTGCGCTCTTCTTGTTTTTCCCTTTTTTAGATTCCAATCCTCGACTATATGTTCGGCATTTTTCCATCTCCCCCTCCCCCCCCCCCTTCCCCCTCCCCCCCCCCCCCCCCCCCCCCCCCCCCCCCCCCCCCCCCCCCCCCCCCCCCCCCCCCCCCCTCCCCCCTTCCCCCTCCTCCTCGCCCCACCCCTTTACTCCCCACCCACCCCTTTGCTTCAATTGTTTTTGGAATGTCAGATGGAGCAGTTATCCCCAAGACCAAAACACCTACAACAACTCGTGGACATTCGCTGAACTCGCAAGAATAATGCCTGATGGTTCGCTCTCCGCTTCCAGAGATGAAATCTACCGCAACCTTCATGCCGTTAGACGTTGGCAACGGCATTCCAAAACGTGGAGCGCTGAATCTCCATTTGTGCAGTCGCTTCAAGCAGGAGATAGGGTGGCAGTTGTGTTGAGAGCGCAATTTCCAGGGTGGGTCCATTATGTGAAGTGGTCAAGGATAGAAATCGTGTACATGAACGCTGTAGGTGAATAGAGCGCTTTATGAATATAGAAGGTTAGGAAATCTGGACTCCGGAATGAGGTGGAGTGCCAGAGCAGGTTAGTTCTTTGAAGAATATGTCTTGTTTTTGCTAGGCAGTTAAAAATAGTTACGATATTAGCAGCACTCTCCCACAATCACTCTGATTCCGATTATCATGTGCTTCAAAAGCGAACCTCTTTGTTCTGCGTTGAGTTGTGCGGACGTTTCGATTGCGGTGACATTTGCTTTTAAGGGGTTTTAGTACGGTTCAATTGACAGGTCTTTCATCGGGAAACAATTTCACGAGGCTGTTGCGCTCACTCACTTGTCAGCTGCACTAGTCACTAGGACCGCAGCACGCGGGCTCAACCAACGGCTCCTCTCGTCGTGAGTCGTGACGCGCCTACCGATTCTACGCTCGTCCGCGCTTGATAGTTTTCAAAAGCGTTCGTCCCCGCAATCGCAATGGTTGAACCGCAGCAGTCTGAGCAAGGGAGAGCAACGCGGCTCGAGTCGGGATTGCGATGGCTCAACGCGCTTCCAGAGGCCGAGACGAGCGAGGCGTTGATTCGCTGCTGCGGCTCCAAGAGGTTCGCCTCTGGCCTCGCAGCGCGCCGGCCTTTCAGAAGCTTCGAGGATTTGCAAAGTGCTGCTAGCGACGTGTGGTGGAATCAGGTTAGCCCACACGTGTTTATTCTTTACATTAGTGTTATTTCTTTTCTCAGACACCCGGTGCTGTGTTATCAATGTTATTGTACCGGGGTCCTTGCTGGGGGCTGGATGTAAGAAGATTGAAGGAATTTATGTCGTCTTTGCTATTCTACAAACCATAGTAGCGAATTTGTAGTATTCTTGAACGCGACACACCTATCCCGTGCCCAAATACAGAATGGGTAATCCCAGGGTAACTGCATAGTTATATGTGCCCTAATGAGTTGTATCCTGTAGCCAGGTGGACATCTCGGGTTGGCTGGAGGCCTTCAGTGCTCATCCCAAAATTGGTGACGTGGCATCTCTCAAGAGAAAGTTCGCCACACAGCGGTAAGTGCCGTGTGATAGTAATGGCGTGTGATAGAAACGAAGATAGGTGATGCTTTGGAATTTCAAGCGTCGTTGGTTGGGATGGGTGATGGTTGATTGCGGTGATGCTATCTGATGATAATCATGGGGGATAAACTGTGCATAGGCATTGCTGTGTTTGCATCTTGGTGCTTTTACATGTAGCCATGCCCTATCGCATGCATTCGCATGATTTCGCATTCCTTCGCATGCATCCGCATGTGTTGGCATGTGTCTGCATGCATTTCCATCTTGATTGAACTTGTGTGCCGCATGCACATGTCATTGTTCTGCCTCCAGATGGTCCCAAGGGGAGCAAGCAGCAGCCCTGCAATCATCCGACGACGCATTCTTCCAGGCAAGTTCCATGGTATTCAAAGTCAAGTACAGTAGAGTCATCTTAAAATATATTCGAGACGCCTCGAAGCAAGCAGCAGCCCTGCAATCATCCGACGACGCATTCTTCCAGGCAAGTTCCATGGTATTCAAAGTCAAGTACAGTAGAGTCATCTTAAAATATATTCGAGACGCCTCGAAGCAAGCAGCAGCGCTTCAATCATCCGACGACTCATTCTTCCAGGCAAGTTCCATGGTAGTCAAAAGCAAGTCCGCTTTCTGAGGTGCCTCCAACATTTTTGAGGCGCCTCGAAGCAGGCAAGCAGCAGCCCTGCAATCATCAGGCGACTTCCAGGCAATTTCATGGTAGTCAAAAGCAAGTCCGCTTCTCTGAGGTGCGTCAAACTTTATTGAGGCGCCTCGAAGCAAGCAGCAGCCCTGCAATAATCAGACGACACACTCTTCCAGGCAAGTTCATGGTAGTAAAATGCAAGCACGGTTCTTGAGGCTCCATATTAGGATATGGCGGAATGCAATCGCCGCTATGAGCAGCGCTTTGGCCGCATACTCATCATCTGCGCTCAGGAGAAAAGCAGCAACAAAAACACCCTTCGCACGGATCAACATCATAGGCCTTCCTGCTTGTCTGCCTGCCTGCCTGCCTGCCTGCCTGCCTGCCTGCCTGCCTGCCTGCCTGCCTGCCTGCCTGCCTATCTACCCGTTTTTCTGCTGCCCCCTGTCAGGAGATGGCGGAGTGTAATCGCCGGTACGAGCAGCGCTTTGGTCACATCTTCATCATCTGCGCTCAGGGCAAGCCCGCTTCGGAAATTCTTGCTGCGCTGAAGGTATCCATGTGACTGCTCCTTCGTTTTCCTCAGGCATGATTTGCTGTGATTGAAGTGCACAGCCTTTGTTTTGTGAGACATATGCCAATGTCGAGGGTCCAATTTTCCCCCACTGTTACAGGAGCGACTAGGGAATCAGCCGATCTACGAGGTGCAGCTGGCAGCAAAGGAGCAAGAGAAGATCACACATCTTTTATAAAAAGGAGTATAACACATCATTATCCCGTGTGTGTGCACCCCTACTGTTACAGGAGCGACTGGGGAAACATCCAATTTATGAGGTGCAGCTAGCAGACAAGGAGCAAGAGATCACACAGCTGAGGCTGGAGAAGCAAGCTGCTCGCAGGTGCTCATTTATCCCATGTGACTGCGCCCCGGCTGTTGCAGGAGCGCCTGGCAAATCAGCCCATCTATGAGGTGCAGCTGGCAGCGAAAGAGCAAGAGAAGATCACCCAGCTGAGACTGGAGAAACTGCTGCTGGATGCTCCCACCAATGGCACTGGCACCACAGGTGCGTGTGTATATGTGTGGTTGTGCATGCATGCGTGCATGTTAATTCTGACTGCGAACACAGCTGAGGCTGGAGAAGCTGCTGCTGGATGCTCCTTTCGCAGATGGCAGCAATACCACAGGTGTGTCTCCGGTTGTGACTGCTGAATGGCCCCACCAACCAATGCTGTTGGCGCCACAGGTGCGTGTGTATGTGTGTGGTTGTGCGTGCATGTTAAGTCTGACCGCAACACAGCTGAGGCTGGAGAAGCTGCTGCTGAATGCTCCCACCATTGGCACTGACACCATAGGTGTGGTTCCGTCCTATCCAAACCTTCGATTTGGTTTATTCCTGTTCTATGTACTCTCTCACCCCATCACCCACTATTAGATTACCTTATACGCCAACTCACTGCTATTTTCTGTTAGTAAAGTCCTTTTCGCTCCTCTGTTTCCCTACCTCTCCCGACCATGCATTTTCCGTATATACCTTCCCTCGCCCAGTCTCCTCCCCTGCAACCTACCGCCTGGCTAGAGTCGCAGCACACATCTCCCCAGGTGTGTGCGTGCTTCTGTGTTTTCTTTGACGGTTGAGATGCATGTTTGAATCAATCGATTGAGGGGAAAAAAAAAAAAAAAAACCGCTACACAATCTGTCTACTACTTTCTTGCAATGTACCGTTTGGTTAGAGTCGTTGCACACATCAGCCCAGGTGTGCGTGTGGTAGTAGTGTGTTACACATCGCGACAAGCATCAAATCACCGTCCACCCCCACACACGTGTTTGACATGGCTCTGGGCAAAACCGCTGCTAATCTCTCCATTTAGTTTTGAGGCGCCTCAGAACCGCTGCTAATCTCTCCGTTTTCCCTGCTTCCCATTGTCACCAGGCCTTCCAAGCACAGCTGTACCTGCTACAGTCACACCTGCTACAAGCGCCAAGCATCCGTCCATCTCCACGCACGTGCTGGATGTGGCTCTGGGCAGACCCGCTGCCGGCATTGAAGTGGTGCTAGAGCGACAGATAGAAGCCCTAAGGGAAAGTGATAGTGGTGGTGCAGGGTTGGGATGGGTGCGAATGGGTGAGGGAGTGACAAATGCTGATGGCAGGGCTGCTGGGCTGCTTGCCAGGGGTGGAGATGGGGGAGGAGCGGTGGGAGGAGGAGTGGGAGCTGGGATCTACCGGCTGAGCTTTGGAACGGGGGAGTATCTTGGTCGGATGCACGGAGCCAGAGGGGCTGGAGACGCACAAGCTGGCAGTGGCAGTGGTGGTGGGTTCTTCCCTCATGTGTCGATAGTGTTCCGTGTGCTGCCAGAGCAAGAGAGGGAGCACTTCCACGTGCCGCTGCTGCTCTCCCCCTTCTCCTACTCCACCTACCGAGGTAGCTGAACGATTTACATGCTTATGCCTAGAAGATCAGTTTTTTCTTCTCTCAAGTATCAAACATCTTGTGTATGAGCCACTCCTACTCTCCCTGTTCGCTTACTGCACCAACGGGATTTAGCTGAACGGTTTGCTGTGCAGACTTGTGCTATGGTATTGCGGTGGTACTCTATCTATATACACATATCTTGAATTACATTTCACGCGATGCTGCATGTGCACAGCTTTTGACGATTTTCATGCTTTATATTGTGCAGCCAATACAATTCCCTGACAGAATAGACCACAACACTAATATGCTGTGGGGCATCATTAACGATACAATCACTTCCAAACTATACTGTAATGTAACACACTGAAAAAACCCTGTACAACTCGTGCTCAGCGTGACGTTCCCTTCACTGCAGGGTACATGAACCCGTCCCTAAGCTGGGTTGACACACACGCCTCTACTGGTTGCCAGCAGGGGTCGTGCCTGGCTGCCTCTGCATGTCCTCCCACCCCCTCGCCTCACCCACGGCAGCCCAGGCATAACACCTCCTTCACAGCAGGTCGCAGACACCCATCCCTCACCTGGGTACCACACGTGTTCTCAGGCGCCCTAAAAGAGGGGTACATACATCCTTCAGCTGGGTAACACACAAGACTCTACTGGTTGCCAGCAGGGGGGGCGCCTGGTTGCCTCTGCATGTCCTCCCACCCCCGCACCCACGGCAGGCCAGGTGTTGCCTTCACTGCTGGGTGCATGAGATGAAGTTTCTCCTCTACTTTGCTGCGAATAGAGAGATACACCTGCAGTGGAAGAGATGGGTGATGGGGTTTAGGGGGTTCAGTAAAAAAGATCCATAAATGAATAAGTGGGTGGGGAGACGGACAGGTAAGCAATGGGGTAAGCATTCTTATTTCGACGTGTTTTGAGACGTCTCAAGATGTGTTTTGAGACGTCTCAAAACAGGTAAGCGGCGAGGTAAGCATTCTTATTTCGACCTACGGAACTCATACCGCATAAATATTTTGCAGAAGTTGTTTTCGAGACGCAACTTTTGAGGAAAATGCTCACATGAGAAGCTGCGAGGATTCTGAGAGACATGCTGTGTGGCCGTCTCCTGACCTGTAAACCACCTGAAGAGATCCCTTTGAGGCGCCCCAAAAGTCAAAGAATCACTCACAAGGTTCTGAGAGACATGCTGTGGGCCCGTCTCCTGACCTGTAAACCACCGGAAGAGATCCCTTTGAGGCGCCTCAAAAGTCAAAGAATCACTCACAGGGTTCTGAGAGACATGCTGTGGGGCCTTCTCCTGTCCGGTAAACCACTTGAAGAGATCCGGACTCTCCTGCGTGTGCACGGGAGAGGGAGGATGGGGGAAAGGGGGAGGGAAAGTGTTGGAGGGTGTGCATGCACCAGGCGCTGTCTCCTGACTTGTAAACCACTTAAAGGATCCGGACTCTCCTGTGTGTGCAATACGGGGGGGGAGAAGATTTTGCCAGGGAGAGAGAGGGAGAGGTGGAGAGACTTAGGAGGTATGCATGCGGAGGGAGGGGACGCTACTATTTGAAGAGAGGAGGCGGGTGTGGGCAGGAAGTATACAGAGGCGAGCAAGAGCCGTCAAGTGAGGGTCGTCGAGGGAAGGGAGGTGCTGCCCCACCCACTTGCCCAGCAGCAAATCCAACTCCAAAGCCCCTCTGCAATGCTGTCTCAAGAAGCTCCCATTAACAGACAACAACTCATCCTCACCTCGTCCATGAGGCGAGCAAGGGCTGTCAGGTGAGAGGAGTCCAGGGAGTGGAGGTGCTGCTCCACCCGCTTGCCCAGCAGCAGATGCAGCTCCAGGTCTTGATCAGCACTCACCTGGTATAGGAGCCAAAGTACCTCCTTACCTCGTCCATGAGCCGTGCAAGGGCTGTCAAGTGAGAGGAGTCCAGAGAAGGGAGGTGCTGCTCCACCCACTTGCAACTCCAAGCAGCAGATGCAACTCCAAGAAGCCCCTCTGCCTGCTACTCAATTAACCTCGTCCAACAGTCAAAAGCGCCCTCTCTCTCTCTCACCTCATCCATGAGGCGTGCAAGCGCCGTCAGGTGAGGCGCGTCCAGAGAAGGGAGATGCTCCTCCACCCAGTTGCCCAGCAGCAGATCCAACTCCAGGAAGCCCCTCTGCCCGCTCCTCACTTAACCTCGTCCAGCAGACAATAGCCAATGACCTCACAGTCACCTCTCACCTCGTCCATGAGGCGTGCAAGAGCAGTGAGATGGGAGGCGTCGAGGGAAGGCAGGTGCTCCTCCACCCACTTGCCCAGCAGCAAATCCAGCTCCAGGAAACCCCTCTGCCTGCTGCGGTAGCGCAGCCTGTGGGGGAAGGGAGGGGAGTGCGATGAGCGACGGGTAGAGCATGGTGCAATCAGGTGTGGGAAGAAAGCACCACCAAGTTGCCCAGCAGCAGATCCAACTCCAGGAAGCCCCTCTGCCTGCTGCGGTAGCGCAGCCTGAGGAGGCGTGGGGGAGGGACAGGACAGGACAGGCATGAAGTGAGGAAAGGACCCATGCTGGATGTATGGAACGGGACCCCATCCACCTACTTTCCCAGCAGCAGATCCAGCTCCAAGAAACCCCTCTGCCTGCTGCGGTAGCGCAGCCTGTTGGGGGGGAGTTTAAGGCGAGGAGCGGCAGTCCAGTCACGAGAAAGTAAATCAAGCAACCGTGATGCTGTAAAACGCTTTTGAGAGTTCTCAAGAATTGATCTACCGGCAAGGAGTGGCAGTCCAGTCACGACGAAGTAAACCAAGCAACCAACCAACAAATTTCACAAACATCGACGTGACAACGGGATTGCTTGTTCAGATTCTTCTCTTGCTCGATGTTTTTCTTGCCTGTTCAGATTCTGCCTGGCTGCCTCTGCTGCTGCTGTTGCTCCTGCAGCCGCTCCTGCTGCTGATGCTGCCATTCCTCCTCCTGCTGCTGCTGCCGAACCTGGTGTTGTTGCTGAGTCTGCTGCCAAACCAGCTGCAGCTGCCGGGACTGTCCCTTGGCTCTGGCGTTCCTCAGCCATACAAGGGAACACGTGGACAGATGAATGGTAGGAAGCTGCGATGAAAGTGCGGGAGAGGAGAGGTGAGAGGCTGGGCAGAAAGAAGGAAGGGAGAAGGGAGGCGGGGTGTGAATGAGAGCACATAGTGACGATCCAAAGGTGAGTATCGCGAATACTACACATGATTCAACAGAGGCCTGCAGCTTAATAAACTGGTAGAATTAAGTACATATTTCGACAGTGATGAGGAGACTAGAGAGGGGTTCCCTTCACTTTTTTTCTGGGAGAGATGCTGCGTGCTCGAGTACAACCTGTTATTTTGAGGCGCCTCAAAACTAGACTGCGTGCTCGAGTACGACATAGAATAGACACACGGAGTAAGGCCACGTGTATAAAGAAGTGTTTCAAGACGTCCCAAAACACTTGTTTATACACGGGACATGGAATAGACACACGGAGTGAGGCATACCGAGCCGCGAGAATCTCGGCAACGGGGGCGCCGCGTGATCGTAGGTGCTGCATGGTGGTAGATCCGGGCCCGAAAACGAAAACGCAGGACACGGAACGCCGACCGCGGAACGCCAGATCCGGTGGATACGCGGAACTCAAACGCGGAACGCGAAATCTGTGGCTGAGTTTGAGATGTCCGGAAAGCCAGGCAAACCCTGGAATTCGCGGACGCAGGCGATGCGGAGAGGCAGGCGACGGAATGGAATGCGCGTCGCGTCTAATTCAGAGGCTTCCCTGTACGACAATCGCCTGCTATCACCTACGATTCAGTGCGACAAACTGCGCGACTACCTGGAGGCGAATGGCGGAGGCAAGCAGCCGTGACCAAATGAGAAACTGGCATCACTACAAGGTGATGCGTTACCGCACTGCGCTGCGGGTCGTGACGTTTCTTGCTTGGAGAAAAAGCCACGTCACTGTCTGACACAACGGTGACGTAAGAGAGAGAAGCACCGCAGAAAAGTAGCCACTTATCCGCGTTACAATATGGTGCGCACGGAAAGACTAGACCTTATACATGCAAAGTCCTCATACATGTATTTTCGGAAAGCTTGTTACAAGTTCAAATAATAAACGGGGTTTTTGAGGAGCCCTTGGCCGACACCAATATGGAAGCATTGTAAGAAGTGTATATGTTGCTGCTTGTCCTGCTGGGGATGCGGTTCAGGATTGTCCTTGGGATTGTTGCAGATTGATCGCCCTCAGGCTCAGGTCGTTATTTTCCGGTGTTCAAATAGGTTTTGGTAGGTTTCAGATGCAATAACCTTGATTACCGCGCGGTGACTGATCGATATTGGGCGATCCATCAATTGACAACGTCCTGACAACCTTCACATTCTCCGCCAGTCACGGATTACTTCTTGGCCGTAGGTTGACCGTCGAATTGGAAACGGAACGCTGCCATTCCTTCCTATTCCTGCACTGTCCGCCTCGCTCCCAGCTTACATTGCTCATTCCATAGCAACGTTTGCGCGATTTCCTGTTATGATCAGACTTAAAACTTGCTCAAAATTGCCCGGTGCAGTTTGAAAGGGTTTCGCCCGTACGTTGCTGCAGGCGCTCCGTATCAATGCCCTTCGTAACGCAGTTGTTTCTCCCATGACGACTCCGATTGGTCAGAATCGTGTTACTAATCGTCGCCAGGTGTAACGGGCCGCTTTTGACGAAAAAACAGCAGGAGATGGCTGGGAAGGAGAGAGATAAGGAGAAGGGGCGAGAAAAAGGTCGGGAAAAGGGTAAGGAGAGAGGGAAAGAGGAGAAGGAGAAGGGACGGGGGAGAGAGAAGGAGAAGAGCAAGGGAATGCACAGGAGAGCCGCGAGCCCCGGAAGCGGCGTGAGCGACGAAAGCGGTCGAGCAGCAGCATCCCCGTCAGCCTCTGAAAGCGAAGGTTCCAGGCACCAGCACGGCCATCAGGACCATAAGCACAGCCAGCATCAAGACCATAGACACACACATCTAGACCATCGGAGTAGCCATGAAGACCACCGGGAATTCGAGCTTTATCCAGTGCATCAGGGGAATCAGGAGGAACATCTGGAGCAACATCAGCTGCAATATCAGCAGCAGCCGCTTCTGCATCAGCAGCAGCAGCAGCAACCAGTGACGTCAGCGGCGTCAGCATCCATCATGCAGCAATGGCACGCCCTCATTCAACGTAGAGAGGTGCGTTGACATTGGCAAGCGTCGAGAGGTGCGACAAAACCCTCCCTTAACCTTCCATTACCATCCTGTAAATTTGTGTGAATTCCCCAATTCGTGCAAGGCAGGCGAATTTCCCAGTCCTGCCCGTGCAGCCAACCTTGTTCTACCTCATTCCAATCCTCCCCACATTCTAATTCTCCCCATTCCAATCCTCCCCATTCTGATCCTCACTACAGCTGCCCAAGGGTTCCATGCCTTACGTTCTTCTGGCGGTCTGCCTGTTACTGGTGAGTTCGTAGGTGACATGTGCGTGTGGGAGGCCGGAGGTGGCTTTTCAGTCGACTCAAGAGCCAAGGGGTTCTATGCTTTACTTTCTTCTGGCGGTCTGTTTTTTACTGGCGAGAAGTGGTGCATATATAAGGTTCTCCATCCCTTTTCCTTTAGGTTTGTGAATTTGGAGTAAAAAAAAAAAACATCACTCACAAGTGGTGAGGACCATATTTGCCGCCGTGAGTGAGAGGTCATACAGGTCTTTGTGAGCGATGTTCTTCATCATTGTTCTCATCCAGGTGTTTTTTCTCGTCTTTTAAGACGTCTCTAGAGTTCTCATTGAGGTGTTTTTTTCTGTTTGTTCCACATCATCTTTATCTCGGAGGTAGACAGAGAGATTGAGCAGAGAGAGAGCAGGCTGCCAGGTGCCCCACTGCTCCCCTTCTCCCCTTCCCCTTCCCCCTTCCCGTTCCCAGGTGTTCATTTTCTGGTTTGACATCTTCTCAATCTTCCAGGACGAGGAGCAAGCACTCATCCGTGCCTCCTCTTCCATACCCCCGCAGTTTGCTCAATCGGTAAGCGTCAGTTTTGCAGAAACATTGACTTTTGTGGAAGATATTTGTGAGCTGCTAAGGAGAAAACAAACATGATGTGTTTCCTGCAAACACGTTACACAAGCTTTCAGAGGCGCACGCCGAAAGAAGCAACTGTAACATAATGTGTTCTTGAGGCGCCTCGATTGAAATATCGTTTCAACCTGCCCTGCCTGCTTGCTTTGCTTGTGCCCTTTTCTGCTTCCACCTCTGCATCTTACCCTTCAACTCACCCCTCAGTCTCTCACCCAGAGCGACTCACCACCATCATCGCCAGTAGCAGCAGCAACAGAAGCAGCAGGAGAGTCAGCACACACCGACACCACTCCCGCCTCCTCTGCTGCCAATGCCACCGCCAACACTGCTTCGGACGGCTCCGAGCCAAGCTCCGAACAAAACGCCAAACCTGCAGCTCCGGACAGCAGCAGCAACGGTGCTGGACACAGCGGTCTATCTAACGAGCCTGAGGGCGGGGACATTGCGCATATGTTTCGGCCGGCGGAGTGGCGGCAGCACACGTTCAGGCGCGTGGGGCTGGTGTCGTTTGCCCAGTTCTCCGGGTATCGCATCTCGCCGACTGAGTTTGCTGCTGTTGGGTTGGCCGCTCGAGCCCTGGATGAAGGCAGGAAGGTGAGTGAAGATTGAGCTTCGAAGAAAAGGTAGGAAGGCTGGTGTCGTTTGCTCAGTTCTCCGGATATCGCATCTCGCCCACCGAGTTCGCTGCTGTTGGGTTGGCCGCTCGAGCCCTGGATGAAGGCAGGAAGGTGAGGAGGGTGGGGAAAATGGGAAGGTGAGGTAGAAAGGCGGGGACATCGCGCACATTTTTCGGCCGGCGGAGTTGAGGCAGCACACGTTCAGGCGTGTGGGACTGGTGTCGTTTGCTCAGTTCTCCGTATTGCGTCTCGCCCACCGAGTTCGCTGCTGTTGGGCTGGCTGTTCGTTTGCTCTGGATGAAGGCAGGAAGGTGAAGAGGGGGATGGGGTGGGGGGAAGGTGAGAGGAGGATGGGAGGGAGGGAGAGGAACTGGATAAGAGGAGGAGAAAGACGGGGAAGGAGAGGAAGAACGAATGAAAGGTGATGGAAGGGAGTAGGAGAAAACGGATGAATGGATTGTGATGCAAGTGGATATTGTGGAAGTGCGGGAGTGCATAATTGTGTTATTGTCCCCATATAAAAACCGCGTGAACTTAGAAGACTTTTAAGGCGCCTCAAAAGTGTGTTGCAAGTGGATCCTGTGAAAGTGCGGGAGTGCGGAATCGTGTAATAATCAACTGATTCTCGTATTAGCTTTTTCTTGTATTAACTTGTTTCTTATCTCTGGTTGTTTGCTATGTAACATTCTATGCACGTTGTAACCATACCATACCATTCTTGGTGGTGTGTGTGATTCCATGTGTAAGGTGGGCGAATGCGTGTGGGAACCAGGGAAACCAGCTGGGGGAGGGCAAGGAGAGAGCAGCAGAGGAGCAGAAGCAAAGAGAGGCGCTTCAGAGGGAGGGAGGAGAAGGAGGAGGAGGTTGATGGTGAAGGAAATGGATGAAGAAGGTAACTTGATGGTGGGAGGAGGGCAAGGAGAGAGCAGCAGAGGAGGAGAAGCAAAGGGAGGCTCTTCAGAAGGGGGAAAGAGGAGGAGGAGGCTAATGGTGAAGGAGTTGGGGGTAGGAGGAAAGGGTCTGGAGGGCGGAGGAAAGAGAGAGAGACGCCAAGGCGGAAAGAGGATGGGTGATAGGACGAAAGTGGTGCGGGCGGAGGGGAGGAGGGGGGAGGAGAGGAACGAGGAAGAGAGGTGGGAGGAGTGGAGCACGGATGATAGGAGGGAGGAGGAGAGGAGGAGAGTGCTGAGGAGAGGAAGAGAGGGCCAGATAGTGGTTCAGGATTTGAATGGGGGGAATGCTGCTAAGAACTTTGAGGTGTCTCAGAAAAGGAGGCAGCTAGAGGAGGGTGGAGGGGACGCTACAGCAGCACAGGACAGTGGGGAGAAGGCGGGAGGAGAAGGGGGAGGAGAAGGTGCGGGAGGGAATGGCTCATCTGCTGATTCACCTGGTGAATCACATGAGAGTGATCCTTCTGTGAATGGGGAGAAACCAGGCGGGTCGAGGGAGGAGGAGGAGGAGAGGAGGGAGGAGGCGGAGGAGGAAGCGAGGGGGTGGATACATGGCAGTGTGGAGGTGCTACACGTGGGAGAACACCATTGGTGGAAATACGCCGGTCTCATCCTGCTGTGCACGCTGAAAAGGTGAGTGGGTGAGGCAAGGGGAGGACGTGGTGGGGGGTTTATGAGGAGGAGTCAAAGGAGGTCGACTATGGTCTCAGGATTGTGCCCTGTGTCCTGTGCTCTGTGCCCGTGCCCCGTGCCCTGTGCCCTGTGCCATGTGCTCCATGCTCCGTGCCTCAGTGAAGCATAGGTAGCAGACGGAGGGTGGCTGCACATGCGGATAGACGGGGAGGACGTGGCGGTGTATGAGGAGGAGGCGGGGAAGGTGATTTCAGTTTCCTGCCCTATGCCCCTCATGTGCCCTGTGCATTGTGCCCTGTGCGTTGTGCCCTGGTGCCGCATGTTACACTGCACAGGGAAGCGTATGTGGCGGAAGGAGGGTGGCTGCACATGCGGATAGACGGGGAGGACGTGGTGGTGTATGAGGAGGAAGCGGGGGAGGTGGTAAACGCCGTTCCACGTCCGCCCTTCCTGCACAACATCACGCACTGCTCGCCGCCCATTCACCACCAAGTAGGTGCTCTTCCCATTCACCACCAAGTAGGTGCTCTGCCCATTCACCACCAAGTAGGTGCTCTGCCCATTCACCACCAAGTAGGTGCTCTGCCCATTCACCACCAAGTAGGTGCTCTTCCCATTCACCACCAAGTAGGTGCTCTGCCCATTCACCACCAAGTAGGTGCTCTGCCCATTCACCACCAAGTAGGTGCTCTGCCCATTCACCACCAAGTAGGTGCTCTGCCCATTCACCACCAAGTAGGTGCTCTGCCCATTCACCACCAAGTAGGTGCTCTGCCCATTCACCACCAAGTAGGTGCTCTGCCCATTCACCACCAAGTAGGTGCTCTTCCCATTCACCACCAAGTAGGTGCTCTGCCCATTCACCACCAAGTAGGTGCTCTGCCCATTCACCACCAAGTAGGTGCTCTGCCCATTCACCACCAAGTAGGTGCTCTGCCCATTCACCACCAAGTAGGTGCTCTGCCCATTCACCACCAAGTAGGTGCTCTGCCCATTCACCACCAAGTAGGTGCTCTGCCCATTCACCACCAAGTAGGTGCTCTGCCCATTCACCACCAAGTAGGTGCTCTGCCCATTCACCACCAAGTAGGTGCTCTGCCCATTCACCACCAAGTAGGTGCTCTTCCCATTCACCACCAAGTAGGTGCTCTGCCCATTCACCACCAAGTAGGTGCTCTGCCCATTCACCACCAAGTAGGTGCTCTGCCCATTCACCACCAAGTAGGTGCTCTGCCCATTCACCACCAAGTAGGTGCTCTGCCCATTCACCACCAAGTAGGTGCTCTGCCCATTCACCACCAAGTAGGTGCTCTGCCCATTCACCACCAAGTAGGTGCTCTGCCCATTCACCACCAAGTAGGTGCTCTGCCCATTCACCACCAAGTAGGTGCTCTGCCCATTCACCACCAAGTAGGTGCTCTGCCCATTCACCACCAAGTAGGTGCTCTTCCCATTCACCACCAAGTAGGTGCTCTGCCCATTCACCACCAAGTAGGTGCTCTGCCCATTCACCACCAAGTAGGTGCTCTGCCCATTCACCACCAAGTAGGTGCTCTGCCCATTCACCACCAAGTAGGTGCTCTGCCCATTCACCACCAAGTAGGTGCTCTGCCCATTCACCACCAAGTAGGTGCTCTGCCCATTCACCACCAAGTAGGTGCTCTGCCCATTCACCACCAAGTAGGTGCTCTGCCCATTCACCACCAAGTAGGTGCTCTGCCCATTCACCACCAAGTAGGTGCTCTGCCCATTCACCACCAAGTAGGTGCTCTGCCCATTCACCACCAAGTAGGTGCTCTGCCCATTCACCACCAAGTAGGTGCTCTGCCCATTCACCACCAAGTAGGTGCTCTGCCCATTCACCACCAAGTAGGTGCTCTGCCCATTCACCACCAAGTAGGTGCTCTGCCCATTCACCACCAAGTAGGTGCTCTGCCCATTCACCACCAAGTAGGTGCTCGCCGCCCATTCACCACCAAGTAGGTGCTCTGCCCATTCACCACCAAGTAGGTGCTCTGCCCATTCACCACCAAGTAGGTGCTCTTCCCATTCACCACCAAGTAGGTGCTCTGCCCATTCACCACCAAGTAGGTGCTCTGCCCATTCACCACCAAGTAGGTGCTCGCCGCCCATTCACCACCAAGTAGGTGCTCTGCCCATTCACCACCAAGTAGGTGCTCGCCGCCCATTCACCACCAAGTAGGTGCTCTGCCCATTCACCACCAAGTAGGTGCTCTGCCCATTCACCACCAAGTAGGTGCTCTGCCCATTCACCACCAAGTAGGTGCTCGCCGCCCATTCACCACCAAGTAGGTGCTCTGCCCATTCACCACCAAGTAGGTGCTCTGCCCATTCACCACCAAGTAGGTGCTCTGCCCATTCACCACCAAGTAGGTGCTCTGCCCATTCACCACCAAGTAGGTGCTCTGCCCATTCACCACCAAGTAGGTGCTCTTCCCATTCACCACCAAGTAGGTGCTCTTCCCATTCACCACCAAGTAGGTGCTCTTCCCATTCACCACCAAGTAGGTGCTCTTCCCATTCACCACCAAGTAGGTGCTCTGCCCATTCACCACCAAGTAGGTGCTCGCCGCCCATTCACCACCAAGTAGGTGCTCGCCGCCCATTCACCACCAAGTAGGTGCTCGCCGCCCATTCACCACCAAGTAAGTGCTCTGCCCATTCACCACCAAGTAGGTGCTCTGCCCATTCACCACCAAGTAGGTGCTCTGCCCATTCACCACCAAGTAGGTGCTCTGCCCATTCACCACCAAGTAGGTGCTCTGCCCATTCACCACCAAGTAGGTGCTCTTCCCATTCACCACCAAGTAGGTGCTCTTCCCATTCACCACCAAGTAGGTGCTCTTCCCATTCACCACCAAGTAGGTGCTCTTCCCATTCACCACCAAGTAGGTGCTCTGCCCATTCACCACCAAGTAGGTGCTCTGCCCATTCACCACCAAGTAGGTGCTCTGCCCATTCACCCCCAAGTAGGTGCTCTTCCCATTCACCACCAAGTAGGTGCTCTGCCCATTCACCACCAAGTAGGTGCTCTTCCCATTCACCACCAAGTAGGTGCTCTTCCCATTCACCACCAAGTAGGTGCTCTTCCCATTCACCACCAAGTAGGTGCTCTTCCCATTCACCACCAAGTAGGTGCTCTTCCCATTCACCACCAAGTAGGTGCTCTGCCCATTCACCACCAAGTAGGTGCTCTTCCCATTCACCACCAAGTAGGTGCTCTTCCCATTCACCACCAAGTAGGTGCTCTGCCCATTCACCACCAAGTAGGTGCTCTGCCCATTCACCACCAAGTAGGTGCTCTGCCCATTCACCACCAAGTAGGTGCTCTGCCCATTCACCACCAAGTAGGTGCTCTGCCCATTCACCACCAAGTAGGTGCTCTGCCCATTCACCACCAAGTAGGTGCTCTGCCCATTCACCACCAAGTAGGTGCTCTGCCCATTCACCACCAAGTAGGTGCTCTGCCCATTCACCACCAAGTAGGTGCTCTTCCCATTCACCACCAAGTAGGTGCTCTGCCCATTCACCACCAAGTAGGTGCTCTGCCCATTCACCACCAAGTAGGTGCTCTGCCCATTCACCACCAAGTAGGTGCTCTGCCCATTCACCACCAAGTAGGTGCTCTTCCCATTCACCACCAAGTAGGTGCTCTGCCCATTCACCACCAAGTAGGTGCTCTGCCCATTCACCACCAAGTAGGTGCTCTTCCCATTCACCACCAAGTAGGTGCTCTTCCCATTCACCACCAAGTAGGTGCTCTGCCCATTCACCACCAAGTAGGTGCTCTGCCCATTCACCACCAAGTAGGTGCTCTTCCCATTCACCACCAAGTAGGTGCTCTGCCCATTCACCACCAAGTAGGTGCTCTTCCCATTCACCACCAAGTAGGTGCTCTTCCCATTCACCACCAAGTAGGTGCTCTGCCCATTCACCACCAAGTAGGTGCTCTTCCCATTCACCACCAAGTAGGTGCTCTTCCCATTCACCACCAAGTAGGTGCTCTTCCCATTCACCACGTACTCTCTCTACACTACAGAGCCCTTGCCACCTTCTTGCCATTCACTTCTTGTGATTTTTGAGGCGCCTCAAAAATCCCCTCGCCACCTGCCATTCACTTCTTGTCACACCCCCTCCTGCACCGCATCACGCACTGCTCCCCCGCGATTCACCACCAGGTGTTGTTTATTGTTCACCCATGGGGCATGCGTCATGTGGCATGTTCCATGTGCATGCATTCAGGTCAGAGCGGAGCGCGTCCGGCAGTGGATGGATCTGCACCTACGCATGGGCGTGGACCATTATGTGCTCTATGATGTGGGCGGCGTGGACCTACAGCTGCGCTCTGTGCTGCAGGTGAGGGTGAGGCTGTCATGTGCTGTGCTCTATTGAGTCGACTCTAAAGGCATACGCCAGTGGATGGATCTTCACATCAGCATGGGAGTGGACCATTATGTTCTCTACGATGTGGGCGGGGTAGACCCGCAACTTCGCTCGATGCTCCAGGTATGGGAGCATGCCCCCATGGGACCTGCAACTGCGCGTATGTAGAGCGGTATGAGGCGGGGCATGGGGCATGGGGCATGGGGCATGGGGCATGGGGCATGGGGCATGGGGCCACATACGCATGGGAATGGACCATTATGTTGTCTACGGCGTGGGCAGGGGTGGACCTACAACTGCACTCTGTGCTCCAGGCATGTGATGGGATCATGCATGCACACCCTAGCGACATGTAATGAGGACTATGATGCGGTTTTTGATTCAACTCAAAAATCGACTTATCACACCCTAGCGACATGTAATGAGGAGGACCATTATGCGATTTGTGCCATGTGGGCAGCATGGGCCTGCAACTGCGCTCTGTGCTGCAGCTTGCAGGCTCGAAGTCAGCTCTGGGGGCTCTCAAAAGGCATGTGATTATGGTCCTTCCACTTCTCCATGACCCTTCTCCTTTTCTCCCCAACCCATTCTCTTGCTTTCCATCTCCCGCAGCCGTTTCTGGATGGAGGGATCGTGGAAGTGACTGATTTCCGTGATGTGGTGAACTATGAGTCATGGTACTATGGACAGGTGAGCTGGCGTGCAATGGTGGCATGTGGTGGTGTCGTGCAATGGTGGTACGCAGGGGATGGATCAAAGCATTTGAGAATGCAGAACGCCCAGTACGACAAACATGCATCTACTTGCAAACAAAAAGTCCGGGCATCCCTCCCTCCATCCATCCATCCCTCCCATCTCCTTTCTCTCACTCCCTCACAAAGTGATGATAATGAAGGACTGCGAATATTGTCTGCACTCCTCCCCCCCTTCTCCCTACCAGGTCATGATCGTGAACGACGTGTGCACCCCTAATGTCCTTTCTCTCTTCTCTCCTCGCCCTCGCACTAGGTCATGATAGTGAACGACTGTGTGTATCGCTTCCGGCGCCTCTCCAAGTGGCTCATGTACCTTGACTTTGACGAGTTTATTTTCATTGACGGCCAGGTAAGCAACGCACAAACACAGGTACCACCCACTTCGTTTTCTCCAAGTGGCTCATGTACCTTGACTTTGACGAGTTTATTTTCATTGACGGCCAGGTGAGCATGCCCCTTGCCACTTCACTCCTACTCCAGCGTCTGGCATACGCACCTTGCTTTCGACGAGTCCATGTTCATCAACATTCAAGCAAGAATCAGCATCAAGTGCACACTTTTCCTTCTGCTTCTGCTTCTCCTTCTGCCTCTCTTTGAACAGGTCCACATGCATGCAAGCATCCCACCTCCCCACCCGCACACCCCTCATTTCGCTTTCTCTCTCAGCCTGAGCGCCTGCTTCCAATTCTTCCATGTCCTTGCGCCTGCTTCAACTCACTCACCCTACTTGAGGTGCACAAATCAACCCTTCGGCCACTCCTCCCCAATCCCACTGTCTCTTTACCCACAGCAGCGAGTACCCAACCCTATGAACGTGCATGACTTTCTCGCTCCTCACGAGGGTCTGCCTGCCCTATCTTTCACTCTTAGCCTCCTTCTACTCTCTCCTCTCCTCTCCCTTGACCCCCAATCCCTCTGTCTCTTTACCCACAGGAGCGAGTACCCAACCCTATGAACGTGCATGAATTCCTCGCCCCACACGAAGGCCTGCCCTATGTGAGCCACGGGTGCCTGTGGTGGGACCACGAGCGCTGCCTGCCTGCCCAGGGCGATAACGGTACGCACTCTTGCTTGCTTGTGCAGTCTGCTGCATGTGCTTTAACCTGGGGCTATATCAGCCACAGCTGACCTATGTGAGCCACGGGTGCCTGTGGTGGGACCACGAGCGCTGCCTTCCTTCCCCCCTTCTCCAATCGCAGACCCCGGGTGGCCGTTGGAGCGCATGCTGTGGCACTGGCCGTTCATCTACTGCCAGGCCAAGGACAACACCACCAACCCTAAGCTGTGCCTCGATCACTGGGGCCACCGCAAGCTGTTTGTCGATCCCAGGAAGGTGCGTGTGCTCTTTGGAGTGTTAACTGTTTCCTTAGCCACATTCTTATCCATCAGGGACAATGGAACCCGGTTGTGGATCCGATGTGCAAGATGTTCTGTCTGATTTTCGAGGCGCCTTAAAAATCACCTCAGTGCACGCGGGTGTGGATCCGATGCGCAAGATATCCTGTCTGTGAATTTCGGGACGTCCCAAAACGATTCTTCTCACACGAACCACTCTCACTATCCTCTTTGTCGCACAAGTGCGAGCGGTGGAGAATGACGTGGTGCCAATGGAATCATGTCCTCGTGGATCCCAATGGGAGAGGCACCTTGTGTTGTTTCGTCAATCTCGACTCCTCTCAACCTCCTGTCACCCTTCTCTAACCCTTTTAGCCCCCTCCCTTCCCCTCTCCCACAGGTGCGAGTGGTGGAGAATCATGTGGTAACAGACCCCGTAGGGGGAGGCAAGGACCTGCCCACAGACGCACTCAGGCATCACCACTTCCGTGTAAGTGCCTTGCTTTCTTTTGAGGCGCCTCAAAAGCAGGCACCACCACTTCCGTGTGAGTACCTTGCTTTCTAACATCTCGACCAGTGTCCTTCTGCCCACAGCCACCACCACTGCTGTTGACTTGCGTTGACTTTGCTCCCCCCAGGGCATAGTAAAGCACGGAGCAAGCAAGTGCAGTATGAGCATGAAAAATGATGATCTCTTTGATTGGTGGGCACATGGGACCGAGGAGGCCCCCTGTTCTCTTCTGACACTGATTGACTCCAGTTTAGCTTTGGTTGACTCTCCTTCCCCCCAGGGCATAATAAAGAATGGAGCGAGCGAGTGCAGTATAAGCATGAAGGCGGACGATCCCATTGAATGGTGGGCACATGGGACCGAGGAGGCGGGCAGAATGCACTATGTGCGAACACACCCTCTCGATATTCCATCGCTTGTTGCTGCACACAAGGTGAGAGTGAGGCTTTGGAAATCTGGCCTCTAGCTGAACATGGGACATAGGAGGCAGACAGAATGCACTATGTGCGAACACACCTGCTCGATATACCGTCTCTTGTTGCTTCACACAAGGTGAGGCTTTGGAAGGAATACAGTATGCCCCAATAAAGGATTACATTGATTCTACGCATAACCACTCTGTCACCGGTATTGATCATCTTATCTCATGACTTCAAGTTATCCGCTCGTCTTTTTTGTGAGATGCAGTGGTGGAAAGACTACGTGCTGAGGACACAGCGTGGCCAGTAATGGTCAAAACTATAGCTGGCTATAACTGTCGGGAAAGCGTGGCACATCACGAACTCAAGCTACGAAAAAAAAGGTACATACACGCAACAGAGGATGCACAGAGCAGATATTGCACAATATCTCCTGTTAATCTCCATAAATTATTGCGACGCTAGGCCCCTACCTTGTCATATTCTTACTTTGTATTGAAATTCGTTCTGTTGAATATCTCACATTTGAAACCTGGTTGAGCTTTTGGGTTCGCCTGATTGTGCAGTGGCCAACTTGTACAGTACCCCGTTACAGAAACTAATACTAGAAACGTTGCCTCGCATTCTGAGTCCCTTCACCGCATCTAATCCCTATTGATCTAACCGTACCGGTGCATACGTGCCTGATAGATGCTCTTGTTTGCCGTAAGCTTCAAGACCGCCCCCCGCAAGGAGTTGCCACCTGCGAATCGAGCCGTGAGCCGGCTCATGCCATGTCAGCAACATCTTATCCTTGTTCGTGGCTGTGATCGGATATCACGCCCTAAAATTACGTGCCGTGCGTCCCTTTGCTCTCCATTCGTCCTTTTGCTTGCTCGCTACAGAATCTCGGACGAGCGAGTGTCAGTCAGTGCGTGAGTGAGTGAGTGAGCGAGTGAGTGACTGAGTGAGCGAGTGAGTGAGTGAGTGAGTGGAGTGAGTGGAGTGTGAGTGGGTTCCCGTGCGGTCAGCCAAGCGCACGAGTGAGTGATTGGCGAGCGAGCGTGCGTTGCGTTCTCGAAGGTTCCTCCCCTCCCCAAGTCGAGGAGTCGAGGAAGTCCTCACCTCCCAACAGACCTTCCCAAGATAGACTCCAGTGGAAGAGAGGTCAGGTCACACCTCTCTGATTTCTCTTCTATCAGCAATGAGCAGCACACACCCCCGCAATGGTGCTGCTAGAGGAAGACGACGCTTTGCAAGCCCTTCACAGTCCATTCTCTTATTTCGAGAAGCGACTCACACCGAGAACTCTAGTACACGTTACACGGCTTCATTCCCGGAAAAAGAGAAAGGAATCCGTTCACTTCGATCCTGTGCTTCTTGTGTTCTGAGGCTCCAATTGCGTACATTTCTTCTCATCTCGTTCGTTTGCGAGCGAGAAGCCGAGGGGTGTAACTTAGTTTCGAGCCGCCTCAAAACTAGACTTCAAGTGCTTCTTGTGTTCTGAGGATCCAGTTGCTTCTTATCTCGTCCGTTTTGCGAGCGACAAGCCGATGGGGTGTAGCTTACCGAGTCCATGAGAGCAGCAGGGTACGACTAATATGAAACCGACGCTTCATAGCATGATATCTTAACCGAACGACCTTAAAACGGGCCATTATCACCACTGCTACGAGGTGCTCCTCAATTCTGTCTACCGCGATTCGGCCAGAATAATCTGACTGTGTTGAACTCTAAACTGAGTAATAGCATCCCTGTCGTGCTAATTGATGCAGCGGTGAATGCAAGATTCCACTGATGGCAGGACTTGAGATGGAGAGAGATAGCGAGAGAGAGAATGGCAGAGGAACGCACAGCATAGGCTATGGCAGAGGGTACAGGAGAGTTTCCCCTGCTCACAGAGGGACCAGAGGGAATAGCGTAACCAGTGCTTCCCCTGGCAGGAGAACAGAATCGCAGTCGGCATCTGAAGGAGAGGTTTTGATCTCCACACATCCGCATGCTCTTGAAGAGTATCAGTCTAGCGGTCAGGAGCATCAGAGTAACGACTTCCAGCGTTGTAGTAAGCACCCGGATGGTAACCGTACTACCAACCACGTTGATGGTAACCCTAACCATCACACTCAGCACCATCACACTCAGCACCATCACACTCAGCACCATCACAGGGAATTCCAGGACGGAAAGAATTACCTGATGCAGCAGAAGGAACCGCTTCTTGAGCATCAGGGGCAGCACCAGCAGCATGACCCAGTGACGTCAGCACCTGCGTCCAAAGGGGAGGCAAACCACGCTGCAACGTCAGCCTCACCATTAGGAGCGGATGGATGGCATGGGCTGATGAAGTCAGCAGCAGCATCAGCACCCATCATTAAGAGATGTCAATCACTCATTGAACGCCACGAGGTGCTCCCTCCCTCCCTTCAACTCTCATCTTCTCAACCATTCACCACCTTCTTCCCCTCTCTCTCCCCGTTGCTCAATCCCACTCACTCATTCAACGCCACGAGGTGCTCCCTCCCTCCCTTCAACTCTCATCTTCTCAACCATTCAACACCTTCTCCCCCTCTCTCTCCCCGTCGCTCAATCCCATTCACTCATTCAACGCCACGAGGTGCTCCCTCCCTCCCTTCAACTCTCATCTTCTCAACCATTCAACACCTTCTCCCCCTCTCTCTCCCCGTTGCTCAATCCCACTCACTCATTCAACGCCACGAGGTGCTCCCTCCCTCCCTTCTACTCTCATCTTCTCAACCATTCAACACCTTCTCCCCCTCTCTCTCCCCGTTGCTCAATCCCACTCACTCATTCAACGCCACGAGGTGCTCCCTCCCTCCCTTCTACTCTCATCTTCTCAACCATTCAACACCTTCTCCCCCTCTCTCCCCCCGTTGCTCAATCCCACTCACTCATTCAACGCCACGAGGTGCTCCCTCCCTCCCTTCAACTCTCATCTTCTCAACCATTCAACACCTTCTCCCCCTCTCTCTCCCCGTTGCTCAATCCCACTCACTCATTCAACGCCACGAGGTGCTCCCTCCCTCCCTTCTACTCTCATCTTCTCAACCATTCAACACCTTCTCCCCCTCTCTCTCCCCGTTGCTCAATCCCACTCACTCATTCAACGCCACGAGGTGCTCCCTCCCTCCCTTCAACTCTAATCTTCTCAACCATTCAACACCTTCTCCCCCTCTCTCTCCCCGTTGCTCAATCCCACTCACTCATTCAACGCCACGAGGTGCTCCCTCCCTCCCTTCAACTCTCATCTTCTCAACCATTCAACACCTTCTCCCCCTCTCTCTCCCCGTTGCTCAATCCCACTCACTCATTCAACGCCACGAGGTGCTCCCTCCCTCCCTTCAACTCTCATCTTCTCAACCATTCAACACCTTCTTCCCCTCTCTCTCCCCGTTGCTCAATCCCACTCACTCATTCAACGCCACGAGGTGCTCCCTCCCTCCCTTCAACTCTCATCTTCTCAACCATTCAACACCTTCTCCCCCTCTCTCTCCCCGTTGCTCAATCCCACTCACTCATTCAACGCCACGAGGTGCTCCCTCCCTCCCTTCAACTCTCATCTTCTCAACCATTCAACACCTTCTCCCCCTCTCTCTCCCCGTCGCTCACTCTCTCTCGACCATTCAACGCCACGAGGTGCTCCCTCCCTCCCTTCTACTCTCTTCTTCTCAACCATTCACCACGAAATGCTCCCTCTCTCTCTTCGACGCTCTCTCTCAACCATTTTACACCGCAAGGTGCGCCTTTATCGTTCCTACATGCTACTATACTTTAACGGAAAAAGTCAATACTAAATGATGGGACAGGAATTCCCACTCAGTCCGGGCCTAATCAGGCAGCTGGAAGAGCAATGAACTTTCTTTCTACTGTTTCCGTGATCCCGTGTGGCCGATATTGAACCTTCCTGCAGCTGTCCAAGGGCGCAACACCGTCCATCATCCTCTTTGTTTGCCTCCTCCTGGTACGGGTGCTTAAAGTCAAGGTGGCTAGTATTAGTTGCAAAGATGATGCGTTCTTACTTGCATACGACCATATACTCAAACAAAGGTCAAAATGTGTGGGTGCACACGGGCGTGCGTGCGTGCGTGCGTGCGTGCGTGCGTGCGTGTGTGTGTGTGTGTGTGTGTGTGTGTGTGTGTGTGTGTGTGTGTGTGCGTGCGTGCGTGCGTGCGTGTGCGTGAGCGTATGTGCGCACGTGCATGTGTGCGTGTGTGTGTGCGTGCATGTGTGCGTGCGTGCGTGTGTGTTTGCGTGCACGCATGCGCGTGCGTGCGTGTGCACGCGAGTGTGCATGTGCGTGCACATTTGCGTTCGTGTGTGCGTGCATGTACTTGCATGTGGATCCATCTACTCCTAACTGGTAACACACACGCCCTCTTTATCCGTCTCACGTCCCCTGCAAGGTTGGCTTTTGAGGCGCCTCGAAAGTCACTTGCATGTAGTTCCATCTACTCTCAACTGGTAACACACTCAACCTTCTTACTTATCTGAAAAAGCCTCACACGTCCCCCACCAGGTTGTGATTCTCTGTTTTGACCTCCACATGTCCCCCCAACAGGCTGTCATTCTCTGTTTTGACACCTCAATCTTCCCCACCAATGAAGAGCAAGCGATTATTCAGGCCGCTGCCTCTGCCTCATCCGCTCTTCACTTCTCCGTAAGCCCTTCGTTTGTCAAACAGTGGTGTTTAGGGGGATGTGGCGTGGCATGCACAGAATCAATCATGCAAGCATGTAGTTCGGAGGCAGGAGAACCAGGCTTCATCACTTCCCTTCCCCTCAGCCTTGTATTTGTACACACCACCCTCAACCAGCGACGATTTCTAGGGTGCTTTACAGGGATGTCTTGTAAGGCAGTTCCAGCTCCAAGGCTCCTCTTCCTTCAGCCTTTTACACACCACCGTCCTCTCTCACCCTGCTGTTCCTATTACTGACTCACTGGCATCGACACATGTATTCCTGCTTCTGCTGCATCCTGCTTTTGCGTCTGTCGCCCCCCCAACCATCTGCCTCAATTTTATCGCCGGTGCGTCATTGCACCGTATCACGTGCCATTGAGGTGCCTCACTGCACAAAGCGCCCGTTTCGTTCCTTGTGCGTTTCTTTCTCCCACCACCCTTTCCGTGCAACTGCGTCTCCTTCAGCCCGGTGCACTCAATGGCCCACCACCGTCGCCACCATCAGCAGGAAACACAGCAGCTAGTGGTGACAGCAGCAGCGATACGAACAGCAGTGGCAGCAGTGACAGCAGCAGCAGCAGTGGTGGTGCAAGCAGTGAGAGCAACAGCACGAGGAGAGGCAATCTGCTGACGTTTGTGCAGTTCTCGGCATATCGAATCGCAGGCGACCAGTTTGCTGTTGTGGGGCTCGCTGCTCGTGCTATGGATGAAGTGAGAAAGGTGAGGAGGGGAAGAGGAGGGGGGAGGGAGGGGGGAGGGAGGGGGGAGGGAGGGGGGAGGGAGGGAGGGAGGGAGCAGGTAACGCAGCCCCTTCCAGCAGTAGCAGCAACGGCACGAGCACGAGCAGTGAGAGCAGCAACGGCACGAGGAGAGGGAGGCTGCTGACGTTTGTGCAGTTCTCGGCTTATCGAATCGCAGGCGACCAGTTTGCTGTTGTGGGTCTGGCTGCACGTGCTATGGATGAAGTGAGAAGGGTGAGTGTGTGTGAGGAGGGAGGGAGGAGTGTTGAAGAGGTCTCTGATGCGCCTCAAAAGTCGAATCGCAGGCGACGAGTTTGCTGTTGTGGGGCTCGCCGCACGTGGTCTGGATGAAGTGAGAAAGGTGAGGAAGCTCGGAGGGGGGGGTGATGTATGTATGCTGTCTGTCTCGCATGATGCGTAGTGCATGTGTGCGATCTAGTATCTCCTGTCCACGCTCATCAGGTGCCATCATCATCAAATCCCATGTCCTTACGTGCATGTGCTCCTGTGTTGCAATCTGTGTTGCAACTTGTGAAGGTGGGCGATTGCGTGTGGGAGTCACATGCGCACGTGGGTCTAGTCCAAACAGGCCGTGTCTTGAGTCAACTCGAAACAATACCCATTGCATGCATGTGCTGCTGTGTTGCAATGTGTGCAGGTGGGCGATTGCGTGTGGGAGCCACATGCGCCCCTGGGTCTAGTCCAAGCAGGCCCAACAGGCCAATCAGAGAACCTTGACCAAGCAGGCCCAGCACAAAATAATGGCCAAGCAGGCCAAAGAGTAGGCCAAGCAAGTCAAGAAGGTCAAGCTGGGAATTTCGGTCAAGCAAGTCAAGCAAGTCAATCAGGGGATTTCGGTCAAGCAGGTCAAGCAAGCCAAGTAGGGAACTTCGGTCAAGCAGGTCAGCCAGGACCAGCAAGGAATTTTGGTGAAGCAGTTCAAGCAGGCCCAGCAGGGAATCTCGGTCAAGCAGAGGGTTTTGGCCAAGTGAATGAGCAAAGAGGTGCTGCTTTACAGGGAAGGATGAGGAGGCTGATGGAGGAGAGTGTGGGAGGAGCATGGGGGCAGACACGCAGAGTAGGAGCAAGGAAGACTGGGATGGGTTCATTACTGACGGTGGGGGAGAGGAGGGAGGAGAGGAGGGAGGAGGGGATGAAGGAAAGGGGCGCGGAAGGGAGGGAAGTGGGGAAGGAAGAGGGGAAGGAGGCGAGGAGGTTGGAAGAGGTGGGGGTGGATGGGAGGGAGTGGATACGTGGCAGTGTGGAGGAGATCCATGTGGGGGAACATCATTCGATGAAATACGCCGTGCTCGTCCTGATCTGCACTCTCAAGAGGTGCGTGTGTGTGGATGATGAATGAGATGATGAGAGTGTGAGAACGACTAGGAGCCTTTTGAGTCGACTCTCAAAACGGTCACACACATGGGAAATACCATTTGATGAAACACGCCGTGCTCATCCTGATCTGCACTCTCAAGAGGTCTGAGAGATGACGAGGGTGTGAAAATGACTAATTGAGCTCCTCAGCGTCTGGGTCTCATTTATTTAAATCTCTCAGTCTTTCGGCCTCTCAAATTCTCGGGTCTAGTCTCTTGCGTCCCGTGCCCCGTTTCCCGTCTCCCCTTGTCCCATGTTCCATGCCCCATGCCCCATGTTCCGTTGCCCATGTCCCATTGCTCATGTCCCATGTTCCATCCCCCATGTCCGATGCCCAATCCCATATCCCATTGCATGTCCCATGTTCCATTTACCCATGTCCCATGTCCCATCTTATACCCTATGGGGGTAGTGGGAGGCAGGGTGCACATGGCAGTGGGAGGCAGTTTGCGCATGGGCATGGAGGGGGAGGACGTGGTGGTGTATGAGGAGCAGCTGGGAGTGGTGGTGCTTACTGTGCACTCTGCCCTATACCCTGTGCCCTGTGTCCCATTCCCTGTGCCACATTGCAGGGAAACACAACCAGAGGGGGGAGGCAGGGTGCATATGGGCATGGAGGGGGAGGACGTGGTGGTGTTCACTGTGCCCTCTGCCCCATGTCCCATGCCCCATATCCCATTCCCTGTGTGCTACACTGCAGGGAAACACCTACAGGGGAGGGAGGCAGGGTGCACATGGGCATGGAGGGGGAGGACGTGGTGGTGTATGAGGAGCAACCGGGGGAGGTGGTAACTGCCATGACGCATGCCCCCTTCCTCTACAACATCACGCACTGCTCCCCTCCCATCCACGGTCAGGTAAGTCCCTTCCTCTTGCGCAAACCAACCCACCCTCCACTACTCCCGTCCCTTGTCCTTCCCGTGTCCCTCTTGTGTCGTTCTCTGTCCTTGTCTTATTGCCGACCCCGCCCATCATGGACGCAGTTTGGTTCATCTTATGTGGCATGGTATATGCGACGTGGGGTATGTACGTGACATATGGTATGTGACATGGGGTATCTGGTATGGGGTATATGACATACGGAATGTGATGTGGGGCATGTGGCACGTGGCACATGACACACGGTCATGGGGTATGTGGCATGGGTATATGACATAAAGTATGTGGCATGGGATATGTGGCATGGGATTTATGACATACTGTATGGTATGTGGCATGGGGTTTATGACATGGTATGTTGCATGGGGTATATGGCATCGGGTATACGACGTAGGGTATGTGGCATGGGGTACATGACATGTGTATGTGACATGGGGTATGTGGCATGGGGTATGTGGCATGGGGTAAATGACATATGGTATGTGACATGGGGTATGTGGCATGAGGTATGCGTTTCTTGGTCATGCGGCCTGGGCATGACATGCTGCATGGTCTTATGGATTGTATTCCAGGTCATCTAGGAGCGAATCTACCAGTGGATGGATCTGCACATCCGCATGAGGGTGGACCATTTAGAGTTTTAAGACATCTAATAAAAAGTCACCTCCTTACATCATCCCATGCACTCCCTTCAGGTCATCTCGAAGCGCATCTACCAGTGGATGGATCTGCACATCCGCATGAGGATGGACCATTTAGAGTTTTAAGACATCTAAAAAAAAGTCACCTCCTTACATCATCCCACGCACTCCCTTCAGGTCATCTCGAAGCGCATCTACCAGTGGATGGATCTGCACATCCGCATGGGGGTGGACCACTTCTCCCTCTACGATGTGGGCGGGGTGAACCCGCTACTGCGAGCCCTGATTGCGGTGAGCCATATGACATGATAGTATGTGCCTCCTCTCCTCTGTACATACATCCGCATGGGGGTGGACCACTTCTCCCTCTACGATGTGGGCGGGGTCGACCCGCTACTGCGAGCCCTGATTGCGGTGAGCAGCAGCACGACACTACTCACTTCCCCTCCTCTGCACATCCGCATGGGAGTGGACCATTTCTCCCTCTACGACGTGGGTGGGGTGGACCCGCTGCTGCGAGCCCTGATTGCGGTGAGCAATAAGGAAACAGTATTTCCCTGGACATACGCATGGCCATGGCCGTGGATCCATGCCCATACACACATATGCATGCATGTGGTCGGGTGAGCGTTTGAATGCATGCATGTGCAATACGTACACACGTATGATATGAGAGAAAAGGCTTGCCACCTCATGCGTGCTCACTCTCCTTGTGCCTCCTCTTGTCTGGCTGACCTGCAGCCGTTACTGGATGGAGGGATAGCGGAGATCACGGATTTTCGTGACTTGCTGAACTACGAGTCATGGTATCACGGCCAGGTGAGGGGCCTGTTATGGGTTTTGGGGCGCCTCAAAAGTATCACGGCCAGGTGAGGGGCTTGTCATGGGGTGGTGAAAGTCCATGGTATCACGGCCAGGTGAGGGGCTTGTCATGGGGGCTTATCAAGCACACCTCAGTGCTTTTGTGTGACACGGACGAGGCCCTCTGAGGCGCCTCAAGAGGAGCTGTTTCTGTCTCTCGAGGCGCCTCAAACACACCTCAGTGCTTTTGTGTGACACGGACGACGGCCTCTGAGGCGCCTTAGGAGCTGTTTCTGTCTCTCACCTCGTAACCACAAGGAGATCTGTCTTGTTGATCGGTGTATGTGCGTGTTGATTGCTTTAGTCCTCGTTTTTTTCTCCTTTCTCCTTCTCTACATTCCTGCAGTGACGTGGCAATCTTCCACAAAAAAATTGCTGCGGTCATAGTCTCTCTTATCTCTTCTCTCCCTCCTCGTCTTCCCGCCAGGTGATGATAGTGAACGAGTGTGTGTATCGCTTCCGCCGCCTCTCTAAGTGGATCATGTACCTTGACTTTGACGAGTTCATGTTCATCAATGGCCAGGTAAGCACACCATTACCCACTTCATTCCTCATGACAACATTAAGGTCATGCCTCTTTTGACGATGGCCAGGTAGTTTTGGGAATCGTAACAATTACTGTGTCGGTAACTTTGTCAATGGCCAAGTTAGTAAGCACACAGCATGTGCTGTGCGGAATAATCCCCAAGTCATGACCCCATCTCCCCCCACCCCACTTATATATCTTGTGACTCCGGGAGCGCATGCCCACGCCGCTCGGCGTGAACCACTTCCTCATGCCCTACGAGGGAATGCCCTTTGCTTTGCATGCCCTACTCTTTGCATGCCCTACGCTTTGCATGCCCTACGCTTAGCATGCCCTACGCTTTGCATGCCCTACGCTTTGCATGCCCTACGCTATAATATTGCCTCCATGAATCCTATCCCCCACCTTATTCCTCCAGGAGCGCATGCCCACGCCTCTCAGCGTGAACCACTTCCTCATGCCCTACGAGGGAATGTCCTACAGGGGAATGAACTGTATATGACGTTGTCTGTATCATGCCGTTTCCCTTTACCCCCAGGAGCGCATGCCCACGCCGCTCAGCGTGCACCACTTCCTCATGCCCTACGAAGGAATGCCCTACGTCACCCACGGCAGCCTCTGGTGGGACCTGGACCGCTGCCTGCCCTCCCAAGGCCCTGACGGTATGCATGTATGCTTGCCTGATTGCGTGTGTTCTTGTCTGGTAGCACATTCTGGTGCGGGCAATACATGGTTTGGTTAGGCCCGTGCATGACTGCCTGCCGTATCCCCGTCACAGAAGCCTCTCATGGGACTTGGATCGCTGCCTGCCCTCCACTTGCCGTCCTCTCCTCTCTATTTTAATTTTCAGACCCCAGGTGGCCACTAGAGCGCATGCTGTGGCACTGGCCGGGGATCCTTTCCTCTAGCCCACCATCCATCCTTGGCACACCAAGCCCACCACCCGTTCCTCCTCTCTTCATCCCCCCTTCGTCCATTTTCAGACCCCAGGTGGCCACTAGAGCGCATGCTGTGGCACGGGCTGGGGATCCTTTCCTCTAGCCCACCATCCATCCTTGGCACACCAAGCCCACCACCCGTTCCTCCTCTCTTCATCCCCCCTTCGTCCATTTTCAGACCCCAGGTGGCCACTGGAGCGCATGCTATGGCACGGGCCAGGGGTCTTCTGCAAGGCCAGGGACAACCACACCAAGCCCACCATGTGCCTGGACCACTATGGCCACCGCAAACTGTTTGTGGACCCCCGACGGGTGAGCTTGCTCTTGCCTTGAAAACTGAGTGTGATTTGTTTCTGAGGCGCCTCAAGAATGGTCTTCTGTAATGCCAGGGACAACCACACCAAGCCCACCATGTGCCTGGACCACTATGGCCACCGCAAACTGTTTGTGGACCCCCGACGGGTGAGCTTGCTCTTGCCTTGAAAACTGAGTGTGATTTGTTTCTGAGGCGCCTCAAGAATGGTCTTCTGTAATGCCAGGAGAACCACACCAAGCCCACCATGTGCCTGGACCACTACGGCCACCGCAAGCTTTTCGTCGACCCCAGACGGGTAAGTGAGGTCCCTGGCTCGTGGTTGGATGATGCGATGCGGTGGAGAACCTTCGGTTTTATTGCGCTGCGGTCTCCTTCTCCTCCATCCCCTTCCTGCATCACAGGTGCGAGCAGTGAATAACCACGCGGTTCAGGAGCCCACTATTGGCAGCAGAACCTTTGATCCACTCAGACTCCTTGACCTTGTTTCCCTCTCTCTTCATCCCCTTCCTGCATCACAGGTGCGAGCAGTGAATAACCACGCGGTTCAGGAGCCCAGTATGGGGAGGAGAGGCACCTTATATTCAACCTAACCGCCCTTTGGTCCCTCACCCATCCCTCCCTTCCTGCATCACAGGTGCGAGCAGTGAATAACCACGCGGTTCAGGAGCCCACTATTGGCGGCGGTGGCGCAGACCTGTCTACGGACGTTCTTAGACACCACCACTTCCACGTGAGTGCTCTGTTGTGGCGTCTTTGTGTTCTGAGTCGACTCACTACGTGAGCGTTCTGCGAAACGTGTGTTGCGTGTCAACTTTAATGACGGGCAAAGTAGTCTCTTCGACGCCGTCATTAGCACAGACAGGGTGTAAATAGGCCTTGGGTGTAACTGACCGCCATTAACTCTTGCTGACCTTTGTTGACTCTCTTTGACTCTCGTTGACCTCCGTTGACTTACCTCCAGGGCATAATCAGGCAGGGCATCAAGGAATGCACGCTGATAACGAAGGAGAATGACAACATAACAAAGGATGTGACTGACCTGTGTTGACTCTTGTTGACCTCTGTTGACTTGTCTCTCAGGGCATAATCAGGCAGGGCATCAAGGAATGCACGCTGATAATGAAGGAGCATGACAACATAACCTGGTGGTCATGGGGAAGAGAGGAGGTAGACAGAATGCAATACGTGCGCACCCACCCCCTCGACATGCAATACCTCGTTGTGGCACACAGGGTGAGTTGTTGAGAGAAACGGTCTTGTATAGACCCGATTAAGTGGTGGTCACATGTTATGAGTGGTGGAGAGTGGTGGAGAGCATTGTTGATAGATGGGATGCGGGAGCCATGCGGGCTAATGGACTTGTTTAAACACAGCCTTCTGTTTCCACTTACTATCGCACATGCAATGCTACCCATTTGTTCTGGGATGTGCTTCCATCCATATCACCATAGTGGTATACCTCATGCGGAGAGTTCAATGTGCACCCCCGTCATGCACATCCATTCTGCTCATGGTTAATCTTTCACTGAGTCTTATACACCCGTGACCCGTCTTGCATGTCATTGTGCTGTTTGCAATGCAGTGGTGGCGAGAGTATGCGCAGATGACACACCAAGGCCAGTACTGAAGTGGAGTCTGCAGGAAACTAATATAACATCCCCCCCGTCCTTAAGATTCAGTTTTTCTACACTATCATCAAGTGTTAAACAGCAATTCACCAGTATAGTGATGGGCCCAGCAACGCACCAAGCTTCGTCAACCGGGTGTGAGCGGATGGGGGACATTAACCAGGTTGATAGCACAGCAGGATTTCAGAACTGTTGTTTGAATAAATTAGGGGCATTGAAACAGGCAGGGCATCTGTGCCCCGATTGGCTGAAACGGTTAGCATGCTGCAAGAGCATGAGCACAAGCATGGTTCTGTCCTTGGTTGTCATGTCATGTCATGTACCGTACCAGTATGCAGTTGTTGCAGACATGTTGCTCGCTGAAGTCGAGACAATTCAAAATATCACATTTATCACGTGGCTGTCCTTGGTTGTCATATACGGTACCGGTAAACGGTTGTTGCAGACATCATGCTAGCTCAAGTTGCTCATAGAAACCTTGTATCGTAGTAGTTCCCGTTGTCATAAATACTAATAAACTACGGTAGTATAATCATTACTCGCTTGATCCACCAAGCAATGGCACCATTACTCGCCTTGATGCGTTCTT
Source organism: Closterium sp. Yama58-4 (assembly GCA_947470075.1). Classification (NCBI taxonomy): domain Eukaryota; kingdom Viridiplantae; phylum Streptophyta; class Zygnematophyceae; order Desmidiales; family Closteriaceae; genus Closterium; species Closterium sp. Yama58-4. Next base: position 551,648 of record CANIUD010000184.1, on the reverse strand, counting down.
TGCGCGTGCTCTCTCCACCTCTGAGCCACAAACAGCACACGGGAAGCACAACGCACAAGCCCCCATACTAAATGAGTCCATTTACATTGATCTACCAGTTGATAAAGCTTCTGCTCGCCTTGATGCGTTCTTTGCGCGTGCTCTCTCCACCTCTGAGCCACAAACAGCACACGGGAAGCACAACTCACAAGCCCCCATCATAAAGATTGATCACCCTGTGTGCCACAATAAGGGATGTGCGCGTGCAAGTTTTGCATTCAGTCCGCCTCCACTCCTCTCCTCTCTCTCTCCCATGGAACTCAAGTGCTTTATGAGAGGCTGTCTCCATCGGCAACAAGGTATTGCATGTCAAGGGGGTGCGTGCGCACGTATTGCATTCGGTCCGCCTCCTCTCGCGCCGGGAGCCACCCGGTTGTATTGTCATGCTCCTCCAGTATCTCCGAGCACTCATACAGGCCCTGCCTGATCAGGCCCTGAGGTGCAGGTCAACAGAGGTCAACAACAGACAAGAGAGGTCAACAAGAGTCAACAGAGGTCAACGAGAGTCAACAGAGGTTTGGTATATATTGGTTGCTAGGTTGTGTTGTCATGCTCCTCCAGTATCTCCGAGCACTCATACAGGCCCTGCCTGATCAGGCCCTGAGGTGCAGGTCAACAGAGGTCAACAAGGGTCAACAGAGGTCAACAACAGTCAAGAGAGGTCAACAAGAGTCAACAGAGGTCAACGAGAGTCAACAGAGGTTTGGTATATATTGGTTGCTAGGTTGTGTTGTCGTGCTCCTTCAGTATCTCCGAGCACTCATACAGGCCCTGCCTGATCAGGCCCTGAGAAACAGGTCAACACAAGTCAAAGGGAGTCAACAAAGCTCAACATGGGTCAACAGAGGACCTGTCTGATCAGGCCCTGCAACCAACGCCACAAAGCACTCACGTGGAAGTGGTCGTGTCTGAGCATTTCCATGGGGAATGTAACAGACCAACTAGGCATGTGCAAAAAGGCTACCACGAAGACTGCCTAGCGGACGGATGCAAACGACTGCAAACAACGCCACAACGCACTCACGTGGAAATTTGGTTGTGCCTGAGGATGTCCGTGTGCAGGTCTATGCCTCCCGTATGGGATTGACTTTGAGTCGACTCAAAAGTTGACTAATGAGGACGCCACAGGACACTCACGTGGAAGTGGTCGTGTCTGAGGTGACTTTTGAGTCGACTCAAAAGTCACCAAAGTTGACTAATGAGGACGCCACAGGGCACTCACGTGGAAGTGGTCGTGCCTGAGCTGGTCTGTGGGCAGGTCTATGCCTCCCGTAGCGGGTACCTGAACCAGATGGATCATCACTGCTTGCACCTGCAGCACAGGAAGGGGGTGGGATGGGGGATAAAGAGTGAGAGCGTGAGAATCAACGGAGAGGAGAAGAGAAGGTTCAACACAAGGTGCGTCCCTCTTCTGGGTTCCTGAACCACATGAGGCATCACCGCTGCATCTGCAGCACAGGAAGGCGGAGGGTAGGAGGAGTTTGAGAGGATTAGACGGTGAAATTCTTCAAGGAAAAAGGAGATGCGAGATTCACTGGGTTCACGAACAGAAAATTCTCAGACAGCGTGTTAGGCTTTTGAGAGTTCTCCTGAACTTTCCTTTCTGGTATCCACAAACAGCTTGCGGTGGCCACAGTGGCCCAGGCACATGGTGGTTCTCAAGTCAACTAGATATCAAGTAGCAACACTCCTGAGCAAGCATGCTCACACACAGGCGAGCGACCAAGCAAACAAGCACACACGCACGCACGCAGATAAGTGAGCTCACCTTTCTGGGATCCACAAACAGCTTGCGGCGGCCATAGTGGCCCAGGCACATGGTGGGGTCAGTGGAGTTGTCCTTAGCTATACAGTACATTTCCGGCTTATGCCACAGCATGCGCTCATGTTGCCACCTGGGGTCTGCGATCGGGACGAAAGAGGGGAGGGACGGAGGGAGGAGGGAAGGGGACGAACGAGGGGTTAGCAGCCACAGCAGGCAGTGCCACAGGAACAGGCAGTGCCACAGCTTTCACTGCACTTGCAGGCTGAGGCCTGCAAAAGAGTAGCACACTGAGGAAAAGAGAAGAGAGAAGTAGGGGGCAAAAACGTACAAGACCATATATTGTTGGGGCCAATAGGTCTTGTAAGTGCAGGTCTTCCTACGAGTCTTGATGAAGGTGTACAAACAAGACGGTACGGTTTTCTAAGCGCCTAAAAAATCGTTTCGCAAGTGGAGGTCTTTCTATCAAGTTCTTCCTAAGCATCTTTCACCCCTTTGAAGACCAGTAGACTTCTTTGTGTGTAACCTTTAACCTTTACAACGTCGACACAAGTTAGTGCGACGGCTCACGGGTGACACAGAATAATAAAGAAGTCACACACTGGCCAAACCTGCAGGAGCTGTCAATAGCAGACAGGTGGACTGCGGAGGCCAAACCTGCACATGCGTGTACTGCCTTGCGCAATCAGGTGAGATTTCGTACCGTTATCGCCCTGGGAGGGCAAGCAGCGATGGTAGTCCCACACGAGGCATCCGTGGCTGACATAGGTCATGCCCTCGTAGGGCACGAGAAAGTCATGCACGTTGAGAGGCGTGGGGACTTGCTCCTGGATGGATGAATGGAGGGATGGGGGGACAGGGTTGATGGAGAAAACATCAAGGCATGCCCGTAGAGGTTCATGCCCTCGTAGGGCACGAGAAATTCGTGCACGGTCATAGGCGCTCCTGGCCAGGTAATGCGCTCCTGGCGAGGGATTAAGAAGAAAGGTGTTTGGGGAGAGAAAAGAAACAGTCTCATAAGACATGCCCTTATAAAGTAGGAGGACGTGGTGAACAGTGAGAGGGGCAAGAATGCATGTGCTGCTGGAGGCAGAAGTCAAGGAGAAGTTGAAAAAAGGGGTGGGGTATTGGTATCCTTACCTGGCCATTGATAAAGATGAACTCATCAAAGTCAAGGTACATGATCCACTTGGAGAGGGAGGAATGTGGGGGTACCTGTGGGGGTACTTGTGGGGGTATTTCTGGGGGTATCAGCGTGCTTACTTGACCGTTTATGAACATGAACTCGTCAAAGTCAAGGTACATGATCCACTTGGAGAGGCGGCGGAAGCGATACACACAGTCGTTTATTATCATCAACTGACGGAGGAAGGTGGGGTGGAGGAGGGGGGTTGGGCGGGAAGGAACGTGTGATGATGGAAGGGAAATGGGAGAGGAGAAACGAGAGATGGGGGATTGCATCGGCTCAAATCGGCTCGGCCCTTCTGGCGATGCATCACCCAACATTAGTCACATACTCGCCACAAATCAATTCACTCGTGTCAAGACTTGCAGTCGCAAGGCTCGATTCATCCCAATCAATCAACAAGATGAACACTTCAAGCAGGTCATACTCGCCTTTCGAGTTCGAGTATTAGTAGCTTGGTTAATAATATGAAATAGACGGAAGAAGACTTGCAGCAACGAACGGCAAATGGCGTTTTGAGACTTCCTGAGTTGGTATCAGTGCACTGTGCATCCCTCACCTGGCCATAATACCACGACTCGTAATTCATCAGATCACGAAAATCAGTGATCTCCGCTATTCCTCCATCCAGTAATGGCTGCAGAAGAGCAGGGAAAAGAAAGAACTTGGGGGGGGAGCAGTGCGTGATGTTGCAGATGAACGAAGGATGGAAGGGAGGAACACACCTGGCCGGGGATGGGGGGGGAGCAGTGCGTGATGTTGTAGAGGAAGGGGGCATGCGTCATGGCAGTTACCACCTCCCCCGGTTGCTCCTCATACACCACCACGTCCTCCCCCTCCATGCCCATGTGTAGCCTGCCTCCCTCCCCTGCAGGTGTTTCCCTGCAGTGTATCACACAGCGCATGGGAGATGGGGGATGGGACAGGGCATGAGAAAGGCGGCAGCTAGCCACCTCCCTACTCTAATATTGAGGCGCCTCAAGAGTCAACACATGGCACGGGATTGGGATATGGGACACACAGGGCATCAAGGTGCAAAAATACGGTTTTCGTAAATTACGGTCTGTTTTTTACGGTCCGTTTTTTACGGGATTTTTTCAAAACTACGGCGCTTTTTTGTTAGAGAACTCTTGTCATCATGAAAAAAAGGCAAAAGCAAGGCCGAATATATTTCCAATCATGCCCACGCATGCACACATGCAAGGAGGGGTTCGTCCTCTTCATTCTGGTGCATTTCGCCATCAATTTGGCCCCATAAAATGGCCAAATTTCTCTCCAAACGAAAATAACATATCGGAACCGTTTTTTTACTGATTTTTACGGCCCGTTTTTATGGTACCGTTTTCTTACGGTAAATATCCAAAAATACGACGTTTTTTTAAACCTATGAGAACGGCACGGCGGCAGCTAGCCACCTCCCTCCTCTACTCTACTCTACTCTACTATACTCCTCAACCACCGTCCTCCTAACCGGACGTTCGCTTCCACATCAATCGTCTCTTTGAGGGGCTCACACTCGACACCCTTCTGACTCGCTTCTCATCTCACCCACACCCACGCACCGGTTGAGACTGCAGAGCAGAATGAGCATGGCATATCTCAAAAGATGGTGCTCTCCCACATGCTGCTGCTTCACCCACTCAAATCACGCACTCTTCTCATCTGTCCCACACACACACGCACCGTTTGAGAGTGCATAGCAGAATATCTCCAAAAATGGTGCTCTCCCACGTGTTGCTGATCCACCAACTCACCTCACGCACTCTTCTCATCTCATCTCTCCCACACCCTCCCACTCACGCACCTCTTGAGAGTGCAGAGCAGAATGAGCACGGCATATCTCAAAAAGTGATGCTCTCCCACGTGCTGCTGCTTCACTTTGCCCCGTATCCACCCACTCCCATCCAGCTCCACCGCATCCAACCTCCTCCTCTCCCTCCCTTCCTCCCTCCCCTCCTCGCCCCTCTCCTTCACTCTGCCACGTAACCACTCCCTCCCATCGAGCTCCACCTCATTCAACCCCCTCCTCTTCCTCGCTTTCTCCCTCTTATCACCCCCCTTGCTCACCTCCCCTCGCTCCTCCCTCTTTTCAAACTTCCTGCTCGCTTCATCCCTCGCCCCTCCTTGGCCTGCTTGACTCGCTGGTATCCCCGGCTCCCACGCGCAACCGCCCACCTTTACACAGATTGCAACACAGCAACACATGCATGTATGGACATGTCATGGGACATGCATGTATGGACATGTCATGGGACATGCATGTAAGGTAATGGAATGGCATGGCAGTGATGGCACGTGATGGATGAGAGAGAGGATCAAAGACACCGTGCACTGCACTGCGTTGAGGGGAACAGAAACAGCATGCACGCATGCATAGCATTGCGTGGCACATCACAGGAGAGAGACAGAAGTGCATAATTGCATGGACCAGATACACACACACTAGCAGCAGCACCCACACACACACTACATCACCCCTCACCATTTTCCCATGCGCAGCCAGCCGCACAACAACAGCAAGTTGACAGCCTGCAATTCTCCTCTCGAGACATCTCAAAAGGGGATGTAAGAGGTCCTCCTTCCACCCTCCACCCTCACCTTTCTCACATGCGCCAGTTCACGAGCAGCCAGCCCCACGAGAGCAAACTGGTCGCCTGAGATTCGATACGCCGAGAACTGCACAAACGGCAGCAGCCTCTCTTGACTCGTGCTGTTGCTGTTACCGTTGCTGCCACTGCTTTCACTGCTGCTGTCCTTGCTGGTAGCGCTTCCTGCTACTGCCGGCCGTGTTAGTGAGCCGGAGAGAGCAGTGGGCTGCAGAGGACGCACGCAGAGGCAAGGCAAGGGGTGGGCGGAACGGGAACAAAACAATGCACATGGAATGCATCAGATGCGTTGAGACACCTCAAATCGAAGGCAGGCAAGTAATGGATGGAAAGGAACCCCCTTGGCAAGGGTTGAGTGGATGGAGAAGCACTGAAGCATCATGGCGCAACGAAGCAAGGGAGGGAGATATGCAGAGAAAGATGGTGGGTGGGGTTGGTTTGGGGGTGGTTTGGGGGGGGGGGGGGGGGGGGGGGGGGGAGAGAGAGAGGGAGGAGGGGGGAGGAAAGGGAGGAGGAGTGGGGAGGAGGGGGAGGAAAAGTGGGGAGGGAGATGATGGAATGCACGTGCAGATTGCAGCAGACGCAAAGACCCGTGCGCCTCTGCGAGCCAGTGAATTTTGTAACAGGAGCAGCAACAAAAGACGTCTTAAATCGCTCATACCAGCAGGAGACATACGACAAGCACGGCGACTGGAATCATTCCCTTGAGCTGCTGTAGGGAGGGGCCAAAGCAACATAGCAGGAGAGAGCACGAAAATTGAGAACTTCAGGGTGGTAAGCCTGCTGCTTTGGCTTCCAGGGTAGTCAATATTTTTCTGTAACAGCAACGCTTTGTAACAGGGAACGTGGTATCGCATAAGAAGGGTATCGCAACATGAAAATGTCAGGAAATTGCATGAAAATGTCAGGAAATTGCATGAAAATGTCAGGAAATTGCATGTGGGGAGCAGCGAGAGCATTTGAGACGCTTCAAAAACTGGAAACATGAAGGAATCAAATCGGGGAAGCATTAGCAAAGCGCACCTCATGGCGTTGAATTGGTGAGTGACGTTTCTTAGTCAGGGGTGCTTGTGCTGTTGCTGAGGTCAGCACCACGTGCTTTCCATCCACTCCTGCTGGTGAGGCTGACGTCATTACAGCATGTGGATTCCCTCCGCTGACTGGAGCGCGCTGCTGCTGCTGCTGCTGCTGCTGCTGCTGTGGCTGCTGCTGCTGCTGTGGCTGCTGCTGCTGCTGGTGTTGCGGCTGATGCTGATGCTGATGCTGACGCTGATCTGGATTGCAAGTCTCATGTGCGACCCATAGCCTGTCTCTTGCTCGCTCTCCCTCTCCACCTCGTATTACCCTCCGCAGCTGTCCGCCACAAGAGGCGATACTACCGCAAGGTTAAGCTCTAATCTAAAATGAATTATTGCGTCCAGTTGGCAGACAGGATTAAGAAGTACCTTGTAAAACGAGATTATGTCCCGTTATAAGGGCGATGGGATAAAATTTAGGGTATTGTCCGTCGCTGTCAAGGAATAGGCCGTGGTATGATGCTCGCATCAGAATAAGTCGCATGTGACGATCGTACGCACTGTGAGAAGCCTCAGAAAGCGAAGCACAGGATCGACGACCGGCGAGCACAAAATGTTCACCCTTTTTTTCCTTTGGAAAAAGAGCCGTGTGACAGGAGCTCTGAGAATCAACAGGCATGTTTTGGGGGCCAGAAATGATGTTAGGCTGTCAAGGTATGGACCGTGAAAGGCCTGCAGAACGACGCGCTGTTGTAGAACGACGACGCGTGGTATGCGGGACTTGAAATCAGACCCACGGGAATTATTTATTTCAATTGAAGAAGTGGGTGTGCTGTGCTGTCAAGACGGGACTTGAGAGTCGCTGTCCATTTTTCGGGAAAACCTTTGGGGAGCACCTCGTCTCGGCCGCCAATGCCTTTCGGGACGCGCAGTCACTCACTCATGGGTTTGGCTGTGCACGGAAAGCAAGGCAAGAGAACTGAGCAGCAGCGGCGACGACAAGGTGATTGAGTGAGCAAAGCGAACAACGAATGAACAGGGCGTAATTTGACGACGCGACATTAGATGATAAGTATTTGCTGACCTGGCACGAGCCGGCTGCTGGCTCGATGCGCAGGGACTACCCACCTAGCTCAGGGTGCAGCGGACTGCCTTGATATGTACGGCAAGCCACAGTGTTTGTTCACCTCACGCACCATCTGGACGATTCGACGGTTCAGATTTGTCCATACTTGTCACATCTTCGTTACTGCATTCGTTGCCTGCTGCCCTTCTTGCACCTTCTCCCATCCATTCTTTGCATACACATTCAAGGGGGTATGAACTGAGCGTGATTTTAGCGCATTTGATGCAGAGTGCGACTTGTAACATAAAAGTGGATTCACACATTCAAGATGCGCATCAAGGAGCACCTAACATAAAACCTAATAATTTACAAGAGGAAATCCATTTTAACATCTACAACGTCGAGCTGGAGAATATCCGCTTCACAGCCCAGCAGCAACCCAATGCTGTGTGCCAAAAAGTGGGAGGGACAGCGAGAAGCAGCGGGGGAGTGGGAAAAGGTGTATTGGTGAAGTTTGAGTTGATAGAGACACGACAGGAGCAGAGTAGACACAGGAGCATAAAACTTGGAGCAAAGAGAAGGGTGAGATGAGAGTATGGTAAGGAGAGGCTTCTCTTCTTACTTGGGTTGTGTGCGGCCGAAGTCGCCATGAACAAACTCCTTCACATAAGTACCGGCCTGCACACACACACACACACACAAGCACAAAACCAGTAGCAGCACGTGAGGTGACCCATGGAAAAGAGTTTACGTGCACCAGGGCATGCAATGGGTGTGCACTGGGTGTGAGCACTGTGGCGTGCGAACTGGTGTGACTTGCACTATATGACTTGCACTACTGTTTATGACTTGCACTATATGACTTGCACTACTGTTTATGACTTGCACTATATGACTTGCACTACTGTTTATGACTTGCACTACTGTTTATGACTTGCACTACTACTGTTTATGACTTGCACTACTACTGTTTATGACTTGCACTACTACTGTTTATGACTTGCACTACTACTGTTTATGACTTGCACTACTACTGTTTATGACTTGCACTACTACTGTTTATGACTTGCACTACTACTGTTTATGACTTGCACTACTACTGTTTATGACTTGCACTACTACTGTTTATGACTTGCACTACTACTGTTTATGACTTGCAATACTACTGTTTATGACTTGCACTACTGTTTATGACTTGCACTACTACTGTTTATGACTTGCACTACTGTTTATGACTTGCACTACTACTGTTTATGACTTGCACTACTGTTTATGACTTGCACTACTACTGTTTATGACTTGCCTGAGTGGCAAGGTGGAGGAGGAACACGTGTGGTTTCGATGGCACCAGATGCCACTGGTTTGCACCACGTGACACCACAGGGCACTGTGTGGCACAATGCAGAACTATGCGGCGCCATGTGGCACCGCACTGTATGACTTGCCTGAGTGGTGAGGTGGAGGAGGAACACATGTGGGTTCGATGGCACCAGATGACACCGCATGCTGCAGTGGTGAAGGGAGGGAAGGTGGGAAAAGGGGAACGGGGGAATGGAGGGACGGGGGAACGGGGGAAGGGGAAACGTTTTGAGAAGCAATTCTCCGAGTTGTAGAGATCAGGCAGGGAAGGGAGGGGGGCGGGGGAAGGGAAATTACATGGCACCACAAACTGCTGTGGTGAAGTGAGAGAAGGGGAGTGATAGGAGGAATCATGCGCAAGCTGCACTGCTCTATCCACACTGCCTTATCACCTGTAGATGGTCCGAGGGCGAGTAAGAGGGCTTCGTCTGTGTAACACTCTGATGGGGGTCTTCTGCTGGAGCTCCTGCAGTGGAGAGAGAGAGAGAGAGAAAGGGAGGAAGCGTAATCTTTTGAGTCAACTCAACAGCACCTGTAGATGGTTTGAGGGTGAGTGAGAGGGCTTCGTCTGTGTGACACTCGAATGGGGTTCTTCTGCTGGAGTTCCTGTTGTTAAGAGAGAAAAGGAGAGGAGGAAAGAGCAAAAAAACTCATGTGTGTGAGAGGACAGGAGAAAAACAACACACGGCAGCAATTCTGAATCCAAACCAAGGCAGAAGGTTGAGAGCTGCAATTATCACCTACCAGGTCTTTTATGCTCTCCAGCTTTGCCACGTCAGCTTGGGTGATTGACCGGGAGATCCACACCACTGCCACGTAGGATTTCTGCAGTGAACGACACATCAGCAAGACACGTTAGGTGCCCATTACAAGACTAGTTAAGATAGGCCGTACAAACACCATGCACTGCATATCACAGCCAACCTATCCTCCTTTTGGGCCACACTATCCCTCCTCCCACTCACCCCCTCTTCCCACTCAACCCCTCCTCCCACTCAACCCCTCTTCCCACTCACCCCTCCTCTCACTCACCTGCTTCTCTGCCTCCCCTTGCCGCATCAGAGTGCACATTCGCGAATCTGCCAGCTGCAGTTGACACACGCCCACCTAGGAGGTGGGGGGTGAGGGATGGGCGGTAGAGAGATGGGAGGTCGGGGCATGGGATGTGTTTCACACCCGTGAAGATGTGTTTCACACGCCCACCCAAGGGAATAATACAGGGGTTAGAATTAAAAAGGCTCACGGCGAAAAGAATATCTCTGTATCCTACAATTTTGAAAGTACATACATAAATATGTATATGTACATATATACATATATATATATATATATTTATGTATGTATATATATAAATACATGTAAACACATATACATATATATATATATATGCATAGACGTTTGTATAAAGCTCACAACACCTGGTAACATCACTCACCTTGCCCCTCTCCTGCTCGTTGATTTCCTGCTCGATCTTTCTCAGCTCCTCAGCGCTAGGCACTCGCCTCACCCCTTTGAGCTCCAGCAGAAACGGCCGCCCAGAACCCAGCATGCGCACCTGTGAAAGGAAGGGTGGAGGGGACGAGAGCGGGAGGGGATGGGGGATTGGGAAGGGAACTGAGGGTGGTGTCCGGCTCACTCCCCCTGTGCTCCTCAGTGGTAGGCACTTCAACAGAAACGGCCGCCCAGAACCCAGCATGCGCACCTGTGGAAACAAGGGGGGAGGGGACAAGAGCGGGAGGGGGATGCGGACGGGGGTGGGAGGGGATGGGGGAGTGGGATGCCAAGAGCGGGAGGGGGAAGGGACGGGGACGGGAGGGGATAGGAGAGTGGGACGGGAATCGCGAGTGCTCTCCCCTTTTATCCTCCTCAAATGTAGGGACTCGCCTCGCCCCTTTGAGCTCCAGCAGAAACGGACGCCCTGAACCTAGCATGCGCACCTGTGTGTGGGAGGGGGGGAGGGGACGAGAGCGAGAGAGAATGGGGGAGTGGGACAGGAACTGGGCGTGGTGTCCCGGCCACTCCTCCCTAGCTCCTCAGCTGTAGGCACTCGCCTCGCCCCCTTGAGCTCCAGCAGAAACGGCCGCCCCGAACCCAGCATGTGCACCTCTGTGTTTGAGGGGGAGATGAGGAAAGAGTTGGGGAGGTATTCGCGCACCCACCTGGCCCCTCTGACTGGCTTCCTCAGCCACAGGCTGCTGCTCCCCGAGTGAGAATCAGTGAGATTGGTGAGCGAATCACTGAGGTGACTTTTGAGTCGACTCGAAAGTCACCTTGTTACAAAGGATTGAGAGGCTGGCCCCTCTGACTGACCTCCTCAGCCACAGGTTGCTGCTCCCTGAGTGAGAATTAGAGAGATTGGTGAGTGAATCATGTGTCAAGATTCGTTGAAACTGATGTCTTCTGAAGCAATTATTGAGACTTCTTCGAAAATGCATGTAATCATAGAGTGATCTTCCACACAAGAATGCAATCGGCTACAACACTAGGTGTGCTGAGGATCTACTCGGGGTCATGCCAGAGAACTCTCGCATAGCAATCAACAATTTCGAGGTGAGTGGAGATACCAATTCTACCGTGTTTTGTATGCATGCTACAGGTGGTTATATGCTTTCATTTTCGCCATCTCTAGCATATAACCACCTTTGACATGCATACAGATGACAGTATGATTGGTACATCCACTCACCCCCAAATTGTTGATTGCAATGCGAGGGTTCTCTGGCATGATCCCGAATAGATTCTCAGCACACGTAGTGTTGTAGCCGATTGCATTCTTGTACGAAAGGTCACTCAACAATTGCAAAATCGCACGTGTGAAGCCACATCAATTCGTGACTCTCACCTCACACTCTCATGTCAATGTCTTCTCAAGCGGTCTAAATAAAATGTAAAAAACGGTCGCAACAAGCGGAAAAGTATGTGTGGGAGGGAATTCATCCCTTGGTGACTAACACTCACTCACATCAATGTCCTCTCGCCCAGCAGCTTGGAACTTGTGCGACAGTGGTTGCAGGAGAGGTAGCACGTGGGATGCTATTAGATCCTGCACATTTGGAAAAACGTGCACAAAGCATAATAACTCTTGATAAGTTCCTGTAATAAGCACCTGCACATAACCAACCAAATTATAAGCACCTGCGTGAAGCCATTTCCACTATAAGCAGCGGCACGAAGCCATCCCCGTAATAAAAATCACCCTGGCTAACCAGCACAGAACCATTCGCACAATATGCACCTGCACAGAGCCATTCCTGCTATAAGCGCTGGCACAAAGTCATTCCTGCTATAAGCACCTGAACAGAGCCATCCCCGCTATAAGCACCTGCACAGAGCCATCCCCGCTATAAGCGCCGGCACGGAGCCATCGCTAAGCACCTGCAAAGAGCTATCGCCCTTATAATCGCCTGCACAAAGCCAATTCCATTATAAGCAACTGGACAGATCCATCCCCGTTATAAGCATCTGGACAGAGTCATCCCTGTTATAAGCACCTGGACAGATCCATCCCCGTTATAAGCACCTGGACAGAGCCATCCCTGTTATAAGCACCTGGACAGAGCCATCCCTGTTATAAGCACCTGCACAGAGCCATCCCCGTTATAAGCACCTGCACAGAGCCATCCCCCATCTGTTCATCGTCCACCGTCCATGGGGACTGGCTCAGGGCGCGAGAAAACTGCCAGACACACCGAGACGGAGAACGGGGCAGGGGGGAGGGGAGGGGGGGGGGGGGGGGGGGGGGGGGGGGGAGAAGGAGAGGTGGGGGGAGAGAGGGAGGGTGTGAGAGAATTGCCACCCACCTCCAGAACATAGCAGAGATTTGGTTTGGAGAAAGAGAGATGCTTTCGAAGAAGAAGATTTTAGAAAGGTTTCGTGGAGGGGTTTAGAGATTGGGACCAAGGGACGGGGGACGAAATTCGCACACGTTTGAGACTAAGGGGAACAGAGGAGAGTGAAACGAGACTTCTCGGCATAATTAAGGGGCAGGGAGGAGGCTGGATGTCCGTTTTACAGGCGTTACTAAAAATAACTTTGGAAGAATATGTAGGTGGGTGATGGTAGAAAAGGCGGAGGTTGGGTTGGGAACGGCACCTTCAAGTATCGACCAGCGATGTAAACTGACTCTGGTACCGCCGCAGCAGCCTCCTCTTTCTTCGAAGCTGCTGGTAACGTTCTACTGGAAGGTGCGGACCCCTCCGCTCGTTCCGTTTTCCTGTCTTGGCCCTCGATGCGAGGCCTCTTAGCTGCTACTTCCGCTATATCCGTTCCTTCTGTAATCGCCCCCTTCTCCGCGGCACTCCCCGTCACTCTCACGTCCGCCATCCGCTCTCGTCCCCCGTGTCCCCCGTGTGTGCCAGGCCCCCCGCGTTCCTCCCGGTCCCCAAGCGTTCCCCGCCTTCCCCCTGGGCTCAAACTCCGCAACGCGCGGGTTCATATAAGAGGGCGTTATTCGGAATCTGGCATGAGCGGCGGGGTCGATCAAGGAAGATGTTACAGATTATGTTACTAAGTACCACCTTGCGACACCTTGCAGAGGTGTCGCACTAGGTATGCGTGCGACACATCATACGATAGGAATAACTAGAATTCATGAGCCGAGTGTGAAAGTACGTGTCGCAGATTTCAAGAAAACCTAGAATGTAGACCTTGTGCTGCCTTGCGTTTTGATGTGTCGCACGCACTCAGCTCGCAACGCGTTTCAAAATTCGCAACCAAGGTTGAGTTGAAATCGATCTGATGGCTATTGGGTCCAAATGAAATGTGGAAGCTGGATAAGCGAGGAAAGGCGAAAAAACTGTAACATTTGTCGCCACTTTCTTATACTTGTTACTGGTATCGCAGCTGGATAGAATGTCACGGGAGCTGCGTCACGAAATCCTCAGATAAAGTAACCACATCTTCCGCGTCGCCGAGACAGTGACAGCTGCTCTACGAATACCCTGCCACCGTTACCACCACCGATACCAACCTGTAAAACTAGATTCTCGTGTCGTACTTTTATCGTTCCTCGCTCACTTTCAATAGGGGGACACCCGTTCTGAGCTGGCGAAAGGTCCGACCGCAACAGATTCTGACGCCATCTTCATACTCCGAAAACGAACCTTGTAACGATCCTCCTGACGCGGCAGCGGCAACAAGCAGCAGCGGCAATGACGCAGGGTAGCGGGAGTTATAGTGGTCGTGGTGGTGTCAGTGGTGTTGAAGGAGGAAGAAGCTGGGAAGTTCGTGAAGCATGCCGGTCGTTACTCCTTGTCATCGACAGGGACGGCCGCGACGGCGACAGCAGCAGCAACGGAAGCAGCAGCGAAATTCGCAGCAGCAGCAGCACCAAGGGCTGCAGCATTTTGCCGCCATTGGTTGTGAATTCCCTGCCCCCTTGGCATCAGTTCCTCTCCCTCTGCTCCTCGCTTCCCTCCTCCCGTCCCTCCTATCTTCCCTCCACCGATGCCGCTTCCATTCCCTTTTCCACTTCCTCCTGCCTACCCTCTCCCTTCCCCTCCACCCATCCCTATACCCATTCCTCCATCCATTCCTCCCCTCCTCGTTCCGCTCTTCATTCCATCAAGCCGTCTGATTGGCCCGCCTCGCCACTGGAAGCTTACATTGCGTTGTCCAAGCTGGCAGCCGCTGATTGGTGGAGACGAGTGGAAGTAGCTCTCCTGGCAGAAAGTGGTGGGAAAGAGGCGGAAGGGGAGGGGAAGGCAGAAGGGGGGAGGGCGGAAGGTGAGGGGAGGGCGGAAGGGGGGAGGGCGGAAGGTGAGGGGAGGGCGGAAGGGGGGAGGGCGGAAGGGGGAAGGGCGGAAGGTGAGGGGAGGGCGGAAGGGGGGAGGGCGGAAGTTGAGGGGAGGGCGGAAGGTGAGGGAAGGGCGGAAGGTGAGGGGAGGGCGGAAGGGGGGAGGGCGGAAGTTGAGGGGAGGGCGGAAGGTGAGGGGATGGCGGAAGAGGAGAGTCATGAAGGGGAGGGGAAGGCGGAGAGGGAGGGGCCGATGGAGAGGGGGCAGGGGGGCGCTACACTTAGAGGGGGGAGCTCTGGAGAAGGGCATTCGGGAGAGAAGAAACAGCAGCAGCAGGAGCAGCAGCAGTTAGATAGGCAGAGGGAGGGGGAGAAGCAGCGAGAGGGGTCGGATACAGATGCCGTTCAGAAGCCTCAAGAGCTGCCATTGAGCTTGTTTGCTATCATGTGCTACAAACGAGGGGAGCATCCAGACAAGGTATGCGGTGTAGGGTTCCTTGTGGGAGAGCTCTCAAAGGCACGCTGTGTGGGGCACATGTTGAGAGGGTGTTTTTGAGACGTCTCAAAAACACCCTCCCTCCACGAGACAGACAAGGTATGTGGTGTAGGGTTCCTTGTGGGAGAGCTCTCAAAGGCACGCTGTGTGGGGCACATGTTGCCATGCTGCTGGGATGTCAGGGTCATTATGCGTGTGCAAGTCTTTTTTAGAGCCCTAAAAAAATAAAAAGCACGATCCGCACTCGACTCGTCTCTTGGCATCTGAGCTGTGCCTCCTCACTCTGCTTTTGTTAAAATTCGCAAAAAAAAAAAAAAAAAAAAAACCTTACTCTTCCATCGTCGCCGCATGCTTCCATTTTCACTTCTGCAATTTTTCCCACACACGTTTTTTTCTACTGCTTTCTTTTCCCCCTCTCTCCGTTTCTCTCTGCAGGCTGAGGTGGTCATTCCTGTGAGTGCATCACGAGAGCTAACTCCTGCATGGTATGTGGCTTTTCAATCATCTTACACCATTTATTATGCCTGTCATCACACTAACCATTCTGCGTATGGTCATTCTTCTTGTTAACCCATATCCATCTTCCTGGCTGTTCTCTCTCTGCCATGCAAAACAACCCCTCCTACCAGGATCTTCCGGGTTGTCAGGCTCGCAGGTACCACTCCTCTCCCTACGGGCAGCAGTGGTCTGCAGTGGTCAGCAGTGGTCTCTCCTCAAGAAAGGATCAATGATGCTCCACTCACCATGAGCAGCAGCCGTGATGTTGAGCGGACTGGCAGCAGCAGCAGTGGTATTGAAAACGTGTCCAGTTGTTCCTTCAAGTGGCAAGAAGTTTCATTCCACTCGCCTGAGGCCGGCAGCTTTCCAGGCCGGGCAGTGAGGCTTGCTGTAGTGGACCAGTTTGGGCTCATGGTGATTCTGCGCGTGTTTGACCATGTGAATATCAATTCATAACGTAGTGAGGCATTATGTATGATCCATGAGGCCTCACTTGAGAGTGATGAGTGTCCGCACCGGGCAGTGAGGCTTGCTGTTGTGGACTAGTTTGGGCTCATGGTGATTCTGCGCGTGTTCGACCATGTAAACATCAGCTCATAATGGTACCGTACAGTATGTTTGTTTTGAGGTGCTTAAAAACGATTTCCGCATCGCTTGGTGAGGCTTGCTGTTGTCGACCAGTTTGGGATCATGGTGATTCTGCGCGTGTTTGACCATGTCAATATCAGCTCATGACGCCTGTTGCAACATCATATTACGAATTATGTTACAAATACCCTCTACATTATCAGCTAGTGCCAATGTGTTGAGAACCACTACCGTAAATGGTGAGCTTACTGCATTAGCGTTTACACAAGGCACATACGGTACCGTACCTAGCATCTGTTCTTAAGTTTTCTTATCACTTTCACGATTCTCATCTGTGTCCCATAGTTCCTCATCATCCTCATGTTGAACACCCACGTGCTCCACTTCCCTCCCCGCACAAGAATACTCATCATCCTCTATTACCTCTCCTCTCACTCCCTTCCTCTCAACCTTGCTTTCTCCCTTGCGCTCCCATCCCTTCAGCTGTTCCCTTATCCATTTCAACACCCCTTGAAACCCCTGGCTGGAACCCTGCCCCACGGGCAGCTGGGAGTACGCAATCCCAAAACACCCCAGCTTTTTCTGGGCAAACTCGAGCGGAACTTTTGGGGTCCGAGCAGGGTAAAGATGCGCCAGAGAGGATCCTGGTGTCAGCAGCACGGAATACTGTAGAAGTTCTGGCGTGTAGTGCCTCTCCAGCTCCTCTCTCTGCCTTTCCTGCAGCTTTCTGCTTTGAGTTTTATTGACAGTGAGTTGAGCTGGAACCCAAGGTAGGAGCACCAGATCAGCTTGCATCCATGCCGGAACCTGGAAGCACAAGCAAAGGAACAGAGCAATACGAGAACAATGAGATAAACAACAGCAATCTCTTGTTCACAGAGGGACAGGTGGAGTAGGTAGCAGGGAGGGACCCATGGTAGCAGCACCAGATCAGCTTGCATCCATGCCGGAACCTGGAAGCACAAGCAGGAGAAATGGAGGACAGCATAACAAGGAAATCACAACTATGATATATTTGTTACAGAGGAGCAGGTGATGTTGGTGGGTTGAGTAGGGACCCAAGGCAGTTGCACCAAATCAGCGCACATTGAACAAGAAAAAAGAGAGAATTGAACGTCAAGGAAATATGAGCACGGAGGGAACCGAGTGAACAACGACAGGAGTGAAGGGGCGGAAAGGAGTTGAAGGAAGTGTGGTGTGTCGGAGATACAGCTATTCCCTCATCTGCCTTAGTTTTCATGCTCAACTTCTCTTCACTGCTTCTGTTGCCTCAGCCACCCTCATGAAAGAAATGAAACTCTCACCTCAAGGGTCCTCCCTGAGTGGGTGTCACCGTGGGCAAAGCTTAAGGCAACAAGAATCCACTATACGAAAGGATAACAAACGGAAAGCATTGTGTGTGTGTGTGAGAGTGAACTTACCTGACCCTGGCTCGAACCGTGCATTTCTCAATGTGCGGCTCGAGCCTGAGTGGGTTCGTTCCCATTGGTTGCATGGATTTCACCCCTTGGTGCTCTCCTACCAACTTCGCGTCAATTTCCCAGCCCCCACCTACCCATCCTCGAATCTGCAAACACAACATAGCTACACCCTTGCTACACCCCCTTATTACTGGCACCTTATATGCACAACCGTGCATATTCGGTGACAGCTGTCGGAGATACAGCTATTCCCTCATCTGCCTTAGTCTTCATGCTCAACTTCTCTTCACTGCTTCTGTTGCCTCAGCCACCCTCTGCCCCCTCCTGTGCCCGTGCTCGCGCAGCTTGAGCGCGGGTCACAGGACCGTTGCGCTGAGGCCCGCTTCCTCGGATCACTGCAGTATTCGTTTGATGCTCCTTCAACTGCGCCCCCGTGTCATTCTCCAGGACCAGCACCCCCGAAGGGCGCACCTCCTTGACCTTCCAGCGGACCGTCCCCAGTCCTACATCCAGGGTGTCCTGCTTTGCTCTCTTGAGATACACCTCCTGCCCTTCGCTGACGCCCCTTGTCACTCGTCCATCTCCCTTGCGCTGCCTCTGTTCATACCTCCTGGCATCCCTCAGCTGCGCGGTGTGCAGGTTCTCCAGTGCGGCTGGCATCATGTAGCGCATGTAGCGCGCTCTCACCTCGGACAGGGCTACCCAGTTCTTGATTGTGCCCGCCGTCACTGTGTCAGTCAATACCCGCGGTGCCCCCACTGGCAGTATGGGCTCTCGTCCGTAAAGTAGGCTGTACGGGGAATGGTCCTTCAGGGCTGCCTGTTTCCCGAACCTGTACCCTGCTGCTATCCAGTCCAACTCCTCATTCCAGTCTCTCTTCCTCTGCTCCCCATAGGCCCGCAGTCCCCGCTTAAAGGTCTGCACGGCTCGCTCAGTCAGCCCGTCGCTCTGCGGGTGGTAGCGGGAGGTCTTTCGGTGCGCGATGCCAGACTCCTCTAACAGCTTCTTGAACTCTCCTTGGAACTCTGTTCCTTGATCAGTGAGTACCTCCCCGCACGCTCCAAATCGGCACACCACCTGCGCTTTGAAGGCTGCTGCAATATGCCTTGCACTCTTGCTCGGTATGGCTCTCACCTCCAGCCACTTACTCACATGTTCCACCATGAACACTATATACTGATTCCCGCTCCTGCTCAGCGGCAGCTCCCCCGCGAGGTCTAGTGACCAGCGAAACCCCAGCCCACAGATGGGCAGCGAGTGCAGCTCTGCTTTGGCCTGGGTCAGATTTGCTTTGCTCCTCTGACATGCCTCACACTTTTCCCACCCACTCTTTCACCTGCCTGCGCATCCCTTCCCACCGCCAGCCTGTCTTCAGCAGCTGCACGGTCCTCTCATGCCCGAAATGTCCCAGCTTGGTGTGTACTTCCTTGATCACTGCTTCCCGCTCCTCAGGCGCTGGCACCAGCTTCCAGCCATCCTCCGTCTTGATCTGCAGCTGCTGCTGATACCACCTGTAGTGGTGCCCTCGTGCCCTCACCCTTTCGGGCACTGTCTCATCTTCCTCAGTTTCTCCCTTCAACCACTCCATTGCCTTTGCATCCTGCCAGATGTCGGCTGGCCCCTTACTCCCTTTTGCACCAGCCCGCTCCACTTCTCTAGCCAACAGGATCAAGGTCTGCGCCGGCTCCTGCTCTGTCCCTTCCGTCCCCTGTGCAGCCTGTTCTGTTTCTGGCGGTGGTGGATCGCGGGAGAGACCATCCACGTGTTGCAGTGTCTTCCCCGGCCTGTGCCTGATCTTAAAATCGTATTCCTGCAGCTTTACTGCCCACCGCGCGTTCCTCCCTGTCAGGCCTGGCGTCGTCATCAGCCATGTGAGTGGTTGGTGATCCGTGACTAACGTAAACTCTCTGCCTTGCAGGTACACCCGGAAATGTCCTACTGCCTACACTGCCGCCAGCCCCTCCCCGATGTATGAGCTGTACTGCGCCTCCGCTGGGTTGCAGCTCCTGCTGGCGTAGGCCACCACCTTCTCCACTCCCTCCACTTCTTGGCAGAGTATCGCTCCCATCCCCTGGCTGCTCCAGTCGGTGTAGAGGATGAAGGGCTGGTCTGCTGCTGGCAGCCGCAGTACTGTCGCCGCCTTCACAGCTAACATGAGGTCTTGCAGTGCCTCCCTCTGCTTCCTTCCCCACTCCCATGCCTTGTCCTCTCGCAGCATCCCATTCAACACCGCTGCTCTCTTGCTGAAGTTTGGCACAAAGCGCCTGTAATAGCTGAGAAAGCCCAAGACTGCTCGCAGCCCTGACTTGTCTCTCGGTTCCCTCAGCCCGTCTAGCACCTGCACTTTCGCCTGCTGGATTCCAATCTGCCCCCCTGTGACCTCGTACCCCAAGTATTGTACCGTCTGCTCCCCCCATCTGCACTTGTTAGGGTGACACGTGAGCCCTGCCTCTTCTATCGCCGTCAGCGTCTTTTCCACGTCCTCCAGGTGCTGCTGCTCGGTCAAGCTGAAGATTACCACATCGTCAATATAGCACGCTGCATGCTCTATCCCCCGCAGAACCGCGTCCATGACTCGCTGGAACACCGCCGAGGCGTTCCTCAGGCCAAAGGGCATGTACAGCCACTCATACAACCCGTCCGGTCCGTGGAATGCCGTTTTCTTCACATCTTCTTCCCTGATCTTTATTTGGTTGAAACCCTGTCGCAGGTCCATTGTCGTGAAGTACACCCCGTCGGCCAGCTTGTCAAAGAGCTCTTCCGCCATCGGCATCGGGTATCTGTCCGGCACTGTGATCTTGTTAAGATCTCTGTAATCCCCGCACATCCTCCGGCTCAGCACCTCTCCTATCAAATCCTTCCTGGCTGCCACCACGGTTGGGGTTGCGTACTCAGACTCTGACCTCCTAATCAGCCCGGCTTCCAGTAGCTCCTTTATCTTCTCCCTGCAGATCGCCTCATCCCCTGGTGGCATCTTCCTCCTGCGGTGGAACACTTGCTCATCACTACTCAGCTTCAGTGCCATTTCCTTGATCTTGCACTTCCCCAACTCCTGCAGGGTGAAGGCGAAGCCCTTCCTATGCTTAACCAACAGTGCCCTCATTGCCGCCTTCCCTCCCTCGCTCATGCTCTCACCTATCTTCCATTCGGGCTCCTCTTTTGGCAGGCATGCCCACACCCCTTGCCTGACTGTCGCCACTGTGCTCTCCCCCTCCTTCAACCCCCAATGCAACACGGTCTCCTTCCACATCCGCTGCACCAGCCACCTCATCATGTACCCGTCCATGGCGTTCCCCATTGCCCGCCTCCTCTCCTTCTCGCACACGCCAGGAGCTGCCGTGGCGTTCTCCTTATACCCCATGGCTAGCTCCCTCTCCAAGGCCGTGGGCTCTTCCCACTGTCCCTTCCTATGGTCATGCACCAATCCTGGGCCCGGCTGCTCCCCATCCATCCGATATCCTGCTGCCCCCTCATACGACACCAGGGTGGGTAGCGCTTGCCTCTCCTGCCCCACCTGGTTGCACGGATAATGTCTGCTGTAGCTCTTCTTGTTCACCGGTGCTGGCGTCCTTCCTGGCTCTAGTATATCGCTCACCCTTCGCCCTCCTGCTCTCTGTACCCCTTCTATCTCCTTCTGCAGGTCCTCCGCTGGCACCACGTTCTGCCAGTACATCCTAAGCCGATATGCTCCCATACGCGCCGCGTCACTGCTCACTCCCTTACCCACCTGCTGGGCCACTCTTTCTTTCACCAGTCTCACTGGTTCTCGCACGTCCCCGCTCATGTCCAGGTGTTCTAGCAGGTATGCCAACCTGCCCTGCTTGGCCTGCAGCCACTCCATGATTCTGAACAGGTCCTCCATCAGCTGCGTCCTCGGGTCTTGCTCCCCTTTCCCCTTCCCTGCCCACGATACCCCTTGGCATTCCCACCCCGCCACCAGTAGGTCTACGTGCCCCCAGCTCGCCACTTCTGCTTCTGTGATCGTCCTCACGTCGTTCACTCCTCGGTTCATGGCTGCCTTGACCACTTCTTCCTTCAGCAGTTCCGGACACTCCTTGTGCAGCTCCCACGCATGGTGTTACGCCATTTTCCTCACCTCTGGTGCCTTCTCCACGTAGATCCATTGCTTCACGGCGATTCCGTTCCGCACCACTGCTGCCAGTCCCGCCCCTATTCCCCCGAACAGTTCCACCAGCCGGATGGGTTGTTGCCAATCTGTCTGTTGACTCGGTTCATCCATGAAGTGCATCCTCGGCTCTTCACTCCTTTTCCCGCCTGCTGCCTTCTCTTGTGCCCGCTGCTCCGCTGCCCCCTCCTTCGGACCTGCCCTATAAGCTCTCTTTGGCTCTGTCCTGACAAACTGCACTGGCAGCTGCCCTAACGGCTCACCCTTCCTCCACCACCTGGTTCGAAACTCCACTGTCTCCTTCCAGAAGCAGATGGTCATGCCCAGTGCAAATATCATCTCTGTGCCTACCAAGACGTCAAAGTCTTCTGACTCTGAAATTCCACACCTGATCCTGACTGGCGTCTCATGCTTCTCCCCCTTCAGCACCGTTAGCTCTATCGGCGTTCTGGTGCAAGGCATCCACTTTGATTCCCCCCCTTCTGCGGTCATTACTAGCATCCCCTTCACTACGTGTCGGTCTGGTGCCCATAATCCCAGCTTCTCTGCCATCCCCCTGTATCTATGATCGTCGTCTTGGCCTTCTCCCCTTCGACTGACAATGCGCCGCCTTGGATCAGCAGCACGGAGGTTTGACATGCTAACCTTTCTTGGGGGTGCCGCGCTGCTGTGCACCTCTCTTCCTTCTCCTCTGGTTTCTGTCCTCGCTCCCGCTCCTTCCTCACGTGTTCCTTCCGCGTGTCCCTTCCCCCGCTGCGCAGCCCCATCTCTTCCCTTCCTCTTCATGCCATGTACGCTGGCTGCTCATCATGTTCTGTCTCCTTCTCTTCTCGGCCCGGCCATACCATGAACGCGGCCTCCTCATCCTGTTCCACATCTTCCTCCTCTTCTTCCTTGGCGTACATCCCCGCCTCCGCTTCTCGTCGTGGTCCCATTGCCTGCAGCTGCGCTTGCAACCTGCCGATCTGCTTCTCCAGTTCCTCTGGTGTTTTCTTCATTGCTCCCTCTCGCTGATAACACTCCTTTGCTGCATGCCCTCCCTTTCCACAGATTTCACACTTTGGAGCCGTTGGACATTCCCGCCGCCGGTGCCCTGGCTTGCCACAGGAGTCACAGTTCTTGCAGTCTCTGCGCAGGTGCCCTGGCTGCCCGCACCGGTGGCACGTCCGCGTGTCAGGCCTGCTGTCCCCTCTTCCCCCTGCCCTTTCCTTTTCTTCTGGTATCATGGCTGCGGCCCAGGTAGGTCCTCTGCCTCGCTCCGCTGGACGTTGTCGGTATGCTTCATACTTCCTCTGAGCCAGCTCCATCTTCTCAGCTAGCTCAAATACTTCATCGAGCGTCACTTCAGCCCCCATCTCATACACTTTCAGCCGCAGCCCGCTTCCCAATGTACCCTCCAGGCCGTCCAGGAACTTACTCACGAGCAGGGCCGTATCCGCGCAACTCACATCCTCCGCAAGGTTGACCAATCGGTTGTAATAGGTGAGTAGTGACACGCCTCGCCCTTTCCTGAAGTCCTGGAACTCCCTTATCTTCTCTGCGGTGTGGCCTGGGAACTGCCGCTTCAGCCGCTTTACGAATGCTTCCGTGGGGTCTTCCCCGTATCTCCCCGCCCTCTCCAGCAGCTCATCCATCTTCATCCTATATAGTGTCTCTGCCTCCCCCTCCAAGGTGTTTGGCAGGCTCAGGAAGAAGTCCACTGAGTCCATGCCGCTCCGCTCACACCTGTACCGCACGTTGCCCACTTGCATCAGGTAATTCTTCAGCGTGGGTCCCATGCGCTGATCTCCCGAGAAACGCGCTGGTACCTCCACTCTCGTGACCATTGCTGAGCTTCCCTTACCCTCTCCCCATGCCTCACTCGGCCCTCCTGCAGACCTTCCTGACGCTCCTCTCTCTCTCGCCCGTAGTATTCCCTCCCTTGCCTCTCTGGCCCGCTCCAGGCTGTGCATCAGCCCACTGCCTCCCTCTCGACTGTCGGGTTGGTCTCGCCCTGCCGCATCGGCACGCCTTCCATCATGCCGCTGATACCGGCCAGGGGAGCGAGATCCCCCTCCGCGTCTTTCATCTCTGCTGTCATATCGTTGCTGCGAACCGAATCCGCCTTCCCGGCCTCCTTCGTGCTGCATGCGCAAGTCAGGCGAGCGCGCCCCGCTCCCACGCCTCTCTCCATAATAGCGCTGCGGATCAGGCGAGCGGTAGCCGCCTCCCCGTCTCTCCTCGCCAGGATAATACGGACCAGGTGAGCACCGATCCCCCCCGCTCCTCCACTAGCGATACCTCTGGGAATCCGGTGAGCGCGCTCTGCCCCAGTGCCCACCGTCATGGTGCCGCCGCGGATCTGGCGAGCGCATGCCGCCCCCGCGCTCCCCTTCACGGCTCCGCCGCGATTCTGGCGAGCGTCCACCACCGCTACGTCCCACATCCCGATTTAGCCGCGGATCTGGCGAGCGCGCGCCGCCGCCTCGTTCCTTCATGTAATTCAGCCGAGGATCTGGCGATCGCGCAACGCCACTGCGTCCTCCGTCGCGATTCAGCCGCGGATCAGGCGAGCGCATGCCACCGCCGCGTTCTCCATCACGTCGCCGACGCGGATCTGGGGAGCGTCCGCCACTGCCGCGCCCCTCTCCGTCAACTTCCTCTCTGACGTGCGGCAGATTTCGTCCGCTCTGTCCGTCCGCCTCCGTCGCGCTCGGCTTCGCCGCCACGCCCGCTTGCGCGGGGTCGTCGTCATTAGCTCCAGCGGGCATCTCACGCTGCTCGCCTGCGTCTTCCTCCTGGATCGCTTCATCGCCCTTGGTCTCGCCTTCACGATCCGGCTCCTGCGTCTTATTCGCAGATTCGTTCTCCTCTTCTCCGTCCACATCGAGATCGCCTTGGCGACCCGAGAAGAGCTCCTCCAGACCACGCCCGCGGCCACGATCTTCGCGACGGCGATGGCCTTCTTCCGGCGAGCGGTATGCTCCCGTGTCCTGACGGTGCCCATGACCGCCCTCAGCTCTGTGGCGTCCGTCCGTCCGCCATGGGTCACTTCCCATCGTCACAGATCCGGATCCGCCTCGTCCTTCTCGCGTGGATCTTCCCTCCTGCCGATCTGGCGCGAGAGGGACCTGATCCGCACGAAAGGCCGGCCACCGCGGAGATCGCTCAGGTCGCCGCGGCGACCTCTCCAGTGAACGCCCGCGCTCGCGTGAGTGTTCGCGCCATGAGCGATCCTCCTCACGGCGTCCGTAATTCCTGCCGTAACGCAGCTCGTACACATCCATGCTTGTACGCGCACCTTTCCGTTTGTCATGAAAGAAATGAAACTCTCACCTCAAAGGTCCTCCCTGAGTGGGTGCCACCGTGGGCAAAGCTTAAGGCAACAAGAATCCACTATACGAAAGGATAACAAACGGAAAGCATTGTGTGTGTGTGTGAGAGTGAACTTACCTGACCCTGGCTCGAACCGTGCATTTCTCAATGTGCGGCTCGAGCCTGAGTGGGTTCGTTCCCATTGGTTGCATGGATTTCACCCCTTGGTGCTCTCCTACCAACTTCGCGTCAATTTCCCAGCCCCCACCTACCCATCCTCGAATCTGCAAACACAACATAGCTACACCCTTGCTACACCCCCTTATTACTGGCACCTTATATGCACAACCGTGCATATTCGGTGACAGGTGGAGAGAGCGGTGTGAAGGGGTTGATGTGAATTAAGATTGTGTAGGGTTGGCGTTACGGCACTGATCTGATCCGTGCATGGATCATTGTCCCCCTGTGCTCGCAGCACCTCACAGGGCAGACGTGCACGGGAGCACTCCTGGTGCAGGGCGACAATCGGGCGGGAAATTCTGACACACGCAATGCAAAGGAGGCACTGACCTGATCACTGCACGGGTCATCCCCCTGTGCTCGCAGCACCTCACAAGGGAGACGTGCATGGGAGCACTCTTTGAGCTGGGCGGCAGTCAGGTTGGAGGTTTTGACACACGCAATGCAAAGAAGGCACTGACCTGATCACTGCACGGGCCATCCCCCTGTGCTCGCAGCACTTGGCAGGGCAGATGTGTGCGTGTGCACTCCTTGTGCAGGGCGGCAGTCAAGTTGGCGGGGTGCAGGGGGGCTGGTATGTGTTGTCTCCATGCGGCATCTGAACCCGCTATGAGGATCGTTAGAGAGGAGCGGGTGGGCGGCTGGAGGCTGAGAGGTGGGAGAGTGGAGAATCGGAGGGGGTTGAGAAGGGAGGGTTGAGGGAGAGGGGGACATGAGGATGGATGGTTAGAGAGGAGTAGATGGGTGGCTGGAGACTGAGAGGTGGGAGAGTGGAGGAAGGAGACAAGGGGGAGAAGAATGGCGGAGCAAGAGAATCAAGGGGGGGGGGGGAGGGATTGCACATGAAGATGGCTAAAGAGGAGCGGACGAGCGGCTGGAGACTGAGAGATGGGGAAGCGGAGGGAGGAGACATGCGGGAATGGGGGTGGGAAGGGAGAAGGGCAAGTGGAGGAGGTGGGTCGGAAGGAGAGGAAGACGGTGGAGGAGGGGGGTAGGTTCGAAGACAGGTTTACACTAGAAAGGCCAAAGAAGTGGAGATGGAGGGATGGCGGTTGATAACTGTGATTGTTGTACGATGACAGATACACTTATCCGCATGTGCGG
Organism: Closterium sp. Yama58-4; assembly: GCA_947470075.1. NCBI lineage: Eukaryota > Viridiplantae > Streptophyta > Zygnematophyceae > Desmidiales > Closteriaceae > Closterium > Closterium sp. Yama58-4. Next base: position 525,113 of record CANIUD010000184.1, on the reverse strand, counting down.
CTGTATCAAGGTGGCTCTTGAGTTGGTGTACGGCATGCATGAACATTTTTTTAGAATTCTAAAAAAACATACGCTTTTGAGTCGCGAGTACGGCACGCATGAACAGCTGTATCACTTTAGAGCGCTCGTATGGGTAACAGATTCACATACCGACATGTAAGGCGCAGCGCAGAACGGATGATAGCAGCATGGCTATCACATCCCGATCCCGATCCCATGTCGCCATCTCCGCTGCCAATGCTGCCGCCACCACCGCTGCCACCACCGCTGCCACCACCACCATCATCAACACCAGCAGCAGCAGCAGCAGGCAGAACAGGATCTCGCAGGAGCACCACGCGGTCAAAGCACACCACAGACGAACTGGAGTCAGCAGAAGAGCCATCGGCAGCAGCGCTGGTGGCAGTGGCCGCGGTGGTGGTGGTGGTGGGCGGAGCAAAGGGGGGAAAGGCGGCGTCCCCGAGGGTGGCCTTGAGTAGAAGCGATGCCCAGGGGGAGGCATGGGGTAGCTGAGGTGAGGAGGGGGGGAAGGAGGGGGAAAGGGAGCAGCTGAGGAGGGAGGGGAAGGAGGGGGAAAGGGAGCAGCTGGGATGGGGATGAAGGTGAGCAGAGCAGGGAGGAGGGGCGGATGAAGCGGGACGGGGGGTATGCGGTGCCTATCCAGGGAAAAAAACAAAGGAGACAAAGAGCCATTTCCAAGAAATTCCAAGGGCGTATGTTTACTTACTGTTTGTTGCAGTCTATCGCCATGAAAGAGCACAAGGCGGGAGGGAGCAAAGCATCCCTCCGACCTCCTCCACGCAGCTAATCTCGACGCCAGATGGAACACGGCAAACGGATCATCAAACCCTAGCACCGCCCCGATACCTCCATCTCCATCCATCCCCTTGAGCATATTAGTGATATCCCCTTTCCCTGTGCTGCTGCTGGGTGGGCTTATGATGGTGGTGGTGGATGGTGTGGAGGCGAACACAGTGGTTCTGGAGAGGTGGAGTGCGGTGACGGGGGAGGAGATGGCTTCGGAGAGAGAGAGCTCCACTGCTGGTTCAGACTCTTGGGGTGATGCCGATGATGATGCTGTTGGTGATACCTGCAGGGGCAAAAGAATGAGAGGTGCGGGGAAAGAGAGACTCGAGGTGCGTGCGCACGTGAGTGTGTGCATGGGTGCGGGCATGTGTGTGTGCGTTGTCGTGATGCAAGTCCGGCTGAACCTCCCTTCTCCTTGAAGCCTTCCCTCCCTCTTCTCTCCGTTATCACTTTTCTGTCCCCTTTCTTCCAGCAGGTGACACCCCCTGACCCTTGTTCCTCCTGGCATATATAATGAGCTTACTCTCCCTCCCTCCGCGTGTATCAGGCTCGCAAGGGCTCAGTCAGATTGCTCCTGCTTCTCCCTACTGCTAGCTTCCTTTGGCTTAGGAAAACAAGATTACAGTAAGAAGAGAAACATACAAGCAAAAAGCGAGAAACCTGAGTGCTACCCTCGACTACATTCCCTCCTTCTCCTGCCTAGGTTACTTCTGCAGCACGCTAGCTCTAGTGCCAGACGCGAGTCAGTTACGCTGCTCGTGATGGCTCCAAGGCGCTAGCTGGGTCCCACTGGGCCCACTAGGCTTGCACTATATTCCAGCTGGAATCGAGTTCCTAGCCTGGAATCGCATTCCCAGCTGGAATCGAATTCCCTCTTCTGCACCAACCTCCTAGAATTTCCCTGCACTCGGCTCTGTCAAGCGTATGTACAGTACATACCATGCACACAAAAGAAATTAGAGTACAAGTCCAGAAATGCACCATTACCTGGCTGCTGTGTAATTCACGCCTTAGCCTGACGGCTAGGAGTTAATAACGCGACAGCGTGGGTGCATGCGTGTGCGCGTGGTTGCATGCGTGTGCGCGTGGTTGCATGCGTGTGCGCGTGGTTGCATGCATGTGTGTGCGTGCTTGCATTCCATGCATGTGCACTGGGGATGGCAGCATGTGTAACAGCCAACACCACCAGCAGGTGGTCTCAAAAACTCACCCGCAGGCACACGGCGTGCTTGGGAGCAGCATCTCCCGAAACAGATAGCACACGCAGGTCACTACCTACCCCCCAAGACAGGTTCGAAGTTGCTCAAAAGACTCACCCGCAGGCACACGGCATGCTTGGGAGCAGCATCCCCGGGAACAGATAGCACACGCGGGTGGGTGCTATCAAAGCTGGGGAGGAAGCAAGTCAAGGCCTAGGCTGAGTGGGTTTGTCAGTTCAACCTGTTCTAGGCTGGGCGCATTGCAGGTGGCGTAGATTACTCACCCGCAGGCACACGGCATGTTTGGGAGCAGCATCCCCCGGAACAAACAGCACGCGCGGGTGGGTGCTCTTTAAAGCAGGGAGGAAGCGGCGGTAGCGGCGGGGGATGAGGTGGAGGAGGGTGGTTGACAGGAAGGCGTTAAGAATGGGGGAGAAGAGGAGGGGCGCCGGGGGCACACGAACCTTGGGGCTCCTGTTTGGAAGGAAGCGGTGGAAAGGGGTGGAGGGCGGCGGTGGAGAGAGTGGGTGGGAGAAAGAAAGGCGTTTGGGATGGGGGAAAACAAGAGGATTTAGAGGGACACGAAACATGGTACCTCACTCACTTGGAAGGACACACGGAAAATTCAGAGGACAATTGGGAAAAGTAATTGCATAATCATAGATAAGCACTCACGTATATGTATGAGTCTTTATGTATGACTGTGACTGCATCGATTGTGCTCCTAAGCGGCATGAGGCCCATGTGTGTGGTAAGGTCATTGAGACACTTTCCCCTGTGATGGGCGGGCAAAGCGAGATGGGAGACGGGGGGGTGAGGTGATGGGAGATATTGCAGAGAGAAGTCTGGCAGTGAATTGGTTGACTTTTTTGAAAGGCATGGTGGCTCACTGAGATGACCTATCCAATTGTTGAACGGTACAGAGACTGCCAGCGATGGCATGGGACAGATAGCTGAATCATCAGCGTGTCAGTTTCTGTTGCCGTTGCAATGCAACTGCATGCCTTGCTGACATGACATGACATGGTACACTTACATGGCAGGAGCAGGCGGCAAGGGAAAGGGCCCTTGCACCTCCTGTGTTGAGTCGTAGATTGTCAAAGGTGGCAGGTCAGACAGATGAGTCACCAGCATGTTCATCGCCACGTCAGCACACGCTCTCGCTGCCGGATTGGTCAGACCGCCTTCACTCCCTCCCCCACTTCCTCCCTCACTCCCTCCCTCACTCCCTCCCTCACTCCCTCCCTCACTCCCTCCCCCACCCTCTCCCTCATGTCCTCCCTCCAAATACCGCCTCGCCTCTTCTCTCATAGTACAGCTAAAATAGTGCAGGTAGTTTCTATGCAGCAGCAGCGCACCAGTGACCACTGAGTAGTCCCTTCCTGGCCCCAGGGAAGCATGCACGGCCAGTCGCCCTTTGAGGGCGCCCTTGGAGAGGCGGAAGTGGGCGGATGGGAGGAAGCCGTGCAGTCGGTTGGGTGTTTCCCGCCATCGCAGGAGGGATGTGGCGAGGAGAGCAGGGGGGACCAGCATGGTGTCTTCGATTACTAGCACGGCAGCAGTAGTTAGTGACCTGGTGGGGGAAAGGGAGGGAATGGTGGGAGTTGAAAGATGGCACACACCCACACACGCATGCGTGCACGGCCAGTCGCCCTTTGAGGGCGCCCTTGGAGAGGCGGAAGTGGGCGGAAGGTAGGAAGCCATGCAGGCGATTGGGGGCTTCCCTCCATCGCAGGAGGGATGTGGCGAGGAGAGGAGAGGGGACCAGCATGGTGTCATCGATAACCATGACGGCAGCAGTGGTGAGAGAGCTGATGGGTGGGGGAATGAAAACGAAAGAGGCATCAGTTTGAGGAAAAAGAGTAGAGAGAGGAGGGAGGCGGCAGCTAGGTGTCGTCAATTACTAGACTGCAGCAGTGGGAAGAGATTCGATGGCACAAGAGGAGACAGGGGAAGTGGTGGATGGGGAGAAAGAAGCAAGATGGAGGTGAGAAACACGTTCAAACTTTTCAGAACCAAAACTCACAGAATGGGTCTGAAGCGAGCAGTCGCTGGCGGGTTGCGGAGAGGGAGAAGAACAACAGGCCTCTCGCCCTGCACCAGAGGAAAGGTGCTGCTGTCACTGCTTGTTGCAAGTGGGTTGTCATCGGAGAGAAGGACGAAGATGTCTCGAACCACAGGCGCTGAGGTGTAGTGGCGTATGGCTTGCATGGTCTGCTGTGGGGCGCCTGTTGCTGTGAGCACCACGGTGAGCTTATCGTAACGAACACTGCAGGGGGATTTGGATGGATGGATAGACGGATGGACGGACGGACGGATGGATGGAAGGATAGAAGGATTGATGCACAACACATACATCTATGCGTGCATGTGCACATAAAGAGAATGCATCGCCTGCCATTTGTTGCGAGAGAATCTTGACAAGTTTCCAAACAATCAGCTAGGAGTGATTTTTTAGTCGACCAAAGAATCACTTGGCAATTGGAAGAAAGAGGGGCATTCACTGCTCGCCCCAACGCTCTCTAGCTCTGAGGCGCCTGAAAACCAGACACTTGTAGTAGCATCGCATCGTGTGAAATGCGCACCTGCCATTGGTGGTCGGACCCTCCTCTTGGCAGACGGAAGAGAGCGGGGCGTATTCACCGCTCGCCCCGATGGTCTCCCCGCTCGCCCCGATGCTCTCAACTCCACCATCCCCATTCCCTGCTGCTGCATCCCTACCAGCAGGCTCACTTGCGCCAGTGCTGCTGCTGCCACCACTATTTCCAGCAGCCTTTGCAGCAGCCATGGCTTTTGCAAGGGCCTTCAGCATATCGTTGTGTGCGGCAAGCCATATGTGATCTAAACTGCGAGTGGTGGGGAACTGGGGTTGGGGAGAGGGGTGGAGAGGGGTTGAATGTGGTGAAGAAAGGTTGAAAAGCGTTGTGCCGGCAGGTCATTGTGTGCAGCGAGCCAGAAATTGCCCTACTGCAATACTGTCACCTTCATTTTAGTCATTTCTCGTTTTAGTCACCAGCCTGCTTGTCCTCCATGGTGTTCCAAGGCTTGGTGCTGCCCGAGTAATCGGAGCACCCTCAGCTGCGGTTGAATGAACTTCTCCCATCCCCCCCACCCACCAATCCCTCCAATCCCTTCCTACCCCATCGCTCCCCTCCCACCAACCCACTCCTCAGGCTTCCTTATAGTCCCCCCGTTATAGTCACCTGCCTGCTTGTCCTCCCGTTATAGTCACCTGCCTGCTTGTCCTCCCGGTATAGTCACCTGCCTGCTTGTCCTCCCGTTATAGTCACCTGCCTGCTTGTCCTCCATGGTGTTCCAAGGCTTGGTGCTGCCAGAGAAGTGCAGCACCCTCAGCTGCGGCTGCACAAACTTCTCCCACCCCTCCCACTCCATCCATCCCTCCCACCCATCTCTCCTTCTTACCCCTCCTTCCTACCGATGTCGACCACTCTCTTTCACGGTTTTATGCACTGTCGGCCCCCATAACAGAATAAACAGTCATAACCACTCCCGTTATAGTCACCTGCCTGCTTGTCCTCCATGGTGTTCCAGGGCTTGGTGCTCCCAGAGAAGTGCAGCACTCTCAGCTGCGGCTGCACAAACCGCTCCCACCCCTCCCACCCGCTGAGGCGGACGAGTGGGTTGAAGGCGTAGGGCAGGTGGTGGGAGGGGCCTTGCAGGTACCAGTCTGAGTAGTAATTGTTGAGAAAGCCCTGATCGCCCACGTTGGGTGATTTGGTGGTGGCTACCTGAGAGGGAAGTGAGGGAGAAAGGGGACGGATGAAGGGCCAGAGGGGGGGGGTCAGGCGCAGCAGAAGATTCACCGCTTACACTTCTCCCTCAATCCCTCCCTTTGCCCCCCCCCAACACCCTCCCTTCCCCCACCACCACCCATCTTGCTCAGCATATCCCTGAACATGTCACAGTAGGCGCCACCATCATGAGCCAACTGTTGAAGGGGTCAGGAGGGATGGTGTCCGGTGCAGCAGAGGGCTCATTCCTTCTGACTTCTACCCCCATATCCCTTTCTTTCACCTCTCCTCACCTTGCTCAGCATATCTCTGAATGTGTCGTCACTAGGCGCCACTACCATCAAGCCGCTGTTGAAGCGGTCAGGAGGGATGGTGTCCGGTGCAGCACAGAGCTCCTCCTTCTACCCCCCCCAACCCAGTTCCTTCACCCACTGCCCGCTTACTGCTCACCTTGCTCAGCATATCTGTGAATGTGTCGTCACTAGGAGCCACGACCATAAGCACACTGTTGAAGCGGTCAGGAGGGATGGTGCAGCAGATAGCTCATCACTTGCACCCCTCTTCCCTATACGCATGCCTTCCCGCCCGCACCACCCACCTTGCTCAGCATATCCCTGAACGTGTCGTCGCTAGGCGCCACCACCATCAAGCCGCTGTTGAAGCGGTCAGGAGGGATGGTGTCCGGTGCAGCTGAGAGCTCATCGCGACAAAAGAGCTCGTCGAGGCTGCTCAATACAAGCAGGTCCGCATCGACGTAGACGAGACGGTGGTACTCTGTAAGAGTCCACATCCACAGCTTGGAATACCTGATGGTGATGGGGGTGGGGGGGTTGTGGGTGGTGGGATGGGATGCATGACGGGATGGCGACAGGGAGGGAGAGCAGAAAGCTCATCGCGACAGAAGAGCTCGTCGAGGCTGCTCAATACGAGCAGGTCCGCATCGACGTAGACAATGCGGTGGTACTCTGTGAGATGAGATTCCACATCCACAGGTTGGAGTACCTGATGGGAGGGGGTTGTTGGGGAGCAAGGGGTGGGGTGAAGTGGCGCAGCAGTCAGCTCATAGCGGCAGAAGAGGTCGTCCAGACTGGCTAGTACGAGCAGGTCAGCGTCGACATACACTAGACTGTGGTACTCTGTGAGAGTCCACATCCACAGCTTGGAATACCTGATGGGGTGGAAAGGTTGGGGGAGATGGGCGACAGAGGAAGGGTGGGAAGACGCATGGCAACCCCCTGCACTTTTGATGCACCTCAGAAGACGTGCCCTCACTCACGTTCATCGTCAGCACCACCACGTCGTGCGGCGTGCCCGTGCGCTTCAGAGAATGCACCAGCACCACCAGTCACCAGGGCTCTGGGCGCAAATCTACAAGTCGACTCACTCAAAACCCACCCACCTGCACCGCTCTGCACCCACCTGCACGGCTTGTTGATGGCGACTCTGTTCGGCGTCGCAGGAAACGGGTAGGGAATCGCCTCCTCTATTTGCTTCACCCTCGCTCCCAGCAGCTGCAGCCGCGCCGCCGTGCCCTCACTCACGTTCATCGTCAGCACCACCACGTCTCCCCACCCACCTGCACCGCATGGCACCCACCTGCACTTTTGAGGCGCCTCAAAAGTCGTCCTCTCACTCACGTTCATCGTCAGCACCAGCACGTCTCTCTTACCCACCTGCACCGCTCTGCACCCACCTGCACGGCTTGTTGATGGCGACTCTGTTGGGTGTGGCCGGGAAGGGGTAAGGGATGGCCTCTTCAATCTGCTTTACTCTTGCTCCCAGCAGCTGCAGCCGCGCAGCCGTGCCGTCACTCACATTCATCGTCAGCACCACCACGTCATGCGGCGTGCCTGTGCGCTTCAGCGAATGCACCAGCACCAGGGCTCCCGGCGCCATGACGTCATCGCAGAGAAGGGTGACGTAAGCGTAGCGAAGGGTGGACGGATCGCGACTGAGAAGGGACGCTTCGCGTTTTCTGTTTAACTCCTGAAGCTTCTTTCTCTCCCTGAGCTGCTCTCTCTCCCTGGCTTCCTCCTCCGTCCCTTCTGACTCTTCCGTCCCCTCCGTCTCCTGCTCATCCACCCCTCTATTCCCTCTACCTTCCACCTCCGCGACTTTCTCGCGCCTTCGTCTGCTCTCCTCTGAGTCAAAACCATTGGCATTCCTGCTGCTGCCGTCGCTGCTGCTGCTGGCTTCCGTGCTGTTTTGGCTCAGTAGTCTGTGGATGTGACAATAAGGGGCCTGGTCGACAGGAGGGGGTGCTGGTCTGAACACGGAACGCCATAGTAAAGTCGCCAGGCGTGTGACAATACCGGGTTGTGATTCTACCTGCCGTTTGGAATGCTGAGCCGCCGTATAGCTGTAACTCGTACTTGTCTCCGCCTGGTTGCTAAACTGCTGCTGTCGCTGCTGCTCCTCCTGAAACTTACGCCTTCCCCTCGCATCGTGATTAAACTCCGAATACAGCGCATTCTCGTTATTGTATCTCCCGCTTCCTGCATTCGAGTAAGTACTCCTTGTCGTCTGTCCCCTCTCCTGCCACCCAAACTCTCTCCCATACGCACCTCTATCGCGACCGTCCGATTCTGCGTAGAATTGTGATCTAACGTACGGTCCGGATTCCACGTATGGTTCCCAGCGTGGGCCTGCGATGCCTTGGAAGAGGAGAATGACGACGCAGACCAATCCGAACTTCCAGATAAGCTTCAAATTCCGCACGCGCCTACCTAGCTTGTCCGCGGAGACTAGGAGCCTTCTAGCGCGCCGCAACGACTGCTTCTTGACGCTCAGGAGCCATCGCGACATCCCGACGAAAACTGCGGTGAACTCACAAAGTCGCGTCTCTGTGGGCTAACTATACATAATATAACGACATCTAGCGAACTAAACATCCGTTGTAGTCTAGTAGGTTAGGATATTCGGCTCTTACCCGAAAGACCCGGGTTCAAATCCGGCAACGGAATGTTTTGTCTCCTTGTCTAACCACAACGCATCACCTAAGGAATACAATAAGCTTCAGCCTGAAAAACACCATGGAGTCAATGTATACCGTATTACAAAATAAAGTGAACAAGAAGAACCAGTACTTAAAGCACCTGGAAACTTCCGTTTATGCACTAGTCCTATCCACTTCTTTCGACATTTCTATTTTATCGGCAGAGAATTAATAGTAGTCCGCCCCAATACTGCGGGTCCGCCTCTGCTTCTGTGCGCCGGCTGTCTCCTGATCTTGTTTCCTCATCATGGCTGCAAACTCCTCGTAGTCGATCGTGCCGCTCTGAAAAAACACACAAAGAGCGAAGCCAAGGGTGTGCAGTGCACACATACATGCACATGAGAAGATGGTTGGTTACGGGTTTTATCTCTTGCTTCCGATTGATACCTCATTATGGCTGCAATGCTCGTCATTCCCAAACACGTCAAACCTTCCCACTAATCTGAACAAGTGCTCCTCCCCATCAAACACTTGCTCGCTCCTCCCAACCTGTTCTATTCCCCCCTGCCCCCTCACCTTATCCGTGTCCACCTCTTCGATGATCTGCTCCAGCTCACCCGGCTCCAGCATGTCCTCATTCGCCAGGGCGTCCCTCAGCTCACTCACTGTGATGAATCTGCCATGTGGAGGGGAGGAAGAGTGGGGGGAGGGGGGGCTGTTCAGAGTCACAGAGTGTCAGCACCACCAGGTGGTAACCATCAAGCTGGTGCACTGCACTTGATTCCCCAGGGCGTCCCTCAGCTCGCTCACCGTGATGAACCTGCCCTGTGGGAGAGGGTGAGGGAATATTGGAGGGATTTGCAGAGTGTAACCAACAGGTGGTAACCGTAGCAATGCTGGCGTGTCCCTCAGCTCGTTCACCGTGATGAACCTGCCATGGAAGAGGGAAAACCGTAGGAGATGCGGAGTGTAACCATCAGGTGGTAACCAGAGAGCTGGTGCACTACTCTCATCTACTCTTGTATCGCCCGCTTTGTTTGGCCGCGGTTGAATAGCTGAGAGTTTTGAGACGTCTCAAAAGTTGTATCACCCCCTGTGTGTGGTCGCGGTTGAATAGCTGAGAGAGCCACATAAATCTCTCGACCCATCTCACTCCCCCATCCCTTCTCTCATCTCACCTGCTGCCGTCGTGGTCCAAGTGCCTCCCCACCTCACTCACCCGCTGCCATCGCGGTCGAAGTGCTGGAAAGCCTTCCAGATGTGCTCCTCCTTCTCCACATTTTTCATCTGCATCCCCTGTCCTAGTGCCCTTCTCCTCGTCCCACTCACCCACTCTAGTCCCTGTCTGACCAAGACCAAGTGCCTCTCCTCTCGTCTCATCTCACCCGCTCCCATCACGGTCAAAGTGCTGGAAGGCCTTCCAGATGTGCTCCTCCTTCTCCACCCACGGACATAGTGCCTCTATGCTTACCCGCTGTTACCCGTTGCTCACCCGCTGCCATCGCGGTCGAAGTGCTGGAAGGCCTTCCAGATGTGCTCCTCCTTCTCCACCTTGTTCATCTGCATCGTTGCCGTGATGAACTCCGTGTAGTCAATGGTGCCGCTGTGGTCCATGTCCGCCTGGGTGGGATGGGAGGGAGGGAGCAAGGGGGAGTTTAGAGTGGTGTGAGAGGGTGCAATGGGATGCGATGTGCATGCTGTGATGAACACCGTGTAGTCGATGGTGCCACTGTGGTCCATGTCCGCCTGCCGTCAGAGTGCAGGGAGAAGGGCAAGGGTAGGTATGGCGTGGTGTAAGGTGTGATGGGATGAGACGTCCTCCTCCTTCTCCACGGTCCACCTTGTTCATCTGCATCGTTGCCGTGATGAACTCCGTGTAATCAATGGTGCCACTGTGGTCCATGTCCGCCTGGGTGGGGAAGGTGTGGAGAGAAGGTGGTGTGGAGAGGGGTTCAAAGTGGTGTGAGAGGGTGGGATGGGATGTGATGTGCTCCTCCTCCTCCACCTTGTTCATCTGCATCGTTGCTGTGATGAACTCCGTGTAGTCAATGGTGCCGCTGTGGTCCATGTCCGCCTGCCATGCCACCCCAGGGGAGGGAGAGGGGCACAGGGAGGTTAAGAGTGGTGTGAGTGGGTGTGATGCAATGTGCTCCTCCTTCTCCACCTTGTTCATCTGCATTGTTGCTTTTGCATGCCCATCTTGCTGCCTTTGCCAACTTACAAGCTCACCCCAACACCATTCTCAATTCATGATTCACCCATCCCTCCTCCCCCCCTTACCGCCTCCATGATCTGCTGAAGCTGCTCCTCCGACATGGGGTTACCCAGCTTCTGCATGCCGGTCTTGAGCTCAGCAAACGTGATGCTGCCGCTGCCGTCCTTGTCCATCCCCTTGAACAGCTTCTTCAGTCCCAGGATCTCCTCACGGCTCAGGTTGCATGCGATCACCTGCAAGGAGACAACCGGGAAGGGAACAAGGGGAGAGTGGAGAAGGGGGCGCCGGGCGGGAGAGAAGGGGGTCATCAGAGGAGGGAGGGAGGCGTCCTTGTCCATCCCCTTGAACAGCAAGTCCCAGGATCTCCTCACGGCTCAGGTTGCACGCGATCACCTGCAAGGAGACAACCGGGAAGGGAACAAGGGGAGAGTGGAGAAGGGGGCGCCGGGCGGGAGAGAAGGGGGTCATCAGAGGAGGGAGGGAGGCGTCCTTGTCCATCCCCTTGAACAGCTTCTTCAGTCCCAGGATCTCCTCGTGACTCAGGTTGCAAGCGATCACCTGGACGGAAAGGAGTGGGGAGCGCCGAGAGGAGTAAAGCGGAAAGAACCTAGAGGAGCAAGGGAGCCGTCCTTGTCCATTTCTGAGAATTCTCAAAAACCAGAGGAGCAAGGGAGCCGTCCTTGTCCATCTCTGAGAATTCTCAAAAACCAGAGGAGCAAGGGAGCCGTCCTTGTCCATCTCTGAGAATTCTCAAAAACCAGAGGAGCAAGGGAGCCGTCCTTGTCCATTTCTGAGAATTCTCAAAAACCAGAGGAGCAAGGGAGCCGTCCTTGTCCATTTCTGAGAATTCTCAAAAACCAGAGGAGCAAGGGAGCCGTCCTTGTCCATTTCTGAGAATTCTCAAAAACCAGAGGAGCAAGGGAGCCGTCCTTGTCCATTTCTGAGAATTCTCAAAAACCAGAGGAGCAAGGGAGCCGTCCTTGTCCATTTCTGAGAATTCTCAAAAACCAGAGGAGCAAGGGAGCCGTCCTTGTCCATTTCTGAGAATTCTCAAAAACCAGAGGAGCAAGGGAGCCGTCCTTGTCCATTTCTGAGAATTCTCAAAAACCAGAGGAGCAAGGGAGCCGTCCTTGTCCATTTCTGAGAATTCTCAAAAACCAGAGGAGCAAGGGAGCCGTCCTTGTCCATTTCTGAGAATTCTCAAAAACCAGAGGAGCAAGGGAGCCGTCCTTGTCCATTTCTGAGAATTCTCAAAAACCAGAGGAGCAAGGGAGCCGTCCTTGTCCATTTCTGAGAATTCTCAAAAACCAGAGGAGCAAGGGAGCCGTCCTTGTCCATTTCTGAGAATTCTCAAAAACCAGAGGAGCAAGGGAGCCGTCCTTGTCCATTTCTGAGAATTCTCAAAAACCAGAGGAGCAAGGGAGCCGTCCTTGTCCATTTCTGAGAATTCTCAAAAACCAGAGGAGCAAGGGAGCCGTCCTTGTCCATTTCTGAGAATTCTCAAAAACCAGAGGAGCAAGGGAGCCGTCCTTGTCCATTTCTGAGGATTCTCAAAAACCAGAGGAGCAAGGGAGCCGTCCTTGTCCATTTCTGAGGATTCTCAAAAACCAGAGGAGCAAGGGAGCCGTCCTTGTCCATTTCTGAGGATTCTCAAAAACCAGAGGAGCAAGGGAGCCGTCCTTGTCCATTTCTGAGGATTCTCAAAAACCAGAGGAGCAAGGGAGCCGTCCTTGTCCATTTCTGAGAATTCTCAAAAACCAGAGGAGCAAGGGAGCCGTCCTTGTCCATTTCTGAGGATTCTCAAAAACCAGAGGAGCAAGGGAGCCGTCCTTGTCCATTTCTGAGGATTCTCAAAAACCAGAGGAGCAAGGGAGCCGTCCTTGTCCATTTCTGAGGATTCTCAAAAACCAGAGGAGCAAGGGAGCCGTCCTTGTCCATTTCTGAGGATTCTCAAAAACCAGAGGAGCAAGGGAGCCGTCCTTGTCCATTTCTGAGGATTCTCAAAAACCAGAGGAGCAAGGGAGCCGTCCTTGTCCATTTCTGAGGATTCTCAAAAACCAGAGGAGCAAGGGAGCCGTCCTTGTCCATTTCTGAGGATTCTCAAAAACCAGAGGAGCAAGGGAGCCGTCCTTGTCCATTTCTGAGGATTCTCAAAAACCAGAGGAGCAAGGGAGCCGTCCTTGTCCATTTCTGAGAATTCTCAAAAACCAGAGGAGCAAGGGAGCCGTCCTTGTCCATTTCTGAGAATTCTCAAAAACCAGAGGAGCAAGGGAGCCGTCCTTGTCCATTTCTGAGAATTCTCAAAAACCAGAGGAGCAAGGGAGCCGTCCTTGTCCATTTCTGAGAATTCTCAAAAACCAGAGGAGCAAGGGAGCCGTCCTTGTCCATTTCTGAGAATTCTCAAAAACCAGAGGAGCAAGGGAGCCGTCCTTGTCCATTTCTGAGAATTCTCAAAAACCAGAGGAGCAAGGGAGCCGTCCTTGTCCATTTCTGAGAATTCTCAAAAACCAGAGGAGCAAGGGAGCCGTCCTTGTCCATTTCTGAGAATTCTCAAAAACCAGAGGAGCAAGGGAGCCATCCTTGTCCATTTCTGAGAATTCTCAAAAACCAGAGGAGCAAGGGAGCCGTCCTTGTCCATTTCTGAGAATTCTCAAAAACCAGAGGAGCAAGGGAGCCGTCCTTGTCCATTTCTGAGAATTCTCAAAAACCAGAGGAGCAAGGGAGCCGTCCTTGTCCATTTCTGAGAATTCTCAAAAACCAGAGGAGCAAGGGAGCCGTCCTTGTCCATTTCTGAGAATTCTCAAAAACCAGAGGAGCAAGGGAGCCGTCCTTGTCCATTTCTGAGAATTCTCAAAAACCAGAGGAGCAAGGGAGCCGTCCTTGTCCATTTCTGAGAATTCTCAAAAACCAGAGGAGCAAGGGAGCCGTCCTTGTCCATTTCTGAGAATTCTCAAAAACCAGAGGAGCAAGGGAGCCGTCCTTGTCCATTTCTGAGAATTCTCAAAAACCAGAGGAGCAAGGGAGCCGTCCTTGTCCATCTCTGAGAATTCTCAAAAACCAGAGGAGCAAGGGAGCCGTCCTTGTCCATCTCTGAGAATTCTCAAAAACCAGAGGAGCAAGGGAGCCGTCCTTGTCCATCTCTGAGAATTCTCAAAAACCAGAGGAGCAAGGGAGCCGTCCTTGTCCATCTCTGAGAATTCTCAAAAACCAGAGGAGCAAGGGAGCCGTCCTTGTCCATCTCTGAGAATTCTCAAAAACCAGAGGAGCAAGGGAGCCGTCCTTGTCCATCTCTGAGAATTCTCAAAAACCAGAGGAGCAAGGGAGCCGTCCTTGTCCATCTCTGAGAATTCTCAAAAACCAGAGGAGCAAGGGAGCCGTCCTTGTCCATCTCTGAGAATTCTCAAAAACCAGAGGAGCAAGGGAGCCGTCCTTGTCCATCTCTGAGAATTCTCAAAAACCAGAGGAGCAAGGGAGCCGTCCTTGTCCATCTCTGAGAATTCTCAAAAACCAGAGGAGCAAGGGAGCCGTTCTTGTCCATCTCTGAGAATTCTCAAAAACCAGAGGAGCAAGGGAGCCGTCCTTGTCCATCTCTGAGAATTCTCAAAAACCAGAGGAGCAAGGGAGCCGTCCTTGTCCATCTCTGAGAATTCTCAAAAACCAGAGGAGCAAGGGAGCCGTCCTTGTCCATCTCTGAGAATTCTCAAAAACCAGAGGAGCAAGGGAGCCGTCCTTGTCCATCTCTGAGAATTCTCAAAAACCAGAGGAGCAAGGGAGCCGTCCTTGTCCATCTCTGAGAATTCTCAAAAACCAGAGGAGCAAGGGAGCCGTCCTTGTCCATCTCTGAGAATTCTCAAAAACCAGAGGAGCAAGGGAGCCGTCCTTGTCCATCTCTGAGAATTCTCAAAAACCAGAGGAGCAAGGGAGCCGTCCTTGTCCATCTCTGAGAATTCTCAAAAACCAGAGGAGCAAGGGAGCCGTCCTTGTCCATCTCTGAGAATTCTCAAAAACCAGAGGAGCAAGGGAGCCGTCCTTGTCCATCTCTGAGAATTCTCAAAAACCAGAGGAGCAAGGGAGCCGTCCTTGTCCATCTCTGAGAATTCTCAAAAACCAGAGGAGCAAGGGAGCCGTCCTTGTCCATCTCTGAGAATTCTCAAAAACCAGAGGAGCAAGGGAGCCGTCCTTGTCCATCTCTGAGAATTCTCAAAAACCAGAGGAGCAAGGGAGCCGTCCTTGTCCATCTCTGAGAATTCTCAAAAACCAGAGGAGCAAGGGAGCCGTCCTTGTCCATCTCTGAGAATTCTCAAAAACCAGAGGAGCACGGGAGCCGTCCTTGTCCATCTCTGAGAATTCTCAAAAACCAGAGGAGCAAGGGAGCCGTCCTTGTCCATCTCTGAGAATTCTCAAAAACCAGAGGAGCAAGGGAGCCGTCCTTGTCCATCTCTGAGAATTCTCAAAAACCAGAGGAGCAAGGGAGCCGTCCTTGTCCATCTCTGAGAATTCTCAAAAACCAGAGGAGCAAGGGAGCCGTCCTTGTCCATCTCTGAGAATTCTCAAAAACCAGAGGAGCAAGGGAGCCGTCCTTGTCCATCTCTGAGAATTCTCAAAAACCAGAGGAGCAAGGGAGCCGTCCTTGTCCATCTCTGAGAATTCTCAAAAACCAGAGGAGCAAGGGAGCCGTCCTTGTCCATCTCTGAGAATTCTCAAAAACCAGAGGAGCAAGGGAGCCGTCCTTGTCCATCTCTGAGAATTCTCAAAAACCAGAGGAGCAAGGGAGCCGTCCTTGTCCATTTCTGAGAATTCTCAAAAACCAGAGGAGCAAGGGAGCCGTCCTTGTCCATTTCTGAGAATTCTCAAAAACCAGAGGAGCAAGGGAGCCGTCCTTGTCCATTTCTGAGAATTCTCAAAAACCAGAGGAGCAAGGGAGCCGTCCTTGTCCATTTCTGAGAATTCTCAAAAACCAGAGGAGCAAGGGAGCCGTCCTTGTCCATTTCTGAGAATTCTCAAAAACCAGAGGAGCAAGGGAGCCGTCCTTGTCCATTTCTGAGAATTCTCAAAAACCAGAGGAGCAAGGGAGCCGTCCTTGTCCATTTCTGAGAATTCTCAAAAACCAGAGGAGCAAGGGAGCCGTCCTTGTCCATTTCTGAGAATTCTCAAAAACCAGAGGAGCAAGGGAGCCGTCCTTGTCCATTTCTGAGAATTCTCAAAAACCAGAGGAGCAAGGGAGCCGTCCTTGTCCATTTCTGAGAATTCTCAAAAACCAGAGGAGCAAGGGAGCCGTCCTTGTCCATTTCTGAGAATTCTCAAAAACCAGAGGAGCAAGGGAGCCGTCCTTGTCCATTTCTGAGAATTCTCAAAAACCAGAGGAGCAAGGGAGCCGTCCTTGTCCATTTCTGAGAATTCTCAAAAACCAGAGGAGCAAGGGAGCCGTCCTTGTCCATTTCTGAGAATTCTCAAAAACCAGAGGAGCAAGGGAGCCGTCCTTGTCCATTTCTGAGAATTCTCAAAAACCAGAGGAGCAAGGGAGCCGTCCTTGTCCATTTCTGAGAATTCTCAAAAACCAGAGGAGCAAGGGAGCCGTCCTTGTCCATTTCTGAGAATTCTCAAAAACCAGAGGAGCAAGGGAGCAGTCCTTGTCCATTTCCTTGAAGAGCTTCTTCAGCCCCAGAATCACCTCGCAGCTCAGGTTGCATGCAATGACCTGGAGGGGAACAACAGGGATTGGGACAAGCTATGAACACGAGTAGCTCTCAGAAATAATCCTTAGGGGTTTGACCTAAAGTGCAAGCTTCAGTCAGCTTTCATATTGTTGGCAGGCAGAAGAGTGGTACTTTTATTTGACTCTGCTTCCAGTGACTCTCTCGCCTTGAAGCTGCTGGGAGCAGATTCCGCATCTTGTTTGCATGACAGGCGGCAGAGAGGTTTGTTCACTCATATAGCTAGCTCCCAGCAGCTAGCTATGAAAAGATCCTCTTGAAGACTAAACAATTCCTAGGTCACCTTGAGCGCCAGCTTCTTCATCTTGTTGGCCGCAGAGAAGTTCTCACGTCCCAATTCGCTTCAGCACCGCCTCTCTCAACAGCTACCTTCAGGTCCCCTTTCATACTCGCACGACTCTCTCTCTCTCACCTTGAGAGCCAGCTTCTTCATCTTGTTGGCCGCAGAGAACTTTTTTATTCGCTTCAGCACCGCCTCTCTCAACAGCTACCTTGAGGTCCCCTTTCATACTCGCACGACTCTCTCTCTCACCTTGAGCGCCAGCTTCTTCATCTTGTTGGCCGCAGAGAACTTTTTTATTCGCTTCAGCACTGCCTCTCCCAGCGGTTAGCCTCAGGCCCCCTCCCCTGTCAGTCACTCAGTCAACCCGTCTACTTGCACGAATCTCTCTCTCTCACCTTGAGCGCCAGCTTCTTCATCTTGTTGGCCGCAGAGAACTTCTTGATTCGCTTCAGCACCGCCTCTCCCAGCGGCTTATCAGACTGCTTCTCGTGGGACAGCCACGGGTGGCCTGACAGGTGGAGTGAGAGGGAAAGAGGGGGGGAACTTGTGAGTCGACTCAAAAGCTTCTTGATTCGCTTCAGCACCGCCTCTCCCAGCGACTTGCTGGACTGCTTTCGTGGCACAACCATGGGTGGCCTGACAGGTGGGTGGGAGGGGAAAATTGGGGTGAAAAAAAAAAAAAAAAAACATGGCGCGCTGAGTTGGGATGCACGTTGAGGGATGAGGTGCAGCATGCGCTTGACCAGGTCCTTGGCCGAGTCCGACACCTGCGGCCAGGGGTCACGAGTCTCTGCTTTTGAGAATTCTCAAAAGTAATTCTCAAAAGAGAATTCTCAAAAGCGCTTCACGAGGTCCTTGGCCGAGTCCGACACCTGCGGCCAGGTGATAAAAGAGATGTTTTGAGACGTCTCAAAACTCCTGCGGCCAGGGGTCACGAGTCTCTGCTGAACTCTACCATCCCATCCCATCCCATCCCATCCCATCCCATCCCATCCCAACCCAAGCCCCCCTTCACCCACATGCGCCAACCCTCCCTTCCCTCTCAACCACAGATGTGCGCGCTTCTTAAAGGCAGGGTCTCACGTACTACAAGTGCTTTGCAATTGCTTGTGAAAGTGTGTAGTTGATTGGTTGGCGAGGTGTAAGGTTGGAAGTGTGCTGAAGCGAGGGGTGCGAAGCGAACGTAAATCGTTGGGGGTGACCGAACCATCTAGGCTTGGAAAGTTGGTTCGGACCCAAACCTAAAATGCCCCCAACTCATCGAAAGTCTCAAGTCCCCAAAAGTGTTGTGCAATTGCTTTTGGGGCTGAGTTTCCAACCCAACCAGAGACAACTTCGCCAGCACTAACTTGGTTACCTAGCTTCAAGTGCTTTGCAGTCGATGGCTCCTTGGCTTACATGAGACCCTGGCTTTAACTCACGGAGAACATCGGCGGAGGAGACGCGCTGAGCGGGGTCGGGGTGCAGCATGCGCTTCACCAGGTCCTTGGCCGAGTCCGACACGTTCGGCCAGGGGTCACCCCATCCCAGCCTCAGCCATACGCCAACCTTCCTTCCCTTTCATTCAACGTTCAACTGCCTCCTCTTCACTCACGCAGCACGTCAGCAGAGGAGATGCGCTGAGCAGGGTCGGGTTGCAGCATGCGCTTGACCAGGTCCTTGGCCGAGTCTGACACGTTCAGCCAGGGGTCTGCTGCAGCACAGCCTAAGACTCCCTTCAGCCATATGCCAACCCTTCTATCGTTCCCTTCTATTCAACATGCACAAGCCTCTTCACTCACGGAGCACATCGGCGGAGGAGATGCGCAGGGCGGGGTCCGGATGGAGCATGCGCTTGACCAGGTCCTTGGCCGAGTCCGACACGTTCGGCCAGGGGTCCGCTGCAGCTTTACCATCCCAGTCAGGTGCCAGCCACATGCCAACCCTCCCTTCTCTTAAAGCACACATGCATATCCACTCACGGAGCACATCAGCAGAGGAGATGCGCTGAGCGGGGTCGGGGTGCAGCATGCGCTTCACGAGGTCCTTGGCCGAGTCCGACACGTTCGGCCAGGGGTCCGCTGCAAAGTCGGGATTCGCCTTGAGCACCTGCTGGAAGATCTGCTTCTCCGTGTCTGGTGGGGGGGAGACGGAGGAGGAGAGGGGGAAGGAGGGCGGGATGGGAGGGGCAGCGAAAGAACAGTCAGCAAAGGGGAAAGAAGGGTCCGCTGCAAAGTCAGGGTTCGCCTGGAGCACCTGCTGGAAGATCTGCTTCTCCGTGTCTGGTGGTGGAGTGGAGGGGGGAATAGAGAGAGAGAGAGAGAGAGAGAGAGAGAGAGAGAGAGAGAGAGAGAGAGAGAGAGAGAGAGAAAGTTAGCACAGGGGGATAAGTGGTTTGCTGCAAAGTCCGGGTTGGCCTTGAGCACCTGCTGGAAGATCTGCTTCTCCGTGTCTGGTGGGGCAGGAAAAGGGGGAGGAGGGGGTGGAAGGGAGTGGGGGAGAAGAGTGGGGGATAGGGAAGAGCAGTCAGCATAGTGGGATAGGGGGGTCGCTGCAAAGTAAGGAGTTGCCTTGAGCACCTGGTGGAAAATCTGCTCTCAGAAGAGCAACTCACCTCCCCAGAAAGGTGGGGTGCCGCTGAGCAGGATGTAGAGAATGACGCCGCAGCTCCACACGTCACACGCCTTGTCATACTTCCCCTTGAGCACCTCAGGCGCCACATAGAACGCGCTCCCCACCGTCTCCGAAAACACCTCCCCCTCCTTGTAAAACGACGACAGCCCGAAATCCGCCACCTTCAGCGGCGCATCCTCCCTCCGATCCGCGAGAAGAAAATTCTCGGGCTTTAAGTCCCGGTGGACAACGTTATTCTGGTGGCAATGGTCGACCACCCCCATCATGGTTTTGAATAATGCCGACGCCGCCCGCTCGCTGTAGTGGCCCCGGGCGGCGATGCGGTCGAAGAGTTCGCCGCCCGCGCAGAGCTCCATGACGATGTGCACGTTGTGCTTGTCCTCGAAGGCGCCGCGCAGCTGCACGATGTGCGGGTGGCCGCCCAGATGATGCATGATGGCGATCTCCTTCCTGGGAGGAGAGGGTGCAGGGAGGAAACAGAGGAGACAGAGAGCAGACCGGAGACAGAGGGCAGACGGGAGGGGACAGGAGGTGTACGCCTTTGTTACTTTAGGCCTGGTGGATCACCGCAGAGCAGAGCTCCATGACGATGGTGTGAGTCTCTGTGTGTTGAGGGGAGCTCCACGACGATGTGCACGTTGTGCTTGTCCTCAAAGGCGCCGCGCAGCTGCACGATGTGGGGTGGCCGCCCAGATGATGCATGATGGCGATCTCCTTCCTGGGAGGGAGCAGGAGGACGGTGAGATGCAATGTGAACAATGAAATGTGTGCAATGCCTTACAGATGCAATGCCAGGATAAACACTCTGCTTCACTCGTCTAGCCACCACCTGATGTTCACCAACCCATTTGACATCCTCGACCAGATGTGACGTGACGTCACGTCACCCTCACCTGATGCCCTCAACCTCCACTTTAGACCTGATGCGCTCGCAAGCTGCTCGCCAGTGGCCTTGTCCGTGCACAGGTAAGTAACGCCCAACTGCCATGCTGCATATCCTCCGCCGTCCCGAATTCAAACCTCGCAACGATAGCCCCCCACGCAATCTCAACCGTTCAATGTCCGACATCCAACGTGCACATTGCACCCACCTGATATCCTCGACCTCCGCTTTCGACCCGATGCGCTGCTTGGCGAGCGATTAGCACGCGAGCTGCTCGCCGGTGGCCTTGTCCGTGCACAGGTACGTCACGCTGAACTGCCCCTTGCCCCACATCCTCCATCTTCCAGCATTCAAAGCTCTCAATGCCCAACGCCCCCCACGCTATTCCAACGTTCAATGTCCAACGTCCAACACGCACATTGCATCCACCTGATGTCCGCGACCCCACCCTCACCTGATATCCTCGACTTCTTCTTTCGACCCGATCCGTCGCTTGGCGAGCGACTTGCAAGCGAGTTGCTCGCCTGGCCTTGTCCGTGCACAGGTACGTCACGCCGAACTGCCCCTTGCGCATCCCCACATGCAATGCCCGCAATCCTCCGTCGCCCGGTACTCTCAACTCCCAAAAGCCTGGCACGCAATCTCAAACGTTCAATGTCCAACATCCAACGCACACATTGCACCCACCTGATATCCTCGACCTCCTCTTTCGACCCGATGCGTCGTTTCGCTAGCGACTTGCACGCGAGTTGCTCGCCAGTGACCTTATCGGTGCACAGGTACGTCACGCCGAACTGCCCCTTGCCCAGCTCCTTCCCCATCAGGAACTTGTCGCGGATGTCCGCCGGCGGCCGGCCCAGGATGTTGGACGTCAGCGAGCTTTTCTTGCGGAGAAACATTGTGACTTTTTTTTTTTTTTTAATTGAGTTGATGTGTTTTTTCGTTCTGTGACGCTCCTGTCACGCGTTGAAGTCCGGATCACGTCCGGACCGGAAAGGCTGAGGGGGTTGGGTGGGATAGGGCGACGGAACGAAGCGTGAATCTAACTAGAGGAAAGAAAGGCAATGTGATGCAGATGTCTCTTCCAAAATTAAGTTTTCTGACGCAAAGGAAAGAAGCATTTCGCTACGGTGGAATACGAGACACTGAGACGGTGTGAAAATTAAATACGAGAGAGCTGATCAGCAATAAGAAACGCATTGTGATGCAAATGGGTCACATTGACTTTACATTGACCACTCTATATTGGTGTTTGATCACGTCTTTCTAGGCTGATATATAAATTGTTAACTGGTTTGACCCTCACATTGCTACATGCCAAAAATTAAGTTCGAATGGCAACATGCGAACTTGAACGGCCCGGTGGTTCCATGTCGAAATTGTCAAAAAATAGGGGGTCAATGCTTCTCACTATTGAAAGCCGTATGTGGCAATGGTACGTAGCAGTTCCCGGCGGATCTTGGGAAAGAGCGACACGAGGCCTAGGAAGGGATATTGCGGAACTTATGGGACAGAAATGCAGACCTTTCCAAGGAGTCAAGTGCCAGCCTTTCACAAACAGAAACAGAGAAGCCGCCTTGTTTTGCAGGTCCCTGCCAGGTTTGTGCCACATGAGATAGGATGTGTAGGCCCTGAGAATTGAGCGCTGAGATAGGATCAGGGGGTGCCATTCCGGATGACTCTCCGTCAAACCCTGTTCAACCATTTGAAGTATTTTTTTAGCTGCTTTCTACCGCACATGAACTCATCGAACCGTAGTAAAGTAACTCGTCACGTGATGGCAGCGCGGATGTCGAGGGCGGGAGGGATGGGAGGAAAATGCATTGACCGTTGACAATCTCCCACCGACCAATGGGGGAACCTGGTGCCCAGCACCACGAGGGGCGTTGCACGGCACAACACAAATAAAGGCGTTGTTCTGCAGGCAGGTGGCATTGGCATGGCAGCGGCATCAATTTCTGCCGCCAGAAACTTCCCTAGGCGCTCGAAGCACTTTCCCTGTTTGGGAATTTCGCATTTCGGCTGAGGAAAGCGGGGGCCCGAGAAGTGAGACTTCCGCCCCCTGTTGCAACAATTTCGTCACGGGCTGTGTAGAAATTTTAGCAGCAGGTTGTGCCATGGTTGGGTAAAAAGCGATCGGAAAACGAAAAGCCAACCGGTCCCCACAAACCTCTGATTAGCGTTTCGAACCTCTGGTACCAAGGGTGCCTTTGGTGGTTGTTTTCTTTTCAGCAGGGCGAGTTCGCGGTTGTCCCAACTGGCCGATGCCTCTGCCATCTCGTGGCAAACCACCTCTCTGGGGTGGTTTGCCACGGGGTGGCACAGGCACCACAAAATGCCCGAGAGGGAAAGCGCTGTGAGATTTCGAACCCAGCTGATGCCGTCGCCAAAAGGCATGTTCTGCAGCCAATGCCATTCTGACGGCATCAACAGAGATGAAACAATTTTTTGGGCTGCCCCCCAAAATGTCAACGCTTTGGCAGCATCGTGGCACATTCCTCCGACGGCATCGAGTGCCTGCAGAACAGCGCCAAAAAATGATGCGGTATCGTCGTGAGAAAGCGATTCAGGGTTCCGAAAGCACAAGACTTGGAGATTATCTTTCCACGCAACAAAGGGTTGAGGCTCCCTGACCGGATGCATGCCCGAATGGGTTTTAAGAATTTTTTTTGCCCGCGGGCAGCGAGCTCCTTCGGGCGACGACCTGATTCCGCTGAGCTATTTTCGGCGGTACACTTTCATCGGGTCAGGAAAAACTTCTCGTCGGGGCTCGCTAGTGGCTCAAACTCCGAAAGGAGATGAGCACTACAGTACAGTAGTGTAGCTCTGGAAAGCTGATCAGCTTTCGCTGCAATTCTGACAAACGGGAGCTTTGATTCTTCCTTCCTCTCATCTACTGTACTCACGGGAAAACGAATCATTTCTTGGGAAAACATATGCCCCCTTCGCTACTGCGGGACCCGATTTACATCACTGTGATTGTAGCTCCATTAAAAATATTATGCAAGCAAGCGGTACAATCTTGGTTGAGCATCAGCAACGATCTTTTTCCGGCTTCCCCCGCGGCAGCTAGGCGGTGGTGGTAGCTGATTCCGCGGCGTGACATCAGATGTCTCCCAGCGAAGGACGCGCACCATAGACCGCTTGAAATCGCGCTGTATTCTACTTGCATTAGCGCGCGAGGATCCAGCTTCCCTTCCTATTAAAGCATTCGCTTCGTTACCGAACCCGCCCGCGTTCCTCGGCTAATCAAGCCTGCGTGCTTCCCTTAGCCAAAGAAACGTCTGTCCACAGAGTCTCTCTCATCCAGCTGCTGCGCTTTTGGCTCGGCGCGGAAGCAATGCCGTTAGGGTTGGAGCTAGTGGGCCGCGCCGTGATGCGGCGCGCGCGGCGAGGGCTGTTCGCGGGCAAGGAGGTCAAATTCGGCAACAAAGTCAGCGAGGACGGCGGGAATAAGTAAGTCCGGATGAAACTAGTTAATCATTCAGTCTCAGACATCTCTCGCGTGTGTCACAAGGGTTGTTCGCATGCGAGGAGGTCAAATTCGGCAACAAAGTCAGCGAGGACTGCGGGAAAGTGAGTTGAGATCTTTTTTCTGGCTCTTGGAAATTCAGATGTTTGCTTTCAGGGAGATCAAGGCTGGTAAAAGTTGAAAGTGAGTTGGTTATAGAGCACCCCATTCCGTGTTGTGACATTTTTCCTTGTCTCACTCACTTTCCCATCATACCCTTACTTCCCACCATCTCTCCATCCCCAAGCCGCACAGACGCACCGGATTTGTAAACCTGATGTGCGCGAACAAACGTCTCTGTAGCTTTGCTCTTGATGATTCCTTTCTCACACTCTTCTATTCCCCTCCTTTCCTCTCAAAAACAACGTCCTGTACATACAAACGCCGCTACAACTTTTCCCCTCAGTATTTCCCTTCAGTTGGTGCTTTGCTGGCTTGCCATGTCCCTTCCCCTTCGCCCCCCCTTCCCTTCCCTCTTCCTCCACCACTGGCAGAACGCGGCGCATGTGGAAGCCCAACGTGCAGTACAAGCGCCTCTACAGCTTCGCCCTTGACAAATTCA
Organism: Closterium sp. Yama58-4; assembly: GCA_947470075.1. Lineage (NCBI taxonomy): Eukaryota > Viridiplantae > Streptophyta > Zygnematophyceae > Desmidiales > Closteriaceae > Closterium > Closterium sp. Yama58-4. The sequence continues at coordinate 500,639 of CANIUD010000184.1, read as the reverse complement.
TCCAGTTCCGTGTTGTACTGTCATGCCTCACCCTCCCCCTCCCCCTTCTCCTTCCCCTTCCCTACCCCTCCCCTCCCCTCCCCGTTCCCCCTCTCCAAACTCGGGGGCAGAACGCGGCGCATGTGGAAGCCCAACGTGCAGTACAAGCGCCTCTACAGCTTTGCCCTTGACAAATTCATTCAGTTCCGTGTTACCACGTACGCCCTCCGCTGCATAGACAAGGTGGGCGGCATTGACGAGTATCTTCTGCACACGCCGGAAAAGAAATTGAACTCGGATGTTGGGCTTGTGTGGAAAGGAAGGATCCAGGAAGCGCTCCGTGCTCAATCTGCAACTGCTGGTCAGGGGTCTGTTGTAGCAGTGCCGGCTGCTGGTAGGACTTAGCTAAGTGCAAGATGTGTGGATTCATGAGTTTCATCCAGTTCTGGGTTACCACGTACGCCCTCCGCTGCATAGACAAGGTGGGCGGCATTGACGAGTATCTTCTGCACACGCCGGAAAAGAAACTGAACTCGGATGTGGGGTTGGTATGGAAAGGAAGGATCCAGGAAGCTCTCTGTGCTCAGTCTGCAACAGCCGGTCAGGGGTCTGTTGGAGCAGTGCCGGCTACTGGTGGTACTTAGCTAAGTGTTAGTACAAAGTCAGAAACTCTGGACTGCAAAGGATTCATTTGCTCCTCCTGCAAGCTGCACTACCATTATGGTATGGTGGTCTTGAAACGGCTGATAGCTACAGTGATCTTGTTTGTAGCACTGTATTGAACGATATACTTTTTTGTTAGTTGGGTATTCTAACCAGCAGTGCAAATTGTTATACCGTAAACCCCTGGATACTGGACCCGGGGGTCTTGTCATAATCGCAACCCAAAAAATGAGCGAGTCTAAATAAGTGGCATATATTTTATAACATTCGGGTCTTTACAAATTAATACGAGACACGTGCTAATGAGCCAAATCAAGTGAATGGGAAGTGCTCCGTTTTTAGCACCCCAAAAAAATGCTTGAAATGGTCTGGACGAGGGTTTAGACCACGTCATCATGAAATCTAGCTCGGAGCCTCCTCCCATTGGCCACAACAAACGGTACTTGGTGGCCACATGAGTGGGAAGGGCCTCCACAGTGACGCCTCGGCCTTCACACCCTATGCACGCTGTTGGGCTGAGATGGCCCCTTAGGATCTTTTCAGGAGTAACTCTGGGTAGGATAGTATTGTAACAGCGGAAGCTTTAATAAAACTTGTGAATCACCTTGCGCTAGTGTGTGAGGGCAAAGTAGATTGATTATAACAGGAAAGTACAAGAATATATAGTAGTGCAAGGAATATCAAAGGATACAGTTATAACTACTTTTACTGTTGCTGTTGCGGTTCGATACAGTACGACTCGGGCAACTGCTCTGTAACGAGTCAGTTGTATGTCCTTAACTGTCGCGCTGTACTTGTCGGGTCAAAGGTTGCTGACCTTTGACTTTCGCGTAACCTCCAGCAACCTCTTTTAACCTCCGAGGGTTGACTCGCGGGTGCTTCGGTGTAGTTTGCCTCGCTTCTGGTGCGGTGTTTCGACACGACTGAAGCGCTTAAGTTTTATTGTTTCCAACACTCCCCTTCGCTTCTGGAGTGTCGCTGCTGATGACGTGGCTTTGTCCAGTCAGCAGCATGCAGTACTCGAACTTTTGTTTTCCAAGCTTCTTGGTCAAGTAGTCAGCTGCCATCTCAGACGTGGGACAGTACGATAGCTCGAGTCTCCCTTTCTCGATCTCGTCCTTTACGAAGAAGTAACGCAGGGCGATGTGTTTCGTTCTGTTCGCGAAGCCGTTCTTGTTGGCGATACGAATTGCTGACTGGTTGTCGCAGAACACGGTGAAGTTGGGTAACTCGGCTAACTTCGCTTCTTCCAGCAGCTCGCGAAGGTAAAGTCCCTCCTTGGTGGCTGAGCAGAGCGCGATATATTCTGCTTCGGCTGAAGATAGTGCAATTAACTCCTGCTTGCTCGACTGCCAGGAGATAGGACCGATAGGTTCGAGGCGGTAGACATAGCCGGTGCGTGAGCGCCTGTTGTCAGTGTCGCCGGCGTGATCGGCATCGACGTAGCCGATTAGCTTGGTTGGTGTAGCTGCGTTCTTGTGATAAGTTAGGCCGATCATCGCGGTGCTGATAAAGTAGTGCAGAGCGCGGTCAAGTTCCGCCAGGTGTTCTGCTTCAGGCTTCTTGAGATGAGTGGCGAGCTGGCTTGCGGAGTAGGATAGGTCGGGTCGGCAAGTGACGGCTGCGAAGAGGAGGCAACCTAGCTTCCTCTGATAGTCGCGTATGCCGGCGGGCTTAAGTGGGGCAGATTCCTTATCGGCTCCTGTCGTGTAGCGGTATGGTGTTGAGATCGCGGCTGGCGTAATTCCGAATCGTTTGGCGATGGTGTCGGCGTACTTTTCGGCGCTGAGGTAGATCGCGTCGTTATCTTCTCGAATGTTAAGTCCGAGATACTGTGTGACGGTAGATGAGACAGTGAGGGTGAGGTCCTTCTGCAGCTCCCCTTCGAACCAGGTGGTGATGCCGTCGGTAGAGCCGATGTAGAGAAGATCGTCCACGTAGACAATTAGCAAGATGTAGTCGCTGTTCTTCGTGAGGCGGTACATGCCCTGATCGTGCGGGAGTTGTTTGAAGCCGATGCGGATGAGGCGAGTATGCAGGTACTGCTGCCACAGTCGCGGCGCCTGTTTGATCCCGTAGAGCGATTTTAGTAGCTGGCAGACGTGCGTGGAATTTGTGTTGGAGCCGTGCGGTAGTTCCACGAAAATCTCTGCATCGACCGGTGCGTAGAGAAATGCGTTCGCGACGTCGATTTGGCGCAGTTTCTTCTTCTTCATAGCGGCGATGGCGAGAAGAATTCGAAGTGAAGTGTGGCGGCTGACCGGAGCGAAGGTTTCGGTGAAGTCTCGTCCATGTTCCTGGTCGAAGCCGCGAACGACCCAACGCGCTTTGAACTTGTCGATGGTGCCGTCGGCCTTCGTCTTCACACGGAAGACCCATTTCCCGGTAAGAATGGTCTTGTTTCGCGCTACGCCGATGGGAACGACTTTCCAGGTGTTGCGTTCCTCTAATGCCTTCAGCTCCTTGTCCATGGCTTCGCGCCATTTTTCCTTATGCTCCCCCCCCAGAGCCTGCTGAACTGTCGCAGGCTCCTTAGGAATGTTGACGCCGTGGACCGCGGTGACGAGACCAAGGATTTGGAGTCCGCTCTGTGTGTAGCGGGGGAGTGTGGTGTCCTCGGGATAGACTGCCTCGTCTCCAGTTTCTGGATCGGGTGCGAAGTTGGGCCCTATGCGTTCTGCTTCGTTGGTGTTGACTTCAGCAGGTGTAACGTAACCGTTGTCGGCGAAGTGGTAGTAAGTTTCGGCGTTGACGCTTTCGCGAGGGTTTTCTTCGTCCATCGGTACGTCCACTGAGCAGTAGGGAAGAGGTCCGGCTTCTTCCGAGGCTCCTTCCACATTCTGCTCGTCCCAGTCAGCTTCGTCTTCTGCCGAAGCGAAGGCTCGATCGCCACGGAAGCCGCCTGTGGGGTCTCGATTTTCGTCCAGGTTGGCAAGGTACGTTGGCAGCGTGAGTCGTTCGTAGAAAATGACATCACGTGCTGCTACTGTTTCTTTGGTGTGGATGTCGAAGATTTTCCACGCGTTGTAATGTTTTTCGATGCCCAGGTGTAGTCCCCACTGTGCGCGTTGAGAGAATCGGCCGGCTCGTGCAGATGGGGGTCGGTACTGTACCATGCAGCCGAAGACTCGTAACATTTTTGTGCTGCCCAGTTTTCCTGTCCACAGCAGATGCGGTGATGTGTTGTTCGGGAGTGACGACGAAGAAAGCAAGTTGTGCAGCATCACGGCGTGGTCCATTGCTTCGGGCCACTGGTGGTTGGGTAGTCGCATGCCACGTAACAGTTTGCGCATGGTGTTCTGCAGAGTCCTGTTCATCCTTTCTGCTACACCCTGCTGTTGATGGGCGTAGGGAAGGGAGATGAGTCTCTTGATTCCCTTCTCCGCCAGGTACTGCTTGAATCGCTGTGACGAGTATTCTCCTCCTCCGTCTGATTGGAAACTTTTGAGCTTAGCTCCCGATTCCCGTTCTGCTGCTGGAAGCCATGCCACGAAAGCTTCGAAAGCCATGTCGCGACTTGGTAAGTTTAGGTGCCAGACGTAACGTGTAGCGGCGTCGATGAAGGTGATGGTGTAGTTATACGCGTTTTGTCCGGGTTCGCGGTTGTACAAGATGTCGCTGTATACTTTCTCGAGTGGTGCATATGCAGGTGCGCTTGGGTTGTGATGCGAGACGAAGGGTTGATGCGGTAAGTCAGCTTCAGGACAGGTGAAGCAAGTCCCTCGTGCTCGTTGAAGTTCTCGTCCGTCTGTTAAAAGCAGAGAGTCCTTGTCGAGTACTCCTGCTCGAATCGTGTTATTTAGCACAGTGTTGCTTGGGTGTCCCATTCTTGCGTGCCAGATTTCTTCGTTGGCGCGATGACCGGGTGAGCGCTGGTACATGTCGGAGTTGGAGTAGAGACCGGTGGTGAAGTTGGGACTGTGATGAAATTCTCGTGGTGCTGGCTGAAGCTGTTGTGCAGGTGTTGGTGGTGCATCGTCGTTGAAGAACGCCGTCGTTGAAGGACCGGCGACTGGTGTCGTCGTTGTCGCTGTTGCTGTTGTTGTCTCTGCTGCTGCCGATGTTGTCTCTGCTGCTGCCGACGTTGTCTCTGCTGCTGCCGACGTTGTCTCTGCTGCTGCCGACGTTGTCTCTGCTGCTGCCGACGTTGTCTCTGCTGCTGCCGACGTTGTCTCTGCTGCTGCCGATTGTTGAATCGTTGCTAATGCTCTTGTTCTCTCTGTTTCAGGAATGGTATGTGAATACCAGAAGCCGCCTGTACTGAAGTCAGGGTCAAGATCTGGAGGGTGTGTCCAGTTGGTGAAGTTGACTATGGCGTCGCTGTCAGCGGTACCGAGATCAGGAACGAAGTCCAAGACGAAGACGTTGTTCTTGAGGACTGCTTTTCCGATGTAAAGACCTCCTCTCCCGTGGTATAGCTTGAATTCCTGGGTCGTGCTGTCTGCTTCGAGGTGAATTCCCTTCGCCATCAGTTGACTGACGCTTAGTAAGTTGTAGCCAAGGCCTTCTGCGATTAAAACCTTGGACATTTGCAGAATGACGTTTGTCTCCCGTGACTGAAGTTGTACAATTCCTTGTCGTCGTGTGCGCAGGTTCTGATTATTGGCGACGGTGATGACGACCTCACGTTGAAGTTGATATTCTCGCTGTACGAAGCGTCCTGAAGAACACATGTGTTGTCCGCAGCAACTGTCCAGGAACCATGTATCCTTCCCGGATGGCTCGCTTTGGGCGATGGCGGCGTATGTCGGATTTGGTTGAAGTGCTTCGCGACGAGGTGTGGCGTTGTCGAGTTGTTCTTCCGGTGAGTAATGAGGTGGTGACTCGGTAATGCAGGATTCGCTTAGTCTTGCCATGCAGCTAACGATGTTTCTTGCTCCTTGTGCAGGTTGTCCTGTTGAGGTCGTTGAAGCTTGGATCTGGGTCGTTGGGTTTGCTTGCGTTGACGCAACTTGACTGCTTGAGGGTCGAAGGTGTCGTTGCGGGGTCGTTGACTGTTGACGATTCGGGCAGTGCGTGCGCGGGTGCCCTGAAGTCTTGCAGATGTGACAGAAGGGAGGTACTGGTTTTGGTTGTTGTTGTCGGTTGTTGTAGTTGTTGTGTCGTCGTTGCGTGTGAAAAACGAACTCTGATGTTGTCGTCTTCTTTCTGTGTCGTTCTTCTTGCAGGTCCATATCCTGTTGCTCGGCGTGGATTTCGGCGCAGAGTGCTGCTTCAGAGATTCTCCCGTGGGCTCGGAGGATAGCTTTGGTGGCGCGCCACTGAGGACCTAGGCCACCGATGATGACCGTCACGAAGGCGTCTTCAGAGATGGACCCTCCACATCGAAGAAGCTTGTCGCGCAGTTCGCGACATCGACTGATATATGCCATTCCTTTCTCTCCTGGTTTCATCTCAACTGTTGTCAGCTGCGCCATTAACCTGCTCTGGTTTACACTGTCTGTTGCTTGATACAGGCTCTTCAGATGGTTGTACGCGAGCTCCGCCGAGTTGCCGAAGGCCCGGTAGGACCGAATGTTCTGCTGCTGAGTTGGTGTTAAGTTCCTCAGTAGGATCGTATACGCCATCATCGATTGATACGTGTACTGCTGCTTCTCATACTGTGTGCCGTTTGCTGGATATTGCAGGGACCCGTCGAAGAAGCCAAGTATCTGCGCGCCCTCCATCATCAACTCGAACTCAAAGGACCAGGTGAAGAAGTCCTTTCCGTCGAATGGTCTTGACGTCTGAAGCTTCAAAACGTGTGCGAATTGCGACTGTACTTGTAACGCGTCCAGTGATTTGTCTTGTGCAGGCGAAGACTGCGGCATGAAGCTGATTGACCCGCGTTCGTACGGGGCGAAGGTAGGTTGCTGCTGTTGATTTCCGCGCGCATATGACGACCCGTCAAGGCTCATGGGCGTCGCTCCGTTGTTGCTGTTGTGTGTCTGTGCAGGTCCCGACTGCTGGTGCTGCTCGTAGAAGGACATGAAGGAGAAAAAATTTTCCATCATGCTTTGGTCGAAGTCCGTGGGGCGATTTGTGAGAGTCTCGGTGGACGTTCCCCTAGGTCTTGTTGCCGTGCCTTCCTCTGTCTGCAGGCCAGAGGCAGGAGGTGGTGTAGGAGTAGTGCCCGGGGAGCCATTAGAAGAGCTCCTCTCCTTGTTTGTTGCCATGTCTTGTAATGTCTTTGATTTGGAAGTGGTAGAGTTTCCCCTGACTGCTCTCATACCATGTTGGGCTGAGATGGCCCCTTAGGATCTTTTCAGGAGTAACTCTGGGTAGGATAGTATTGTAACAGCGGAAGCTTTAATAAAACTTGTGAATCACCTTGCGCTAGTGTGTGAGGGCAAAGTAGATTGATTATAACAGGAAAGTACAAGAATATATAGTAGTGCAAGGAATATCAAAGGATACAGTTATAACTACTTTTACTGTTGCTGTTGCGGTTCGATACAGTACGACTCGGGCAACTGCTCTGTAACGAGTCAGTTGTATGTCCTTAACTGTCGCGCTGTACTTGTCGGGTCAAAGGTTGCTGACCTTTGACTTTCGCGTAACCTCCAGCAACCTCTTTTAACCTCCGAGGGTTGACTCGCGGGTGCTTCGGTGTAGTTTGCCTCGCTTCTGGTGCGGTGTTTCGACACGACTGAAGCGCTTAAGTTTTATTGTTTCCAACACACGCTTCCATGTCTCTTGATGAACATGAAAGATAACAGATTTTAATTTCTCTAACAATGAGTAGTTCCCTAGGGGGTGGGGGGGTCTTATGATGTTAGGCAGGGCTTTTTTTGGATTTTCACTACTCGGATTTCCAGAGCTGTTTTTTTGGGAACTCTGAATATCAGGGGGGTATAACTAAGAGAGACTTGAATAGAATACCCCCCCCCCCCCCCCACTCCCCCCCCGTATTATAGACCCGGGGGTCTACAATGGAGGGGGTCTTGTATCCGGGGGTACGGTACCCGTAATTTAGGTTGTATGGTATCTGAGAAGCATCAGTGCGCTTGCTTGCACATACAAGGGCGAATGCGCCTATCCAGTACATGATTGAAAGTGTAGTGTGCCCACTTTTTAGGTGCTCTACGTAACCATATGAGGGGGGGGGGCCTTCATTTCTGGGGGACTTTTACCAATATTTCATCTGTACATTCATGCTTGGAACTTGGGAGAGCCTGTTCGGTACACTGCACCGCTATTTTGGAAAGTGTAGCACAGATGGTTGCAGTACGGTACGGGGTGATCATCTGGTTGGGTCAGTAGTGCAACACAGCAGCGCAGCGCTAGTGGGAGAGGCAGGGAGCGGAAGAGGGAATCAGCAGTGCAGCGCAGCACTGCAGTGCCTGTGGCGAGCCAACACCCCGTCGTGGTACTTGGTGAGGCGGTGGCGGTCGGCAGGGGAGAGCACGAGGGGGGGAGAGGGGAGATGGGGGGGGAGGTGGGGGGGGAGCAGCAGAAGGAGAAGAATACACCAGAGCAGTGCAGTGCTTGTAGTAAGGGGTGCTAGGCTGCTAGCCTGTTAGCAGTCAGCAGTGCAGCGCAGCAGAGCAGTGCTTCTGACGGGCCAGTACCCCATCGTGGTACTTGGAGAGGGGGAGGGGGGGTTGTGGGAGAGCAGGAGCGGAGTCAGCAGTCAGCAGTGCCGCGCAGCACTGCAGTGCTTCTGACGGGCCAGTACCCCATCGTGGTACTTGGTGAGGCGGTGGCGATCCGAGGGGGAGAGGCGGAGGGGAGGGGAGATGGGGAGCCGAGGGGCTAGGTGCAGGAGGAAGGCGAAAAGGGTGGCTGAGCGCGCATAGGCTGCTGCTGCTGACGCCATGTTTCCCATCAGCTCCTCCACCTGAGAGTGGGAAGAGGCAGGATTGGGAATGTAAGGGCTTGAGTGAGAGGGCAGCGAGGGACATGCAGGAGGATGGCAGAGCAAGCATAGGCTGCTGCTGCTGACGCCATGTTTCCCATCAGCTCCTCCACCTGAGGGGGGAGATCGGAGAGCGGGGTGGAACAGGGGTTGGGAAGCACTCGAGGTGCAGGAGGAAGGAGAAGTGCGTGGCTGAGCGCGCGTAAGCTGCTGCTGCTGACGCCATGTTTCCCATCAGCTCCTCCACCTGAGAGGTGAAAGATGGACACAAAGCAAGGGGGGGGCAAAGCGGAATGAAGGGGTTAAGGCATGTGTGTAGGCTGCTGCAGCTGCTGATGCCATGTTTCCCATCAACTCCTCCACCTGCTAGTGGGGAGAGGCAGGATTGGGAAGGGAAGTGCATGAGTGAGAGGGCAGGGAGAGACATGCAGGAGTGTGGCAGAGCGAGCGTAGCTGCTGCTGCTGCTGCTGATGATGCCATGTTTCCCATCAACTCCTCCATGAGTAATAAAGAGCGGAGAAACTAGGGGGAAAGAGAGACAGAGGAGAGCTTTGAGTTCACTCACAGCAACGGAATTCTGAGGTGCCTGAGAACAAAAAAAAAAAAAAAAAGGTGGTCATTTGAGATTTCTCAAAAATGACAGTGGGATGGGAAAGAGGAAAGGGGCACTCACAGCAGCAGAGCGGCCAGCGATGAGGGCAGTTTGATAGATGATCTCCAGAGCATCAGGCACGGGTGATGGGTCTGTGGTGGGGGAATGAGGGGCGTAACGGTGATAGGGAGGGGAGAGATACGTGTGAACTGAGATGTTGTCTGTCTAGCCCCTGACACAGCAGGTTGATAGATGATCTCCAGAGCATCAGGTCACCAGATACTCATCAGAATATCCCTCCCTACTGTATTCGCCAGAAACTCTGTCTTCACCATGTCACATGTTATCACTACTGTACTCACATGTTGCTGCTGCTTCCCCTTTTCTTACCTACACCACACGCACACCATCAACCCCATCCACCCATCCCTACCGCACTCACTCACCATCCCTGTCAACAGCAGCAGCAACCATCTCAGCTGTCTCAACAGCTGCCAGGAACTCTGCCTCCACCAAGTCACACGCCATCGCTGCTACTGCCTCTTCCCTCTTCTTACCTACTTCTTACCTACACCGTACACACCTCATCAATCCCATCCACTCATCTACACTGCACTCACCGTCCCTGTCAACAGCAGCAGCAACCATCTCAGCTGTCTCAACAGCTGCCAGGAACTCTGCTTCCACCAAGTCACAAGCCATCGCTGCTGCTGCCTCCTCCCCGCCCCCATGGGCGCCCACGCTGCCCCCATGACCCCCCAAGCCGCCCCCATGCCCCCCCACGCCGCCCCCATGCCCCCCCAAGCCGCCCCCATGCCCCCCCAAGCCGCCCCCATGCCCCCCTATGCTGCCCCCATGGGCCCCCACGCTGCTGCTCCTGCGCACCAGAATCATTCCACTGGAACCACTATAAACACCCCCGTTATAAGCATCACCACTATGAGCACCACCGTTATAAGTATCACTGGTGGCACTGGTGGTGCTAGTGGCACTGGTGGTAGCCCATTCGTGGGAGAGTGTGAGAGCCTCCTTCCACACCGCGAGAGCGACAAGATGGAGGGAGAGAGAGGCGAGCGGTGCTGCTGCTTCCAGCTGACACGAAGGAAGATGGGAAGACAAGCAGAGGAAAGGAAAGATGTCAGACTTATGAGGGCGCCATTCGTGGGAGAGCGTGAGAGCTTCTTTCCACACTGCAAGAGCGACCAGGTGGAGGGAGAGTGAGGCGAGCAGTGCTGCTGTAGGTAGAATTCTCTTTTGAAACTGCATATTCTGCATGACAAGATTGTTGGAGAAACGTAGGGTGAACAAGCTGCATTGCATGCATCACGCTCGAATTGCTCGCACCACTCACCTTGCTCGCAGCACTCACCTTGCTCGCAGCAATTTCTGCAATGTAGCGCCCGCTTTGCCTGAGAAAGGCAATCCGCTCCTGAGGATGCTGCTGTTGAAACACCTGCTCCTGCTGCTGTGGGTCCTTCTGTACTTCACATTGAAAGGTTGCTCCTGTGCTCGGGTTTCCACCCAACACAGCGTTGCCTTCCATCCCTTCGGCTACAGCAGCTCCTGGCCGGTCTGACCCCACAGCAGCAGCAGCAGCACTATGTGCTGGCACAGGCGCATCAATGCTTAGGCTGCCTGCTGCTGGGCTGCAGAGGCTGACAGGAGGAGGAGGGGTGAGGGAGGATGTGCGAGGCATGCCAAGGCTCACAGCCAGAGCCAAGCCGGAGCGTGGTGTGGTGGAGAGCGGTGCAGTGAGGCATGGTGCAGTGGGGAGTGATGAAGGAGCCGCCGCCGCAGGAGCATTTGCACTGGTTTGGATAGTAGTGGATTTGACTGCTAGTGGTGCTTCTGCTGCCTTGGCAAACCCTCCTGTTGGAACCTTTGGACAGAAACCACTCACTTGCACTAGGGGTACAGGTGTTGCTGTTGTTACCACTTGTGACTGTACAGGTGGTGTCTGTAACGAATGAGGCTGTACAGGTTGTGACTGTAACGGATATGGCTGTACAAGTTGCGACTGTAACGAGTGTGACTGTACATGCTGTGACTCTACTGAGAGTGCCTGTACACGAGCAGGACTATTTACAAGAGCTGCAGATGTATCGTGGTGGTGGGGAGGCAGGGGAAAAAACGGAGGAGACTCTACAGGTGGAATCAAGGGGCTACCAGCAACACCACCAGAGGCTGTAGCAACGGCTGTAGCAGCAACAGCAGCAGCTGTAGCAGCAGAAGTTGTGGCACCAGAAGCCGTAGCACCAGCTGTGGGAACCCTGGCAGCTGCAGATGACAGGTGGGCAGAAGAACCAGCTGTAGCGGCAGCAGCAGCAGCTGCAGCCCCCACTGCCCCGACAACAGCTGACAGCGCAGCTGCAGCCGCAGCAGGGAAGGTTGATGCAGACCCGTGGTGCTTGTGAGACGCAACTGAGATACTGGGCTTCTGAGACTGGATGATCGTGCGACCGGACCCAGACCCAGAACTTTGGAGGGTTTCTTGACCCGGGCTGGACTGGCCGAGAGACGGGTTGTTGGCAGATTGGTCGGCTGAGGGTTCGGATGGATGGTCCACAACGACGTAATCTCCTTCGAGCATCTCGAATGACTCTGTGCTGCCTGGGGACAAGGAGAGAAGCAAGTGGAGTGGAATGGAGACATGATAAATACGTCTGGCGTCATGTCACTATTAGTCAATGGACAGAGAGGGTTCGGACGGATGGTCCACAACAATGTAATCTTTTTCGAGCATTTCAAACGAGTCTGTACCATAAAAAAACATGGGTGCCATGAAAAAACATGGGTGCCATGAAAAAACATTGGTGCCATAAAAAACATCATCGGAAATGCATGAGCGTCACGGATCAGGAACAAAATCCTCCCTTTTTTTTCAAGGAAAAAAACATCATAAACAGGAAAAAACAGCAAACTGTGAGCAGCAAGTACAAATGGGTTTGCGAATGAAAATCACAGCACAGATAAGGAGGTGGCGTGCACGCCTTAGGAATAGGGGAAGAACGCAGGAGGGGGGGCATAGCTGCACGCACCTCTTTCATCTCCTGATGGGGCCAATGGTGCAGGCACCAACGCTGGTGCTGCTGCTGGCGCCACTGCCACTGAGAGTGGTACGGTTGCTGCCAGCGATGGTCCGGCCAGTGTGGCTCGCACGACAGCAACTGCTACTGCTGCCGCTGGTGGCGCAGCTGCTGTTGCCGCTACAGCTGGTGCTGCTGCCATTGCTGCTGCTTCTGCTGCCGCCCCTGCTGCTGCATCTGCTCCCCTCTCTGGTTTTGACATGAACGTTGACTGAGTGTGATGCTGTTGCTGCTGCTGTCCCTGTTGTTGCTGTAGGTGGGTATGCAGTTGGGCGGGTGAGGGTCTGTTATATACAGTCACTGCACGGGCAGGTAAAAGAGCAGTCCGGGCAGGAGGAGCAACAAGTGCAGGAGGAACGGAAGGAGTTGCAGCCGCCAATGCTGCTGCACATTCTGCGGCTGCTGCTACTGCCGCCGCTGCTTCTCCTGCTGCAACTGCTGTTACTGCGGCTGCCGCTGCTGCCTCTGCTGCTGTTTCTTCTGCTATACCCTCTCTCCCGTTGGGAGGGAGGGCAGAAACACCCTCTCTCTCTCCCGCTGCCCTCCCTTCACCCCCGCCCCCTCTCCCACTCCCTCCATCCTCTCCTCCACTCCCTCCCCTGCCCTCATCATTACCACCACCCACAGCAACCACACCCCATGGATCACTATCCTCCTTATACGAATCCCCCCTAACAGCACCACACACAGCATTATTTACAGTGGCAGCTGAAACAGGGATAGAAGCAGCAGGAAGCGAGGGGCCCGGGGGAAGGTGTGGGAAAACGGAGCGATAAGGGGAAGAAGGTGGGGCGGACGATGGGGAAGTGCGGGGGGCAGGCAAGACAGGGGGTGTAAGGGGAGGGGGAAGCGGGGGAACGGGGGCAGGGGGAGCAAGGGAAGGGGGAGGCGGGGCGGTATTAGGAGGCAGAGTAAGGGGAGGGGAGGTTGGGGGAGCAGGCGCAACCCCCCCTGCACCAGGAGAACCAGCAAGAGCCGAAGGGGTGGTGGCAGGGGTTGTAGGGGCAGAAACAGCTGCAGGAGGCTTGGAACTCTGTGGCAGAGGCAGAGGTTCGGCGGAGGATGGTGGAGGTTCGGCAGGGTACGGTGGAGGTTCGGTACGGAGTGCCGGAGGTTCGGTCTGAGCAGCTGGGTTGGTGAAGGAGGCTGATGGTTGCCAGATAGACTGTGGGGAACTGATTACGGGGAAATGAGGGAAGGAGGGAGGGAGGGGGGGGGGGGGGGGGGGGGGGGGGGGGGGGGGGGGGGGGGGGGAATGTTTTGAGGAGCCTCAGAAGTAGCTGGGTTGGTGAAGGAGGCTGGTGGTTGCCAGATAGACTGAGGGGAACTGATGTGTGAGCACGGGGGGAGGGGGGGGGGAGGGAGGGGGAGGAGGAATGGAGGGGAAGGGAATGGAGGGAAATAAAGGGGAGCTGGGTTGGTGAAAGTGGCAGGTGGTTGCCAGATAGACTGGAGGGGAACTGATGTGTGAGCATGCAGGGAGAGGCGGGGGAGGCGGAGGAGGGGAGGGGGGAAAAGAGGGAGGGAAGGATTTACAAGCGGGACAAGAAGGATGGGGAGAGAGGAAAAGGCGGAGGAGGGGAGAGAGGATTGGTAAGAAAAGGCGCCCTTTCGAGGCACATCAATAAGTTTGTTCAGAATACTCGACATGGTGCCGCAGCAGCACGTGGGTGGGACAAGTCTAGTTTTGAGGCGCCTCAAAACTAAGAAAATGCGCACTTTCGAGGCGCCTCAATTGGTTTGCTAAGAATACTCGACATGGCACAGCAGCAGCAGCACGTGGGTGGGACAAGTCCTCATATAGCTCAAGAAAAATCAAACAACCCCCCCCCCCCCCCCTCCTCCCCCCCCAATCCCCCCATTTCCCCCCTTCTCCCCATTCCCCCCCATTCCCCCCCCATTCCCCCCCCATTCCCGCCTTCCCTCCTTTCTCCCCATTCCCCCCCTTCCCTCCATTACCCCCCCATTCCTCCCTTCCCCCCCTTCCCACCTTTTCCCCCCATTCCCCCCCTTCCCGCATGCGTACCTTGCTAGGCCAAGGAAGGGATGGTTGAAGAACTGTTCAAACGACAGCCGCTCCACTGCACAGCACAGAGCAATGGCGGGAAGGGCGACATGTCACAGAAGCAAACGGGATACATTTCTCAATAAGCACGGACACTCTTACCACTCAAGAACTTCACACACAGAAAAACGGAAAAGGCTATTCTTGACAGCCGAGGCATTGAAGGCACTTTCAGGCGATTCAGATTGATCATGTATATTATCAGTTCCTCTTGAGCAGGGAGCGAATTAGCTCAAAACAGTCGTCTAATCTGAAGGAGTTGCAGCAATGTCACGCGGTACCTGCGCCGCGCCTCGCCTGCGACTCTTGTCTGCAGTCCACTTACACGACGGTGTGGTTGAAAAACAAACGTGGTTCACTCACCGGGGTTTCGCTTGAGCAAAGAGCGGATGAGCCCGAGACAGTCATCGGAGAGAGTTGCAGCAATGTCGCGGGGAACTCTCGCCTCGCTCCTCTTTATGTTTTGGAGCAGCTGTGATGTGGTGGCAACAAGCAGGGGCGCAAGAGAGGAAGAGTAGTCGAGCCGACTCGAAAGCCACATCCGATGAGCAGGACGAGACGAGCATCAGAGTCACTTTTGACAATTCCTAAAAGTGGCTCAGATAGAGCACAAGTGCTAAAGCCAACAAGTCGAGTGATGGTGCACTTGGCAATTTCATTTACATCTCCAAAACCATAAGCTTCTGTGGAAGGGCATGAACTAACTACTCACATGGACGTGACTCTGACCGCCTTTTGAGACGTCTCAAAAATCTGCACAAGTGCAGGAACTAGGTGACTTTTGAGACGTCTCAAAAATCTGCACAAGTGCAGGAACTAACTAACTACTCACATGGACGTGATTCTGACCACCGAAGGGGGGTCGCCCCACAACGAGCTCAAAGAGAATGGCGCCCACACTCCACAGGTCCGCCTGATGGAATAAGAGAGGACAGGAAGAAAGACAGTGAGGTAGGAAGAAAGACAGGAAGGTGGGTGAATGGCTTTTGAGTCGCCTCAAAGGGGGTCGCTCCACGAGGAGATCAAAGAGAATGGCGCCCACACTCCACAGTCCGCCTGCCGAAATGTGAGGGGACAGTGTGGTAGCGGGAAAGAAAGTGAGGCGGGAACACGGCTTTCCAGCCAACTCAAAGGGGGGTCGGCCCACAACCAGTTCAAAAAGAATGGCGCCCACACTCCACAAGTCCGCCTGGCGGATTGGTGAGAGGAGCAGCAAGAGGGTGAGGGCGAAATGGAGAGTAAATTAGGGAGCGGGAAAGGGAGAATGAGGTAGAGAAAATGCTTTGGTTCGACTCAAGAGCTGGGCGAGCAGAGCAGTGAGCAAAGAAATGTTTCTAAGGCGCCCCACCTTGGCGTCGTATCGCCCCCACGTTCACATCATCTTGCTCATACTTCGGGATCCTCTGGTGGTGACTGCCAGTTCCACCAGCGACTGATTGATACCATACCTACCTACCTACCTACCTACCTACCTACCTACCTACCTACCTACCAGCTCACCCACCCACCCACCCACTCACCCACCTACCTACCTACCTACCTACCTACCATACATACACCATCTGCACTAGTCTCACTTTAGCGTCGTATCGCTGGCACTGCAGGATCTCTGGCGCCATGTACAGGGGGGACCCGCATAGCGTCTCCGCCAGACCCTGCGGCTGCAACGACCTGCCATAAACCGCAAAGGCAACACCGAACCACAGCAAAGAGAGAGCAGCAGAAGCTCCATAAACGCGCCATTATATGGAAGCAACCAAGTTCTCCCTCTCTGCTATGCAAACCGCGGCAGCAGTGGAATGGTTCGATTTGAAGGGAAGGTTGCCTGGGGTGTCAAATGCGATAAACAAACGCTCTCGTGTGTCGTGTTGTGAATCGACTCAATGCATGAAGGGAATGTTGCCGGGGGTGACAAACGCGATAAACAAACGCTCTCGTGCGTGAACGGAGAACTGACCTGGCGAATCCAAAGTCTGCGATTTTGAGCACTGCAGCAGACGTGCGCTCCGAGAGCAGGAGGTTCTGACAACAAGGGAGGCAGGGTGCAACATAGGGGTAGAGACAGCAGGGGTAGTAGTACGTGGTAAGACCAAGGTGCGATGGCAGACAGAGATCTGCGACGTGAAAAAAGGAGTGTTTTGAGACGTCTCAAAAGACCTAGGTGCGATGGCAGACAGAGATCTGCGACTCTTGTTGGGTTGGACTTCGAAAATAAGGTTGTAATATGATTGTAAATGGGATAGAGAGAGCCAAAAGAGGCGCAAAAGCAATGTTTTCTCACCTGCAGTTTCAAATTTCGGTGAAAGAGATTGTTGACTCGCAGCACCTGCAACCACGCTCCCACCTGCCACATGCAGTGCCCTGCTGCGGTGCCCCCCTATAGTCCCACTCGTCTCACATCTCAAAGCTAATCTCACCTGGGGTTTCAGGTCCCTGTGTATCAGGTTGTTGGCTCGCAACACCTGCAGCCCTGCTCCCAGCTGCCGCATAAAGTGCCTCGCTGCTGCCTCCTTCACCGCCCCACCACGCCTGATGTGGTGCGAGAGGTCCCCACCCGCACAGTACTCCAAGACAAGGAACATGCGCGATGAGGTCTGGGGAGAGGGAGGAACGGGGAGTGAGAGGAAGAGGGAGAGGAAAGATGGGCGGGCGCAATTGAAACCTGAACTTCTGCACAACCTGATGTGGTGCGAGAGGTCACCACCCGCACAGTACTCCAAGACAAGGAACATGCGCGACGAGGTCTGAGGAAGGGGGAAAGAGAGCAGGGCGGAAGGAATGATGAAGTCATCTTTTACCGCCGCGTCCCGCCCCTCCTGATGTGGTGCGAGAGGTCACCACCAGCACAGTACTACAGGACAAGGATACGCGACGAGGCCTAGGGGAAACAAAATTCGTGGACGGGTAGGACAAGAAAAAATCTGTCCTCAAACCACGGGTAGGATATGCTTGGAATGCCTAGAGCGTCTTCAACACGTTAAAAGAAACATAACATGTACTAAACACGTACGGATGGTCAAACACAACTTAACTATGTCCAACAGGTGAACCATGTTGCCTCCATGCATAGGAAATCATAAGACGCTACGCATGTATAGAAGACCAAACTCACCTTAACTATGTCCAACAGGTGAACGATATTTGGATGCCTCGCGCGTTTCAGAATCGCAATCTCCGACTCGAGGCTCTCGTGCAGCTTGGCACTTAATTTCTCCGTAGGAATCTCCTTAATCGCCACCGCGTCGCCCGTCGACCGCCTCCGACCCCTCCACACCACGGAAAACGACCCCGAACCTATCTGCTTCTCCAGAACATAGTCGTCCCCCACGGGACGACCACCTGAGTTTCCGCTTCCGCCTCCGCTTCCCCCTCCGCCTCCGCCTAAGCCTCCCGCTCCACCGTCTCCGCCGTTTCCGCCAACCTGAGCGGCCATTCCGCCTACCGCTGCTTCTCCGACAGTTCTCCCGGGAGTTGGAGGTGAAACAGGAAGGGTGTCTTGGGGTTGTTGCCCTGCCATGAAACTTCTATTACAATCCAGGGACCTGGGTGTTAGCCGAAAGAGCAGGTAGCAAACAGCGTATGACTAAACTAAACCTTCCAGGAAAGTGGTGCTGAAAACGTCGCTAGCTGCTAACGAGGAGCACGGGATACGAGTTCGAAACTCAGCGCAGCAGTGAGAAAGGTATGGCGGTCTATCGTGTGACAATAACGGAGGAACAAGTGAGCAAAGGCGAGGAAGATGGGAGAGGGTGTTACGCAAACGAAGTGCCAGTTGTGATATTTCTAATAGCGAAATATTGTCGCTGGAAGTAGCGAAGTGTATGTCGAGAGCAACTCACGAATCGGAAGTCGAAGCAGGCTGTAGCGACTTCATTCGGAGCATTAAACGAAACCAGAAGTTATTTCATTGGTCAGTCATTTCTTTGTCATCCAATAGCGTGCATGAAACCCTCGAAGGCTGATGGGATGGGTCACTTTCCACTTCATGATGACATCATCAAACGGAAGTCGTTCACCCTTCTTTTCCACGAAGAGGAGCGCATGATTGTTGGGGCGACAGGTGCGCTGACCATGTCCAACCAGAAGATATCGTTTTGAACCGATGATGTATGAGGAAAACATCAGAATTCCTACAGAATTCCAGGTCGCTCCGATGGAAAATTTCGGGAACTCCCCTCTACCACAGATTCCATCGAGAATGCAGTCACTCACAGCAATACCGTTGAAATCCCTGAACCAGCCTGCCTTGAAAGTGGAGGGAGGCCGTTTCAGTCTCCCCAGACGCCATCTGATTCCCTGCACTCCCGAAACGTAGATAGAAACTCCTCTTTCATTGCGAAGTATTCCTATGCTCAAATCTAAAGCCAGCACCGTTTTTCCTCGTCGCGCAGGCTAATATTTTTCGAAATACTGTGAGCAAGCAAAGCTCGCAAAGGATAGCTGGAGCCGGTTGACTTCCTTTCTCAGGATCATGGCGAATCAGAGGAAGTGTAGCTCTTCAATTTCATGTGTTCCCATCGATAGTAACAGCACTTCGAACAGTGCTGCTGTTACCAGTAGCACAAGCGATCGCCAAAGACCTCGTCGGCCGTCAGCCATCGTGATTGGTAGCGGGTTTTCCGGGCTGGCAGCAGCTCACGCGCTGCATCACGCGTCGTTCGAGGTGGGTTTTTTCGTGCAACCTGAGGGCTTCATGACGCTTGTCTGCTCCTTGACGGCTGTGCTGCTCTTTCTTCAAGGCCGTCAGGCATCAGAGCGGCTACGTCATCCTCTTTCTCTGATGAACCAAGACTTTCCCTGTGGCACATCCAGATCAATGGCTCATTTCTTTCCTCTGGGGCGGTTTTCCCTCGCTGAACGGCCTCTGTTCTTCCCTACTTTTCTCCTCCCATCACAGGTAGTGGTTCTAGAGGCAAGGAATCGCATCGGAGGTCGAGCGTTCACAGACTACTCTTTTGGTTTTCCGCTTGATCTAGGTGCTGCTTGGTAAGCGCGCGTTCCTGAATAGTGCTACCGAAGACAATTCCTAAATCATTTCTCTTGAGGATTAACAGAGAAGCAGGCTCACTCCTAAGCAATTGAAGCAATTGAGCAATTCTCCTTGAAGCAATTGTCACTTAGTGCATAACCAACACCTAGTGGGTTCCTTTTTCATTTTTTCTTTCAACCCCGTCCCCTTTTCCCCTTTCCCCTTTTTCCTCTCGTTTCTCTCCTCCGCCTCCCAGGCTGCACGGTGTTTCTGAGAGTAATCCATTGGCTCGGCTGATTGCGGACCTCCAGCTTCCGCTCTACCGAACCAGCGGGGATGACTCGGTGCTTTACGATCACGACCTGGAGAGGTGGGTACGGGGAAAGCTAGATGGTTAGGTTTGTGGTGTTGTGTTTCCAGCTTCCACTTTACCGAACCAGCGGGAACGACTCGGTGACCTTGAGAGGTGGGTAGGTGAGTAGGTAGCATGGTGCCATGGTTGTGTGCACTGTGTGCCATGCTGTGTGGTGTGTGCGGTGTGGTGCTGTGTGGTCGTACATGGCTGTGTGCAATGCTGTATGGTGATGTGTGGCGCTGTATGGTTTTGTATGGTGCTGAGTTGTAAGTTCGTTCTTCCTTCAATTCTCGGTTTCCAACATGCCCGCTTGATTCCTAAGTTGCATCCTCCTGTTCAACCCTTACCAGCCTGTGTTGCTTTGATGTAAATGAGCCGGCCCCCCTTGAAATTTTTCGAAACGCAATCTGCGAATGGTGCTACTTCTCCTCCCTCAACCCAACAACCCCCCATGTACATATCAGCTATGCATTGTACGATGAGGATGGGATGAAGATTCCCCAAGACGTGGTGGAACGAGTGGAGCGCGTGTTTGAAGAGATGCTGGAAGAGGTACGTCGTTAGGGTCATCTGGAAAGGGTATGTGCTTTCAGTCTTTTTCTACTTACTTCAGTCAAGATATTTTCACTTCAACACCTCGAGGACGTGATGGAGCATGTGAAGAGGGTGTTTTCACTTTAACACCTTAGGTAGACCCTTTTGCCTTCCTCATCTCACCTCCATGCCACCAGGCTCGAAAGCTGTGCGCTAATACAAGCGAGGACATGAACATGGAGCATGCCTTGGCTCTGCTGGAGCAGCGGATGACTCTTGAGGCGCCTCAAAAGTCGCCTTGGCTCTCTGGTGGAGCAGCAGATGCCGTGCCTGAAGCTGCTGGCAAGAGATGCAGTGGCAGGTGCTGGAGAGTGGCAAGTGCTGCTGCAGTATCTCTGACCTGACCACCAGGCTATTTTCTCTTTCCTCATTTCCACACCACCAGACTCGACAGATTTGCGCAACTACAAGCGAGGACATGAACATGGAGCATGCCCTGGCTCTGGTGGAGCAGCGCAGGCCAGATTTGGTGTTGCAAGGGGTGGAGAGGCGGGTTTTGCAGTGGTACCTGTGCCGCTTGGAGGGGTGGTTCGCTACAGACCTGAAGAACCTCTCAGCCAAATGCTGGGAGGAGGTGAGTTGGCGGGGGTAGGATGGAGTGAGGATGCAGGGGGCTACAAGGTGGGGAATTGAGGGAAAAGAGGCCGATTTGAGGCCATAGGGGGTTTAAATCTGGGTGATTCGCCACGGACTTGAAGAACCTCTCTGCCAAATGCTGGGAGGAGGAGAGTTGCAGGGGAGTGCGCTGGGAGGAGGTCAGTTTGGTGAAGGTGTAGGGATGGAGTGGCCTACAAGGGGCAGAATTGAGGCTATAGGGGGTCGAGCGGTGGGTGTTGCAGTGGTATCTGTGCTGCATGGAGCGGTGGTTCGCCACGGATTCGAAAAAACACTCTACCAAATGCTGGACACCTGGACTGCCTTTTCTGGTTGCCTTTGATCGATGCGAGTGTGTGTGGACAGGTAAATGGATTGGTGTCATGACTACACATGTGCCTTTATCCTGTGCTCCTTTTCCCATACCACTGCGCATTCCCGTATGCCTTGCATCCCCTCATGCCTCTCATCCCATCATGCTGCATGGTAGGAGGATCTCGTGGAAGGAGGTCACGGGCTCATGGTCAACGGCTACCTGCCCGTGCTGGAAGCGCTTGCTGCTGGGCTGGACATTCGTTTTAATCACAGGTGATGGTTTGATGTTTTGCTGCGATGGCTATGCGACACGTGGTGTAAGTGAATTTCTCCACAGCGCCGCAGTGAGTGCAATGGTAGGAGCAGAAATATTTTGACATATGACGTTAGGAGAAATGATGCCAAGTGCTTTTTCCATCTCCTGCCCGCTTCACCTGTTCCTGCTGCTTTTCCTAATTCTGCCCGCTTTACCTGTTCATTTCCCCTTTTCCTTCTTCTCCCACTCTTTCTCACAGAGTGGTCAGCATTGACTGGTCCTCAGCACAGGATACAGACAAACTAGTTGCCAGAGGGATGGATACAGCAGGGGTGGTAGGGGCAACGAGCGTAGAGGCAACACGGGTAGGTGCAGCAGTGGAGGCAGGAGCGACAGGGCAGCAGCAGGGCAGTCACCAGTGTAACAGGCTCACCAAGCAGGGTTCCACTACCCGCTTCTTACCATGTGCTAGCCTCAGGTGCACTGAGTGTAACAGTTGTGATCTAGGCAGTAACAGCCATGGCAGCATGCTCAACACAAGCAGCAGAATTAGCAGCATGTGTGGCCACTTACGTCCTGCTGACAATCCCGGTTCTTCCAGTAGTGAAGCTGCAGCTGGCGTCAGCATGCCACGTAGACCTGGTGTCCACATCACCACGGCCGTCGGCGCCGTTTTTTCTGCTGACGTGGCAATCGTGACCCTTCCAGCTGGTGTTCTGCGCCTGTCTGTGGGCCACGGTGGCAGCTCAACTCAGGAGATCCCCTTAGCTGAGACAGCCAGTGGTGTTAGTCGCAGCAACTGCAGTAACTGCAGTAGTAGCAGTAACAGTTATAAATGCAGTAACAGTTATAAATGCAGTAAATGCAGCAGAATAGGCAGCAGCAGCAGCACCCATCCGTCCACCACTCCTCCCCACCCCAACCGCATCCAATTCTCCCCTCCCCTTCCCCCATCCAAATGCACCGCACTCCACTCCATCGGAGTCGGCATCGAAAACAAAATCGCTCTCCTCTTCCCCTCCTGCTTCTGGCCCTCGGTAGAATTCCTGGGAGTGGTGGCAGACACGCCCTACGCGTGCAGCTACTTCCTCAACCTGCACAAGGCGAGCCGGGGCGAGAGGGCAGTGCTGGTGTTCATGCCGGCTGGGAGGTTAGCAGAGGAGATGGAGGGGATGGGGGAGAGCGAGGCTGTGGCGTTCACCATGCTGCAATTGAGAAAGATCCTGCCCCACGCCCCTGAACCGGTGAGTTCTCTTCTCCTCCCCTCCTGCTTCTGGCCCTCGGTAGCAGCTACTTTCTCAAGTAGCAGGCACGCCCTACGCGTGCAGCTACTTCCTCAACCTGCACAAGGCGAGCCGGGGCGAGAGGGCAGTGCTGGTGTTCATGCCCGCGGGGAGGTTATCTGAGGAGATGGAGGGGATGGGGGAGAGTGAAGCCGTTGCATTCACCATGCTGCAGCTGAGGAAGATTCTTCCGCACGCGCCTGAACCTGTGAGTGTGCTCCCCTGATGCACTAGCAGTGCGTGAGTGTGAGGATTCCACTCTTGGTGTTTCCATCCTCTCCTCTCCCTCCACTCTGTTTCTTCACTTCTCCCACCCCCCATGCAGATCCAGGCGTGCATCACCACGTGGGGCTCAGACCCCTTTTCCCTCGGAGCCTACTCCTACGATGCAGTGCACGCCCTCCCGACGACTTTCACTCCCTCCCGTTTTCTTTTTTCACGCTGGCCTCTTAACAGATCCAGGCACGCATCACCACGTGGGGCTCAGACCCCTTCTCCCTCGGGTCCTACTCGTACGATGCGGTGCACGCCCCTCCCGATGTCTACGACTCCCTCCGCGCCCCCCTCCCTCCATTCCCCACCTCACTCGTTCATCTTGACCCATACAGATCCAGGCACGCATCACCACGTGGGGCTCAGACCCTTACTCCCTCGGAGCCTACTCCTACGATGCAGTGCACGCCCCTCCCGATGTCTACGACTCCCTCCGCGCCCCCCTCCCTTCCCTCCCCACTTCATTCTCGTTCATCTTGACCCACGCAGATCCAGGCGCGCATCACCACGTGGGGCTCAGACCCATTCTCCCTCGGAGCCTACTCCTACGATGCAGTGCACGCCCCTCCCAACGTCTACGATTCCCTCCGCGCCCCGCTCCCGCCCCTCTTCTTCACGGGGGAAGCCACCTCCCGCGCCCACCCAACCCATGTGGGTTTCCACTCTTCTTGATGTCTCGAACCCCCTCTCTCCCCTCCGTTTTCTCACTGTCAACACCACACACAGATCCAGGCACGCATCACCACATGGGGGTCAGACCCCTTTTCCCTCGGATCCTACTCGTACGATGCAGTGCACGCCCCTCCAGACGTCTACGATTCCCTCCGCGCCCCCCTCCCTCCCCTCTTCTTTGCCGGGGAAGCCACCTCCCGCGCCCACCCCGGCACTGTTCACGGCGCGTTCTCCACTGGGCGGCAAGCTGCAAGAGAGGCGGTGGAATTTGTCCGGTTGCTGGGTTTCGGGGAGGAGTCGAGGATGGTAGGGAAGGATGAGAGCAAGAAACACGTGGCGCTGCTGCCAGAATCAGTGGTTTCAGGAGGAGATGTGAAAGGGGAAGACAGCAATTTGTCTCAGGTGGATGCTTATCAAAGTGGTACCAAGTGGCCCAAGTCTCGCAAGTCTCACGACTCACTCGAGCAGGGGCAAGTGGGAAACGGCCCAGCTTTCTCAGACCCGTCCGCGTTGACACAGCACGTGGTTTCTGGGGAGATTGAGGCGGTTTCACGAGAAGAATGGTGCATCCGGTTATGAAGTGCCATCAACAAGAAAACGATGGAGTGGCATGGATATTTCACTGCCTGTGTGTGCTATGATAGAAAGTCCAGCTGAGTGTTCTCACTCAGGGTCTGTTTCTCAGGCTGGAAGACGCCTTTCTATAAGAATATCAAGGCTGTAGATGTGTTGTTACATGTTGTATACTGGGGTGCTTCTTGTGGCTAGACAGAACCTGTCATTATTGAGTGTTTTTCTCATTTGTCAACCCCCCTGTGGGACCCACTCTCCAAAGAAGTGATTACACCCTCCTCTCAACCCCTTATCCCCCTGTCTTCACTCATTTGATCACATACCAGCCCGCCAGCCCCTTTGATTGCTTGGCAGTCTAATCATAAATCTTGCTAGTTGGCTTGTCAGACTTGTGGGGTATGTTTAAAATATTGGCCTACGTACTAGAAAAGGGTTCCGAATGACTGTCGGATCAGACCTGTATTCTTGGCCCAAGTGTGGCGTGGGTGCTCAAGTCAGAAGTGGTGTGTGTCAAGTACGGTATCAGGGTCATTGCAACTGGGAAGCAGGGAAAAACATGTGGTTCTCTCCAATAGGTAGATGACAAATACAAGGTAGGAAAACAGACACTCAAGGTGGTAGAAAAACCTGCTCCCGGCGGGGCTTGAACCCGCGACCTTCGGCTCATAAGACCAACGCTCTAACCAACTGAGCTACGGGGGCACGGCATCGTAAATCTTTTTTAAAAATAAGAAAGTTACTTCTTGCTTTCAAATCACCATATTATTTGCTTCTGTTTCGTGGCTTCAGATGAATCGTTCTCCCGCCGTCCGCGCTCTGAGCTTCACGACCACTGCCCACGCGCTCAGCGTCACTACCGCCGCCAACTCTCCAGCCGCACGTTCTCCCTTTGATCTGCTTTCTCTGCTGCCCTCCTGTCCCTCGTGTCTAACGCCGATTAGCGGGCCGATCGGGCTTCTCTCCGTGCTTGTATCGCGGCCCGCCATGTCGTGGAGGGGATATAAAAACAGCGTGAATGGCGGCGGCGGCGGCGGAGGCGGCGGATGGAACGGATCGGCTACTCCTCCACCTTCCTTTAATCCGTCCGCGCCTCCGCCTAATACGTCTGCGCCGGTGTGCTTTAGTTTCCTCTCCCCTGCCGGATGCCGATTCGGCCACAGCTGTCGTTTCTCCCACTCCGCGCTTCCCCAATCCCTCTCCGCGCTTCCCCAATCCCTCTCCGCGGTTACGCCTGCCCCCTCCGCGCTTCCCCAATTCCTCTCTGGGTTACCCCCTATCCACTCCGCGCTTCCCCAACCCCTCTCCGCGGTTCCCCCTGCCCACAATTCGCTTCCCCAATTCCTCTCCGCGTTTCCCCCTACCAGCACCGCGCTTCCCCAATCCATTTCCGCGTTTCCCCCTGCCCACCCCGTGCTTCCCCAATCCCTCTCCGCGTTTCACCCTTCTCACTCCGCGCCCCTCCCCTCCCCGTTTCTCGGTATCTCATCCGCGAATCCACTCTCGATTGCCTTCCAGCAGCTTTCGACGAACCCTCAAGGAAATTTCCAAGGTGTGGGGCTGTCCCAGCCTCCGGTTTCAACTCCGGGCCTAGTTTCTAGGCTCGGCAGAGGAGCAGGAGCGGGAGGAAGGGGAGGAGAGTGGGGACGAGGAAGAGGGGAAGGAAGGGGAGGAGGACAACGGGGACAGGGTGTATGGAGAGAAAGAGAAGGAGGGGGGAGATGGGGACGAGGACGAGGGGGAGAAAGAGGGAGAGGAGGATGGGGGGGAGGAGGAAGAGAAGGGATTCAAGGCGGTTGGAATTTCGGCAGGGGCAGGGGAGAAGGGGAAGGGGAGAATGGGAGATGGAGAGGGGAGGGTGGGAGAGGAAAGTGGGGAGGAGGGGGTGGGAGGGGAGGGGAGGAGAAGAGGCAGTGGATCCGGTGCGGGGGGGATGAGCAAGGGGCTGGGGAGGGGAACGCGCGCACAGGCGGACGTACAACCGCAGGGGCGCATGCAGGCATTCATGCAGATTCACATGCAGACACACATGCAGACACACATGCAGACACACATGCAGGAATGCATGCAGAGAGAAACACGGACGCACACACCGACACTCATGCTGAGGCTCATAGAGGCGCGCATAGAGCGGGGCATAGAGAGGGGCATGCAGGTGCAGGGGGCGAGTGTGTGAGAGTGAGTGTGATGTCGTACAACGTGTTGGCGTCCTGCCATGCTGCCAAGTTCGCCCGCGAGCTCTACCCCGGAGTGCCAAGAGGCGTGCTGCACTGGAACCAGCGGAGGCACGGCATCGTGAAGGAGATCAAGCAGCATGCGCCGGACCTCATCTGCTTGCAGGTAGATTTCCTGTCTCTGTGGGATCTAGGCAGTACCTGAGTTGATGCCAAGTTCGCCCGCGAGCTCTACCCCGGAGTGCCCAGAGGCGTGCTGCACTGGAACCAGCGGAGACACGGCATCGTGAAGGAGATCAAGCAGCACTCGCCTGATCTTATCTGCCTGCAGGTAGGAATCAGGGTTCAGGGTTTCAGGGTTCAAGGCTAGGGAGAGCTCTACCCCGGGGTGCCCAGAGGCGTGCTGCCTGATTGATCTGCTAATATGTACTTATTCCTTATTCCTTGCGTTGTCTGGCAGGAGGTGGACAACCATGCGGATCTTTGTGGAGTGAGCGATGAGCAAGCTGCAAGTTTCGTGTGAACAAGTTCCTTACATTACAAGAGGCTCCAATCGTTTGTTGCATGGCATGGCAGGAGGTGGACAACCATGCGGATCTATGTGGAGCGATGAACAAGCTACTTGTTGTGAGGAGTAAACTGTTTCATCAAAAGTGGCTCCAATTGTTTGTTCTTGCATGGCAGGAGGTGGACAACCATGCGGATCTATGTGGAGCGATGAGCAAGCTGGGTTACGACAGCATCTTTCAGGTGTGCTGATTATATCTGATCTGATTCATGTTTATCTGATTTGATTCGGTTGATTCGTTCTAATCTGGATTATTTTTTTCTGTTTGCATGTGTGTGCTCCCATGCGCGCGTGTGTGTGTGCCCATGCGCGTGTGTGTGCCCGTGTATGCGTGTCTCACTGTCTCCTTTCCGATTGGTTTCCTGCCAGTGTCGCACAGGAGGCAACAAGGATGGCTGCGCTAATTTCTGGAATACCAAGAGGTGGTCCTGTGTTGACTCCCAGTCCATCGAGTTTGCAGCTGTTGGTCTGAGAGACAACGTTGCCCTGCTCACTGTGCTAAAGGTACCCTGGATGGATGGCTTGGTTTTCTCAAAGAAATAAGGTCGTCTCTTTACCTTGAGTTTGCAGCTGTTGGTCTGAGAGACAACGTTGCCCTTCTCGCCGTGCTAAAGGTACCCTGGATGGATGGCTTGGTTTTCTCAAAAAAATAAGGTCGCCTCTTTACCTTGAGTTTGCAGCTGTGGGTCTGAGAGGCAACGTTGCCCTTCTCACCGTGGTTTTGTACAATGGCTGACCTTGGTGGTTATGATTTTTGAGACGTCTCAAAACTCGAGAGTTTGCAGCTGTGGGCCTGAGAGACAATGTTGCCCTGCTCACCGTGCTGAAGGTACAGTGGACGGATGGGATTGGTGGATGGATGGCTCTCATGAAAATTCTCAAGCTTTTGGGTCAACTCACAACTGTATGTGGGCCTGAGAGACAATGTTGCCCTGCTCACCGTGCTAAAGGTACCCTTTGTTGCCTACGGTCATTGACTGACCTCGTTGGTTATGAATGAATGAAGTTGTTGTCAAGTTGCTTCCCTCTGTGTCCTTTGCCCAAAACCCGCCTCTTTCCTCCCCATGTGACCTCACCATGGCCCCATTCATTCAACCAGTTTGTTCGAGAAACCAAGGAGGGGGAAGGAGTCGAGGATCTGGAAGAAGGAGAAGAGAGGGACGAAGAGAATAGCAGGTGACTTTTTGCACCTTTGCACCTTGTAGCAAGACTTGTCCTTTTTGAGAATTCTCGAAAACAAGAGGGGGGAAGGAGTCGAGGAACTGGAAGGAGATGAGGCAGAAGAAGAGAACAGCAGGTAGAAAGTAAATTCAGTCAGAACAATACCTGAGAAGGCGATTTGGTGGAATCATGCAGTGCTGGAGTGTTGGTGGATGGATGGCTCAGCACAGGTGAGTGGCCCTGGCTGTGTTCATCACGAAATGGACACAAGCTGAGGAATATCTAAAAGGTCACTGACCCGTGCTGAGCCACCCGTTCACCAACACTCCAGCCACTGCATAATTGCATCAAACCGCGTCTCAGATATTGTTCATCCTCCGCTGTTCACCCAATATTCACGTGCTCTTCAACCCCAAGCGTGGCAACATCAAACCGCTTGCTTCGCTGCCCCGGTGCAACCCGCTCTATCTGCTTTATCCTTTCCCCCCCAAACCACCGCCCCAACATTATTCCCCAGCTGTCTCGACTTTTGAGGCGCCTCAAAAGCCGCTCTATCTGCTTTATCCTTTCCCCCCCAAACCACCGCCCCAACATTATTCCCCAGCTGTCTCGACTTTTGAGGCGCCTCAAAAGCCCCTCTATCTGCTTTATCCTTCCCCCCCCAAACCACCGCCCCAACATTATTCCCCAGCTGTCTCGACTTTTGAGGCGCCTCAAAAGCCGCTCTATCTGCTTTATCCTTCCCCCCCCAAACCACCGCCCCAACATTATTCCCCAGCTGTCTCGACTTTTGAGGCGCCTCAAAAGCCGCTCTATCTGCTTTATCCTTTCCCCCCCAAACCACCGCCCCAACATTATTCCCCAGCTGTCTCGACTTTTGAGGCGCCTCAAAAGCCGCTCTATCTGCTTTATCCTTCCCCCCCCAAACCACCGCCCCAACATTATTCCCCAGCTGTCTCGACTTTTGAGGCGCCTCAAAAGCCGCTCTATCTGCTTTATCCTTCCCCCCCCAAACCACCGCCCCAACATTATTCCCCAGCTGTCTCGACTTTTGAGGCGCCTCAAAAGCCGCTCTATCTGCTTTATCCTTCCCCCCCCAAACCACCGCCCCAACATTATTCCCCAGCTGTCTCGACTTTTGAGGCGCCTCAAAAGCCGCTCTATCTGCTTTATCCTTCCCCCCCCAAACCACCGCCCCAACATTATTCCCCAGCTGTCTCGACTTTTGAGGCGCCTCAAAAGCCGCTCTATCTGCTTTATCCTTCCCCCCCCAAACCACCGCCCCAACATTATTCCCCAGCTGTCTCGACTTTTGAGGCGCCTCAAAAGCCGCTCTATCTGCTTTATCCTTCCCCCCCCAAACCACCGCCCCAACATTATTCCCCAGCTGTCTCGACTTTTGAGGCGCCTCAAAAGCCGCTCTATCTGCTTTATCCTTCCCCCCCCAAACCACCGCCCCAACATTATTCCCCAGCTGTCTCGACTTTTGAGGCGCCTCAAAAGCCGCTCTATCTGCTTTATCCTTCCCCCCCCAAACCACCGCCCCAACATTATTCCCCAGCTGTCTCGACTTTTGAGGCGCCTCAAAAGCCGCTCTATCTGCTTTATCCTTCCCCCCCCAAACCACCGCCCCAACATTATTCCCCAGCTGTCTCGACTTTTGAGGCGCCTCAAAAGCCGCTCTATCTGCTTTATCCTTTCCCCCCCAAACCACCGCCCTAACATTATTCCCCAGCTGTCTCGACTTTTGAGGCGCCTCAAAAGCCGCTCTATCTGCTTTATCCTTTCCCCCCCAAACCACCGCCCCAACATTATTCCCCAGCCTTCTCGTCCTGGCCAACATCCACGTGCTCTTCAACCCCAAGCGCGGAGACATTAAGCTGGCTCAGATGTCGCGGCTTCTCTCCTTCTCTTCTCCACTCCCCTCAACCCCCCCCTTTCCCACCCCCCCCCCCTTCCCCCATCCTCCAGCCTTCTTGTCCTGGCCAACATCCACGTGCTTTTCAACCCCAAGCGGGGAGACATCAAGCTGGCTCAGATGTCCCGGCTCCTGTCTGCCGCCCATCAGCTGTCGGAGAAGCATGGGAGCTGTCCGGTCGTGGTGTGTGGGGATTTCAACGCCACTCCTGCTGTAAGTTCAATCGAGGTCACGTCAAGTTACTGCAATTCAACACAAGTCAACTCAAGTCAACACTAGAGTCCACAATAAGATTCATCTAATCATTGATCTCGTTCATGCTCCTCCCCAGTTTCCCATTTGTGCTCGTCTTGTCCGAGCCATTGTGCGGAGCTGCAATTAACTCCGTTTTCCCTCTTGTTTCTCCTCCGCGTGTGCTGTACTTTCCGGATTTACGCTCGTTGTGTCCAATCTAAGCCATTATGCGGAGTTGCAATTAACTCTATTTTCCTTCTATTTTTTCTCTCTGGTTGCGCTGCACTGTCTGTGTGTGTTTCTTGCCGCTACAGAGTGCACTCTATGACTTCATCGCTTCATCACAGGTAGGCTTATCAAGTGCTGACTACTAATTATGATGAGGAGGCGGATGTGTTATTGTGCTATATTTGCCTTTCTTTTTGTGCTGTTGTTTCCAGTTCCTTCTTTGACCGAAACTGTGTCCATACAAGCCACGGTGACTACATTCTAAATTATGTTAGCACTGATCTACCCTGCAGTTTTCCTTGGTCTCCGTATAACTTCTCCACATCTCTCCGCCTTCATCCTTCACCCACCCATCCTGGCTTGCAGCTGAACCTAGCTCTCACCGATCGAAGAAGGGTATCAGGGCAGGTGGCTTTTGAGTTAACTTAATGTCACTCCTTCACTTCAACTCCCCCACCATGCTCCTTCACCCATCCTGCCTTGCAGTTGGATCTGACTCTCACCGATCGAAGAAGGGTATCAGGGAAGCTGGAGGGAGGGGAGGGGAGGGGCAGCAGCAGCTGATTAATTTCTCCATCCTGGTCCTTCTCCCGTCCACCTTTCCTCCTTCACCCACCCGTCTTGCCTTGCAGTTGGACCTCGCTCTCACTGATCGGCGAAGGGTATCAGGGCAGCTGGAGGGAGGGGAGGGGCAGCAGCTGTTTTCTTTCTCACCCTGCTCCTTCTCCCGTCCACCTTTCCTCCTTAACCCACCCGTCTTGCCTTGCAGTTGGACCTCGCTCTCACCGATCGGAGAAGGGTATCAGGGCAGCTTGAGGGAGGGGAGGGGCAGCAGCAGATTTGGCTCCAATCGTCTTCCCACGTGTCTCAGCAACGGTCGACAGAGCAATCCAGTGCTGCTGAGACCACCACCAGTGCCACCACCGCCGCCACCATCACCACCAGTGCCACCACCACTGCTACCACCATAAGCAGCATCACAGCAGAGGGAGCGGCCAATGACGGGCCGACATCTGGCAGTTTCGTGTCCATCTCAGAGGCAAAACGGCAGAGAGTGGCTGTGAATGAGCACGGGAAGGAGGGGGGAGCAGGAGTGGGAGTTGATGGCTCTGGGTGGGGGGGAAGCACGTTTCCTCTGGGGGAGGGACGATTTGGATGGGAAGTGATGGGAGGGATGGGGCGGATGGGAAGAGGGGGGGGTTGGTCCCCTGAGGAGCTAAAGATTGCAACAGGGGGCGATGGAGGGGGTACTGTTGTGAAACACCCTCTGAAACTCAAAAGCGCGTATTCCCAAGCACCGGTGAGATTAGTTTTTCCTCGGGCACTTGAATTCACACAGCCACATACACTTGTCTCTCGTGAGCTTCCTTTCAGGGGTTTGCATGCACTTCGGATAAGCACATGCCGACGCCCTGTTGTGCTGCATGCCGACAATATCATTTTAATCGCTTGTGCCACGCTTCTGTTTGCTTCCGTCATCGTTCTGCTAGCTTCCCTCACTGTTATATTCTGGCAGACCGAGAATCGCCATGCATGCCCCAAGGGTGAACCTTTGCTGACGTCTTTCCATGCGAACTTCTGCGGAACTGTGGATTACATCTGGTGAGCTTGTTCCCCCACCTCCTTCACTAAGTCTCTCTTCACCCTCACCCTCACCCTCACCCTCACCCTCACCCTCACCCTCACCCTCACCCTCACCCTCACCCTCACCCTCACCCTCACCCTCACCCTCACCCTCACCCTCACCCTCACCCTCATCCTGACAAGGCATACCCATCCCTTTAGCTCCTTGCATTCCTCCCATCCAAAACATCCCTCGCATTTCCTTCAGGTGCAAAGAGTGTTGGACGTGCTCCCTGCGTTCCACACATACCTACCTTAAGACCAGTCACCACAGTCTCTTGCACCCCTCTTCACCCCTCTTCACCCCTGCTCCCGCTCTCGCCAGGCACATCCACGAGTTGGCTGTGCAGCGAGTGTTGGACGTGCTTCCAATGTCCCACCCCTTGCACTCCTCTTCACCCCTCTTCACCCCTGCTCCCGCTCTCGCCAGGCACACCCACGAGCTGGAGGTGCAGCGGGTGCTAGACGTGCTCCCAGCATCCCACTTTGCTCACAATGGTGCCATGCCCACTCACCGCTGGCCCAGCGACCACTTCTCCCTCGTTGCAGAGTTCACCCTCCGATGTCAGTCGAAAGAGCAGTAACGTGCGTCAAAGCCGCATGTGCTTCAAGCCTGGACAGATGTGCTTCCAGCGTCCCACTTCGCCTGTGGTGCCTTGCCCACGCGCCGCTGGCCCAGCGACCATTTCTCTCTGCTTGCAGAGTTTACCCTCCGATGTCAGCTGAAAGAGCAGCAGTGACACGCATCAAAGCTGCATGTGCTTCAAGCCTGGACAGATGTGCTTCCAGCGTCCCACTTCGCCTGTGGTGCCTTGCCCACGCGCCGCTGGCCCAGCGACCATTTCTCTCTGCTTGCAGAGTTTACCCTCCGATGTCAGCTGAAAGAGCAGCAGTGACACGCATCAAAGCTGCATGTGCTTCAAGCCTGGACAGATGTGCTTCCAGCGTCCCACTTCGCCTGTGGTGCCTTGCCCACGCGCCGCTGGCCCAGCGACCATTTCTCACTCATTGCAGAGTTCTCACTCCGGTGTCAGCCGAAAGAGCAGTAACGTGCATCAAAGCTGGACGTGCTTCAAGACTGGATGGATGTGCTCCCAGCATTCCACTTCGCCCACCACGCCGCCCTGCCCACTCACTCGCCGCTGGCCCAGCGACCACTTCTCTTTCTAGTTGCAGAGTTCACTCTCCGACGCAAACCCAAGCAGCATTGACGTGCATAGCATGGCATGGCATGGCATGGCATGGCATGGCATGCCCACTCGCTGCTGGCCCAGCAACCACTTCTCTCTCTCGTTGCAGAGTTCACTCTCTGATGCCAGCCAAAGCAGCAGCAACTGAGGGTCAACTCAAGCCTCGATACCGTGTCATGCCGTGCCATGTTGTGTGCCATGCCATCGAGCAGTGGTTCTTGCTGTGCACAAGGGGGTTTGCCAATAAATTCAATGCATCTCCAAGAACCACGTTACAGTGATAGTGTACATAGCTTCCCGTCTTTCTGCCTGAAAAAGCATCGAATTCAATATGCAGCAAGCCCTTATTCTGCCTTTATACGATAATATACACTGCTTTTGTAAAGATGCGGCCACCATAGTAGGTACATCTTCCATGCGGAGCATTCCATACCACAATCCGTAGAGCTGGGAAAAAAACTCCAGACACATCACTCAGTGTGATGTGAATACCACACTGGGTGATGTGCGAGAAGTTGGAAACCAGCTCCCTGATAGCAAGAGGGAAATGATACCAGCACTGCACGCAGGGAAGTGCCGTATCTCGTGCAGATTCAACTTTCAAGCACTTATCCATGTCACTAAAGGAATGTTCACCACATGCCCATGCTCATCCTCCCACCTCACCGAACCAAACCCGAACCTCTCCCAAGCCTCAGCTGCCTCCGCATTTGGCTGCAGCCAAACCACGAACCTCTTCGACTGCCCCGGACCAATCGTAAACTGGTTCGGGATAACCTGAACATCCACGCCAACAGGAGATGTAACCGTGGCTTGGTACGCTGACGTGGCATTGTACACGTTCATAACTGTTCTCGGTATGTCAGTTGTCCCCTGGAGCTGAGACACTGAGATGGATGGACGGTTGAGATGCGTCGCTGGGATGGAACGGATGGTGGACGACTTTTTACCAGCACCGTTTTGTGCCCATCTCCACCACTGCCACTGCCACCACCTTTGCTTCTTTGCTGCTGAAGCCTGTTTGACCTTTCTACTACTATTGCTGTTGCTGTTGCCACTGTTGCTGCTGGTGCTGGTGCTGGTGTTGGTGCTGTTGCTGCTGTTGCTGCTGTCGCTCCCACCACCACTGTTGATGCTGCTGCTGACACTAGTGCTGCTGTCGCTGCTGCCGTCATTTTCGCCACTACTGGCGCTGGCACTGCCGCTGCTGCCGCCACTTCTGCTGCTAAGACTGTTGCCCCTTTCTTTCCTGCCCCTTTTCTTCCCAACATTCAGCGCACGTGCAGTCTCTGCCATGCTCCTACCAGCCAGAAAGCTCACATAATCACCATACCCCGCATTGAAAGTCAACCCTGGATCCAGCACTCTAGCAGCATCCACATGCCCTGCTCCCATATCCCACCAGGTGGCATCTCCCCCATTCGGCTTCTTAATCCCCCCTCCTTGGTTATTTTCTATACTCGCTGTAGTCATTATAGCTGACATTATTTGCGCCGGCGTCCAATCGGGTTTGTTTTGTATTATAAGCGCCGCGATTCCCGCGAGCTGTGGTGTAGACATGGATGTTCCCGAGAGCAGCCCGAACGAAGGCGGGCCCGAAGCTGCTCCCCCCGAGCCTGCGCTGGAGCCTCGGTAGGCCGCCCAGAGCTGGTACCCCGGGCCTACAATGTCAGGTTTGAGAATGTCGTTGGTTGGGAGGTAGGGAGGGAGGGAGGAGGAGGGGGTGGTGGGGTTGACTGGGGGGCCTGTGGAGGAGAAAGAGGCAATGGCTGGTGCTGGGGAGGTGGAGGCTGTGTAGGGCTGAGAAAGGGACGCCTGGTGGCTGGGGAAGGGGGGATGTGGAGGGAGGAAGGACCAGGGGAAGGGGAACGCATGAGGGAAACGCATGGTGGGAGGTGAAGGAGAGGGGAAAAGAGGAAAGAGGACAAAGAACTAGAGGAGGAGAGGGATGGAAAAAGGAAGCTCTTTATAGCAGTGGCATCAGAAGCCTTGAGGTAAATGACAGGCATGCGCGTGTAGGGCAGGCGGGGGGGCGTGTTGGTATCCCCCAGCAGCACCAGGGCAGCTGGGCGAAGGGTGGATGCGTCCAGTAGCACGTCGGTGAGAGGGCGAGTGGAGAGAGAGCAGAGGAGGAGAGAGGAGAGAGAGGGCAGAGGAGAGATAAACAACGGGCATGCACCGTACGGTCATACCTGCTGGTCCTTCCCAGGAAGCTTCTGAGAGTAGCCGCATCAGAAGCCTTGAGGAAAATCACAAACAGGCGCGTGTAGGGCAGGCGGGGGGGTGTGTCAGTAGCTCCCAGCAGCACGAGGGCAGCGGGGCGAAGGGTGGATGCGTCCAGTAGGAGCACGTCGGCGAGCGGACGAGAGGAAAGCAAAAGGGGAGGTTTGCCGTACCTGGTGGTTGTGCCAAGGAAGCTTCTGAGAGCAGAAGCGTCGGAAGCCTTGAGATAGATGACAGGCATGCGCGTGTAGGGCAGGCGGGGGTGAAGAGCAGGAAAGGCATACCTTGTGGTACTCCCGAGGAAGGTCCTCAGGACAGAGGCCTCAGAAGCCTTGAGGTAAATGACAGGCATGCACGTGTAGGGCAGGCGGGGAGGTGTGTCAGTAGCCCCCAGCAGCGCGAGAGCAGCTGGGCGAAGGGTGGATGCGTCCAGGAGCACATTGGTGAGCGGACGAGTGGAGAGAGCGCAGAGGAGTCAGAAAGAGACGTGCCCAGGCCGTACCTGGTGGTTGTGCCAAGGAAGCTCCTGAGAGCAATGGCATCAGAAGCCTTGAGGTAAATAACAGGCAGGCGCGTGTAGGGCAGGCGGGGAGGTGTGTCCGTAGCCCCCAGCAGCACCAGGGCGGCGGGGCGAAGGGTGGATGCGTCCAGGAGCACGTCGGTGAGAGGGCGAGTGGAGTGAGCGCAGAGGAGGAGGGTGTTGAGGGTGAGAGACGCGTTGATGCTGGGAGCATGGCACTGGCTGGCCTGTAGAAAGAAAAGTGGTGTTTGGGAGTAGGAGAGGGCGCAGAGGAGGGAAGTGCTGGGGTGAGGAGGACATTGATGGTGGAAGGGAGGTACGAAACATGACGCCCTCAGCAGGGTATTGCTGCCGTGACGCACAAACCAAACGACTGGCTCGCCCCATCCACAGCAGCATCCCTGGCATCAACCATCAGCAGGTTAGTCGTGAGGGGCGTGCCTCCAAAGCTCCACCCACCCACACCCACACCCACACCCACACCCACACCCACACCCACACCCACACCCACACCCACACCCACACCCACACCCACACCCTGCCCACACCCATACCCACACCCATACCCACACCCACACCCATACCCACACCCATACCCACACCCATACCCACACCCATACCCACACCCACACCCATACCCACACCCATACCCACACCCATACCCACACCCATGCACATAAGCTCCCTGTGCGCTCACCAGCGACTGACTAGAGCCAACTGCAGCAGCATCCCTGGCATCAACCACAGCCAGCCCAGCCGTGAGGGGCGTGCCTCCGAAGCTCCACCCCGATAGCACTAGTGCTTACAACCATACCCACACCCCAACCATACCACCTACCAGCGACAGACTGGCACCATTCGCAGCAGCATCCCTGGCATCAACCACCGGCAGGTCGGTCGTGAGGGGCGTGCCTCCAAAGCTCCACCCTGATAGCACTAGTGCTGACCTCCCTGCCTCCTCCGGTGCTTCAGGTGAAAGGCTCCCTGTCCCGGCCAAAGAACTTTCAGTCGAAGTGCTGCCAGTCAGAAAGCTCTCGGTAAAAGGAGTCGCGACGAAGGTGCTGGCAGGTTCGACAGCAGCGGTAGCAGCAGGAGAAGCAGAAGAGGCAGGGGCAGGAGGGGCAGAAGAGGAGGGGGCAGGGGAAGCGGCAGAAGCAGCAGCAGGTGTATCGGAGTTGGTGTTGGTGGTGGTGGTGTTAGGAAGCGCAGTGATGGTAAGATTGGCCATGAAGTCTCGACCCATGGTGCTGCCACAGGGGTAAAACGTGGATGAGGTGGCACAAGGGGGAAAAGGCCTGGGTGTTAATATCAATTATGATGTACCTAAAGTAATGATGAAAAGTGCAGGGGTTGTTGGAAATAGACGGCTCACCTGGCCCCAATGGTGAGGTACCACGGCGACGCGTTGCTTATGGTACCCACAGCCTTGGATTGGAGGAGGTGGGAGACGCATTGAGGGGTGGGGTGGGGTGCCACCTTCACATTGCGATGTGCCAGTGAAGGTGAGCTGTGGGTGTTGGAGAAAGGAGCCTCACCTGGCGCCAACGGTGAGGTACCACGGCGATGCGTTGCTTATGGTGCCAACAGCCTTGACAGAGGAAGGTGCTCCGGAGTTTCCAGCTGCCATCGCCACGAACACCCCGGCCTGAGGGACGGAAGAGCATAAAAGACCTGGGTGTATATTAGGATTCAGTAGAGATCTTTTTTTTTTTTTTTTTTTTGAAGCAATCGAAACGCCAACTGGGGCTGTGCAGCAGCGTGAAAAGGGACCTACCAGAGCTATGGGGGGGGGCAGCAGAAGCAGACACCCGGACACCCAGTAATCATCACTCTGATAAGATCATCGCAACACAGGACTTACTTTGGCAGCATTGAGATAAGCAATGTCAGAGAAGTAATTCGGAATGCTGCCCCCGAGGGACAGCGACAGCACATCCACGCCGTCCGCCACGGCAGTATCCACTGCCGCCCGGATATCCGAGTCCATGCCGGCCGCCCCCATAACCCACCCCCCCCCCTCCCTCCTTCCCCTTCCCCCCTGTAAGGTCGTTCCACTCTCTACTGATCAAGCCCATTGCTCCATTGTGAAACAAGGGAGGAGAGGAGGCAAGAGGGCACCCATCTCACCTTGGCAGCATTCAGGTAGGCAATGTCTGCAAAATAGTTGGGAATGCTGCCACCCAGCGACAGCGACAGCACATCCACGCCGTCCGCCACGGCAGTATCCACTGCCGCCCGGATATCCGAGTCCATGCCGGCCGCCCCGCCGTCCTCCATGCGCCAGAGCGCCTTGTACATGGCGATTCGCGCCCGCGGCGCTACTCCGCTCGCTGCCCCGTAGCTGCGGCCATGCATCTCCACGCTGACGTTCGCGTTGCCCACTGCCGCACTGGTAGGAATTAGGAAGAGAAAGAGAGAGCATAAAAAACAGCTTTTGAGGCGCCTCAAAGGCCACCCTTGATGAGCCACCGTCCGCCATGCGCCACAGCGCCTTGTACATGGCCATGCGCGCCCGCGGCGCCACGCCACTCACTGAGCCGTAGCTTCGCCCATGCATCTCCACACTCACGTTGGCGTTACCCGCAGCAGCTCTGTTGGATTTGGGGGAGGGGGAGAGGTGGAGAGGGATGAGCAGGTGGAGCAGGGAGGAGACGCCCCGCCGTCCTCCATGCGCCACAGCGCCTTGTACATGGCCATGCGCGCCCGCGGCGCCACACCACTCACTGTGCCGTAGCTGCGCCCATGCATCTCCACACTGACGTTCGCGTTGCCAGCTGCCCGTTGCCATCCTGGGGCGACATGAAATCCAGGGACTCGGAAACGCTGCCCTGATCCATGCACACCATACCACGCTGAACCATACAGTACTGCGCTGTACCATGCCATATCCCACACCCATGCATTGACTCACCACGAGCCACATGAAATCCATGGACTAGGAAACGCTGCCCTGATTCGCCCGCACACATTACCGTACCATACAAGACCGTACCGCACTGTACCATACCATACCATCCACTCACCCCGCACACCACGAGCCATGCCCATTGCCATCCCGGGGCGACATGAAATCCAGGGACTCAGAAACGCTGCCCTGATTGGCCAGCAGCCCCGCCACGAAGTAGCGCGCCCCCACCAGCTTGCCGTTGCACACTGTTTCAGGGAAGTCGTCTGTTACTGTGCACCCTCCCCGCCAACCAGAAGGGGGCGGGCCGTACGGGTCTGATGGCTGGACGGGAGGGAGGTGGGGAAGGGGGAAGGCGGAAGGGATGGAGTCAGGTCAAGCGCGCCCCCACCAGCTTACCGTTACACACTGTTTCAGGGAAATCGTCCGTTACTGTGCAGCCTCCCCGCCAACCAGAAGGGGGCGGATCGTACGGGTCTGGCGGTTGGGGGAGAAGGGGGCGGAGGAGAGGGAGGGTTAAAGCAAGCGGGAGAATATAAGGTGAGGAGAGGGCGAACAGGGGGTGGAAAGGAGTGAGGGAGTGGATGTGTCAGCGGGTACGCATGGAGGGAAAGGGGGAAGGGTGGAAGGTGGAGGAGGAGGTTACGAGAAAGGGGAAAAGGGCTGTGTTGCACTTACATCGTCTGCAAAAGAAGGATGTTCCGGCCATATTCCAGAGTCCACCACGCCTATAATCACATCCTCGCCTGCCCGACTCTGCCCGCCATTTGCTGCCCACAAGCTGTCAGGCAGCTTCAGAAAAGTTAGCGAATCCACTGTGAGGCCACGGACCTGCCAGGTTTCAAGCAGTAAAGGAAATTCCCAAAAGTGATATAACCAGACATGCAAACAAAAAATCAGTACGTTTCAGAAGAAATCTTCCTTTCTTCTGTATTGGTGAATACATTTCACAATGTAGTGTACCTTTTCATTCGTGTACACTTACCATTCGGTCCTCCTCCACCGAGGCCACAGCAGGATGCCGCTTCAGCCGACGTGCTTCCGCTTCCGTCAGCGATACAGCAAGTCCGTTAAGCGTGTAAGTGTAACTGTGCAACACCGCAGAAGCGGGAACCCGAATATCCGCTAATAACCGTCGTTGCGAATTTCGCAGGAAGCGGACGAAAGCTCGCACGTTCGGCGCGCGAACATCTGGCCGTCTGGGGCGAAAGCGACCCACGAGACAATTTACCGAACCCCCTCTCGCCCCCCTCAACCGTTGTGGTTGCGTTGCTTGAGATTCACCCAAGCCTCCACGCAGATTCCTTCCCACCGTTGCACTCTCCTCTCTCGACGCAGTGTCAGTATCTATGGGGACAAACTCTCGGTTACCATCGCTAACGTCGCTAACTGTGTCGTCAAATTCGCCTACGCTATCATCGTCGCCCGGCGGAGCGGTCGCGGGAATCCCAGGAATTCCACCGTGGTAATTGAGAACAGGAGGGGCATTTCGCAGATACACCATGTACCCTCGCCGAATGCCACCCCGTGCTGCTGCTGCTGCTGCTGCTTCTGGGTCTACTCCTCCTGCTCCTTCTGCTGCTACTTCTGCTGCTGCTGCTGCTGCTCTTACTCCTCCTGGTCCTGCCCATACGTGGGAGTGCGCGGAAGGGACGGATTATGGTGGAGTGAGATGGGTCACAGGGGAGGAAAAATCACGAGTGTGGCAGGGAGGGATGTTAGAAATCTGGCTGACTCATACCAACCGGGGACGATGATTCGAGCCAATTCGAATGGATGAAACGGGCTGATTCAGGAAGTGTGTGCAGAATCGCATCACTACTATGATAGTAATGAGCGGAGCCGGAAGGGTAAAGAAAGAACCCGGAAGAGAATATCCGGCGAAAACTAGGCGACGCGGCTTTAAGTGATGTCTAGTTTTGAGGCGCCTCAAAACAAGGGTAAAGGAAGAACCCGGAAGAGAATATCCGGAAACTAGGCGACGCGGCTGTATATGTGATGTTCGATTCTCCCTATACCTTGGGATGAGCGGTCAGCAGCGGGACTCGAAGGAGCTACTAGGAGTAATGCGAGGCAGACGACAAGTAGCTGGGGGACGCGAAGCGGTTTTCGACACTTCCCAAAAGGGTCATCTGCTCCGCGAGACAGATTTCGACACAGCCATCTGCGGCTCGCGACGTAGCGACGGGGCATCGCGTTCAATCTCAGGTTGTATCTACAGCCAGTATGACCAACTTAATGCGAAGAGAATTCGTGAGACAGGCGTATGGACATCGCGATGTGGAAACCGAGGGCCAAGAGAGGCTTGCAGCTGCATGTCTGAATTCAATGGTGCTTGTCTTGAGAGATTACGCGAGACTGTGAATGACAGGATTTCGAGCTAAACCACCTAACGACAGAACTATGCTCCACAGTTGGAGCGGATTCGGGAGGGTGAGACCGTGCGACGAGATTCCGTCGAGAGACGAGAAACAAAAGCCCGGATCTGCGAATGGATTCGAGTTAAAATATAGTTCTGGGAGTGTGTCGCACTGTCGGTGCTGTCTGCTTAGCTTTCGGTGTGCTTTTGCTTGCGAAGTTGTGATATGCTACTTTTGTCTGGTCTGGACATTTGCTGTGGGAGGGGAGGTGGATTTGGGGCGAATTCTGGGCGCCCCAGAAATCTGAAGACATTTTCGGGGCGGTGCCGCTCGCACCGAGGTTGGCTTGGGGAAGGAGGGACGTGCGACGCGAACTGCACGAAAATCCACCGACGCTTGGGCGAAAACCGAGTGCTAAGGTTCGACGAAAGCGAAACGACG
Organism: Closterium sp. Yama58-4; assembly: GCA_947470075.1. Taxonomy (NCBI): domain Eukaryota; kingdom Viridiplantae; phylum Streptophyta; class Zygnematophyceae; order Desmidiales; family Closteriaceae; genus Closterium; species Closterium sp. Yama58-4. Next base: position 458,990 of record CANIUD010000184.1, on the reverse strand, counting down.
TGGTAACACGACTATCAGGGAGTGAGCCTCGTGCGTTTCTGAGTTGGGCCGCTCTGACAAACGAAATTTGTTCATCGCCAGGGTTCGCACGAGTCATGGACATGCAGCCCTGACTCGGAAGATCTGTTATTGTTCATAACTTCAGACAAAACAAAGAATTGCGACAAACACAAACAGAAAATACTTGCATTAATCCTGCACAATTCCGTTTCTCCCTAGTTGCAGTGTGATTCAATATAAACATGTACCTTACAATTTGGCAGTACAAGAAGCTTCCAAATTTACGTATAAAGGGGTGCTAATTGCACATGGAGATGGCAAAAGTACCCTGGATTCCAGGTCCTCCACCATCTACCTCCCACCACCTTATTCAACACACTCTGGACCAGCATTTCCTTATCACCTCCACTTCCCAAGCTCCATAATGCCACGCCACCTTGCGGGGGGTGTATACCACACGACATACTCCTTCCACCACCCAACAAGGCTGCCAGCCTACTACTCCTTCCCTTCTGCTGCACGGTCTCCTCTACACAGCACCCTTCACCTCAAGCACCATCAGCACTGCATAGCACCGCTCCCGGCACTCAGAATAGCACCGTGCGTAGTGCAATTGGCATATTAACAGTGTGTCCATGCTCATCCACCAGTCTAAGCGACCCAAACAGAAACGACCTCACAACCTTCTTCGCCTTTAGAATCATCGTGATCCGCTGCACTTCCCCCGGACCAATCGTAAACTGGCTCGGCGTCACCCGAACCTGCACGTCCGATGGCACCCGAACCTTCACAGTGTACGTCGACGGCTGGTCAAACACGTTTCGAACCGTGCGCACAATCTTCCTCCCGCGAACCGACAGCCGTGAGATCGAGATCGTTGGACGGTTGAGATTCCACGGCTTGCGCGCCCGAATCCCCTTCAGCCCCGGAAACGCGTGCTTCGTCTGCTGGAAATTCCGGCTCGCGAGAAAATTCACATAATCGTTAAACCCTGAAGTAAGAGTCAACCCGGGGTTTAAGATTCTCGATGGGTCCACCTGTCCCGAGCCGTAATCCCACGGGGTGGCAACGTCCCCGTTTGCGCGTTTGATTGGCTGGCCGGCGTTGTTTACTGTAGATGCTGTAGTCATCATTGCTGACATCACCTGGGCGGGGGTCCAGCCTGGATTCTTCTGGATTAATAACGCCGCGATGCCGGCAAGATGTGGAGTAGCCATGGAGGTACCAGAAATGCAGTTGAATGTGGGAGGGTCGGTGGCTGCCGAAGCTGCGCTCTTGCCTCGGTACGACGACCAGAGCTGGAAACCCGGACCTACGATGTCCGGCTTTAAGATGTCGTTGGTTGGGAGGAAAGACGGGATCGGGAAGAGGGACGGGTTGATAGTTGGTCCGGTGGATGAAAAAAAGGCCATTTGGGGAGCGTTGGAGGAATTTGTGGTGGTGTATTCGCCAAGTGTCGCCACGGGATTGGCCGTCTGCTGCAGGTAATTTTTCAGCTGCCCGCCCACAGCGTTGGTCAGGTACAGGAGGGGCAGGTCGGTGAAAGGGAGCATGGGCATACTGTCTGTCTGGGGCGAGCCGCTAATGATGACAAGCGCTGCTGCCTTGTAGGCTGCGAGTGTGTTGATGGGGATTCCTGCAGGTCTGGAGGCTGACGGTTGGAACGTGCACACGATGATCCGACCAGCCAGCTTGGATTTGTCGATAGCCGTGATGTCACATAGAGCGGCCTGGTGGGTGCAGAGGGGGAAACGGAAACAGGTACATACAGGAGGGGCAGGTCGGTGAAAGGGAGCATGGGCATGCTGTCTGTCTGGGGTGAGCCGCTAAGGATGACAAGTGCTGCTGCCTTGTAAGCTGCGAGAGTGTTGATGGGAATTCCTGCCGGCTTGGAGGCTGATGGTTGGAATGTGCACACGATGATCCGCCCCGCAAGCTTGGATTTGTCGATAGCAGTGATGTCACACAGAGCGGCCTAGGTGGTCGTAAATGGGAAAGGGGGGGGGGGGGAAAGAGGGGCAAGGAAAAAGGGAGGATGGTTGGAAGGTGCACACGATAATCCGCCCCACTTGGAGTTGTTGATAGCAGTGATGTCACATAGAGCGGCCTGGGGGTTCACAAGGGCTAATGATTGGGGTGAGTAAAAAAAACAAAAAAAAAGGACTTGCAATAAGGACACGTGAGAGGGACGTGTAACTAACACAGACGCTTGAAAATGTTTGTGTGATAAGGACATGTCGAATGGACATGTATTTCCAAGACATGTGAACTGCTTGTATGATAAGAATATTGAAATCACTTTTGAGAATTCTCAAAAGTGATTTCGACATGTCGAATGGACATGTATACATGTAAAATGCTTGTGTGATAAGGGCAATCACACAGACTTGTAACAAGGACTCAAAAGAAGGGCACGTGATTTGGAAATGTGGTAAGGGGATGTGATCATGGCACAGACCACGTGTTGAGGACACGTGATAAGAACATGATAAGAACATGTGATAGGGACCCATGATGAGCACATGTGAGACGGGCATGCGACTCACATCAGAAGCAGAGGCGCCAGGCCTGACAGCAGCAGCAGCCGGCAGCAGCACTTTATTGACCGTCTGTGCCGTGCCTCCAAAGCTCACTCCCTTCAACTCCACCCCGTTCCCAAGACTCAGCGTTGCATAGTACTGCCGACCAATAGTGCTGCGGGATGGGACAGAGTAACGAGCGGAGGGAGGGACGAGAGAAGGGAGTTAGTGTTCCCAGCTTGCAGCAGTGTGTGGCTGGGACTTTCATAAAAACTTTTCCTTCCCACAAAGTTTTTCCACCCGCACACCTTTCCTAATCCACCAGCTGTTCCTTACAGCACACATAAGCACACCTTTCCATTTCAACGAGTGTTCCTCTCAACTTACGTTGCACCAACTGTCAGGTACCACGGAGAAGCGTTGATGAGCGTGCCCAGCACACGTCCTGTTACTTGAGTACACGTTACTAGGAAATGCAAGGCGGAGAGGGAGACTTACGTTGCTCCCACGGTCAGCTTCCACGGAGCAGCGTTGCTGAGCGTGCCCAGCACGCGCATGGAAGAGAACACCTCAGCAAACCGCAACACACCTCTTCACCGAGTGTTCCTCTCAACTTACGTTGCACCAACAGTCAGGTACCAAGGAGCTGCGTTGCTGAGCGTTCCCAGCACGCGCATGGGGGAGGGCGGCCCCGCGTTACCTGCTGCTAGCGCCACAAACACCCCCGCCTGAGAGGGTGGAGTGGGGTGGAGTGGGGTGGAGTGGGGTGGGGCGGGGTGGGATGGCGTGGGGTGGGGTGGGAATGAGTAAGCAGTGGATTGTGCATGGGAGAGGACGGCCCCGAGTTGCCTGCTGCCAGCGCCACAAACACTCCTGCCTGCCAGCATTATTGTGGGTGAGTGGGAGTAGGCTGGCGGAAAGAAAGGGGAGAGAGAGGGGAAGGGGGGGAGGAGGGGGGGGGGGGGGGGGGGGGGGGGGGGGGGAAGGGGGTTTTCCAAACGTTGGAAGAAAAAAAAGGTTTTCTGCCAGAGAGATCCAAGTCCTTGTAGAGCCCAATCATTCATCTTGGGATCCCCACATTTGCATTCATGCAGGGGATGATGCCAGACAAATGCTGGGGAAAAATGTCGTTTGAGTCGACTCAAAAGTCACCTCATTTGCATTCATGTAGGGAATGATGCCAGACAAATGCTGGGGAACAGACCCCCCCAGGGAGAGCGAGAGCACGTCCACTCCATCAGCCACGGCTGTGTCAACGCTCCCCCCTCCTTTGGGCCCTTGGGATTGTCCCCATTGCCTCACCTTGGCAGCATTCATATAGGGAATGTCTGAAAAATACTGGGGCACTGATCCCCCCAATGAGAGAGACAGCACATCCACTCCATCAGCAACAGCGGTGTCAACAGCAGCGCGGATATCAGCGTTGGTGCCCGAAGCACCGCCGCCCTTGACGACCCAGAGCGCCTTGTACATGGCCACGCGCGCGCGAGGAGCAACGCCGCTCGCTGTGCCGTAGTTGCGGCCGCCCATCACCACGCTGATGTTGCCATTGCCCGCTGCCGCTCTGTGAAGGGGGGGGGGGGGGGGGGGGGAGGGCGGAGGTGGGGATGGTGGAGGGTAAGGTGGGGTTGGGGGGTGAGAGAGCGCCTTGTACATGGCCACGCGCGCCCGTGGCGCCACTCCGCTCGCTGTGCCGTAGTTGCGGCTGCCCGCTGCCGCCCTTCACCACGCTGATGTTGCCATTGCCCGCTGCCGCACTGATGGGCGGGAAGGGGTTGAGACGGGTTGAGAGGGGTGAAACAGAGGTAAGTACAGGGGTGCCACTCCGCTCGCTGTGCCGTAGTTGCGGCTGCCCTTCACCACGCTGATGTTGCCATTGCCCGCTGCCGCTCTGATGGGTTGGGAGGGGTGGAGAGGGATGAGAAGGTATGGTGAAGGACAGGGAGAGAAGCTGCGGCCGCCCATCACCATGCTGATGTTCGCATTGCCCGCTGCCACTCTGATGGGTTGGGAGGGGTGGAGAGGGCAGGGTGAAGACGCGGCCATCCATCTCCACACTCACTTTCGCATTGGCTGCCGCCGCTCGGATAGGAAAAAAAAAAAAGAAATGACAGTAGTTTACATGTGGGAGGGGGAGGGAAGAGGGCCGATCAAATTTTCAAACTCACGCACGGGTTTTAAACAGGAAAGTGAGAGGAGATGGGTGAAGGGGAGTGAGAGAAGGGGGTGAAGTGAAAGGGGAGTGTGAGGACATGTGAGGACGCTCTTATTCCCAACACCACTCACCCCGAACACTACATGTTCTCGGGCATTTTGAAACCCATAAGTGATATCAAAACACCCTCACTCACCCCGAACACCATGTGCCGTGCCCGTCGCCATCTCGGGCAGATGAAAAGTCGTTGATTGGATCCACGCTCTGCCCGGACTTGCGGAACCCACTGTTGAAGAACTTTGCACCAATGAGTTTGCCGTTGCAGAGCGAGGCTGGGAAGTCCGCCGTTTCTGCGCACCCGCCGAACCAGCGGTCCGGGACCGGACCGTAGGGGTCTGCAGGCTGGGGAATGGTGGGATGGGAAAGATGCACGAGGGAAGGGGGTAAGGTTGAAGCAGATGCACAAAAAGGAGGGTGTTGTGGGTGAAGCAAAGGTAGGAGGGAAAGTGGTAGTTGTAAAGGGGAGCAGGAGAAGGACAAGAGAAAGAAGTAATTATACTGCTTACCGTGTTCGCAAAAGAAGGGTGTTCCGGCCAGATTCCCGAATCAATCACGCCTATAATCACATCCTCGCCCGCGCGGCTCTGCCCCCCGTTTTCAGCCCACAGGCTGGTCGGCAACTTCAAGAAAGTCGGCGAGTCTACAGTGAGCGCGCGAACCTGCCCAACAAAAAAGGAAAAATTATCGCAAGCGGGGCAGCATAATCAGGGACGACAAAGGAAAAGGAAGAAAGATAACTGTCAGCAAACGGGGGAATATTTGGCCGCAATATGCGCAGCTTCGGAACATCTTCTTGCCCACTATTTTTGTAATTCTCAACCCTACCGCTCCCCGAACCTTTTCAGACTCCCCCACTCTCTCTTCCCCGTCTGTCCCCGCTAGCTGTCTTCCGCTTTTCCCCCCTCCCCTGCTATCTCGCCTGCTTCCACGCGTTCACCCCTTCGTTCCTCCTCTCTTTTGGAATAATCGCTCTACTCACTGGTCTCTCATTCTCTCACTCACCGGTTTGTCTTCTTAGCACGATCCAAGACACGGCAGGATGCTGCTTCAGCCGTTGCGCTTCCGCGGCCGTCAGCGATACAGCGAACCCGTTAACCGTATACGTGTAGCTCTGGAACATCCGCGACGGCGAGATGTTATTCTTTCGCAAAAATTGCCGCTGCGAATCTCGCAGAAAGTTTACGAATGCTTTCACATTCGCCCGCCGCACGTCCGCGCGCCGCTTGATTCGATCCGCAAGCCGCCGTATCGCTTTCGTGATTGTACCGAAGCGAGGGGGCACAGCGGATGTGCTGCTAACGGTGGCGAGTCGGGCCGCACTGAGCCCTTGAAGCGTCGCGGCTGCCAGCGTGATGTTTGTAGCGCTGCTGTCGCCAGCTGTAGCGCCGCCGGTGGAAGCGCCGCCAGCTGTAGCATCACTTGGAGAAGGAACCTCAGTTGAATCCGTTCCCCCGCCGCCTCCTCCTGCTCCGGTTCCTGCACCCCCCGCAGGAATTTCACCTGAATTTCCACCTGAGTCACCCGACCCGCCAGTTGAACCGCCATCCGCACCGCCACCCGAACCGCCACCTGAAGCGCCACCTGAACTGCCACCTGAACCGCCACCTGAACCATCGACCGGAGCGCTATCGTCGTCATCCGCATCAGTGGGGCTGCTCTCGGGGTCGTTGTCGTCTAGCTCCGGCGCGGTCGCCGCCAGCCCCGCCACGCCGCCGCGGTAGTTGAGCACCGGCGGCACCGCCGCCAGGTGCACTATGTACTGCTTGCGCAGGGGCACCGCGGCTTTCGCGCGCGTAGCTGGGGAGAGGGAGGTGGGGAAGGTGGGAGTGAGGGAGGGGGAGCGGGGGTGCAGCGGAGTTAGCGGAACAGTCACCTGGTGCACTATGCACCCTTGCGCACAGGCGCCGCGGCTTTGGAGCCCGCTGGAAGGGTTAGAGGGGAAGGGGCGGCAGTGAATATGCTACGTCTGCTGCGTTAGTCAACTGGCGCATAGTAGTAAATGAAATAATCAATCTTCTTTGCACAACCGCCAGTAGTAGTTGATAGTAGGAGCCTTTACCCGTTTCGGTCTCGGTCCCCAATCCCGTACCTCCGGCCTGCGACGTCGGGAGTCCTCCTGCGACGAATGCCACCAAGCAGACGACGGCCAGCCATCTCAACACCATCGTCGCCGACCGTTTCGCACGATCGCTAGGCGACACGTTCCATCGCACGCCGGTCGCCCACGTCGCTGTGCGTGAGCAGGCGATCGTGCGACACATCGCCCTGTCTCGACCTTCCTCCAAAAAGGAGCCGAGATCCTCAGAAGAGCAAGAATGTGTCAACCCTCTACAAGTCCGACACCTTCTTACTAGTACAACTCTACACTGGACCGAAAAGAATTTGTACTGTAAGCTCGTGGCACCACGGAAGGAGAGCACTAAGACCAATCCACCTGATAAATGTATTCAATGTGTTTTCGGAGTCCCTATGTCAGGGCTGCTACGTACAATTGAGCCTACTTTATACATACGCTAGAGCAGTGAAAATCGCGGAGCACGTGGAGGTTCTCAACCGGCACGTTCTAAGGCCAATGATAGCGTCCAAGCCGTGCACTACGATGCGCCGTCGACTAACGAGCACCGTAAGAACCGTTTCTATAGCGCGACTGACGAGGTCTGCTAGCAGTTTGAGCAGATGGCGAGAAGTGGGGGACTTGCGATAGCGAGGTGTGGGAGAGGACTAAGCGTCTTTCCGTAACGTATATGAAAGGACGCTCGGATAAGAGGAGAGACTTCGGATGGTCTCGCAGCGACGCTCTGAACGGGAACACTCGGAGTAGAGCAACGAAGTCGAAGGATCTTTGGGGTGATGGGAGGAGCCTCGAAACGTGCAAGTCCCTAGTATTGATCAGCAGACGGGAAGCTAGGGTTTGATGGGAAGCGTTGCACTTTAAATTAACGGTCGAGTGGTCTGTAGCTGAGCTGCTTCTGCAGCTGCTGGGAAACCGATAATATGTATGATGAAGATGGGTCGGCGATACGCTATCAACCTGTCGGTGTCCCCAATGGATGTATCGTCTTTGGTTTTAGCTCAAGGTTTTGGCTGCAATTTGTAAAATTCGCGGGAGATTAGGCGGCAAATCAGGGGACGAGACGAGAACCGTCAACTGGTGGTCATTGGCGATTGGCTAAAAGTCGGTGGCATGGTGGTGGTTAGGTGCACGGATGCTATGCGGTGGGGGCTGGGACTGAAATCAAAGAAGCTACACTTCTTGCAGTGGGATGGTGGAATTGCGGTGGCGCGCGAGGGGTGAGCCATGAATGAGGCGCGGCATCATGAAACGTGGCCAGGTCAAGTCAACAAACATACAACGGTAATGTGATACACAAGGGGGCGAAAACTAGAGAGGAACAGCATCAATGAGCAGATAATCCCTGTGGAGATGGAATTCGGTGGAGCTAGTGGGTCGGGTCGGAAAGTTGGGAAAGGCGGAAGCGCGCGAATTTCATATTGTGAAGAAATTTGGCGTGTGGTGCGCTTCGGATTCGACACTCGTTAGGGTGGAGGCACGGGACGGAGGGGAGGAGACAGCTGGTCCGGAAAGCCGTGGCTATCAATTGTTCGGTTCGGAACCGGTTTCGCTCGTCCGAACCAGTGAATTCATGTCTCGACGGCTGGTACGACAAGCACCAAATACAGTTGCGAATTGAGAGTCTGGTCTGGATGTTGTCACGCGTCGTCGAGTTGTCGGTGCAATTATCGCCCAGACCACGAGGCTAGTCCAAGTAGCCTATCAGTGAAGCGCAACGTGAACTGCTGCGACAGATTGATGACGGTGATTTGAGGGGAACAAATAGCGGAAGGAAGACTTCCCGCCACTGATTTTGATACGGAAAAAGCTGCGTGTATGAACTTCGTAACACTGCTATAAAGCGAATGCCAGGTAATTTGAACACTTTGAATCCACCACATATGCTGCTATATTAGCTTATCAACATACAACCCTTGCAACTTTGAAAGTTTGATGTGGTTTTAGTGTGTAACAATTGCAGTGAATCAGTTTCCTAATCCCCTCTGAACCTCACTATCCCCTTCCGTCCTCTTCTAGCCTACGTCGTTCCTTGCCACCCATTCAACTCGGCTGTTCCAGAGCGGAAACTACGGTCGGTAACCCCCAAGATACCAAGTGTGAGAAGTCAGTAGCTTGTTGCCACCACTACTACACCCCACCCACGCCACCAACCACCACCGTACCATTCTTTGAATAGAAGCAATCGTGGTCTTATTGCACGCAAATAAAAAGGGCAGGATATACACGACGTCACGGCTCGTTCCTGCTCCTATACGGTGAAGCAACAACTCGTTATAATATTGCGGAAGTGGAGGGTCAGATGCAGTCACCAGACCTTGCCTGCACTGCCCGTCCAGTGTTGACTGCGGCAGGGTTAGGTTAGGTAACCTTGCTGCCGACATTACCAAACACTGTTTCTCCAATAAGTTCCCTCTTTCCCAATATCCCGGACTCTCCCTCATCACTGCCCCAATCCTCAAAAGCGGTATAGTCTCTTATTTCACCGGAACTTTGTTACCGCCAAACTTTGCCTCCACTCCCAGCACGGCCACCGTTCACTGCACCAGGGACAGGCAACCCACTGCTGCCACTGTACTGTGAAATCATGCTGGTACTCCCCACTCCCCTTACCCCTCCCCCCCTCTACATCAACTCCCTACCCTTCAAAGGCAGTCTAAGTGTGAAAGCTTATCTCGCTGAAACCTTGCTATCGCCAGACCTTGCCTCCACTCCCAGAACGGGCGCTGATCACTGCAACCGGAACAGGCAACTGACTGCTGCCACTGTACCGTGGAATCATACTTGTACGGTACTTCCCCCTTCCAGTATAAGTCGTAGTTCGCTGGAACCTTGCTACCGCCAAACCTTGCCTCCACTCCCAGCTCGGACACCGTTAACAGCAGCAGGAACAGGGATTTTGCTGCTGCCACTGTACCGTGGAATCATACTGGTACTTCCCACAGACTCCTCCCCCCCTGACTCGCCCACATCGTTCCCCCCACTCCCCCACGATACTCCAGACTTGCAATTCTCATCCATGTATTCACCACTCCCGTCTAGCCCATCCGCTCTGCTCCTCCCCCCTCCGCCTCCCCCTCCCCCGCTTCCGGTTCTTCCCCCTCCCCCGCCCCCCCCCGCGCCTGCTTTTCCAGGGCTACGCGGGGAGCTGCAGATGGAGGAGCGTTCGGAGTTGAGGCGGGCGGAGGAGGCGGGGGAGGGGATGAGGGAAGGCGGATGTGTCAACTGCTGCTTCTGCACCTGCTGTTGCTGCTGCTGTTGCTGCTGCTGCCGCTGCTGCTGGGACTGCAGCTGCTGGGGTGCAGCAGCACCACCAGCTTCTCCTGTTGCAGAGGGGTTCACCTGATAAAACGACTCCCTCTGCCTCAGCGGCGACTGTTGCAGCTGCTGCTGCTGAAGCTGCTTGGCCGAGGAATGAATGAGCCCACCAGAAGCTTCCGACTGTCTCCGTGCTGCTGCTGTTGCTGCGGTGGCTGCTCCCGTGCCTGCCCCAGGAATCCTACTCCCAGAAAAACCTTCCCGCCCATTCATACTCCTCGCGGACGGATTATCAGCTCGGGATGGGGACAAGCACAGGCCGCCCCGGGCCCCTGGGAACTGGTGGTTTGCTGTAGACGGCAAGTCCTGGTAGGAGTAGTCTACTGGTAACTCAAACGGATCTGCCACTTTCGAGGATGGCGGAGGTGGGGTGAGGGAAATGTGGGCCTGGAGTGGGTTTGAGTAATTCTGAAACTGCTGCTGTTGCTGTTGCTGCTGGTTGTGGCAGTGGGCACGTGTGGGTGTGGTTCCCCTGTTTGGGCCCTGCTTGGCTGTACTGCCTCCTCCTGTACCCGCTAAGGAGTGCCGCGCTGCCGCCCTTTGCCTGGCAGTCGAACCAGACATGGTGTTAGTGATTTTGTTCATCATGGCGAGCTGCTCCTCCAACCTGGCATGGGGTGGTTAGGGTGGCACGAGGGAGAATGGATGAGGAAGGAAGAGAATCTAAGAATAATAAGGGTCCCACCAGACATGGTGCTGGTGATCTTATTCATCATCGCGAGCTGCTCCTCCAGCCTGGCATGGGGTGGTTGGAAACACGAGGGAGAATGGCTGAAAATAGAGAAAGTGTGAGGAAGAAATGGACCCAAACACGGTCCTTATACGCGTTCTCGCGAATCCTCAGAGGGAAATCAAAGCGCTCAGATCGAACCAACTTGAGCGCAGAAAGCAGATGCAGAACTGTACCCTGTTTTCACTTACCTTGGCTTTTCTTGGTACAATGCGATGCCGTGGTTCCAGTACGTGTCCCGTGGAGGATCCCAGGCCCCACATGCACTAGTCCCCAAATTTGACTTACCTCGTTTTTCTTGGTACAACGCGATGCTGTGGTTCCAGTACGTGTCCCGCGACTTGCGCGCAGCCACCAGCTCCGCCTCGAGGTTCTCTTTCTCCCGCTTCAGCATCTCGCTCGCCTTACCTCGTTTTCTCTTGGTACAATGCGATGCTGTGGTTCCAGTAAGTGTCCCGGGACTTGCGCGCAGCAACCAGCTCGGCCTCGAGGTTCTCGTTCTCCCGCTTCAGCATCTCGCTCGCCGCCTCCGCCTCCTCCAACCGCTCGCACAACGAGCTGCAAACCGGAAAAAGGAAACACATGAACTGAGACGATTTTTGAGGCGCCTAAAGAATCGCCGCCTCCGCCTCCTCCAACCGCTCGCACAACGAGCTGCAATCAGAATCTAGGAACCACATGACGAGCTGAATGCACTGTTCTCGAATGCACTCTAAATCTGAGTCGCTTATGAGAATTCCAGAAGCGGGTGTAGCAAGCTCAGTCGCCTTGATTCAACCGCCGTGCCGTCTCTGTCTTTCAACAGAGACTCTTTCTCCTGCGAAATCGCATCCACGTCTTCTTCTAATCTTCGGAGCACGTCCTCAAGCTCCTTGTTCTTCTGCATCAGCGCCGCCTCACCTGATTTCCACCGCCTCACCTGGATTCAACCGCCATGCCGTCTCTGTCTTTCAACAGAGATTCTTTCTCCTGCGAAATCGCCTCCACGTCTTCCTCTAATCTCCGGAGCACGTCCTCAAGCTCCTTATTCTTCTGCATCAGCGCCGCCATATCCGCATCCGACAGCACCCGGTCCTCCTCCCTCACCGCCGCCATGGCCGAGCGCGCCTCGCGCTCCTGCTGCAGCAGCTGCAAGAGACGCACCGACGCCTCCTTTTCGCGTTGAAGGCTCTCCTCTGTTATCGCGAGCTGACGGAAAGATGGGCGGGAATTTCCAGCAAGATGTATAGGCTGAAAGGTTTAACTCCCCAAACACCACCCTGGAAGTGTTAGACATTCAGGAATTGAAGTACTGTGAAGCGAATCAATCGTCGCAACTCTTTGATCATGCCTACCTGTGTTCTTAGTGACGATATTTCCTTCTCCTGCTCCTTATTAGCGTTCTCTAACTGCTCGACTCGCGACTCCAGCTCCAGAACCAGGTCCATCTCCTGAGTCGCGAAGGCCGCGTCGTCTAGCTTTCGTAAATACTCCATCGCCATCTTAATTCCAGCGAGGTTCGTTATAATGCGTCTATTACCCGCTCAACGTAAGCTAATCTCTGACACCATGTGAGTAACCAAACGATGAAATAATGCGGGTAACTGAAGCTTACTTCAGGAGCAAGCGAGATTTTAAAAAAGCTGCCGAGAATAACCAGTTAGAGCACCTGATGGTGGAATTGAACGCTCCGGCAAAATCTAACAAGCACGGAGTCGGACGCCAGGAAACGAGGAGGTCGCTTTCATCTACCCGTACGCCAAACAAGGTTCCGCTTCAAGAAAAACGTCAATTGACTGCTTACGACGACACTAAAGCGCCGATGTTCGGGCCTTGTACAGTCTCCAAATGTGAAGGCAAAGAGTGATGGATTCTGGCTGGACCCCAAATTTCCTTCTGAACAACAACGTACTGTGCCGGATTTTGCCTCTTCCTCCACCGCGCCCGAGTCCCTCGAGCGAACCAGCACAAACCTGCGTTTTGCCCCCTCAGCTTTTGGCAAGCTTGACCATGGTGGGTCACAAGTACTCCTAATTTAGCTAGTAGAACCACTTTTCACCATGCCTCACCGTACAGCGCCTACTAATGCTTGGAACTTGGAGGTTGACGGGATGTTCTTTTTCCGAAGTTGACGCGCTTCGCGCCAGATGGTCCTTGTTGACGGAGATGCATCAGCCCAGCCGAAACATCAACGGCTCGAAAAATGCACGACTCGGCCAACGGACAATTTGGACGACAAATCCGATGCCCACCTCACAACTCGTTTCATGGAGGATTCGATTGCTTTATCCCGCGTTTAGGCCACAAAATACATTTATTCATAGCATAAGCAGAACGCGTCAACTTACACATTGTGTGATTTCATCACCACTTGCTATCACTACACCGTTACACAAAAGGTTATATTTAGCTCTACCCAGCGGCCTCGTATTATCCTTTCTTTGCAGGTCGCCTCACGTATGATTTATTTGGATCTTCGGCTCGCATGGCTGGAGGTTTGAGCTCACCCTTTGCTTTCTGCAAGTACCGGATGGCGTCAAAGGATGAGAACAAAAGCAAGTCACACTTAAATAAACCAAACAGATGATGGCAGTGGTTGTAGCGGTTGTGGCAGTGGTGGTGGTGGGGGAGGGAGGGGGGAGTGCAAAAAACAGATAGCTCGCCCTTTCTTAACAAGACCACAGGGTGGAAGGTTGAGCGAATGCATATCCGCTCAATTTGTAGATACGATAGGTGCATAGTAGCCCAATGGCGAGTGAGGTACGCTTGAGTGCAGGATGCAGGTGATATGGAGTCAAAAATAGTGTGGGCACAGCACAGCACAGCACAGCACACGGGATCACCTTATTGCCTTTCTTTTGAAAGTCTCTCCAGCTGCTGACCTGGCAAGGGGAGAGCATGCGAGAAATAGAGTGATACAAGAGGAGAATGAAAAGAGAAAAGGGGGCGGAAGGAACCATTTGACACAGAAAATCGAAGCGAAATCAAGAAGGCAGCCAAGAATCATACGTACGGATAATGGAAAAAAAAGCTCAGAAAAATCAGACGCAAAACAATCGAAACAATTCATGAAAGCTTGCCAACATCACTCACCCTCATCCCATTTGTCTATTCTTAACGCACCCGTGCCACATTTTAGTAAACCATGCTAGCACCACTCACCCTCGTCTCTCTAGTCTCCTCCCACTTCTGGGCGTGCTCCTTCTCCTTGAGTGTCTTCTCCTTCGTCTCCTCCTCCTCCTGCTGAATCTTCACCTCTTCCTCCTTTATCTGCTCCACATCCCACAGAGAAACATAAGATCAAACGTCCTGAAACCCTCAAAGCATAAAGGAACAAAAAACTCTATCCGTACTTAGAGGAAATTGAGATGCGTGTATCCTGGAAAACGTAAAGATACAGAATAGTGCGCCCCCGAGGTGACATTTGAGTTTACTCAAAAGTCACCTCTGGAAAACGTTAAGATCAGAATACTGCGCACCCGCTTTGAGAGTTTTCTTCGCCTCCATTCATTCGCTGTCAACAGCTCACGAGCCTTCAACCGCCACTGCTCCTTGAACTCTGCTGATGCTAGGAAGGCCGCCTCCTGTGAGTGAGCACAGGGATAGAAAGAACCACAAGAATCCTTTAACTCGAGTAAGACATGAAAGCATCACTTTCGAAGGCCCCTACGAAGCATCACAAAGAATCATCGCATTTTCCACTCTACGTCACACAATCCGTTTCCAGCCGTCCTTCCTTGCCGCTCCTTCGAACTCGACTAAAAACAAAGCGATTTCTGAGTCGACTAAGCCACTCCCCCCCGCCCCTCCTCGTACCTCCTCTGCTTTAGACAGCCCGTCTGCGGCCGGTTTGCCTTGCCTTTCCTTCTTCAACTTCCTCTTATGCTCCCTCAACACATCCTCTGGTGCTCACCGGGGGCGGGGTTGGGCGCAGAGAGAGGGGAAAGGGGTAAGGGGAGAGCGGGTTTGTTTCAAGCTGGCGCAAACGTTGGCTCTCTTTCTCAGCCTCCTAATGTGCTCTCACACAAAGAGGAAGCATACGTACATGTTCAACATCCTCACATTCTCAAGTCGCCTCAAACGCTGCCTCTCTTTCTTCTACTCCTCATGCGCCCTCTCAATACATCCTCCGGTTTTGGTCCTTTGAGTTCCTCAATACTCAAAGGCTCTTGAATTGAAGAAAAAAATTCACACGACTTAAGAACCCATGGCTGTTAGATTTCCAGTCTAAGCTAGCTTACATTTGGCAGCTGCCAACTGTGACGTGAGGTATCCCCACTCGTATCGTTAGGTCTCAAGGCAGACTTTAACTCACGTCTCAAAACACAAAGTTATACCTTTGGCTGCTGCAAATTGTGATGTGAGGTAACCCCACTCGTCTGCATTCAGAAGCTTCTCCTGTGCTTTCGCCACCACTGTGTGAGGGATTGGGGTGTGTGGGAAGGCAGTAGGGATACGACGAGAGTGAGGCAGCCAATGGTGGGACTGCCATCGGTCAATGAATGCCACAGCAGAGTAGATTGCACAGTTACATCAGAGATACGAATGCCACAGTACCTTCCCATTGCATACCTACCATCAAATGCTTCTCGTGCTTGAGGGTGCTTGCATTTGTCGGGATGAATCATAAGTGACACCTGTGAGAGGAATTTGGGTTGGGAGATGGGTTAAGAGACGTGTATTAAGTCGCCTGCAAAACAAGAAATGCTTCTCGTGCTTGAGGGTGCTCGCACTTGTCGGGGTGAATCATCAGAAACACCTGGGAGAGGGATGAAGGAGGCAAGCGAGAGGGATGAAGGTGGGGAGATGGGTTAAGAGACGTGTATTGAGTCGCCTGCAAAACAAGAAATGCTTTTCGTGCTTGAGGGTGCTTGCATTTGTCAGGGTGAACTATCAGAGAGACACCTGGCAGATGGGACAAGGTGGGGAGATGGATGAAGGTGTGGTGTGGCTGCAGAGATGGATGAAGGCGTGGGGTGGAATACTAAGGAGGAGTTGATACACCACTTCGGTTAGGGTTGTAACGAGGTTCCCTAGAAGTTGCCTCGCAACCCAGGTGCCATGCCTGTCAGCCAATAACAGCACCTTGCGGTATTGCTTCTTGACGTTCTCCACTTTGGCGTCAAACGACAAGTTTAGCTTGTGGCATTGTAACGAGGTGCAGCGTGTGGCATTGTCACGAGGTGCAGCCTGTGACATTGCGGTATTAGGAGGTCCTGTCAGCCAATACTCGCACCTTGCGGAATTGCATCTTCACGTTCTCCACTTTGCCGTCAAACGACAAGTTCAGCTTGTGACATTGTCACGAGGTGCAGCCTGTGGCATTGTAACGAGGTGCAGCTTGTGACATTGCGGTATTAGGAGGTCCTGCCAGCCAATACTCGTACCTTGCGGTATTGCTTTTTTACGTCCTCCTGTTTGGCGTCGAACGGCAGGTTCAGCTGCTCTTATTGAGTCAACTAAAAAATTGAATTCCTACCCACAAGGCAGCTGCCTGCCAGCCAATACCCATACCTTGCGGTACTGCTTCTTGACGTCCTCCTGTTTGGGGTCAAACGGCAGGTTCAGCAGCTGACATTGTCACGAGGAGCAGCCTGTGACATTGTAACGAGGTGCAGCCTGTGACATTGTAACGAGGTGAGTTGCGGTGTAAAGAGGTGTAACGAGGTCCTGCCAGCCAATACTCGTACCTTGCGGTATTGCTTTTTGACGTCCTCCTGTTTGGCATCAAACGGCAGGTCCAGCTGCTCTTTTTGAGTCAACTCAGCAATCGAATTCAATCCACAAGCAATTCAACGCTCGTACCTTGCGGTATTGCTTCTTGACGTCCTCCTGCTTGGCATCAAACGGCAGGTTCAGCTGCTCGAACGGATTCAGCTTGAAGCACGCCAGGATCCTGAGGGACACGACGAGGGAGAGAGGGGTGAGGGTGGAAGGTTGAAGCCTGAAGCTGCGGTAGAGTGGAACGGCAGGTTCAGCTGCTCAAAAGGATTGAGCTTGAAAAACGCCAGGATCCTGTGGGACACGGCAGGGAGAGAGGGTGACGAGGGGAGTAAAATTGTGGGGATGATTCGAGACGACTCAAAGCTCGAAGAATAAGCAGGATCAAATGCCGAGGTACCAGAGAGGGAGAGAATAAAAGGGAGGCTGGGGGAGCCACGAATGGTTGATGACCAGCAAACATGACTTTTCCCCATTGACCAATAACCAGGCCCGTCAGCTACCTTTGTCCGTGATGTCTTGCATCGCAGATTCTCACCTCGTCACCGCTCTGCATCGCACCTGCTCGCTTCGTAACCGCTTTTCACCGCACCTGTTTACTTCGTTATCCCTCTCCACCGCGCCGACCTCAGCGAAGAACTCCCGCAGCAGCGCATCGTCGGACGCGCTGCTACTCTCCGCCATTCCGCCAGTGCTCCGATCCTCAGTAAACAGCCCCGTCTAAGTAATACGCTTAGGGGTATGCTCACAGGCCTGATAAGGAAGTTAGTGGCGCTTACTTAACGATATGATCAATATTGACATCTAAAGGAGTATACGGGAGGACGACCTAGGCCTACGTTCCTAACTAAAGCGTGAGGGTGAGGGTACACGTATCGTCGAATAGTAGCAGCCGAAAGATCCTACTGGAAAATAGCAGGCGGCTGCTGGTCTTGTCGCGGCTCCGGTTCGAGATGCCTCGACAAGAAGTGACAAACCATGAAATTGCAGTGATACAATCCACACCCATTTCTTCTTTTGAATGCTGATACGATATATGCTGAAAATGAAAAACATTTATCAATCACCTTACATAACCAAAATCTGATATAATTATTCCATGCAAAAAACTGACGTATAAACACATGCCAATGGACGCTAATATAGACGACCACGGCATTTCTTGGCTCCACAATGACAAGGGCAACCCGGGCCATCCACTAAACTGTAGTGATAGTCATATGACAACTCCTCTCCTGCTGCTATCTGCAAGCAGAATGGAAACGGATAAGCATTGGCAAACATACTGAGGAGAAATATACGGCAAATAGAGGGGTACGCGTAATCACAAAGTTTCAAAATTTAGGACGGACAGCACACACCTCTCAAATATTTTCCAGTTTAAGCCAATTCGAGATACATGGGAATCCCCATGCGCCTGTCTTAAAATCGCACACGCCCTCGTTACAATCACAAGAGGGGACTCACATCCCGGGCGGCAAACAGGCAAATGTGCGCCAGCTGGCAGTCCATGCTGCAAAACGCCCTCGTTACAATCACATCACCACTGGACTCACATCCCGGGCGGCAAACAGGCCGATGTGCGCCAGCTGGCAGTCCATGCTCTCTACAAGCACCGAGTAGTTCACCAGGTTGGGGTCGCAGCTGGGGGAGGTGTGTGTGCAGTGCATGGAGAGGGAGGGGGTAAGGAGGAGTTGGTTTGCAAAAATCGCAGGGAGAAGAGCAGAGCAGAGCTGGCAGTCCATGCTCTCCACAAGCACTGAGTAATTCACCAGGTTGGGGTCACAGCTGGGAGAGGTGCATATAAGAGGGGAGGGGGTAAGGCAGGTTGGAGAAAAAGGTACGAATATGTGAAGAGCAGAGCTGTCAGTCCATGCTCTCCACAAGCACCGAGTAGTTCACCAGGTTGGGGTCACAGCTGGAAGAGGGTCAAGGGGAGGGGAGGGGAGAGAGGAGTGAGGGTTGGGGGAGTGGGGCTGAAATTCGGACAAGATACTCTGGAGATACTGGTTCCACTCAACATTCCATCCCATGACCCCTTTTGAGGCGCCTCAAAAGGAGTGAGGGTTGGGGTAGTGGGGCTGAAATTCGGACAAGATACTCAGGGGATACTGGGTCCACTCAACATTCCATCCCATGACCCCACTGACCTGTGGTTGATGAACCTTGCAATGTTCCCCTGTCGAGTGGCGTCAATCACAAAGTGTTGTTGCGCCTGCTGCTGCGGCTGTGGCTTCTTCAGACCCACCTCCTCAAGCTCCCAACCTTCCACGTTCCCCACATCCCACCACTCCTTCTCCAACTCCTCTTCCTCATCATCCTCCCATCCCTCCTCACCCCGCTCCCATTTCTCCTTGATTCTCTGCCTCTCCAGCTGCTCGTTTCTCCTCAGCCATCCAGCACTCCCACCAGTCCGCGCCAATCTCCTTCTTCTCTTGACCAACGCTCGTCCCTGGTTCGGACTACCAAGCCGCTCTCCCCTTGATATTCTCCCACTTGATAATCTCCCACTTGAACCGCACTGCACCGCAGCAGGAGGAGCGTCCATGTGAGTGTCTATATCGTAGAGATAGGAGCCGATCTCAGGGTATGCCTGTGCGCGTGTGGTGGCTTCAGTGCTTCCCACCACCTCTCCTATGTACTCGCACACAAATGTGCCTCGTTTCAGTGCCTCTGCTGCCCGCACGGCCCAGCCCTGTAGGAAGGGTGCATAGAGAGCATTCAACGTATGCCTGTGCACGTGTGCTGGCTTCTGCATTGCCCACTACTCCCCCAATGTACAAGCACACAATCGTGCCTCGTTTCAACGGCTCTGCTGCCCGCACGGCCCATCCCTGCAAGTGGGGCAGGAGGAGCAGATGTGTAAGCAACGGCACAACTGTGCAAAGAGAGAACGAGACAGAGTGTGGGAAGCTGACTCGCGAGCAGTGAGGAACAGACAGGATGAGGGGACGAGTGAGTGAGGGCGTATCCCTGGGTGGTGGCAGGGCCACCGTAGCTGGCACTGTTGGTGGCATGCGCATTTTCCGCCCCCCTGTGTTTTTGAGAAAGTTGCCACCAACCCTGCCAGCTACAGTGGCCCTGCCACCACCCAGGGATACGCCCTGAGTGAGGGAGTGAGTGAGTAGAATGAAAGAAGCTGACCTTGTGAGGAGTGAGAAAGAGTTCAAGGCGATGCTGAATGCCTCGCTGCAGCACACGATTGGGGCACTTGAGAGCAACGCACGCACAGTGTGCATTGCACTCGTACACCAGCAGCCCTCTCTGGAGGGCGAGAGGGGAGGGAAAGCAGAGCATGACGAAGGGAAGACACCTCTCTTTTTTTTTTTTTGGGTACATAAGTCTCTGCACACACAGTCCACTTTTTTTAATGTAGATAATTCTCTGCACACACAGTGCATTTTTTAAATGTAGATAATTCTCTGCACACACAGTGCAATGCAAGTTGCGTCACACCGCAGCCGTTGGCGCTCCATCCAAGCGACGATGAGAAGAGTCCATGTGATGCAAGGGCTCTTTGCCTACGACACACGCATTAATAGCATAGACTCAAACTCGATTTCTTGCCTTGTTTTATACCTGCAGCACAATTCTGCCGTTGCTGTCGTAGGCGAAGTGTCCTTGCATGGACTCCCCATTGACGTCGCACGCAACTGTTCAGTTCCCACCTGTCTCATTCTTTGCGTTCTGCGCACCTGCAGCACGATTCTGCCGTTGCTGTCGTAGGCAAAGCGTCCTCTCATAGGCTCCCCATTCACGTCGCAAGCTTCACCCTCCGTGTCCTGCTGGGAGTGCTCCACGTGGTCGCACGCCCTGGGATCACAAGCGGCACCTTGGCATGCACAGCCCAGCTGCCAGCTCTGGAGGAGAGAGAGGGGACAAAGGGGTGAGGAAAGCAAGAGCAAGGATTCCCATTCGATTCACAACACAGACGCCACCCCCCTCCGTGTCCTGCTGGGAGTGCTCCACGCCCTGCGATTGCATGCAGGGCACTGGCACGCACAGCCCGGCTGCCAGCTCTGGAGGAGGAGAGAGGGGACAAAGGAGTAAAGAAAAGCAAGAACAAGGGCTTCCGTTCCAGTCACATCACAGCAATAACAACACTCAATGTCCTGCTGTGAGTGCTCCACGTGGTCGCACAGACATCCCCTGGGATTGCATGGAGGGCCCTGGCACGCACAGCCCAGCTGCCAGCTCTGTAGGAGAAAGCTGCCAGCTGGCACGGACGCCCTGGGAACGACACCGAATCTACTGTGAAAAATCAAGACAGTTTTCTAGGCGCCTGGACGGAAATTCAACTCACAGTGAGATCAAGACCGAGGCTTGGGTCAAAGCACCGCTGTGTGATGTACTCAAACTCCCTCCACCGCTCCCAACCCCCTCCCTCGTCCTCTCCTCTCCCCTGCCCACTCCCCATCCCCTGCATCACTGCCCCATCCACCACACATGGTATCGGCACCCGCTCTTTGCCCCCACTCAGATCCGCACACACCACCAGAGACTCTCTATCTCCTTTGGACAAACCACCACCTGCCACACGAGGCTTTTTCCTCTGGTACACGATCACACCAGCCTCTCCTGTCCCAGCAGTAGCAGCTGTTCCAGCTGCAGCAGCTGTAGCAGCTGTAGCAGCGGTGGAACCTCTGTCCCCTCTGGTTCGAGCACAGCTGTCTGTAGCCGCCATCACCGCCACCGCCGCCGCTGCTCGTTCTGCTTCTGCTTCTGCCACCAATGCTGCTTCTTGTGCTGTAGAATCCCTTTCTACACAACCACCAGCTGTCCTTCCCCGCCCCACCGGAGAAGACGAATAGCCCTTTCGGTTGTCTCTTCTCCTCTTCGCCTGCTCACATGGACCCCCATCCACCCCTTCCTTCTCCTCTCTAACTCTCCGTGTATTGGCCCGTATCATCCTCCTGAACTCGTGTAAATCGCGAACGGCCTCCCGACAAACAGTTTTCCGACCTTGTGAAGCATCATTAGCATCGGCAGCATCACCATCCTCCTCCTCCTCTCCCTCTGTTTCCCATCCCCACTCTATGTCTCCCTGCTTCCTGCTCTCTATCCCACCCTCTTCACCCCTCCGCCTCTGAATTCCCCTCTCTATCCCCCTCTCAGTTACTCCATTTTTAACCTTCCAGCTCCTGCCTCCTCTCAGAACCATCTCCCTCCATTCCTCCCAATCCTCTCTCCACCAATCGCCAGCGTCCATTCTGCCTCGCTGGCGCTCTACCACTGGCCGAAGAGCATCCAATCGAGCAGAGACCAGATGCAGCAGCTGCAGGAGGCCCGGGTTCACTTGAGAATTTCCTTCAGAACTGGCTCGAAAGTTAACATCGGCAGAAGACTCAGCAGCAGAAGCAGAAGTAGCAGCACCAGCACCAGCACCATCACCAGCAGAAGTATCGCCAGCAGCAGAAACTTGAGCCTCAAGTCCATCTATCCTCTCTGACAGACACACGAGAGCAGAGCTTAGGGTAGGCACCCCATCACCCTGCTGCACACCACTCTCTTGCACACCACCCTCCCTTGATTCCCCAGCTCTCATATCACCGTCCCCCATGTCACCCTCCCTCGCATCACCCTCCCTCATACCACTCCCTCTAATACCACCATCTGCTACCTGTGCACCTGCTAAATCAGCCCACCATCTCACATCTCCCTCAACAAACGCTTCAAACAGCCTTTTCACCTCACGATTTAGCTCTTTCGATCCAATACCAGTCTCACCCTCGTTATAATCACCTTCATCTTCGTTACAGTCACCTTTGTCAAAATCACGTTCGTTGTAGTCACGACGAGAATGGTAACCTTTGACGTAATCCTTCATGCCTGTGCCCTCCTCGCCCTCCTCTTCCTCTTCCTCCTCTGCCAGAACCTTCCCACGCTCCTCCTCATCATCATCATAATACTCACCATCCATATCCCCATAGTACATATCCTCAGTTTGTTTCCGCTGCTGCTGCCGCTGCTGCTGCCACTGCCTTGCATCAAGTTGTCGCTGCTGCCGCCCTTCTGCTGCTGCTGCTGCTGCTGCTCTTGTTGCGGCTGCCGACGTTGCTGCTCTGATTGCCGCACATACTCCCTTGTGTGCTGCTGCTGCTGCTGCTGCTGCTGCTGCCGCTGCTGCTGCCGCTGCCGCTGCTGCTGCTGCCGCCGCCGCTGCTGCTGCTGCTGCTGCTGCTGCTGCTGCTGCTGCTGCTGCAGCTGCTGCTGCTGCTGCTGCTGCTGCTGCTGCTGCTGCTGCTGCTGCTGCTGCTGCTGCTGCTGCTGCTGCTGCTGCTGCTGCTGCTGCTGCTGCTGCTGCTGCTGCTGCTGCTGCTGCTGCTGCTGCTGCTGCTGATACTGCTGCTGCCGCCTGTGGAACTGGCACAGCGTGGAGGGAGGCAGAACCGGCACCTGGCACGGCCCGCCTCTCTTCGTAATGCCAGTGCACAGCATGATCACCTTCTCTCTCCTCCGCTGAAACGAGCTCCTCACACCGCCAAAGACACCGCCAAAGCTCAACTCCCCTGCTGCTCCTGCTCCTGCCGCTTCCTCTGCTATTGCGCCCTCATTCCTCCACTGAAACGAGCTCCTCACACCGCCAAAGCTCAATCCTCTTGCTGCTCCTGCTGCTTCTCCTGCTCCTGCCTGTGCTCCTGCTCCTGCCTCTGCTCTTGCCTCTGCTCCTGCTCCTGCCCATGCTCTTGCTCTCTCCTCGTCTAATCCTCCTCTTCCTTCCCCTCCATCGCAATCAGCACCATAACCAATGCGAACAGGTCGCTCGCACATACCATCAGCACCAGAACCATACATGCCTAACGTCAGGTCTCCAATAAGTTCCAACTCCCCCAATTCCCCCAAATCCACTTCCTCATCGCTCAACCCCTCTCCACCTCTCAACACCCCTCCGTCTCCTCCCCTCCCCCCTCCTTCCCCTAAAGCTTCTTCCCCCCCTCCCCCTTGCATTCGTTCTGTCTCAGTCCCTCTGTCCCCCTCGCTATTCACTTTCCCATCTCTCACTCCACCAACTCCCACCCCCTCCAATCCCATCCCCTTACCAGCATGAGCACTGCAGAAAAAAACTCCCGGTCTGGCCTTGCGAGGGCACTTTCTGCCACTGCTTAGCAAACCAAAACACTTAACCACGCCACTGCCCGCTGGCCCCTCTGGTGCTCCTGCTGCCGCTGCTGCTGCCACCCCTTGTGCTGCTGCCGCTGCTCCTGCCCCTGCTGCTGTTGCTCCGACTCCTGATGCTACGTTAGCACAGGTAGTACCAGCAGGGGCAGCCGTAGCAGCCGCCGCAGCAACAGCCGAAGCAGCAGCAGCATCTGCGCCAACAGAATCACGGTTCACAGTCCCGGAAGTTGCAAGAAATGCAGCAGCGGCACCGCCGTCATTACCAGCACCGCCACCAGCACCAGCACCAACACCGCCACTACCAGCAGCACCGCCACCACCACCACCACCCAGAGCAAAGGGAAGGTACCCAAAAATCCCTCCGTTCTTGGACCAGAGCCTCTCCCTGCCAGGCGTGCCGTGCACCACACACGCTGCCACGGCGGCCAGCAGAGGGCGCTTGAAGGCAGCCCACGCTGCCGCTGGCTGCGGCGGTAGAGAAACCTTCCAGAGGTCTGAGACGTGCGACCAGAGGATGGCTGAAGAGAGCTCCTGGTGGGGGCAGACGGGGGTGCAGACAGAGAGAATGAACAGCAAGGGGAGGAACAGAGGGCGCTTGAAGGCAGCCCACGCTGCTGTTGGTTGTGGCGGCAGGGAGACTTTCCAGAGGTCTGATACGTGCGGCCAGAGGATGGCTGACGAGAGCTCCTGGAGGGGGCAGACGGGGGCAGACGGGGGCACAGACTGAGTGAATGAATCGCAAGGGAAGAAACAGAGGGCGCTTGAAGGCAGCCCACGCTGCTGCTGGCTGCGGCGGCAGGGAGACCTTCCAGAGGACTTCCACGTTTGGCCAGAGGAAGGCTGAAGAGAGCTCCTGGAGGGGAAGCACAGTGATACCGAGTGAACGAACAGCACAGGAGGGAAGCGTGAAGGCAGCCCACGCTGCTGCTGGCTGCGGTGGCAGGGAGACTTTCCAGAGGTCTGAGACGTGCGACCAGAGGATGGCTGAGGAGAGCTTCTGGAGGGGAGTTGGGGGGAAGGCAGGGAAGGCGCAGGGAGAAGGGGCGGCGGGCGAGAAGGAAGAAACCTCAGCAGCGATGTGGTGAAAGAGGAGAAGAGGGTCGTAAAACCAGAAGTCTTTTCAATGTAGGAGAAGCTGTTTTGTGAGAATTCTAAAAAAACAGATTAAGTGGTGAAAGAGGAGAGAAGAGGGTCGTAAAAGCAGAAGTCTTTCCAAGGTAGGAGCACCTGCGAGCCAGCCAGCCAGTGTATGGGTGTAGTAGAGGGTGCTCAAATGCCTGAAGGCTCATGAGTGGACTCAAAAGACGTTTGTTGACGAGAGTCACTTTTGATATTTTGTTTGTTTGTTTGTTTGTTTGTTTGTTTGTTTGTTTGTTTGTTTGTTTTTTTTTAATTTTGAGAATTTCCGAAAGTAACACCAACGCAGATTGCCTGAAAGGTCATGCGTCGACTCAAAAGACATTTGCTAAGAAGGGTCCACAAAAGTCTGCGAAAAAACATTTGTTGCTTACAAGAGCCTATTTCTGAGTCAACTCAAGAAAGACAATTGTTGCTTGCGAGATTCGGGAGGTACCTGGATGCGTGCATGCAGTGCCAGAGCTGAGCTGGCAGCGAGGCATTCGTCGGTCCAGCTGGCATGGCGGGACGAGAGCCAATCAGGATGCAGCAGCTGTGGCAGGATGATCTGAAGGGATGCAAGGGAGGAAGGGAGGGAGGAAGACAAGGAAGGAAGCAAAGGGAACAGAAGGAAGGAGGGGAAGGAAGGAGCCGCATTGCGGGTAATGAGACGACTTTTGAGGCGCCTCAAAAGCCAGCAGCTGCAGCAGGACGATCTGAAGGGATGCAGGGGAGGGAGGGGGGAAGATAAAAGAAAGGGAAGAGACTTTTGAGTCGACTTAAAAGTCAAACATCACCTTGCTGCAGCTGTGGCAGGATGATCTCAAGGGATGCAGGGGAGGGAGGGAGGAAGACAAGGAAGGAAGCAAAGGGAACAGAAGGAATCCGTTTTGCTACAGGTGAAACGTAGATTTTATTGAAGGGAAGGAGCAGCATTCAGGTGCTGTTACAATCTACGTGCTCTACATTTGCTACTCTCAACCACTCTCAACCACTCTCAGCCACTCTCAGCGACTCTCAACTCCCACAGTCACCCTGTGGAAAGCAGATGGCTTGCCCGGCATATGTCCTCTCAGCAGCCCAGCCCGCTGCTCAAACGACTCAGTTCTAACCCCAAATATTATCTTCAGACCTTGCAACTACTTTTGAGTCGACTCAAAAATAGGCAGATGGCCTGCCTGGCATAGGTCTCCTCAGCAGCCCGGCCCGCTGCTCAAACGACTCAGTTCTAACCCCAGCCACTATCTCCAGATCTTGCAACTACCACAAACTCTCACCCACTCTCACCCACTTTCACCCAATCTCACCCACTCTCACCCACTCTCACCCACTTTCACCCAATCTCACCCACTCTCACTCACTTGCACCCTATCTCACCCACTCTCACCCATTCTCACCCTATCCCACCCACTCCCACCCTCTCCCACCCACTCTCACCCTATCTCACCGACTCTCAAGGACGCACCTGTGGAAACAAAATGGCTTGCCTGGTTGAGGTCCCTCAGCAGTGCTCCCTGTTCCTCAAAGGACTTAGCTCCAGTGCCATCCTTGGCACCTCCAATTACCCCTCTCAACCACTCTCGCCAACATCTATAAAGCAAATCACCTGCCTGGTAGAGGTCCCTCAGTAGCGCGCCCTGCTCCTCATAAGACTCGGCTTCGGCACCCCTCTCAGCAAAGCGAGACCAGAATGAGACGGAGCGAGCCGGCAGCGCCACAGCCTATTTAATAGGGGGAAGAGGGGGAAGGAATAGACTTGTTAAGCAGTCCGCCCTGGCTTCGGCAGCAAGCGCGACCAGCATGAGACGGAGCGAGCCGGCGAAGCCACAGCCTGGGGTCAAAAGGAGGGATTCGGGATGGTAGTGGAGAGGAAAGTGGCAAGGGAGGAGTAGCAGGGAGCAGTGGGAGGTGGGACAGGGAGAACAGGAAGAGCAGTGCACTGGTTTACTTAAGCGCAATTCAGAGATCGTAAGTACCTCTAACGGGACCTGATCACTCAAGTCGAGTATCTCTGTCGCAACTGACAGCACCCCAACCCTCCTCATGAGCTTCAAAATCCGTTCCCTGCCTGACTCACTCCCACCACCACCACCACCTCCTCCACCACCTCCATTCCTCTGATTCTCTCTCAGGTTCTCCTTCCCTACCCTCTCACCCTCACTCCGTCCTCTCCCTCCCTCACCCCCTATCTCATCTCCGCCATCTCCTCCTGCGTTCTCGCTGTCACCACCTCTTTGCCCGCTTCCTTCCCCGCCACCACTACCCCTGCCCTCCGTTGCTTGCTTAGCCGGCTTCGCCCAATCGGGAAGCAGATTAGACTCTCTTCCACGCCCAGTTGACGTGGCAGCATCTCCTGCTGACGCACCAACAACCTTCAACCTAGCAGCACCAGCAGAACGAGCAGCAGCAGCACCGCCACCATCACCACCACCTCCAACCGCTTCCCACTCCTCCCCACCTGTCCCCTCACACATGGACACCAACTTCCGGAGCACGGGCCTGGAATATGGGCCAAGCGGGTCCGGTTTGACCCACACGGGGAGCAGAGAGCCCTGGGAGCACCAGACGAAGGTGGCATCGCGAGGCAGGTAGACGCAGACATGAGAGGCACGTGCTCGAGTGGTGGCGGTGGTGGCGTTTAGTGCACGGGGAGGAATGTTGGGAGCATCAGGAGCGGGGGTGGAGCAGTTGAGAGGCGACGCTATGATGCCCGCATGCCACTGAGCGCGTTTCTGCAGGGGGGGGAGCAGTGGTGGGGGGGAGCAGGGGGGGGGGGAGCAGTGGGGGGGGAGGGAGGGGGGGCGGGAGCGGGGGAAGGAGAACACGAAACGGGAAAAGCTTGACAGAAGAGCAACAGGACGAAAGGAGAGTAAAGGGAAAGGGTTTTGAATCCTTGCAACTGTTTTATACAAGGGGGAGTACAGAAATTGAGCTGACAGCCAGTAGAAATGCTTGGATGATGAAGGAGAACGAAAGGAAAAAGAGAGTAAGAGTTTTGAGGCGGCCATTTGGTAGGCTAAGAATTAATGGAACGCCATAGTTACTGTTATGTTTTCAGAGCCTGAAATGGTCCACGTAGTTAGGGAATGATTTAAAACGTCCACGCATTAGTAACGGTGACGCGTATTAACCTAAAGATAAGACGCGTATGAGGACAAGTGAGTCTATTCAGGCCCAAAAACCATGACCAAATCGCACCTTAGCCCAAACGAAAGTGCCTTCCAGTTGATCCGTTATAGGCCGACTAGGATCACCCATCCACCACGGAGCCGCCACCTTCGCCATCTGTTCACTATGAGTCTAAGGGATGCTAAGCTAGGGTGCTATTGTATACTATATAGGATAACCAGAAAAACACAAGCCAATCCCGTGCTATTCCTTCGAGATGTATAATTTCTTTAAGCTTAAGATATGCGAATTTCCGTCAACTATTGCGAGCACCGCGTCGCGACTCGCAAGTAGGAATCGTCTTTATTCCCGACTCAAGCTTAGTGATGGCACTACTAACTAATCGCTGTAGTTATGGGATTGCTACGGAAGCTTGGGGTTCGCCTGTAAGGCGAGAGACTGCTGGGGATACATTTCCCGGGAGTGTAGACAGTGTGGTGATTGGTGTGAACGCATTTTCTTTGTTCAAAATCTCCGAGATACGAAACAAAATTGACTGCACTTTTAGGCTGTGCACAGGGATCCCATAAGCAGGCACAAATCTTTCGCAACATTTGTGGCATGTGCTGCAATATGCAATGAAAGAATGATATAATACCTTCTAATACATTAGCAACATGCGCCTACATACAATTGGTTGGAAACCCGATGCATATTGCACTACAATTCGCTGCTGATGCCTTCACATTCACGCTATTTCTGCCTCACATTCATGCTGATTGTTCTCCTTAAACCTTCTCCAGATGCCATTTCAGAGGCCCTCTGCTGCTTGATGGATCATTGACTGTCTCCTTTGGAGTGTGCTGCTGGGTCGATTGGGGAACTCCCAGAATCAGCTACCGAATGTGCTGCTGCGGACCACGTTATCGAGTCTCCAAGGATAGGAGCTGCACCAACGCCAGCCGTTGGATCAACAGCAGCTGGCGAATCAACGGACACAGATGCATCACGGGCTAATCTATCAGCGGTTTCAGACGTGGGCCCGAATTTGCAATGCCTGCTGCATTGTTGTCACGTGTGTTATTGCTGAGTTCTTCTCTGTCACCAACTGCCATGCCGTCAGATAGAGATGAAAGTGATGACGTGGCATCAGCAAAAACCGCTGTGCTGCCCGAAAAAGGTTGTGGTTGCTGCTCGACCTGTTGTTTGTCCTGATCATGGTGCACCTGTTGCTGACTCAGCGAGGGAACGCTGACGTGGCTCAGTAAAGAGCCGCTGACGTGGCGGAACGGCCCGCCACGAAAGGTGAGCTCTGCTGCCACTGCTTCTGCCGCAGTTGTCCTCTGCGTGCCCTGCGAACCCTGCGAGGCCTGCGTACCCTGTGTACCCTGCGTGCGCACTGTGCCCCTAGTACTACAAGAAGCACCCTGGCACGTGTAACCAGCATTGTTACACGCTTCTGTTACGGCACGGCCTCCTTGAAAGTACGCCATACCGCCATGGACACGACTGGCTGGCCCGTCCTCTTCAGCATCTAAACCGCTCTGCACCGCATGTGCCGGTGAGTGCTGCGAAGGCACTGGCAGCGGATGGGCGTTCTCTACCGTGCCAAGCGCCTCGCCAGCTGTCACAGCTTCACTGGTTGACTGATGAGGCGGGGCATCGCACACGGGAGAGAGCACCGCGTGGACCCGCTGTGCATCGCTTGAAGGGAGGCACAGGGGCAGCAGCTGAGACGGCGGCTGAGTGAGCGGCTGAGAGGGCGGCTGAAGGGACAGCTGGGCATGGTGCAGAGGCGAGTGCACGGCGTGCAGGTGCTGTATGGTGTGGTATGCCTCGCCTGCTGTCACTGCAGAGTGGTGTGTGGAGCCCTCTGGCACGGGAATGTCGAGGATAACAGGCCGCCACCAGTACAGGGGGTACCTGGTGATTGGGAGTAACGGGGAAGGAGTGGGAAGGAGTGGGGAATGGTTGGAAAAATGCACGCCGGTAGAGTGGTGTGTGGAGCCTTCTGGCACGGGAATGTCAAGTATGACAGGCCGCCACCAGTACAGGGGTATCTGGTGAGACGGGGCAGGGTGAAAGAAGGGAAGGATGGTGAGGAGTGGGGTGGAAGTGGAAAAGGAGTGGGGAAAGGGCAGTGAGTGAGCACAGGGAGTGGTGTGTGGAGCCTTCAGGGACCGGGATGTCCAGGATGACTGGCCGCCACCAGTACAGGGGGTACCTGGTGGTGAGGTTGGGGGTGTGGGTGAGGGTGAGTGGAGGGTGAGTAGAGGTGGAGTGGAAGGAGGATGGGCGAGTTGCAGGGACGAAGAAAAGGACCAGGAGAGAGAAACAAGGACTCGGCAGCAAGGCCGGGGATGAAAAAGGGGAGTATAAATGCAAGTATAAAATAGGGTAGTGGAGATACAGGAAAACCAACACATGATGATGAGAAATAAGATGAAAAGGGGGAAATTAAATGCAAGGCGTGTGTTGACTTACTGTCTGGCGATATTGTTGACGAAGAGAGCAACAGTAAGCATGATGCACACTCCCAGCAGCACGGGTGTGAGGACAAAGAAGCCGTGGCAGCGCAGGGAGGGCGGCGACATGACTGCAATCAGGGCTGAGGCTCCCCCAGGGGGGTGAACGATACGCAGCAGCTGCATGGCTGGGAGGGGGAGGAGAGGGGAGGGAGGAGGAAGGTCGGGTGGGAAATGAGCAGCACGGGTGTGAGGAGAAAGAAGCCGTGGCAGCGCAGAGAAGGTGGAGACATGACTGCTATGAGAGCTGAGGCTCCCCCCGGTGGATGGACGATACGCAGCAGCTGCATGGCTGAGTTGGGGGGGGAAGGGAGAGGGGAAGGGATTGGGGGATGAGGGGAATGGGGAATCATGAAGCTATACAGCCAGCTGCACAGGTAGCGAAGTTATTATAGGTGCCTCAGAAATTGAAGCGTGCGAAGTAAACAGCTAGATAGAACCAGATAGTGAGAAACAAACCTAGGACGTACCCACTATGGATAAGGAAACCGCAAGCCCGCACTGTAGCCACAGCCAGGACGTATTCGGAAACGCGAGCCCGCCAATAGAGAAGATCTCCGCTATAAGCGCGCCAATGACAGCAGAGACGGCACTCCCGAGGACCACATTGCGGGGCTGCGAGAGAGGCGAGTCGATGGTTCCGAAGATGAGCACCGCTGTGGCGCCAAACGAGCCGATCATAAACGACGCCACCGCCTCGTGCTGCTGCTGGCCATTTCCACTTGTGGCTGCTGCTGCTGGTGGTGGTGGTGCTGCTGCTGCTGGGATAAGGGCTCAGGGTCTGCTGCATGCTTGTGTTGAACGCGAGAAACGCGCACAGTGCTATGCCTGCAGGTGTCGCAACACAGAGGAAGGGGGGGTAAACGAGAAGAGGGATGGGAGGTGGGGGACGGGACGTCAGGTGAGGATGATGTTAAATGGCAATAACAACACGCTATATTGGAGTCACTTTCGGAAATTCTCCAAAACTCGCACCATGCCTTCTTGCGGAATTCCAATGAATGCAGCCATTTAGACAGCGGTTGACCAGATAAGCAACTTTGAAATGAGACGGATGTGCGCAGAGACCTTTGCTATATCGAGGACAAAAGATACAGCATTAATCAGAGCCAGCGATGCGCACCAATAAACGAGGCGATGAAGGACCAAAAGACGACAATAAAGCTTGGGTACGCCGGAAAAAGCCCCTCCCCAATTCCGCGGAACTTCCGAAAGTACACCCGAAGCCACCTTGGCGGAAGCAGAAACGCGCCAGCTTGCCAGCTTCGCGGCATGCGCATGCGCACCCCGGTTCCGCTGTCTTTTCCGCCGAAGCCTCCGCGCCCATTCGCATCATTCCGCGGGGGGCTTTTCGGGGGAAGCTCGCAACCTTCACGAAACGGCGGATGGTCTGGCGAAGTTGGTAACCCGTTTCCATATACACGGTCGCAAAGCTCCGCCAATTCACCAGAGCCATCGTGTAGCCCGCGCGGGGGCGACTCAACACCGTTGACGGGGAGCCTTATATCGAGAACAGCCTCAGAACCATCACATTGACCCGGCGCGGAAGAATCTACTCCGATAAAGTCAGTAGCAGACGTGTCGGGCTGGTGACAGCCCGTCAGATTCAAAGACTCTATCCCAGAGCTCCTACTTGTAGTCCTTAGTTCTAGTCCTACTTGGGTAGTACTAGAAGGAGATAACGATGAAGTCAAACTCATGGCGGAAGCGAGGGCCCGCTGGGCGAGTCGGGGAAACCTCTGGCGGAGGAACGAGCGGAGTAAGCGAAGTTACGAGAACCGCGGGACGAGGTACTCCTGGTCGACGACTCGTAGGAAGTAGGGGAGGCAAAGAGGATCGGTCAAGACCCGTAATGTCACAATGGGAGTCGCTGGAAGCAGGATGACTGCTCCTAAGCCGACTCCTGAACGGCTCCTCCTTGGTTGAACGATGAAAGGGCAAGTGAGGCTCAGGAGGAGCGGTCAGGTCTCGTGAGACCCTGATAGGAGTCGCTGAAGCGGTCGTAAAGCCCAGGCTGCAAGCAGGAGGACTTGTCCTAAAACGACACCTCCGAGCCTGATTGGCTATTGAGCATTCTCAAAAACTGACTAGACTCTGGCAAACTGGGTTGAACGGCGCGTCAGCCTGACACCGAGCGGCGTCGGCAACAGGTGGCTTGTCGGAAATCGAAGGGCTGGCGTTCGATCAGGGATGACGGGGACACGAAAGTGATCGCGAATTCGCTATCCACTGTATCAGTGGTTTAGAGAGCAGTGACGGCAGGGGTGATGCAGGCGCAATCAATCCCTACAACAAATACAGTACGGTACGAAGCTGTCTGTCTCCAGAAGTTTCTAAGCGAAACGCAGCTATACTGTACTCGGCTTCTCCGACGCTCTCCGTCAGAGAAATAAGGACCTTGAAAGGCAGAGGCCGAGTTGGTTTCTGTCGTGTGAATTAAATGTTCTGTGAGCAGAACGGAGGAGAGCGTAGGCTGCGGAGCCAGCGAGGAGCCTTTCAGCCGACGCCGACGAGAGTGAGATTTGGATAAGCAGCAGCAACGGCTGGTGCGGAAACGTCGCACGCGGGAATAGTTGAATTGGCGAGTGCGATACGACAACACCGAGAGGCAGCCATGGAGAGAAATGGCAATGGAGTTATCGGGAGTGAAACTGAGAGAGGGAGGGCAAGAGGGGAGGTATGGGATGGGATGGGAGTGGGTGGGTGGGATCCCCTTTTGTCACGGGCATGACCAGTCCCGTATTGTTTTAAGAAACGTGCTTTAGTTCGGATCTCTCGTGGGGTTGTGTGTTGTTTGTCATGATAATGCCTACATTTTGCTGGCCTGGTTGTTTGTGTAATACACGATCACACCACACCCGGGCAGAAAATTAAACTTCTTGGCAGGGAAGAACACTGGGCTGGCGTGATGGTTTTCAGATTGCCGAAAAGCCAACTGGCCCGTGGGGATGAAGCTGATGTCTTTCCCAGCATATGAGGAGGCATGAAACATATCGGGGCTCATGAATGAACAGGGATTGTGACTTTTCGTTGTAGCCCGAGCCAAGCCGCTCAACCTTTTGGCTCTTCATAACTGAAACGGACACGCTGTCAATCACGCGTGGAAATTGCGGTAGAATCGGGCGGGACTGCGCTGCAATCGACAATACACGCACACACCTATCAAGATCGAAAGTGTTTCCTTTATTCTCGTTTGGCAGTTGTCAAAAACTCGGGGGTCACTGTAACGCGTTCGTTGGTCCACGTGTCCGCTTTCTGTTAGCCAATCAACATCCAAATAACCACGTAGCGGATGAGGAACACAAGCCATTGCTGACCACATATGTGACTCAATCGAAATTGCCGAATCTCGACTATAGGAGGGCGTTGTTGACCCACCACCCAGATTCGCGAGGTAGACTCTCAATACCAGTTTAGGGGCTGTGTGGTGCCGCTTTAGCCTAAAATCGGCCGTTAACTTTATCAATGCATAATTGAAAAGACAGTAGGGTCGCGCTGGTCAATAGCTGCTGATAACGGGTCCGGCTGGTCCAGTTTTGACGCATTATAAAGCGGTTGCGTCCTTATTCGTTTCTGTCGAGATACGCTGTGGGATTGCCACGTCAGTGGGATTGCCTGTCGTACCCATGGCTCTATCTAGAGTGGCCACGGTCTCGTTTGCTGGCTCGTTGAGCCAGTCACGACCAACCAATGGACAGCTCGCATCCGCAAGCAACTCACTAGTTTCTCAGCCGCCCATGATAACTTATCCGTGCTCGCGAGACGAATCCGCGAGCCGGCGCTCAGTGGCGGTGAAGGCTCTCTTTGGCTGGGGCAAGCCCAAGGTTCGTAATGACCGTTCGTTGTGCTGCACGACCGGAATCTGAGAACATGGTGTTTGAGAATCTGGCAAATCCCATACACTTTGATTTCATGTGCTCGACGCTCTGCATATGCGAAGGGTCCCTCGCTTCCCTTTCCATCAACTTACGTTCACATTCTCCTGAGTCTGAACAGTCTTTCTTGTGCGATCTTCCGAACCTCGTGTATTCCAAAAACTCAATCAATAACATATGTCACACAAATCAACATGCATTCAGCGATTCTGCAATCTGCATTCTGTTGGTGGGGCACTGGGATCGTCCCCGGATGAGTGAGGGAGGGCTACAGGCACGGCCTGTGGGGTTATGGGTGTGTGCTACCCACCATACAAATAAGCCCTTTTATCCCAGTGGTTAGTGGCTGGGATTCTGACACATTCTGCCGCACCTCAATCGTCGAGATCATTACCATCTTTGCCTCCTCCCGTCCGTGTCTGTCGTTCGCAGGCTGACGCGCCGTCCAAGTCTCCCTCGAAAAAGTCACCTCCGGCTAAGGGAAAGGTGTCTCGAGCCTCGTGCAGCACGTGCAGAGGCACGGGAGGCGTGGACTGCCCCGTCTGCAAGGTAATGCACGGATTCTGAATCGCTAATCCAAAAAATTATAGAGACAGGAGGAGTGGATTGCCCCGTCTGCAAGGTAATGCACGGATTCTGAATCGCTAATCCCCAAAATTATAGAGACAGGAGGCGTGGATTGCCCCGTCTGCAAGGTAATGCACGGATTCTGAATCGCTAATCCCAAAAATTCTAGAGACAGGAGGCGTGGATTGCCCCGTCTGCAAGGTAATGCACGGGTTCTGGAGCGCGCTAATCCCGAAAGTTTTAGACATAGGAGGCGTGGATTGCTCCACTTGCAAGGTAATGCACGGATTCTGGAGGTTTAGCCTTAGAAATGTTGATACCTACAGGATGGCTTTTTCAACGCAACTTCTTCTTCTCCCCTTGTCCTGTGCACTCCTAAGCCGGTTCAATTCTCCCGTTTGATGGGTACATGATTCGCAGGGGACGGGGAAGAGCAAGACCAAGGGCAACATGCTGGAGAGATGGAAGTGAGTCAGCATATGATATGCGCGGTGATCGCCAATCATCCCCCCATTTTTCCCAGGCGTCCCCTTCCACTTGCCCCGACAACCTTCCCTCTTCCCTCCTTTCACCCCATTCCCTTGAACCCTCGTCCCCCAAACCCTCTTGCCCCCTACATTCACCCCCTTTCTTCCACCTTCGTTCTTCCTTCCCCCGTTGCCATGTTTCTATAATGTTAGCCATAATCAAACATTTCAACTCCTCGACTGACGTGTCACCGCTTCTCATCACCACCTCTCTGTATGTGTCTATCCATTCATGTGCATTGCTGCAGGTGCTACAAGTGCCAGGGGTTCGGCCTGGTTGGCTGTCCCACCTGCGGGTCTGGAGGTCTCACCCCGGAGCAACGGGGAGAGCGATAGGCTTGAATCAGGTCATTAGATGAATAAATAAATACAATATGGAACAAAGTTTCACAAGTGTATCAATACCAGTTACCATCCGGTTTCTTGGGTAACCACCCGTTGTCGTAGCTGTTGACAAACTGCCAGTGATGGGTGCCTGCAACAGGTGGAATAAGCAGGACAAAAACAGGAGGGAAAGGGCTCAGACAAGAGACACTGTGCATCGTAAAACCCACCTGGGATGGTACTGGGCATGAAAAGAGGGAAGATTCAAACATAGCGAAGGAGTAGATCCCTGACAGGTTTTCCAAACCAGAAGGAAAAATGAAAGTTTTGACTGGTGGTAGTATTGAGAGATTCCAAGGCAAAAGTCGGCAGCACAAGAGCACAACATGAGCAATGGCAAGAGCACTCACCAGTGGTGTTGAGCTTCCAGGACCAGAAGAACCAGCCGGCCTTGGCATAACTAAATGCTTTCGTTTGGCTGAGGAGGAGGCGAAGGAAGCACGTACCTGTGGTGTTGAGTTTCCAGGACCAGAAGAACCAGCCGGCCTTTGCATAGCTGAATGCTTTCATTTGTCCAAGAGAGAAGTTGGCCTGCTGCTCCGGTGTTGCACTGTTCCCCATCGCATTGCAGAACTCCCCTACCAGAAGGTTCCGCCCCACTTTCTGCACCCAACGCAACAACAAATAGCACAGACCACACAACACAACAGGACACATAGCATGCGGTGGGTGGAAAACAGGTGAGACATTGCAGAACTCCCCCACTAGTAGGTTCCGCCCCACTTTCTGCACCCAACATGACGGGACACAGCACAACGTTTAGACAACGCAACACAACGGGGCACGTGCAATGTGGTGTTTGATAACAAGTTGAGGTGTTGAGAACACAAGGTAACTGGGAGGGAAACCAAGCCTTGTTGAGTCGACTCAAATCGAGGAGGGAAACCCCATGGAAAACATGCAACACGCCTGCTGAAAGGCGATGATGTTGTCTTTCCTGGTGCTGTGCGCGTACTCAATCTCCCACTCAACGCCCTGGGAGCTGAAGAAGTTGCCAAAGATGTCGTAGATGTGCTGCTCCAGGATCACATTATTGTGCCACGCGCCGCTTCAGAGGCGCGGGTCACTACTCACCTGTACCACCTTCAGGATTTTTCCCTTTCTCATTGTTTTTTTTTTTGTTTCCTGGAATAAAGGGAAATCCAGTGTACATACTAGGTAGCCCACCTGTTGAAATGCAATAATGTTGTCCTTCCTGGTGGTGTGCGCGTACTCAATCTCCCACTCGACACCCTTCGAGCTGAAGAAGTTGCCAAAGATGTCGTAGATGTGCTGCTCCAGGATCACATTGTTGTGCCACCCGCCGCTTCAGGGGCGTGTCAGAAGTCCCAGGCCCAACTTTAAAACGTTCCCTTTTCTGTTTTGTTTTCTGGAAGCGAGGAAACGATATGGTTCGTACTAGCAGCCTACCTGTTGAAAGGCGATAATGTTGTCTTTCCTGGTGGTATGTGCGTATTCAATCTCCCAGTCGACGCCCTTCGAGCTGAAGAAGTTGCCAAAGACGTCGTAGATGTGCTGCTCCAGGAGCACGTTATTGTGCCACGCGTCATTCATGTGCCACATCACGTCGCCAAAGTTGCTGCCCACGCGGCCCTCCATGGCCACGAAGCAGCAGAGGCAGCGCGCGCGGATGGTGTTGAAGGCCGCGGAGTAGTACCCCCGCATGTCCTCCAGATCCACCCCCGCGTACCCGTTCGCCCCCCCCACCACCGGCTCGTTCAGCAGCCCCATGCCCAGCCACATAGGGTCGGTGCCGTACCTGGAGGTACGGGAGTCAGGAGCAAGAAGCCATTGGAGCAAAAACACAAGACATGCTCCAAGTATAATTGAATAATAATAATAATAGTAGTAGTAATAATAATAGTAATAATAATAACAACAACTCATAACAACAATAATAATAATAACAATAACAATAACAATAATAATAATAATAACAACAATAACATCATTATTATTATTAT
Source organism: Closterium sp. Yama58-4 (assembly GCA_947470075.1). NCBI lineage: Eukaryota > Viridiplantae > Streptophyta > Zygnematophyceae > Desmidiales > Closteriaceae > Closterium > Closterium sp. Yama58-4. Next base: position 421,252 of record CANIUD010000184.1, on the reverse strand, counting down.
TATTATTATTATTATTATTATTATTATTATTATTATTATTATTATTATTATTATTATTATTATTATTATTATTATTATTATTATTATTATTATTAAAGTAAGCGGACAGCCTCACCTGTCAGCAAGCCAAGTGACAAAGTCGAGCGTGCGGTTGATATTCTCCCCTTGCCAGCGAACAAGCCCGTCTCTTGCATTCCCTCTGCCTGCCTGCGACCCCGGCGCCACATGCACACTGAACCAGATCCTCACCCCATACTTCGCCCCCATCTCAAACGCCCAGTCGAGATACGCTGCTGCTCCCGGCACAAATGGGAACTCGGGGGTGGCGTCGAGGGCTATCCAGTAGGGCAAGGGGATTCGCACTGTGTTGATTCCCAGTTCTTGCAATTTCTGCCAGTCTGCTTCCGTGATGAAGTTTCGGCGAATGTTTTCGTAGATTGATGGGGCGGCTGCACCGGCTGTGTAGGCTGCCTGAAAGTCAGCCTCCACCCGCCACAACTGGGAGCGGGAGGGGAGGAGAGAGGGGAATGGGGGGGGAATTGTCAGGGTCGGCTTGGAGGAAAGGAGGAGGAAGGATGAGCGAGGAAGAAGCAGCAGCGCTGGTCCAGATGGTCTCGCTGCTAAGGGATTGTTGGAGGTCGGCGGTGAGGGAGCCATCAGGAAGAGGCCGTTAGGAAGAAAGGGAAGAAGGAAGGAAGGAAGGAAGGAGCGAGGAGTCCCCAAGCACTCACCACAGTGAGGTCGAATGCAACAGAATTGGTCCAGATGGCATTGTTTTCAAGGGATTGTTGGAGGTCAGCAGTGAGGGAGCCGTCAGGGTTGGCTTGCTATGAGATGGTTATGCTCTTCTGTCATCTTCCTCCAGATACTCACCACAGTGAGGTCGAATGCAGCAGAACTAGTCCAGATGGCGTCGTTGCTGAGGGATTGTTGGAGGTCAGCAGTGAGGGAGCCATCTGAGCGAGCTTGCAGGAAGAGGCCGTTGGGAAGAAGGGAAGAAGGAAGGAGCGAGGAGTTCCCAAGTACTCACCACAGTGAGGTCGAATGCAGCAGCACTGGTCCAGATGGCATTGTTTTCAAGGGATTGTTGGAGGTCAGCAGTGAGGGAGCCGTCGGTGCGAGCTTGTAGGAAGAAGCCATTGGGAAGAAGGGAAGAAGGAAGGAAGGAAGGAAGAAGGGCGGAGCTTTCGAACACTCACCACAGTGAGGTCGAACGCAGCAGCGCTGGTCCAGATGGCGTTGTTATCAAGGGATTGTTGGAGGTCAGCAGTGAGGGAGCCGTTGGGGCAAGCTTGGATGGAGAAGGGAAGGGAAGAAGGAAGGAGCGAGGAGTCCCCATGAACTCACCACAGTGAGGTCGAACGCAGCAGCACTGGTCCAGATGGCATTGTTTTCGAGGGATTGTTGGAGGTCAGCAGTGAGGGAGCCGTCTGAGCGAGCCTGGAGGAAGAGGCCGTTGAGAGCACGCAGCACCACACGCACACTGCTGCCGCTCTGCTCCGTTGAAGCGTTGAGAGGCGTGTTGAAGATGAAAAGCTCAAAGTTGCTCGCTGCGCCCTGCGTCGGGAAGAGAGTGACAGGGGCATAGAGGGGAGGGGAGGGTCAGCTCAGGAGCGCGCAGCACCACAGGCACACTGCTGCCGCTCTGCTCCGTTGATTCGTTCAGCGGCGTGTTGAATATGAAGAGCTCAAAGTTGCTTACTGTGCCCTGAGTGGAGCGGGAAGAGTGGGAAAAGGGGAGGGAGGAGCAGTGGAGCCTATGTCTGCTCCGTTGACTCTTTAAGTGGCGTGTCGAAGATGAAAAGCTCAAAGTTGCTTGCTGTGCCCTGATAGGGGGAAGAGGGCGAAAGGGCGGTGCAAATAATGAATAAGGGAGAATCATAGTTGCTTGCGTGCTACCTCAATAAAGCTTCACACAGGTGATTCACTTAACTTTAGTGATTCGGTCAGTATGACAAGCGGTATAATTTACCACATGGTATATATATGAGCTTCAAACAACATACCTGACCTTCTTTCTGGCACATCACAAACCATTCCATAAGAGACCATACCACACCGCTGTGTACCTCGGGCTTTGTGGACTGCACCCAGACGTATTTTGACTTGTCCTGCACTTTCTTCCTGGTAGTACATGACAGACCATACCATAATACACCATACCATACCACACCACTGTGTACCTCGGGCTTTGTCGACTGCACCCAGACGTATTTTGAGTTGCTCCGCACAGCCCAGTACTGCAGCCACTGCACGGCTATCTGGTGAGGCAAGTGAAGAGAAGAGAGCAAAGGCCATGACCCGGGGGCCGAGGTTAGAGGCTTTCCAAGGCCATGACCTGGGGGCCGTCAAAGGTCACGAGTCACGACCCAGTACTGCAGTGCAACACTGCATGGATATCTGATGAGCCAAATGCGGAGAGGAGAGCAAACCGGGTAACATGTTATTTGAACGAACCTTGACATAACTTTGCTGAAACATTTTTTCTCAGTTCAACAAGGAAAATTTGAGCAGCCAGTGCCTTACTCTGCGAGTGTTGGAGGAAGCATTGTCAACAGTGGTGAGATGGAGGTAGGTGTCCTTTGTAGCAAGTGATTCGTTGCACCTCATCTGCTCGCAACAATGGGGATGCACAGGAAAAGAGCGCATGGGTTGGTGCACGAGTGTTGGCATTCCCAACGGTGGTGAGGTGTAGGTAGGTGTCGTTTGAAGCAAGTAATTCGTTGCACCTCATCTGCTTGAGGTGAGAGGGCAAAGGGGGGTATGTGACATGGGAACGTGAGTTGGGGGTGTGAGAGTTGGCGGTGGTGATGTGGAGGTAGGTGTCCTTTATAGCTAGGGATTTGTTGCACCTCATCTGCTCGCAGCAATGGGGGTGCACGGGAAATGAGTGCATGGGTTGGTGCACTGTTGGCATTTTCAACAGTGGTGAGGTGTAGGTAGGTATCCTTGGTATGGTGGCAAGTGTGTTGTTGCACCTCATCTGCTTGAGGGGAGAGAGGCGAGAGGCGGGAGGCGGGGGGACGAAAGGCGGGAGGTGAGAGGCGAGAGGGCATGTAATGGGGCGCAGGAGAGAAACACCAATGAACGGTGGTGAGGTGGAGGTTGGGTGTGCCTGGTGAGAGAATTGCTGTACCGCATCTGGTGCGGTGCGATGCGGTGCGGTGCAGTGCAGTGCACTTACAATGGTCCCACCCCCGCCAGGTGCAGTGACGTATTTTCCTGTTACCACTGATCGCAAGGTGAACTGCAACGACAGAATACAGAAGCCAGGAAAAAAAAAAAAAAAAGAATAAATAAAGAAGATAGCGAAAGAAAATAAAATTAAGCGAGACAAGATAAACGAAGCCATGCACATGGCTATGGACTTCACACCTCAATCGAAACAAGCGAGACTGTCAATATGTCTCAATGTCTGCTAGATTCTCCCGGGAGTGTACCATACATTGTGCTATACGATGCCATAGTCACACCTCACACATGCTCTCCTCCCCCTCTACTCCTCTCCCACTCACCCGGGTGCCATCACCATATCCAGCAAACTTGAACGCGTCACGGTTCATCCACAGTTCAGTCATGAGCCACGACCCCAGATTCGCCCCTTCATCCCTCCCCCCTCCCCCCCTCCCTTCCCACTTCCCTTTGCTCGCCCTGCCGACTCACCTGGGTGCCGTCGCTGTAGCCAGCAAACCGAAAGACTCCCTGGTTCATCCATGGTTCAGTCATGAGCCACGACCCCAGATTCGCCCCTCGAATCGCCGGCACCTCCATCACCTCCCGCACGTCATACCGCTCCCACTCGCCCGCACGCTTCCACTTGAACTGCGGGTTGCTGTTCTTGCCGTCCTGAGTGACGAAATATCCGTCGGAGGAGCGAAACGCGACGTAGACCGTGCCGGGGATGTACTTTATGGTGAAGACGGCGCGCGGGTTGGACGCGTTTCGGGTCGTTCTGAGGTAGCCGAAGGCGCCTGGGGCCTTGGCCAGATACGTGTTGCTGGGGGTCATGAACTTGATCTGGTTGGGGGAAGGGAAGGGAGATGAAACGAAATGGAACCTCCTGAGGCACCTCAAAAGGCGCTTCCACCGGCTGGGATGGCTCTGGCATGGCAGTGGCCCCAGCTTTGACCTGATCCTGCCTGCAATGGGTGTTTTTGAGATTTTTCAAAAACACCCTGCAGCGGCATGGGTGACCCCACTCTGACCTGACCCTGCCTGCAATGGGTCTACGCTCTGGATCCCAGCCCAATCCTACCTCTGTGTTGGAGACTCTGATCACAGTAAGTGCTTGCGATGGCTCTGGCGTGGCGGTGGCTCGGGCAGCAATGCGTCCATCCCACTTCGCCCCGTTCGGTGCGGTCCAGAAGGTGCCCCACCTTTTGGAGCGAATCACCACCTGCAGCAGGGAGGCAGAGGGGGCAAGGGAGGGAAAATTGGACGGTTTAAATGCTACGTGCCCCTCCCACTTGGCCCCGTTTGCTGCTTTCCAGAAGGTGCCCCACCTCCTCTTGGAGCGAATCACGACCTGGAGAAGGGAGTAGGGGATGGGGAGGTGTGGAGGGAAGGGGGGGGGGGGGGAGGGGGGGAGCAAGTTTGCTCCCACTTGGCACCGTTTGGTGCAGTCCGGAAGGTGCCCCACCTCTTGGAGCGGGTCATTACCTTCCGCTCCAAGAGGTGGGGCACCTTCCGGACAGAGCGGATCAGCCTCAGGATGGCAGAGGGGGGGATTCTGATAGGCAAATGGCAGCAAAATCGGGGTTTCATATGCGTACCCTACCCACACCCACCCACTCGTAGAGATATCCTCCACCCCACCCCACCCTCCTTCCTTCCCCCTCCTCCCACCTTCCTTCCCCTTCCTCCCCCCTCACTCCCTGACTCCCCTCACTCACCCTAGCACCATCTGCCAGCTGGCTGCTGATCCACGTGGACGTCATCTTGGCATCATAACCCCTTCCCCCAAATCTACAGCCATACCCGCCCACCCACACTCGTGCCCATGTATAAAGTCCCCCTACCTTCCCTCCAAGACTCCCTTCACTCACCCTAGCACCATCTGCCAGCTGGCTACTGATCCACGTGGAGGTGATCTTGGGATCATAGCCCCTACCACACCCATACATACCCACCCACCCACACTCCTCCCCCTTACCTTTCTATACTCCCTTCACTCACCCTAGCACCATCTGCCAGCTGGCTGCTGATCCACGTGGACGTCATCTTGGGAACGCCGGGGGCAAGCGCGGGAGCAGCGTTGGAGCAGCACTGTCCCTCGCACCTTGGCCCGGGAACGGAACGGGGACTCAAAAGGGGACTCAAAAGGGGACCCGGAAGGGGTCTCGACCTCGATGGAGTTGGGGGGGATGGCGAAGGGCTGTACCGAGCCTCATCTGCAGGTTTGTACCGAGCCTGTTTCCGTGGCTGTGGCGACCCCCTCGGGTGGTGCTGCTTGCTGTAAGCGAGATATTGGGCAGCATGAGAAGCCCAGATAGATTCTATCTCAGACTGAGGCTCGTCTTTCAAGGGCCGCACCCATGCACGCGGCGTCTTTCTGCTCTTCCTGTCCTGCAGGCCAGAGGACTTTCCGTGCACTTTTCCTGTCGCTTGTCCCGTCTTTTTTCCCGTCTGTTGTTCCCGTGGATCCGGGTCACAGTTCTTGTTATGAGCTCCCAAGCAGAGGCTCTCCAGCCACGGGTCTTCTGTGTCGCCGCTCCTCGTCTCTCCATTCACTGAATTCTGATAGGTAGATCTCGGTTTGGAGGGGTCTGGATAGAGAGTTTTCGACTCAAGATGTCTTGAGCTGTCTGTGAAAGCGGTCGGTTTGGCGTTGGCGTGCTGCGAGGGGGTCAGTGGAAGCCCAACGATAGAAGAGGACGTGATGACGAGGGCTGCGATTGTAAACGACAGCCTGTGATGGGGGGGTGGGAGAGGTGGGGAGGTGCGTGGAAGGTTTATGTAAAGAAAACAAGGAGAGGGGGTCAGTGGAAGGCCAGCGATAGAAGAGGAGGAGGTGATGACAAGAGCTGCGATTGTAAACGTCAGCCTGTGATGGGGTGGGAAAGGTGGGGAAGAAAGAGGGGGGGGGGGGGGGGGGGGGGGGGGGGGGGAGAGGGGAGGAGGTGAGCGGAAGGTTATGTATATAAAATAAGGAGAGGGAAGAGACGACAGGCTCTTGAAAGCTGAGATAGTGAAGTATTTTTTTAAAGCTGCGATTGTGAAGGGATAGAGGGGTGTGGGAACGGGTGAGCAAAGGGGTATGACTGAGAGAAAGTGAATCAAATTGAGAGAAAAAAGGAGACAAAGTACCACCTTGAGGTCCGTCTGAGGTTCGGAAACTGTCTGAAGAACGACATCTTCTCCCCCATGGAAAAATCATGAGCGGGTTTTCCTCCACGCGAGACCACGAGTCCTCACTGGGAGGTGTCGCGTCTTACAAGCCTCGTTCTTTGAGTCAACTCTATTCGAGACCACGTCAGGCGAAACGGCAGAATTGCTGCTGTCTGGTTCTATCAAGCGATTGTTTTTAACACAAAGTAATGGATCGAGTTTTTCTGTCAATGTAAGGTAACGCCACGCGTCGAACGCTTTTCTGACCAACTAAGGGGGCAATTCGGTAACGAGTAAACTGATAGCGACGCGAACGCAGAGCTTACTTTCCGTGTTTCTGGTAAAAGGCTAACCATGGCGGCTTCTAACTGTCGATGGTGTAATGCAGCGGTCATGGAGGTGAGCTGCAGCCAACTCAGCTTGTTGCACAGCTAGCTGGGATGGGGGATCCTGCCAAGCTAAAATGGGACCACACCATCCGCCATGGATGGACAATGATCACTGTGGCTGTTGGTGAGGCAACTGTTCCCATGTTTAGGGGGGGGAGTCCACGTGTTCGTCCTTCGTTCGTTATGTACGGTTAGTCGTGTTGCATCACGGTGCAAAACGGTGAAGCTTCATAGCCGCTGTACACCGTCTGGAATCGTCTTGCACCACGACAGATGAAATGTAATCAAATGCGACCACTGATTTGACATGTTGGTTGTTTTGATTATTCCCCCGATCTCATCACGACAGGGAACTCGACGTGGTTGCTACAGAAACACATGCGACGGAATGTCGGCATTCGCAGCATGTCTGCGAATTGTCGGTTGGTTTCGCTGCGAAGAGAATGAGGGGAGGTTTCACTATCGCGTACACCGATTTCGTGGCGATTGTTCGGTGGTCTGGCAGTCGTTGGGGAAGGAAGGCTTCATTCGTGATTGCGCTGTCCTCGGTAGAGGCAGAATAGGCACAAAATACAGGATGGAGCGGAAATGAATGCAAGCAGCACAACCAGGGCATTCCCACCAAACCACTGCTTTGACAAAATAAAACATCATATTTAAAACGACAGAATGCTTGACAACAGCCAGCAGCACATTCTAAACATTCGCCAGGACTATTAACACCATATTTATAAACCGGTAACAAGCCTACTTCGCGGGCCACAAACGGTACCAACCAGTCCATGCTGACAGCAACCCACTCAAGCCCAACGTAAGCGGGTGGCAGCACACCGGATTAGGCTCCACCTGAGCAACAGAAATCAAAAGATCTCCAAACTGCCCGGCAATACTCAATACTCGCATCAGCCTCTCCATTCTGATGGAGCTCAGCGCAATCTTAATCTTCATCGCTTCACCTTCCAGCCTTCTCAATTCCTCAATATAAGCCTCCTTGCATGTGCACAACAGCGGCAAGTTGTTACTTCCATGCCCTCCATCCGCTGTCTCAGCAGCAGGAGCGCCCTTTCCCTCTGGTGGTGCATCTGCAGGGGCTGTCTTCCCCTCTGGTGCTGCTGCAGCCAGCCATCCATTCTCACCTTCGCTTCCCTGGCTGCTGTTGCTCTTCCCACAGTCATGACTCTCAAAGCTGCTGCGCCTGGATGCGTCATTACTGAATGCACACATGCTGCTATCAGTGCCATCATCACCGCCGCTGCTCTTTCCGTGGCGCGGGCTGTTCTTTGCTGTGAGGGCAAGGGCCTCTGCTCGCTGGTGCAGCTCCTTGAGCTTCGCCTGAAGCTGCTTCTCCTGCTCCATCCCCCTCTTGATCATGATAATGTCCAGGGAGATGAAACACAGGTAGAGAACGGTTTCTCCATAGGCTGAGATGTATGCGGCCTTGGCTGCAAGGCGGAAGGAGGAACAAGGGGAAGGCCAACGAATACGAGGTAAGCAGACATAAAGGTTGACAAATGGCCAGCAGCAGAAGGACAGAGGATTTGCACATTCGACACCAGACCACACCAGGAAGATACATCAGCCTGGAGATTTTGCTGACTGAGGCATTACCGGCTAGCTTTGGCTCGAGAAGGCCGACTTTGGACATCCATGTGAGGTGATCAAAGAAGAAGTAAACCATTTCACCAGCGCTGCCAACCACGGTAAGAGTTGTCACCTGAAAGCAGAAAGATTGAAGGGCATAAGACGAATGCATCTGAGAAGTCAAAATTCCAGACTCAACAATCAGAAGGTCAACTCAACAAGAGCCAGCCAACACATTGCTGCATGTGAAGCGGCAAACGACGCAACTCAGATACACAGCCTGTATATGACTCACCTTCCAGTCGGAGTACTGGGTTGTCCGGAGATTATTGAAACCGGTCAGGAAGCGACCCAGCCGGAACGCCTTGCGGCTTAGCCCACACCCGACCTCGAATTTCTGAGCTCGGTCGGCCAAATCTGCAAGAAATTAAGCAGGATTGCAAGTGGATAGCGACCGTTAAGGTCAAAGTGAACACGTTCTAGCATGTCATGCGCCGGGGAAAAGCGAAAACAGCGAATGCTGGAGCACATGTCAGGGCGCTGCTCCTCTAATGTCATTGCTCACCTTTATTCGTTCTCAGGAGCTGCCAGTGAGCGAGCTTGAAGACATACTGAAATGTCTTCACCAGCTTGTCAATGCCGTCGCGTTTCGCGAGGAACATCACGAACTTGTCCAGCTGATCATTCTCCCTCACGAGAGCCATGAGAATCTGAGAAATTTATCCGACGAAGTGGAACTGCTGATTCTGTCAGGAGAATTCCAATCGCTGGTGAAGACTTCAGGGCTGTGACTCCAACTAGACTTTATCACAGACGATATCCTAGATTGTTGTGTTGAATGCTCAACTCCCGGCGCTCCTGCGGTACGCAGTCGTCGTTTAGGATTGATTTGCTACGACAATTGTTCGTGCAGTTGCGAGGAGCTGGAGGAAAAATAGAGTATCCGTCGTGATTGTCAGTCGGCCTGAAAGAAATTGCTAATCCGCGGTCATATTTCAAGGCAAACACATGTGCGGAATGACTACTACCACACTGATTCTATCATACATGACTCAGCAAGGACAGGTCCAAAGTGGATTACTGGCGGTCTGGCTCTTACGGCACGAGGCCTATGCCGCCATGGCTGGTTACAAGGTGCCCATGATGCGAAATGAGTAAGCAGATTCTCATGGCTGGTTTTGCTGGGTTCTCCTGGTGGCGAAACTTGACATCGTTGGGCTTTCGCACGCTCCACTTCGCAATACTCCCCTTTATCAGGATGAGGAGCTGGCAGAACTGAAGCCTCAAGGAAAACCGTATTTGATACACGTCACGGTGCTGGACCCGTTGCCAAGTCAGAACCACGTCCTTGTTCGTCCGCACCTAGCATCGTAACCCCAGCTCAGGGATTTGTGCAGCTGCTAATACTGAGGCTCTTGAAACTCTACACGCAAATACCTTCCATGCATAAAAGCGCTTTAGTCACATTATAAGATAGCAATTATACTCATAGGGGATACACACTATAAAGCATGTTAATGTGGCAAAGGGACATGTAATTTGACTCATATTGCGATATTCTGAAATCAAAACATATCGCACATTTTTTTTTGGAAGCATATGCCAAGTAATCCCCAACAATCCACGACTACCCACTCAGCATCATCCCATGACACACAGAATTACGGTAATGTTTAATCATCCTGAGCATCATCATCTTCACTGTCGTCGCTACCATCGCTGCAGAAACACCGAATCAACATAGAGATCACCGTATGAGCAGTCAAGACAAAGTTGAGGCCCAATAAGAAATACGGTACCGTACCACTGATACGAGAACATGTCCAAACTGGAACCACAAAAGCTTGAATCGACAAAAAATGGACGGAGGCAAAATTTACCTGACAACAGGCATCTTGGCAATGCGGCGAGACTCGAGCCCTGTGAGATACTTCTGTGCTGCTGTCACCTGGTCAGGACCTGGTCAATCAAAGCACAGAGAAAGGGGCAGGATGAAGCACCAGTTGGAATTCGCAAGAGTGCGAGTGAACAAACAAAGGGGAAGACGCTGAGAGGTCGAGAGTGGTCATGGCTCAGGCGTGCTTGTGGCCAGTGGTAGACTCTGCATGACCATTCATGCCTCAGCCCCTTTGTCCTGAGTGAAGATGATGATTACCTTGCTGGGTGTTGCAAAGCTATTGTGCTTGCTGGGCTGGACATTACCCGCACTGAGCTGGAACTCGCCCTTGCTGAGCTGAAACTCACCGTTGCCAAGCTGAAACTGACCCTTGCTGAGCTGGAACTCACCCTTGCTGAGCTGGAACTCACCCTTGCTGAGCTGGAAGGCGTGCAGGATAGTTCGCTCTGCAGCCAGCCGCACAGGCTGACTTGTGTCCTTGAGGCACTCCGACAGGGGCGGACCCAGCGCTGCCAGAAGCTTTGCTGGGATGGGCTCCTGTGGTCAGAGCATAGAGGAGTGATGGGGTTGGGTGGGTGGAGGGGAGGGGTGAGGAGGGCACAGGCTGACTTGTGTCCTTGAGGCACTCCGACAGGGGCGGACCCAGCACTGCCAAAAGCTTTGCTGGGATGGGCTCCTGTAGTCAGAGCATAGAGGAGTGATGGGGTTGGGTGGGTGGAGGGGAGGGGTGAGGAGGGCACAGGCTGACTTGTGTCCTTGAGGCACTCCGACAGGGGCGGACCCAGCACTGCCAAAAGCTTTGCTGGGATGGGCTCCTGTAGTCAGAGCATAGAGGAGTGATGGGGTTGGGTGGGTGGAGGGGAGGGGTGAGGAGGGCACAGGCTGACTTGTGTCCTTGAGGCACTCCGACAGGGGCGGACCCAGCACTGCCAAAAGCTTTGCTGGGATGGGCTCCTGTAGTCAGAGCATAGAGGAGTGATGGGGTTGGGTGGGTGGAGGGGAGGGGTGAGGAGGGCACAGGCTGACTTGTGTCCTTGAGGCACTCGGACAGGAGCGGGCCTAGCGAAGCCAGGAGCTTTGCTGGGATGGGCTCCTGTAGTCAGAGCATAGAGGAGTGATGTGGGGGGAATTGGGGGGGAAGGGAGAAATAGGAGGGGAATGCATGCACTGACTCGTATCCTTAAGGGACTCGGACAGGAGCAGGCCCAGCAAAGCCAGGAGCTTTGCAGGGATGGGCTCCTGTAGTCACAACGGCCAGATACAGGTTGGTGGGTGGGGTAGCAATGACTCCAAAGACCCACCTTCTTGGCAACCATCTTGACCGCAGACAGGGCTCTCCTCCGCACGTCACTAGCAGCAGCGAGGAAGCAAGCAAGTAGGCCTACCAGCTTGACCCTGTTGATCCTGTTCCATGAATTGACCCACCTTCTTGGCAACCATCTTCACAGCAGACAGCGCCCTCCTCCGCACGTCACTAGCAGCATCCCCCAACAGCGAAGCCAGCACCCCCACCACGGATCCAAGTCGACCACATTGACCCTTCTGACCATGTTGAGTTGACCCACCTTCTTGGCAACCATCTTGACAGCAGACAGAGCTCTCCTCCGCACGTCACTAGCAGCATCCCCCAGCAGCGAAGCCAGCACCGCCACCACCCCCGCCGCACTCCCCCCGCCCATCCCAAACAGCACCAGCCACCGCCCCGCCGCCTTAGCCGCCGTCTCCCGCACCGGCACCTTATCATCCCCTGCATGTGCTCTTATCGCCACCGCTGACTTTTCGGCAACGGATGCGAGCTGGGATGCTGGCAGGGGCGCGGGGCGGGAGGCAGTGTGGCGGAGGAGGGAGGAGAGGGCGAGTGCGGCTGCAAGGCGGTGCGACCAGGGGCGAGAAGAAGGGAGGGGGGCTGCAAGGGCGGCGAGAAGGGAGAGGTAATCCGGCTCCGATAGGTACTGAAGGGGTAGAGGGAGGGGGTAGGGGTATGGGAGAGAGACAGAGAGGACGAGGGTCTAATTTTTGTATGGAACCTCATCCTCGGTGTTTGTTCTCTGGGTGCAGTAGGTCGGAGGTTGAGTGGCGAAGGCGGTGTGGCGGAGGAGGGAGGAGAGGGCGAGTGTGGCTGCGAGGCGATGCGACCAGGGCCGGGAGGAGGGGAGAGGGGCGGCGAGGGCAGAGAGAAGGGAGAGGTAGTCTGGTTCGGCTAAGTACTGTTGGGGGTGTAAGGGAGGGGGAAGTGGGGAAAAAGAGGGAGTATGGTAAATGACAGAGAGAGAGAGAGAGAAAAGGAGCCAGTTTCCTGTATGGAGCCTCATCACAACTGCTCTCTAGGTGCCTGTGCTTCGAGTCCGATAACAGTAGCTGGGAGCTTGAGGGCGGGAGGCGGTGTGGCGGAGGAGGGAGGAGAGGGCGAGTGCGGCTGCAAGACGGTGCGACCAGGGCCGGGAGGAGGGGAGAGGGGCGGCGAGGGCGGCGAGAAGGGAGAGGTAGTCGGGTTCCGATAAGTACTGTTTGGGGGAGAGGTGGGAAAGGGGAAAAGAGGGAGTACGAGTACAGAACATGAGGGAGGCAGGGAGGGGGTGGGGAGAGGAGGGAGAGGAGGGAGAGGAGGGAGAGGTAATCCGGCTGCGATGGATACTGTTTGGTGGAAGAGAGGAAGGGGGAGGGGTGCGAGGAAAGGGGATTTCCCATGTCGCTACACTTTGATGAGGGTTGATTGAAATAAAGGATGTGTAAGGCGGGCACTGGGGCAGCAGAGACGGAGGTGAGAGGGGAGGATACGCCCACACAAGGACATCCCACACAAGGACATCCCTTAGTTAATGGAGGATTCCTTACCTGATCAGAGCTGGTTTTTGAGAATTCTCAAAAACCAGGGGAGGATACGCCCACACAAGAACATCCCTCAAATAATGGGGAATATCTTACCTGATCAGTATCCCCCAGAGCTGCCTCTCACTCTCACCTGTGCAGTACCGCCCAAAGCTCTGGCAGCAACAGAGCGAACAACAGAGTCGTCATCGCTGTCCGAGGCGAACAGCACCGCCTGCAGTGACGAGGACAGGCGCTCGAGAGAGGCAGGAGAGGCCACCTTGCCTCCGTGCCTCACCACTCCACGCACTGCCATCAGCATCGACTCCTTCACTGCCCCGTCTGCAGTCTGTAGGGGAAGGAAAATATGGGAGCGTGAAGGGGAAGAGAAGGGACAGACGAGAGAGACGGGAGAGACGGGAGAGATGGGGCGGAGGGGGGGAAGGAAAGTGAGGGGAGAGAGGGGCAGGAGCGGACGGAGAAAGGGAGGGGGCCCGCGAACAGCACAGCCTGCAGCGACGAGGAGAGGCGCTCCAGCGACGCGGGAGAGGCCGCCTTGCCTCCGTGCCTCACCACTCCACAGATGGCCATCAGCATCGACTCCTTCACTGCCCCGTCTGCGGTCTGAATAGGAGGGAGGGGAGGAAGGAGGGGACGAAAGGGAAGGGAGTAGAAGCAGGAAGGGGAGAGGAGGGAAGAAGCCGGTATTGTGCTGATGTGGACATAGTGCTGACGTGGACAAAGTGCTGACATGGACAGAGTGCTGACGTGGCAGTGTGCTGACCTGGATGGAGTTGAGGAGGTCGGAGATGAGAGCATCCACTCTTGGGTTGAGAGCTGTCAGCCGCCCCAACGCCTTGGCTGCTCGCGAGCGCACCGTGCTGGGGAGATGGGAGAGGGGGGGGAAGGTGGGGTCGAGGGTATGGTGTGAGGTTGAGGGGAAGTAGTTGGAAAGCTGTCAGCTGCGCCAACGCCTTGGCTGCTCGCGAACGCACCGTGCTGGGAAGGGAGGAAGGGGAGAACGGGAGGTGGGTGGTTTGTGAGAGTGAGGGAAAGTAGATGGGTTGGGAGGCTGTCAGCTGGCAAAGCAGGGGTGAGGGATGTGGGAGATACGGTTTGAATCGACGACGGCAATAGGATAGGCATGCGCATCGTCCGAAGCTGACGACTTGGTTCGTCTAAAGGTCGAGCCGAGCCGGCTCATCTGGCTCGACTCGAGTTGAGCTGAACTGGCAAGAAGGGCAGGACAGGACGCACCTCTGTCCTCAAATCTGCCCCCACGCCACCTCCACATACGCATACACCATATGCTTGCTTCACGAGTCTCTCCTCATAAGCTTACCAATTGGAGCCCTGGAGGCAGCGGATGAAGGTGGTCTGCAGCTGCGGCAGGAAGGGCTTGAGCGCGACTCTCTCCTTGGAGTACCAGCAGCAGCACAGTGCACATGCTACCAAGCACTTGTTGTAAAACACCTGCAGCAAATACCCACAGGCTCACCGGTTGGAGTCCTGGAGGCAGCGGATGAAGGTGGTCTGCAGCTGCGGCAGGAAGGGCTTGAGTGCGATGCCGCCCTTGGAGATGAGAATGGCGAGGGTAGAGAGAATGGCCGCCTTGACCTGCCAGGGGAAGCGATCCCCCACTATGCGGATGAGGGGGCTGGGAAGAGGGAGGGGGGGAGAGAGGGAGAGGTGACGGGGAGAGGGAAGGGGGGAGGCCGGGGGGGAGGCATGGGGGGGGGGAGAGGGAGGGGGAGAGGGAAAGAGAGGGCTGTGAGGAAGCGTGGGAGGAGCAACATATCCATGCTCATGCATTGTTCCCATCTACTCTACTACTTAATGCTCACCCAGTGATGGGCATCACAGAGTATTAGCCATGTCTATCATCCACACCCATCCACACCCATCCAAATCCATCCACACCCATCCAAACCCATCCAAATCCATCCACACCCATCCAAACCCATCCACGCCCATCCACGCTCACCCAGTAATGGGAACAACAAATGGCCGCAGCGCCACCTCACTGGCCACGTCTATGAGCTCTGCCAAACCGTCTGCTGCTGCCTCTCGCATCTCTGCTGATCCCAACATGAGCGCCTGGAGGGGGTGGGGTGGGGGTGGGGGAAGGGGAAGGGAAGTGGGAGGGGGAGGGGAGGGGGAGCGGGAGGGGGAGGGGATGAGACAGGTGAGACGGGTGTGCTTGCTGCTGCCTGTGGCATCTCTGGCTGGGGAAGTTTTGAGACGTCTCTGCATGATGGAGCCTGGTGGCACGTCAGGTATATCTGGAGCAGGTGCATCTGAAGCATCGAAATCCCCCAACAGAGACAGGAAGGAACAATCACCTGCAGGTATATCTGAAGCACCGGCTGCAAGCCTTAAAATGATTTGTACGTCTGTGGCAGGTAAATCCAAACCCTCTCAACAGAGACTGAGACGCTCACCTGCAGGTATATCTGAAGCACCGGCTGCAAGCCCTAGATTGATTTGCGGGTATATCTGTGGCAGGTAAATCCAAACCCTCTCAACAGAAACTGAGACACTCACCTGCAGGTATATCTGAAGCACCGGCTGCAAGCCCTTGGGCAGGCAGAAACCAGCAACGAGCATGGGAAGGCCCTGCAGAGTGGGAACGAGAGGAGGAGAAAGACCATACTGAGAGTGAGACCACGAGCAGAGAAAACGTTGTAAAAGTAGAAAAAGGGCATGAATTGCACAAGGAAAGGGACCCACCTTCCTCTTCCGCCTCTCCCTGTCCCTGGCTGTGGCAACAGCGTCTCGAACCACTTTGAGGTGCACTGGGAGCGACTCCTTGGGAATGGTGCTCGTGACACTGCCCAGCGCTTCCCATGCCACCTGTGAGAAGGGATAGGGGAGAGGGGAGAAGGGAGGTTAGAGCATGGGGGAGAGGGAGGATGGGGAATGCATGGTGAGGAGGGGTACACTCTGCACTGGCAGCGACTCCTTCAAAATGGTCAGCGCCTGCCCCCAGCCCACACATGCACTCCATTCCATACAGCAACACTTGCCCATGCATAGTCTGCACTCAGCACACCGCACGTACCTTCACACAAGCCTCATCCGGGTCAGCCAGCATGACGATGAGGATGGTCATCAGCGATGGGAGCTCCTCCTCTAGACCCACACACATCCCATACCACCACTACAGTGAAGTGAATACACCATGCACTCGTATTGTATATCGTACCTTCACACAAGCCTCATCGGGGTCTGCCAGCATGACGATGAGAATGGTCATCAGCGACGGTAGGTAGCTCTTCCTCCTCCCCATGCCACCACAACATGGATAGTCTACACTCATCAAATACCTTCACACAGGCCTCATCAGGGTCAGCCAGCATGACGATCAGGATGGTCATCAGCGACGGCAGCTCCTCCTCCATCCATCACAACATGTCTGCGCAACAATACACCATGCACTCGTATATCTCACCTTCACACAGGCCTCATCGGGGTCAGCGAGCATGACGATGAGAATGGTCATCAGTGATGGCAGCTCCTCCTCCAGATCCACACGTGTGATCTTGCAGAACGTTCCCAGAAGCTTCGCTGCTCCGCGCCTCATGACAGCCTGGGAAGGATGGGGGGAAGGGAAGAGGAGAGGAAGGGAGGACATGGTGAGGAGAAGAGGGGAAAGGAAAGGAGAGACGAGCAGAGACGAGGAGAGGAGATAGGAGCAGAAGAGAGAGTGTGGGTGAGCTCCTTGAGAAGAAGTTGCAGTTGTGTTTTGAGTCGATTCAAAACACGAGAGTGTGTGGGTGAGCTCGCCTATAAGAAATTGCAGCCCCTCCTCATCCACCCCAGCCCCTCCCCACTCACCCCCATCCCCACCTCTACCACCCACCCTTACATCTTCCCAGACATCCCGAGTTATCAGAGAGCGCGTGGGTGAGCTCGCCTGTAAGAGAGTCCAGCCCCTCCTCGTCCAGCCCCTTCACCATCTTTCCCCTCCCCACTCACCCCTTACCACTCCCCACTGGCCAAAACGTACCGAGTTATCAGAGAGAGCGTGCGTGAGCTCGCCAATGAGAGAGTCGAGACCCTCCTCGTCCACGCCCTTCACGACCGCCTCTGCTGACGCCACCGCCATGGAACGCAAGGGAGACTATTGGAAGGGAGTAACAGAACGGAGCGCACGGGAGGTGATGGGGAACAGAAGGGAGAGGAAGCAGTGTGAGTTTGCCTAAAAGAGGGTTCAGACCCTCCTCGTCCACTCCCTTCACCACCGCCTCTGCTGATGCCACTGCCATGGACCGTAGGGGGAATCGGGGAGGTTGGACGGGAGAGAAGAGAGGGGGAGGAGGAAGGTTGCTGAAAACGAGCAACAGAGAAAGGTTATAAGAGATGCCTCAACCTTAACCATGCCAAAAAAACGCAGATGCTTTTGAAAGTGCTAGGGAGGAAGGCTCGTTCTGACACGTTTCAAAACAAACACACAAGCACTTAAGAGATTGTAGGACCGCACCTTGAAAAAAGGAGTGCTTTGAGACGTCTCAAAACACTTAAGAGACCGTAGGACCGCACCTCGGCTCTCCAGCTCCACTCACCTCCTCCATCTGCCCCATCTCGTTGAGCAGTGGCGGTAGCACCGTGGACAGATGCACACACATGCCTGCACCTGCCACCTCTGCCAGCGCACCCAGAGCATGTGCCTTGAACTCCCTGTGTGGGCGAGATCAGGGGTGGGTAAAGGGGAGAAAGTAAACCCAAACATTGAGTCCGCCAATTAGATCTACTGGTAGATTGGACAAGAAAGGGAGCAAGTGGGATCCCCACACGTATTGGGCAGTGGAAGGGCAGTTTACGTACGTGAGAGGCGGTTTGACGAGCTTGGGCAGGATGTGGGGCAGAACGACAGTGGTGCGCACACTGCAACACAAGGGGGAGGAGGGAAGAGGGAGAAGGGGGATGAGGCAGAGCGAGAAATGGAATGACTTGTAGGCAAGACTCAGAAACCTCGATGAGCGCAGGATGTGGGGCAGCACGAGAGTGGTGCGCACACTGCAGGATGGGGGAGGGGGCGAGGGGGGGGGAGGCAGAGGGGAGAAATGGAGTAAGACTCAAGGTGAAACATACTCAGGCTGCAATATGCTGCTATTGAATCTGGGATCCAGCCTGAGTATCACAATCCCACCTGAAAATTCACCTGAACACATTCCACTTGAAAATTCACCTGAACCCATCCCACCTGAGAATCTGTTTGAGCCCGTCAAGGGCCGTGGCAGACGTGCGAGGATCCTCTAGAGAGTGCAGCAGTGCTGGCACAATCTCATCAATTGCTTGCATGCCCGCACTCTGATGGGAAGGGGGGGGAAGGGAGGTGGGTGGAAGCGGTGGGGTGTTTACAGTCAACTCACAACACCCCGTGGCAGATGTGTGGGGGTCCTACAGAGAATGCAGCAGGACTAGCACGATCTCATCGATAGCTTGCATGCCCGCACTCTGTGTAGGCAGGGGGAGGAAGATGGTAGGGTACAGAGGGGGAGTGGGGGGAGGGTCCCTTTGGTCGGTTCCAGAGAGTGCAGCAGGGCTGGCACAATCTCATCGATAGCTTGCATGCCCGCGCTCTGATGGGAAGGGAAAGCAAGCGCAAGTAGAGGAAGAGCAGCAGTTCAGTTTGTGTAGCATTCTTGCGAAACGAATTGACTCTGACAGTCGTATACCCACGAGAAAACGGATTAACCTGTGAAGGCACACACCTTGTAGAGCGTGCTGAAGGCCTGTGCTGCTGCCTCTCAGCCCCCAGGCACATACATGCATTGGAGGAGCAGCAGTTCAGTGCAGCAATTCAGTGAAAGAATTGACTTTCACAGAATGGATTTCCCTCGAAGGCACACACCTTGTAGAGCGTGCTGAAGGCCTGTGCTGCTGCCTCCTTTTGGGGTGCCAAAAAAATCATCTCTATACCCGCAAGTCCTATGCACATGAGAGAACGGATTAACCTGTGAAAGCACCCACCTTGTAGAGTGTGCTGAAGGCCTGTGCTGCTGCCTCCCGCACCTCAGCATCCCTGCTCAACATGAGAGACAGGGAGGAACGAAGGAGTAGAGGAGCACGATGAGCAGAAGGAGCGCGGACGAAAACATGGGAGGGAGAACTCGTCATGCATGCGAGAGGCATGCATGCAGCACTCGTCACAGAGTACAGTGCAGATGGTGCCGATATGATCATCCAGGTGGGATGTGAGGTGAGGTTCTGCGGCGCGGCCTACGCACCATCTATGACAAA
This sequence comes from Closterium sp. Yama58-4, assembly GCA_947470075.1. Classification (NCBI taxonomy): domain Eukaryota; kingdom Viridiplantae; phylum Streptophyta; class Zygnematophyceae; order Desmidiales; family Closteriaceae; genus Closterium; species Closterium sp. Yama58-4. The sequence goes on along the minus strand of CANIUD010000184.1, from coordinate 402,004 downwards.
GGCACAGCGCTTCACTGGTTGGCTGGTTGGTTGGACTCACTCGTCACAGAGTGCGGTGCGGATGGTGCCAATAAGGTCGTCCAGATGGGATGTGAGGTTCTACTGCACAATACACACCACCTGTTACATACATTATACATACGCAGCATGCCCATGCATTCTTTCTCACTCGTCACAGAGCGCGGTACGGATGGTGCCAATAAGATCGTCCAGATGGGAGGTGAGGTTTTGCCGCCCTGCTGCATTCATCACCTCGCCCAGCCCACAGCACACACCCTGCAGGCACAAAAAGACAGCCAAGGATTTTCATGGCATGAATAGGTGTCAATTCTGAGAATTCTCAGGTGGGATGTGAGGTTCTGCCGTCCTGCTGCGTTCATCACCTCGCCCAGCCCACAGCACACACCCTGCAGACATAAATAGACAACAAGAGAATGAACACAGCGTGCTATAGCGGCGTCCTATGGAACGGAGCGAATGGCCTTGATGACATGGATGGAGAGATGAGTTGTGACGACATGAGATGAACAGACAGCAGTGTGCGGCACAGAGGCAGGCAAAGGACCACTCCAGAGGGCAGGATTCCACATATACGCTACCCACCCACCCAACCACCCACCGCGAGTGACGCAACCACCCAACCTACCCCACCCGCACATGCACACGACGCGTGCACGCACACAAATCTGTCTGGTGGCCAGGTTGGGATACTTGAGTCCGGCAGAGAGAATGGGCACCACTGAGGGTAGCACCGAGGCAGCATGCGCACCCACCCATCCACCTTTCTCTGGTTCGAATTGGGGGTCCTGGTTTTAGAGTCTTGAAACGCACCTGTCTGGTGGCAGGGTTGGGGTCCTTGAGGCCAGCAGAGAGGATGGGCACCACAGAAGGCAGCACTCGCTCTCCCAGCTTGCGCACCAACTCGCCTATGGCCCGACTGGCCATCTGGGGGACTCAGAGGAGAAGAGGACACAGGTGGGGGGACACAGGAGGAGTGGCGCACAGATTGGAGGGATAGAAAAGGGCAGGCAGACAAAGGTGTCAGCCAGAACAGCACTCGCTCGCCCAACTTGCGCACCAACTCGCCTATGGCCTGACTGGCCATCTGGGGGACACAGAGGAGTAGAGGAGGAGGACGAGGGTTGGGTGGGGGGTAGGACTCGAGGTGTTGTGTTTAACAAATGTGGATAGTGATGGTATGGCAACACACTAACATGCATGGAGAGCATAGGGAATGGTGGTTGCGATGAGATCACAGGAAATCCAATATGAATGTAGTCCCATCCTCACCTGGCGGCGCTCGAAGGAGGGCGAGCCGAGGGAGTCGATGAGCAGGCGCATGAGCGTGGGCATGATCTCCTTGAGCGTGCGCGGGGGTGATACTGTGATACTACTAGTGCTGTGCATACCTCAATCCCCTCATTCCCACCTGGCGGCGTTCAAAAGACGGCGAGCCGAGGGAGTCGATGAGGAGTCGCATGAGTGTGGGCATGATCTCCTTGAGCGTGCGCGGGGGTGATACTGTGATACTACTAGTGCTGTGCATACCTCAATCCCCTCATTCCCACCTGGCGGCGTTCAAAAGACGGCGAGCCGAGGGAGTCCATGAGGAGTCGCATGAGTGTGGGCATGATCTCCTTGAGCGTGCGCGGAGTGAAGCCTTACCATACTGTGGCCGCCAGTCCACATAAGGATGAGACTTATGATGAATGAAATAGCCTAACTGCGTGTGTTTTACCTCGCATGCAGCGAAGTGAATGCCTCTACAAGCCCCGATCTGACCTGGCGGCGCTCGAAAGAAGGTGAGCCGAGGGAGTCGATGAGGAGGCGCATGAGTGTGGGCATGATCTCCTTGAGCGTGCGCGGAGTGAAGCCTTACCATACTGTGGCCGCCAGTCCACATAAGGATGAGACTTATGATGAATGAAATAGCCTAACTGCGTGTGTTTTACCTCGCATGCAGCGAAGTGAATGCCTCTACAAGCCCCGATCTGACCTGGCGGCGCTCGAAAGAAGGTGAGCCGAGGGAGTCGATGAGGAGGCGCATGAGTGTGGGCATGATCTCCTTGAGCGTGCGCGGGGTGTTGGCCACTATGGTCTTCCACACGTGCACCGCGGACTGCAGGCGCAGTGGAGCAAGAGGGGGAATAGGGAGGGAGGGAGGGAGGGAGGGAAGCGAGCGGAGATATGAAGGTGAACAAGAGCGCAAGCGTGCGGTGTGGGCATGATCTCCTTGAGCGTGCGAGGCGTGTTGGCCACTATGGTCTTCCACACATGCACCGCCGACTGCAGTGAGGGGAGGAGGGGGGAAGGGAATGGAGGGAAGTATGTGGGGGTAGGTAGCACACATCGACACCTGTCTGTCACACGGACATCGACACATCTGATCGCACGATCTACAAGGCAGCCAGCAACTACTTCCACACTCTCACCACTCATGCCCATGTCCCCATAATTTCCTCACCTGTCGCACGGACAGCAACACGTTGGATCGAACAATCTACACAGCAGCCAGCACCTCGTTGCGCCTCTCATCACTCGTGCCCATGCCCACCCCTATGCATCACTACTATGCCTCACTCCCATGCCCCACCCCCCCATGCCTCAACCCCCCATGCCCCACCTCCCCATGCCTCAACCCCCCATGGCTCACCTGTCGCACGGAGAGTGACACATCTGATCGAACGATGTACACAGCAGCCAGCAACTCGTTGCGCCTCTCCAGCCCCAGCACGACCGGAATCGCCCGGCCCTCTTGGGGATGCTTCAACTCAGAAACACCTTCTACACACCAGGATTCTCAACCCCGGGAGCCCCTTCTTCTTTTCACTTCACTGCCAACAACTAGGTACGTGCCTCAACAGATGCTCTCGTATCAGCACATTTGGTTTCCTCACCTGTCGCACGGAGAGTGACACATCTGATCGAACGATGTACACAGCAGCCAGCACCTCGTTGCGCCTCTCCAGCCCCAGCACGTCCAGAATTGCCCGGCCCTGCGCCTCCGTGCTCGCCCCCTCGTCGTCGCTGCCTCCCTCCAAAACGACTTTCCCTGATGTGCCTGCCACCTGAGGCGAGGAGAAAGAAACGAGGGGAAAATGAGAACAAGGAGGAAGGAGTTATGGAGAGTTGTGGCAAGAATCGCCCGGCCATGTGCCTCCGTGCTGGAGCCCTCGTCGTCACTGCCGCCCTCCAGCACAACCATGCCTGACGTGCCCGCGACCTGATGTGAGAGAGAAGGAAAATGACAGACGGAAGAAGGGAGTTATGAAGAGCAGTAGCAAGAATCGCCCAGCCCTGCGCCTCCGTGCTGGAGCCCTCGTCGTCGCTGCCTTTCTCCAACCTAACCTTCCCTGACGTGCCCGCAACCTGTGATGGTGGGTTGGAAGATAGAGGGAGAACGAGGAAAAGGGAGGAGGAGTTATGGAGAGTTGTGGCAAGAATTGCCAGGCCCAGCGCCTCCTTGGTGGCTCCCTCGTCGTCACTGCCACCTTCCAACACCACCTTGCCTGACGTGCCTGCGACATGTGATGAAAAGCGAGGATGAGCACGAGGAAGAAGCAGGACAAGAAGGGGAGTTATAACGACGTGAAAAAAAAAAGAAAAGAAGAAGAAAAAAAAAAAACCTTCAATGACCCCCAACTAAAGTCACCTGTGGTCACCAAAAATACCCCACCCCTCCCATCTCCTCCCCTCATTATTGTCACGTCAATAGAGCAGGTCGCCCTGCAGCTCAATGGAGCTCTCGTCACAATCAAAATCACATCAATAGCTCCCAATTGTAGTCACCTGTAGCAACCTAAAATACCCTCTCCCCCCTCGTTACAGTCACCTTGAAGAGCAGGTCGCCCAGCAGCTCCATGGAGCTCTGCCTGATCCGCCAGCTGTCGCTGAACAGCCCCTCCTCCACCGCTGGCAACAGCAAAGGCAGCGAACTGGATGGGGGAAAAGGGGAGAGAGAGGAGGGAGAAGAGTGAGGAAAGAGGGTGAGGTGAAAGGAGCATATCAGCTGTCGCTGAAGAGCCCCTCCTCCACCGCTGGCAGCAGCAAAGGCAGCGAGCTGGGGGGGCATGGGAGGAGAGAGGAAGGGAAGGGTAAGGAGAAAGGAGAGCAGGTCGCCCAGCAACTCCATGGAGCTCTGCCTGATCCGCCAGCTGTCGCTGAACAGCCCCTCCTCCACCGCTGGCAGCCGCAGTGGCAGCGAACTGGTAAGGAGGAGTTAAAAAAAAAAAAAAAAAAGATAGGGAGAGGGCGCGAGGGGTGGGGGGAGAGGACAGGGGGGTGGGGGGTTGATGGGAGGAGGGGGGGGGGGGGGGGGGGAACGAGAGCAAGGTGAAAGAAATGCTGGCTGTTATAAGATAGGGCTAGGAATGGAGAGGAGGGGATAGGAGGGAATAGAAGGGGGGAAACAGGCGAAACACATAAGTGATCACAGAGAAATAGAACAGACAAAAAGAGTACGGGGCGAGAAGGAACACACCTGATGGCGTACTGCTGTACCAACACATGCCCAGCTGCCAGTGCTGCATCGCGCACACTCTCACTCTCATCCGCCAGCCCTGGGGGGTGATGTGGGAAGGGAGGGAGGGAAGGTAAAGGAAATTAAGGATAAGCACTCTCACGCTCACTCTCATCCGCCAGACCTGAGGGTGGATGTGGGGAGGGAGGGAGGAAATAGAAAAGCAATTCGGCCTAGCATTCTTATCCGGAGGCAACAACAAGAAAAGAGAAATGGGGGGCAGGTAGATTTGGAGCATCACATCACGTACCGTCGAGGATGGCAGGCAGCACTTGGGGGAGGTAGTTCTGGAAGGGTGCACCGAAGGCAAGCGGTAGGTACTGCAATGCAAGGCACGAGGGAAGAGCAGGGGAGGTTCTTTTTTGGCATCTCGAAGAAGTAGAGTTGACCAGCATTGACTAGAGTTGACTAACGTTGAACAGCGTTGACTCGACCTGCGTTGACTCACTTTGACCATTGTTGACTCACCTTGAACAGCGTCAGATGCCCGTCCCTGACAGTCGCCACCTTGTGCGAGCACCCCGCCAGCAGGTCTGGCAGCAGCACCTTAAACCGGTGTCTTTGAGCATTGACTCCCATTGACCAGCGTTGACCAGCATTGACCAGTGTTGACTCACCTTGAACAGAGTCAAATGGCCATCTCTGACAGTCGCCACCTTGTGTGAGCACCCCGCCAGCAGGTCTGGCAGCAGCACCTCGAACCGGTGCCGGCCCTGCGCCCCCAGCACCTCGCTCAACCCCTGAGCCGCCCCTGACCTCTCCACACTCGATGCATCGGACCTGCAACAGTGGTTAAAGACAGGGGGGGTGGGAAGGGAGGGAGGGGGTGGTTGGTCAGGCAGCAGGAGTTCGAAGAGGTGCTGGCCCTGCGCTCCCAGCACCTCGCTCAACCCCTGCGCCGCTCCCAACCTCTCCACACTCGATGCATCGGACCTGCAACAGTGGTTAAAGACAGAATTGGGGGGGGTGGGAAGGGAGGGAGGGGGTGGTTGGTCAGGCAGCAGGAGTTCGAAGAGGTGCTGGCCCTGCGCTCCCAGGACCTCGCTCAACCCCTGCGCCGCTCCCAACCTCTCCACACTCGATGCATCGGACCTGCAACAGTGGTTAAAGACAGAATTGGGGGGGGTGGGAAGGGAGGGAGGGGGTGGTTGGTCAGGCAGCAGGAGTTCGAAGAGGTGCTGGCCCTGCGCTCCCAGGACCTCGCTCAACCCCTGCGCCGCTCCCAACCTCTCCACACTCGATGCATCGGACCTGCAACAGTGGTTAAAGACAGAATTGGGGGGGGTGGGAAGGGAGGGAGGGGGTGGTTGGTCAGGCAGCAGGAGTTCGAAGAGGTGCTGGCCCTGCGCTCCCAGGACCTCGCTCAACACCTGCGCCGCTCCCAACCTCTCCACACTCGATGCATCGGACCTGCAACAGTGGTTAAAGACAGAATTGGGGGGGGTGGGAAGGGAGGGAGGGGGTGGTTGGTCAGGCAGCAGGAGTTCGAAGAGGTGCTGGCCCTGCGCTCCCAGGACCTCGCTCAACCCCTGCGCCGCTCCCAACCTCTCCACACTCGATGCATCGGACCTGCAACAGTGGTTAAAGACAGAATTGGGGGGGGTGGGAAGGGAGGGAGGGGGTGGTTGGTCAGGCAGCAGGAGTTCGAAGAGGTGCCGGCCCTGCGCCCCCAGCACCTCGCTCAACCCCTGCCCCGCTCCCAACCTCTCCACACTTGATGCATCTGACATGCAGAACAAAGGTCAGAAGAGGTGGGGGAAGAGGGGGGGAAGGGGGGTGGGGGTGGGTGGGGGTTGGGTGGGTTCAGAGCACCTCGAACCGGTGCCGGCCCTGCGCCCCCAGCACCTCGCTCAACCCCTGCGCCGCTCCTGACCTTCCACACTCGATGCATCGGACCTGCAGCAGCGAGAGGCGAAAGGGGCGTGGGGGAGGGGAGGGGAGGGAGGGGGGTGGGGTTGGGTATAGGACCATGAGATCTTGAGTCAATTCCGAAAGCAGAAAACACGCTTCGAAACGAACGCAGATACCAAGGAGAACAGCGTACCCGATGGTTTCGAGCATCCAGGGCACGAGGTCGGGGAACTCGTGCTCGCCCACGCCGCGCACCAACGACCCAAACGCCTTGGCCGCCACGGTGCGCACGTCCGGATGCGGATCTAACAACACTTTCTTGAGCCCGGGGAGCAGCAGGTTGAGGTAGGGAAGGAGTGAGGAGTGGTCCGTGACGAGGGAGACGGTGTTGCCTACGATCTGAGCGGCGCGCTTCTTGATGTCTGAGGAGCGCTCTCTCAGCGCGCGGTGCACGATGGGGATCACGAGGGCCAGAGAGGCCGCGTCGATGGAGTTCACAAAGGTGGTCTGGTTTGACGGGGAAGGGTTGGGGAGAAGGGAAGAAAGAAGCAGCGTGCACAGAGTTTGAGACGGCTCAAGAGGAGCAGCAGGTTGAGGTATGGCAGCAGCGAGGAGTGGTTGGTGACGCGTGACACGGTGTTGCCGACGATCTGAGCGGCGCGCTTCTTGATGTCGGAGGAGCGCTCGCGGAGGGCGCGGTGCACGATGGGGATCACGAGGGCGAGGGAGGCTGCATCAATTGAGTTCACAAACGTGGTCTGGTAGGCGGGTGTGGGAGAAAGTGGGGGGAGGAGGGTGGGGTGCGGGTGGGTAAGAAGGGGGAAAGTGTGTGCAACAAAAACGAAACGGTCCTTGGTGGGCTTGCTGCTTGCGCAATGCCAGCCAGGCGTGAGGCAACTTCCTAGCCACCTTGAAGAACCCAGACATGATTAAGCGATCGCAACGGACTGTCTCAAATGCGGCACCTGCAAAAGAAGGTCAAGGCAGGCGCGGGTGTGCTTGTTGGGGTTGGCGATGCCGTCCAGCAGCGACGGCACGAGGGCAGCGATCTCAGGGTTGCGGATGACACTCCCCACTTGCTGCAGGGACGTGTGCGCTGCTGCCTGCACCTTGGGGTGCGTGTCAGTCAATACCTGGTCGTGGGCAAGGGAATGGAGGAAAAAGGCACACAGAGGGCACAGGGCATGAGGGCGGCAATCTCAGGGTTGCGGATGACACTCCCCACCTGCTGCAGGGACGTGTGCGCTGCTGCCTGCACCTTGGGGTGCGTGTCTGTGAGCACCTGTTGTTCGAGGGGATAACATGAGGTATAGGCGAGGCTGGGAATGAGAGCCAGTCAGACAACCGATTCGAAGCTGTGTGTTCCAAGTATGTTGCCCAATATGTGGTTTGCATCAATCAGATAAGGGAAGACTAAGCAAATCATTTATCCGAGCAATGCCAGCCACACAACTTGTAACCGCACGCACCTCACTGAGTTTGGGCACCACGAGGGGAAGGCAGTGCGAGAGCTGGCGGGGGGCACAGAATGTCATGGCTCCCGCTCACCTTGCTCGCCCAAACTCTCTACCTGCACTCATCTCCCTCTCCTCTGGCGATGCAAAGGACTTACCTTCCTTGTTCAGCGCACGCACCTCGCTGAGCTTGGGCACCACGAGGGGAAGGCAGTGCGACAGCTGGCGCGGCGCACAGAAGGCCATGGCTCCCAGCAGCTGCACGCTGCCCTGCTTGCTTCTCCACGCCTTCTCCTCCAATCCCTGGTTGAGGAAAAGGGAGGAAAGTGGTGCCAAATCAGGGCGGGAAATGGGAAGGGGAATTGAAAAGAGGACAGAAGGCCATGGCTCCCAGCAGCTGCACGCTGCCTTGCTTGCTGCGCCACGCCTTCTCCTCCAAGCCCTGATCACCAGGAAAAGGAAAGGAAGAACGGGAATAGTGGTGGCAAATCGCAACGGGGAACGAGGGGAGGGTGGTGAAATGAGGGCCAGGGAAGGCCATCGTTCATAGGAGCTGTCAGATCAAGAATAATATCAAGTTAAAGAGTGGGGATGCGTCCGCGTATATGATAATGTAGGCGACTTGAATAGCTTTTACCTTGAGCAGCGCAGGGAGGATGAGCTTCACGCCAGGGGCACTGAGCTGCCCCATGATGCAGCGAGACGCATGCACCGTGGCCTCGCGCACTGGAGTGGCTGTGTCTGAGTAGCACACCAGGAGGTAGGGCAAGATGTGGATCACGTAGCTGGGGAGAGGGGAATATGGGTTTGGGGGGGAACAAGAGACAGAAGTCGGTCGAAAAAGGTAGAATCCATAGGGAGAGGGAGACATTGGGTGGGATGCATGCACCGTGGCCTCCCTCAATGGCGTGCCTGTGTTTGAGTGGCACACCAGGAGGTACGGCAGGATGTGAATCACGTAGCTGGTGATAGGGGAAACAGAAAGAGATTAAGCAGATCGGGAGCGGGGAGAGGGGAAACGATTTGGGCTGTGTCTGAGTAGCACACAAACAGAGAGGTACGGCAGGATGCGGATCGTAAACTAGAGAATTCTCAGAGTAAGGGACAAATATGGGCCTTGGGGTAGGTTCCGTGGTAAGGGATGAATGCTCAGAGTCGTGACTCACGGTTCAAAGAGGCGACCAAGCTTCTCGGACAGGCATTCAAAGCCGAAGAGTGCTCCTTCTCTTGCCTTCGGGGATGACCTGGTTGGGGACGAGAGCAGCAGCACCAGCAAGCAACAAAGAGCAGTTTTTACTCCAATATGAGAGTAGCACTAAAGGAATGATTGACTGCAGCAGTTGGAGAACAACCCAACAGCTTACGGAGTGAAAATCAGAGGAACTAAAAAAGATTCATTCACGAATCCTTCCTTCAACCATCCTCCTCACTTCCATCAGTATAATACTCCGCCCCACGCTATTCCCCCCAACTCACTTGTCTGCCATGTCCTTGATCAGCGCCTGCAGCACATCACAATCCCTGATGCTCCTCAACCCCAACCCCTTCACCACCCCAACATACACCTTGCTGCTACTCCTCTAGATGCTTTCCCACCTTCCCCTCATCCCCCCCACTCACTTGTCCTCCACGCCTTAAATCAGTGCATGCAGCACCCCATAATCCCTGATGCTCCTCAGCCCCAGCCCCTTCACCACCCCTGCCCCTGCCAGCTGGCTACCACTCCTCTGCCCCTGCCCCTGTAAACTTTTCCCACACTCCCTTCACCTATCCCCCCCACTCACTTGTCCTCCACGCCCTTGATCAGTGCCTGCAGCACGCCATAATCTTTGATGCTCCTCAGACCCAGCCCCTTCACTACCCCTGCCAGCCCAAATGCCGCGCCTCTCCTCTCGGCAAAGCGGTCACTCGTCAGCAGGACCTTCAGCTGCTGGGCTATGAGCGCCTGGGCGCCACCCTCCTGTGGAGTAGAGGAGAGAGGAGGGGAAGGAGAAGGGATGGGAGGATAAGCTGACTTTGGTGCAAAGACCGCGCCTGCGAAAACCGCACCTCTCTCTCCTCTCGCCAAAGCGGTCGCTAGTCAGCAGCTCCTTCAGCTGCTGGGCTATGAGCGCCTGGGCGCCTGGGAGTAGGAGGGGGGAAAGACGAGCTGAGAAAGGACAAGAGCGAAATCCATAATCCCAAGTTGAGTTGGGACCCCTATGAATAAAACAAGCTGACGTGACGCACCTTGAGGGAGATGGCGGGCATGAGCGGCGGCAGGCAGTCGGGTCGGAGGAGACAGCACTCTGCAAGGCCCCTGGCTCTGAGGCCCTCACCAGGCACACAATGAGACATGCCTTTATCACGCTCACAGGGAAACGCACCTTGAGGGAGATGGCGGGCATGAGTGGCGGCAAGCAGTCAGACACGGCCCTCTGCACGGCCTCTGAGGGCGTGTTGAGCACCTCCAGCAGCCGGGCGAGAATGAGCGTCACCTTGGGATCCTCCTGTGTGTTCAAACGGAATCATACACCAGTTTCGGGGGAGGGTGAGTTAAGGTGAATGAGGCACTGCAATACAGGTGGTGGTGCTGGGAAAGGGAGAAGATACCGCGAGGATTCAAGACATGTGGATGTGGTGCGAACAGCATCCCTGCAAGAGGATTCTGACCTTCGACCTCGGTACTTTCTAATGGCTGCTGCTGCTGCGCAGCAAGGGGCATCTCAGGCAAAGATGGAGCAAGGCTGACACGCTAAGCCATTCTGAGGCAGTTAGACCTCAGAACATTCTTTGAGACTCAAACTTACGAGACGAAACAAGGCAAGATGCTTGGCAAGGGCACTAGGGACTTGGGAGGAACATCAGTGATCAGGCCAAACGTTAATATAAAAACGTTACGTTGAAGGCAGCTGTCAGGCTTACCGGGGCAAGATGCTTAGCAAGGGCACCAAGGAAGACCACCACACCCTCTCGCACAAGATCATAACTGTGCTCGTTGTCCGCCTGAAAATTCAACACAGCGGGTGCAGGGAAGAGAAGAGGCGGAGAGAGAAGCTGAGATTGTTATCCGCCTTCTTTTCAATCGAGAGAGGAGAAGAGCTGAGATCGATACATATCAACAAACCTTTCTGTCGAGGTAGTTTTCAAAGATGGGCAGCAGCAGTCCCACGTTCTCCTTGCCATGCCGGTTGATGATCGCCAAACCTGCCTCCACCATGCGCCTCCGAACCTCCTCATTAGGATCGGCCTGTTCGAGAAAGAATCAGAGCGGGTGGGGACGCCATAGAGAAGGGCTCAATTTACTGCTTGAAAGGAGCTCAGCAAAACAAATCAACACTAGAAACAGAAGCTAGCAGAAGAACAAATGAAGAGACTTTGGAGCATGAAACGAGGGATCACCAGAAGCAAGCAGAACCAAAGAAGAGAATTTGAAGCATGGAAAGAGGAATCACCAGGGCTTTGGAGATGAGGAACGTGGCGACAAGTGGCAGCTCCTTAGTGGTCAGCACGTCAGCAGCAGCACGCATCGCCAAAGCCATGCCCTCCCTGCTGTGCCACGTGGCATCATCCTGAGGCCGCCACATGGAAGTCTGAGGTGGCGCATCCCGCACATACAGCGAGAACAGGCTCGACAAACTGGCCTGGATCGTGCCTCGGTATTCATCCATAGCTGCCGCCATAGCCTCGGCAGCCGCCAGCCGAACCTCCTGGCTCGGGTTTCCGAGGCTGACGATCAGGTTCGGCGCATACTCCGGGCCTAGCTCGTGCCCGTACATGTCCCAGACCATCTCGGCAGCCTCGGCGTTGGCAGGTTCGGGGTCGTATTGGGCCATCCAGATGGCACAGGCCACATAGGGGTCTTGAGGGGCCTTGCCTGCTGCTAGGGTTGGAATATACTTGACTGCTTCCAGACATGCCTCCCTCACATGTGCCTGCTCTGCAAACAGCCCTTCTAGTGCCTGCAGAATGGGAAGGGGTGGGATGTGGTTGTCGCGAACTTGAAAAAACTACATGTTAGGGCTGCTTGCAAATTGGCCCAATTAAAGCCTGCCCGACATTACAAAGACGCGTGTTGAAGGTCCCATTCACGAGAACACTAGCACTGGCTGCACACAGCACACCACACATGACAAACGCGCACACGGCCCAACACATGGTAGAGAACTGAGATCAAGACGAGGCATGGCCAAACACCAGGTGAAGCAGGCACACGCACAGCACAGATCAACAGACCAGAACCGCACAGAACCCCCACAAACTGCAACTCACCCCTCCAATCTCATCCGACTTCAGGCCTCTGCAGAGCTCACGCAGAATCGGCTGCACTCGTGAGTGGTAGATGCGCACACGGCCCAACACGTGGTAGAGCACTGAGATCATGGCACAGATTGACAGACCAGAACCGCACAGAACCCCCACGAACCGAAACTCACCCCTCCGATTTCGTCCGATTTTAAGCCTCTGCACAGCTCCCTCAGAATCGGCTGCACTCGTGAGTGGTGGATGCGCACGCGGCCCAACACGTGGTAGAGCACCGAGATCATGGCACCGACTGACCGACCAGAATCGCACAAGACCCCCACGAACCGCGACTCACCCCTCCAATTTCATCTGACTTCAGGCCTCTGCAGAGCTCTCTCAGAATCGGCTGCACTTGTGGGTGGTAGATGCGCACACGGCCCAACACGTGGTAGAGCACCGAGATCATTGCACCGACTGACAGACCAGAATCGCACAAAACTACCACGAACCGTGACTCACCCCTCCTATCTCGTCCGATTTCAGGCCTCTGCAGAGCTCCCTAAGGATCGGCTGCACGCGTGAGTGGTAGATGCGGATGCGGCCCAACACGTGGTAGAGCACCGAGATCATGGCACAGATTGACAGACCAGAACCGCACAAGACCTGAACAAACCTCGACTCACCCCTCCAATCTCGTCGGACTTGAGGCCTCTGCACAGCTCCCTCAGAATTGGTTGGACCCGTGAGTGGTAGATGCGGACGCGGCCCAACACGTGGTAGAGCACCGAGATCATGGCGAGGCGCGGCAGAGCGATGAAGGGCGAGGTGTGCAGCTGCAGGATTGAAATAATGGAATCGTGCAGACGGGTCTTCTTGTTCGCTCGAAGCACTCTCTCGAAGATCTGATAGGGAAGGGAGAGACATATACAATACAAAGAGGTGCCTGAGCTGAGAGTATGCGATGAATGGCGAGGTGTGCAGCTGCAGGATGGAGATGATGGAGTCCTGCAGACGGGACTTCTTGTTCGCCCTCAGCACCCGCTCGAAGGTCTGATGGGGGAAAAAGGGGACATAAAACACAAAGACGTGCCTGAGGTGAGAACATGCAGGGGAGGCCGAGGTGTGCAGGTGGAGGATGGAGAGAGGTTGTTGTCATGCCTGCCGGCAGGTCTTCTTATCAGATGAAGGTAAACAACCACGCCACCACCACGCCACCCACTCACTATTGAAACAGGCAGCGACCGTCCCTCACTCGCAAACAGATAGACAGACAGACAAGCAATTCGTTACTCACCAGGAACACAGCACCGAACGTGGCAGCAGGCAGCGACCCTCCCTCCTTACACGCTGCCCACACAGCCCGCACCACCCTGTCCACCCCACTCTCCTCCTTCCTCCTCCGTGAACAGACAAACATATCTCCCCTCACTTACCAGAAACACAGCACCAAACGTGGCAGCAGGAAGCGACCCTCCCTCTTTGCATGCCGCCCACACAGCCCGCACCACCCTATCCACCACACTCTCCTTCAACATCCTTGGTGAACAGACAGAGGTCTTCCCCCTCTTACCGGGAACACAGCGCCAAACGTGGCAGCAGGCAGCGACCCTCCCTCCTTACATGCCGCCCACACAGCCCGCACCACCCTGTCCACCACACTCTCCTCCTTCTTCCTCCTCCTCTTCCCCTCCCCTCCCTCCTCCTCGCCCTCCTCCGCGCTCTCCTCCTTAAGCTGCTCTGCCAGGCTCTCCCCTGCGAGGGAGACGGAGCAGAGGGCGGAGGCGACGTCCCAGGAGAAGGGCTGCAGCGCGGGGGAGAGGCAGCGCATCACCTGCGCCAGCGCGTCAAAGGCCTGCGAGGGGATGAGCGGCGAGCGCAGCAGCGGTAGGATGGACGCTACCTGGAGGGGTTGGGGGGGAGGGGGAGAGGGGAGCGGGGTGGCGGAGGTTTGGGCTAGAGGGCTGTAGCGCGGGGGAGAGGCAGCGCATGACCTGCGCCAGCGCGTCAAAAGCCTGTGAGGGGATGAGCGGCGAGCGCAGCAGCGGTAGGATGGACGCTACCTGGAGGGGTTGGGGGAATTAGAGGGGTTGTGGCGGCTGGGAAGGAGGAGAGAGGGAGAGAGGGAGAGAAGGGAAGAGACAGAATAGGTGATGGAGGGGATAGAGAGGGTGGGTGAGAAGAGGTTCGCTTCGGAATCCGCCTGCACTGCTGCCGCACAGTCGCACAGGCACGCACTAACATGCACAGCACCAAAGTAGGCATGGCAGCACGGAATATCTACGGATTGAGAAGCTCACGAGCTGCGGCAGCTGGTCGTGTGAGAAAGCCGGGTTGGCAGCAGCAGCAGCACCCAGCGCCTTCACCAGCACCCCCGTGTGCCTCTGAATCCCCCTCACTCTCTCCCGCACTCCCGCTACTTTTGAGACGTCTCAAAAGCAGACTCACCAGCTGGGGCAGCTGGTCGTGTGAGAAGGCCGGGTTGGCAGCAGCAGCCGCACCCAGCGCCCGCACCAGCACCCCCGTGTGCCTCTGAATCCCCCTCACTCTCTCCCTCACTGCTGCCTCCTCCAGCAGCAAAGCCTCCCTTGCCTCCTCCTTGGCAGTCTTCCCCTTCTCCCCATCGCCTGCCGCTGCTTTCTTTGCCCCGGGCTTGCCTGTGTCCTTCTTGCCTGCTCCTCTCCCAGCCGCCCCCTTCGGGCCACTGGCCCCACCTGCTCCGCGTGCTGGTGTGGCCTGTAGTTATAAACAGCGGGCGGAAGAGGCGCAATGGAATGGTACAAGATTGGCTTTCTTTGCCAAGGGCTTTCCCGCGTCCTTCTTGCCTGTTTCTCTCCCAGCCGCCCCCTTCGGGCCACCGGCCTCACCTGTACCACATGCTCCTGGCATGGCCTGCACACACAAACAGTGTCACAGGGAAGGGTTGGTATAGAACATGAAGTACATGACAGAAAGTGCTTGCATAGCTGCTTCTGAATTTGAGGCGTCCCAGAAACAGACTCCTCTCCCAGCCCAGCCGCCCCTTTTGGGCCACCGGCTCCACCTGCACCACGTGCTCCTGGTGTGGCCTGCACACACAAACAGTGTCACAGGGTGGGGATAGCACATCACAGGTGCTTGCTCCTGATGTGACATGACATGACAGGTGGTGCTTGTTTAGCTGCTTCCAGAGATGTCATTGCCTCCATAGCACCTCAAATGGCACTCTCTTCTACTACCCCCTCTGAATCCGCCTGGCTATCCCTCCCCAGGCACTCCCCACTTTTTTTTTTTTTTCAAATTCTCCGAAACTCCGACAACTCACAGCTGCGCCTTTCTTCAAAGTGGCAGCTGCAGGGGCGGGTTTGCTCGGCAGCTCCTCCTCCTCGTCATCATCATCATCCAGCTCTGCACCGTACAGCTTACACCAGCGCTTTTCTTCGCAGGAGCAGCGGCAGGGGCGGGTTCCTCCTCGTCATCATCATCCAGCATCCAGCTTTGCACCGTACAGCTTCAGCTTGCTCCTCGCCTTTCTCACGGTCCTTAGCACTGTCATAAAAACATGCAATCAACTCACAGCAGCGCCTTTCTTTGCAGGTGCAGCAGCCGGGGCAGGTTTGCTAGGCTCCTCCTCCTCGTCATCGTCATCCAGCTCTGCACCGTACAGCTTCAGCTTGCCCCGCGCCTGCCTCACGTTCTTGTCCCTCACCACCGCCGCCACGTACACTCCGTCCTCCGCTGATAGCATGCCTTCGGGAGTGTTGAATATCTGATGGGAGGAAAGAAGAAAAACACATAAAACCAGGGAAATTAGGTACGGTGGGCATTAGGTATGCCTCACGCTCTTGTCCCTCACCACCGCTGCCACGTACACTCCATCTTCTGCTGAGAGCATGCCTTCGGGTGTGTTGAATATCTGGAGGGATGGAGAAGAGAAACATATGTCACCAGAAGCACGGGAGTAGGGGGAGATGGAGGCAGGGTAACTGTTCCTCATTCCTCACTACCGCCGCCACGTACACTCCGTCCTCGGCTGATAGCATGCCTTCGGGAGTGTTGAATATCTGATGGAAGGAAAGAATAGAGGAGAGGAGACACACACGAACAAATAGGGAGAGCGTCTGGCATGTCTCCTGTTCTTGGGAACACACACACGTGAGTGTGTTTACATTCATGCACGCACACACGTTCCATGTCCTGTGTTCTGTCACTCGATATTATCCCATCCCATCTCATGCCATGCCATGCCATACACCGCATGCCACATGCCACACACTGCTGCCTCCATGAGACACCATCAACCTCAACCCCCTACACAAAGCAAGATGCAGTCATGCGTATGCCCGTCATGTTGTTGTTACCATGAGTGCTGTGCCATGAGTGCTGTGCCATGGCATGGAATGGCATGGAGTGGCATGCATGCCTACCTTAATCTCCGAATCCGTGAGAGCATCGTGCTCTTTCCGCTGTCCCACCGCTTCCAGCTCCTGCCATTGCAAGGAAACCACAGCACAGGAAGACACGTGGCTGTTCAACAGCAGTGGGAAGAAAACAAAGTGTGGCTGACAGTTCTCTCCCTCATCTCACACATACTCTCCAGCACGCCACTGTTACGCGCGTACGCACGGCTTCCCTCCAGCATCCCATGTATGCATTACAAGCATGCTAGTGGTTGGATGGGCACCACACCTACTTCTATAGTGCTAAAGTACGCTCCATGCATGCATGCGTGCATGCCTGCATGCATGCCAGAGGGTAGTGTACCATCACTAGAGGCTGGAAGAACTCTGCAGGGATGAGGCGCATGGCAGATTGGATGGCTGCGATGGCAGCATCTGACTGAGCTGGACGGCTGGATGTGAGCCCCGCTGGTCCAGTCAGAATCTGGGGAGAAATCACAGGAGCACCATAAGCAGCAGATAGGAGAGGGGGGGAGGGTGAGAGGCCACATCGAGATTGGATGGCCCTTGAGACTTGGAAAACGCAGGTTGGAAAGGGGATTGGGTTGGATGGCGATTGAGACTTGTAAGTATGCAGTAACAGAGCGACTCAGCCAGTGATTGCCCGCATACCTTAGCCACAACAACAGGCTCCGCAGCCAGAGTGGCAGACACCTCATATGCGCGACGCTGCCATGCCCTTACAAGCTCCTGTGGGGTGTGGAGTGCATGCATCACATCAAAAGAAAAGCGAAAAATCAAGGTTATTCGACAAACTTGAGCCCTAACACCAAGAATTTCAACTCTAACCTACAGAATTCTCTACCAGTGCCACCACGCCCACCCTTTCCGCCAGGGCTCCTGTGGCTTTCTGTGCCTGTCCAAAACCACGCCCGACAGCACTCAATTGCACTGAATCGCTCACCTGCCACAACACGTCTCTCCTCAAACCCCCCCAGCAACAAGCCTATGTTGCGCCAGCAGCATCACCCGTGCCACCACACCCACCCTCTCCGCCACTGCCCCTGTGCCCGCCCCCACCAGCTTGTCACGCAAAACCACACCCAAGCTCCCTAAACCGCGCTGAACCACAATAGACTGCTCACCTGCCACACCACGTCTCTCCTCCGTCCCCCAGACACAAGCCTGTGATGCGCCAGCAGCATCACCCGTGCCGCCACGCCCACCCTCTCTGCCACTGCCCCTGTGCCCGCCACCACCAGCAGCGCCTGCCCCAGCAGCTGTGGGGGCGGAAGGCGGTCCGCAGCTGACTCTGGTGATGCTGCTGCCTCAGGGGCGTCCCTGCGGGAGATGGTAAGGGTGAGAGGAGTGTGGAAACATTGGGAACGACGAAAGGCGTGGGGAATTGATGGGGAAAACGACGAAAGGAAGGGTATTGAGGAGCTCTAGTGCACCACGACCACATCTCCCACCCTCTCCGCCACGGCCCCTGTGCCCGCCACCACCAGCAGCGCCTGCCCCAGCAGCTGTGGGGGCGGAAGGCGGTCCGCAGCTGACTCTGGTGATGCTGCTGCCTCAGGGGCGTCCCTGCGGGAGATGGTAAGGGTGAGAGGAGTGAGGAACGACGAAAGGTGTGGGGAATTGATGGGGAAAACGACGAAAGGAAGGGTATTGAGGAGCTCTAGTGCACCACGACTACACTTGCCACCCTCTCCGCCACGGCCCCTGTACCCGCCACCACCAACAGTGCCCGCCTGCCCCAGCAGCGGTGGGGGAGGAAGGCGGCAGCAGCTGCTGCGAGGTCCTCCAGAGGCGGCAGGGAGAGGGAGAGGGCGTCCAGCAGAGAGTCAACTGGTGAGGTGCCTCAACTCAGGGAGGGTAGTGTAAGCCAAGAGAGTGCCACTCACCCGGTGCTGATGGCCGCAGCTGCTGCGAGGTCCTCCAGAGGCGGCAGGGAGAGGGAGAGGGCGTCCAGCAGAGAGTCAACTGGTGAGGTGCCTCAACTCAGGGAGGGTAGTGTAAGCCAAGAGAGTGCCACTCACCCGGTGCTGATGGCCGCAGCTGCTGCGAGATCCTCCAGAGGCGGCAGGGAGAGGGAGAGGGCGTCCAGCAGGGAGTCGGAGAGGAGAGGCGAGATGGCGTGAAAGCGAGCCACCATGGCGTGTGCTGCCTTGCGCACTGACGAGAAGGGGTGCCACAGCAGATGCACTGCCAGCTGTATATATGGGGGTGAATGGGGGTACAGTGGGGTAATAAGGTGTATGAGGTATACAGGGATGTATGAAGGAAGGGACGAGATGGTGTGGAAGCGAGCCACCATGGCGTGTGCTGCCTTGCGCACCGAAGATAAGGGGTGCCACAGCAGGTGCACCACAAGCTGTATGAGGCAGGGTGGGGGTGCGGGACTATATAGGTGTATGGTTTGTATAAAGGAGGCGGATGAGAGGAGGAGCGAGATGGCATGGACGCGAGCCACCGTAGCGTGTGCTGCCTTGCGCACTGAGGATAAGGGGTACCACAGCAGGGGCACAGCAAGCTAAATGGGTCACGGTTACGTGGCACATGGGGGTAGTATGAAAGGCACGGGGAATCACACAGGGAAGCTGCACAATATATGCAAAGAAGAACGACCAAAAGGGGAAATGAAACAATAACAGAAGAAGTTATCATATACGACAAGAGAGCTTGGGCTGATCACTTCCTCTAGGTGGAGCCGTCTGCAACTTACCCTGCAGAGCTCATTCGTGCTGACAGCTGCAGCATGACCCGTGCTGACACTGTGTGAGAAAGAAGGGAGGGAGAGCAGGGCAGGAAGCAGGGGAGAGAGTGGGTATGGAGGGCGGGGCGGAGAGATGGGATGGGAGGGAGGAACAGTGATGGAGCTGTGGTATTAAGAGAGTCAGCATTTTAAGGGGGTAAGAGAAAGCGAGGGGAGGGGGAAACCAGAAGGGAGGGGTTGAAATTGCAAGACCACTGTGTCAAAACCATTGCTGACAAGACAATGCAAGAGAGAGACCAGGGAGGGGGGGCGTGAAAGGAGGGAGGGACAGGAAGGAGAGAGGTAGGTAACGAGATATTAAGCATAAGCGAGGAAGAAGAAGCGAATGTGGAGGCGCAGGCAAGCAGAGGCTACGGGAGGAGCTGTGTGCTGCAACAAATGACTCAAATTCAAGCCTCAATTGCACCAATTGCAACTTGCACCAGGCTAACGCAAACCAATACCTGGCCGAGTGGTGAAGCAACACCACCTCGACCAATTCAAGCAGAGCCAGATAAAGCCTACACCAGACACAACCTGTACTACACTAGGTGAGTCAAACCTATACCTGGCCGAGTGGTGAAGCAGCACTACCTCCACCAATTCAAGCAGGGCGAGAAGGTCCTCTTCTCCTGTGACCTTTGGCACCTGGTGTACGTAAGGTAGAACAGGAGAGAAGTAAATAAGCTTCTTAAAACGAGAACAAAATGAGAAACAAGAACCAACAAGATGGAACAACGGAGAGCAAGAACCTACGAGAGAACCAATGAGCAGTTGGGAAGAGAACAGGCAGGCAGGCAGGCCAAAGAAAGCATGGGCAGATGAGAAATGGCCAGAGATGGCAGAAAGGGCAGCGTACAATGGAGGTGGAGAGGAAGGGTGGTTCGCCCTGCAGCACCAGCTGCCACACCTTCTCCTTTGCTAGCTTCTCCTCTGTTGTTGCATACGCATGCATGCACGTGCACACATACATATGCACAATCATACATCATGCATGCACATGCACACATGCATAATCACACTCATGGCCACATGTAGTTCCACCAACCCACACATACATATATACAGAAACACGCACACATGCGCTCACCCCAACCCCCCCCTCCCTCGCTCCTTCCCTCCCTCCCCCCCACACAAACACACAGAGTGACGACTGAAGCACAGGGTAAATACGAGCGCAGGTCGACAGCAGAAAAAGATTAAGCGAGCAGCAGTGCATACACCCCATAATATTCGCACGGGTGGTGCATGCGATCATAAGCAGAATGCCTAATGGAGAATCAATCAGTGGCCATACCTGATCCGAGGTCAAGTGCAGCAATTGATGCTGCCAGCAGCAGAGCATACACCCCGTCCAGCCGCATGGTGGGCTTTGCCACTCCACTCTTCACCAGCGCCACTAGCGCATCCACACATGGCACGAGCTGAATGCGGGGGGGGAGGAGGGAGAAGGAAACCAGTATTTGCCACAAGTGCGCTCATGCATGGGTCGAGCTGCGACGATGGGCATCGGGAAAGGGAGGAAGGCCAGCAATAGACAGCTCAGCATGCTCCTCCGAAACCAAGCCTCTCCATCCCTTGCCACCTTCCCTCCTACCCACGTCCCTCTAAACCCTTCTTTCTCCACTTCTCTCTCTCTCACCTTCTCTCGCACGTGTGGGTTGCGGAAGGCCATTCGCAGACACCTCAGCGTGCAGCGCCTGAGCGTCTCCTTCTCCTTCGCCAGCCTGGCAGTGACGAAAGCTGACGTGGCAGCAGGCGCCTGCCTTGCTGTCCGCGCAAGCCACTCGCCCAGCGCTGAAAGGATCGATGCAAGCACCTCCTCATTGGCTGGAACAAGGCAGGGTGGGTGGAAGGGGGGCGGGGGTGGGGTGGTGGGAAGGGGGGAAGAAGTCGAAGAGTGGGAGGGGGAAAGGGTGGGGAGGAGGAACCGAGAAGGGAGGGGGGAGGGAATGGGGGAACGGGTGGGAACAGAGTGGGGAGGGATGGGGGGTTTGGGAAAGGGTGGAAGGGAAAGGGAAGGAATGAGCAGTGCAACAGACAAGGATGCACGAGGAATGGAGAGACACACAGGAAGAGCAGGGGGGGGTGGGGGAGTGATCAATTGGGTGCAGATGAGAAAGAGAATTGTGTAAAGGAGTCAAATGGAGTACCTCCACCACTGATAGTCACTACATATGACAGATACTTGACAGACTGGCACATATGCATTCGCAAGTGTTGACAGAGGATTGAGGACACTCACTGTCGCCAGCATAGGCCGTCATCAGGAACTCCGCCACATCAGCAGCGACAGCTGGCGCCATGGCATTGGGTCCCGGTGGGGAGAAGGAGGAGAGTGCCCGCAGCGTCTGGTAGACTCCCACCTTTTGATACGCTGACGTCAGCTTGCCCTCCTTGCCTGCAAGCAGGGAGGCAGAGGAGTGGGAGGGCAAGAGAGGGGAGGGGCAGCGGAACGAAAGGGAGGGAAGTAGGGGGTGGAAGGAGGAGGGATATGGGGGAAAAGAGTGGGTTGGGGAAATAGGAGAAGGGGGTGTGTTGTGCGAAGAAGGATGAGAGCGTTGCACTTTCTGGATGGGCTGTAGTGTGCGCGCAAAGGCAGGTGGCGATAAGTCAAGAGAGAAAAGATTTCACAATATGTGTCGAGACAGAATGCTCACCTGCCCTGCCAGAATCCCCTTGAGGTAAGCAAGAATGGTCCGAATGCTGTAGGAGCTGCTGCACTGCTTGGCTGGGCTGTGGTGTGCGCGCTAAGGCAGGTGGCAATATGCCAAGAGAGAAAAAACCATCTCAATGATCAATCTATACTGTGTCAGGTCAAGAGGGGACCCTCACCTGCCAGAACCCCCTTGAGGTATGCAAACAAGGTCCGGATGCTGTCAGAGTCGCTGCACTGCTTGGCTGCTACTGCAAATACGCCAATCGCTTCCTCCCTTGTGGCTGCATTCTGATGCCGCGCCTGCAGGGCTAGCGTGGGCAGCAGCTCTGGTGCATAGGCGCTCAAATCAAGGCGCACAGTCGACAGCAGGTAACCTGAGAGGTGGAGAACGAAAGGGAGGGGAAGGGGGGGTGGGGGAAAGGGAATGGGGTGAGGGGGGGAAGGGGGAGGTTCGGCTCTGCGCTTGAGCAAATGTAATCCAATAGAACACGACCATTTTCGAGTCACCTTCAAAAACCATCCACTCACCATCAGCGTCCATGATGCGCTCGGGGTTCCCTTGAGTCCCATGGATGGGTTATGGCACAAGACGACACATTCTGTGTCGACTCAGAAACCACCCACCAACTCACCAACTGCGTCCATGATGAGCTCGGGTTGCGTTTGAGCATCTTGGCAGCCGTGGGGAAGAGCGTGCACTTGATTCAACTCTGCGTGCTCCAGCGAGTGCAGCAGAGGGCACTACTGAGGCAACTCAGAAACCACCCACTCACCAACAGCGTCCATGATGAGCTCAGGGTTGCGCTTCAGCATCTTGGCAGCAGTGGGGAAGAGAGTGCCCTTGAACTCCGTGTGCTCCAGTGAGTGCAGCAGAGGGGCAAACGCCTCTGATGCCACGTGGGGGGGTCGCTCCCTGCTGCTCAGCACGAGCTTGGAGTAGGTCTCCAGGAAGAACGCCTGGGGAAGGGAAGAGGACAGATGATGAGACAAAAGAGGAGAACGAACAGGGTCTATGACGCCATGCGGGGAAAAGGGGGGGAGGGGCGGGGGCTCCCTTCTGCTCAGCACGAGCTTGGAATAGGTGTCCAGGAAGAACGCCTGGGGAAGAAGGAGAGGGCAGGAGAACCATCATATGGATGTACCCGCATTTCAGAAAACAATGGCAGAGGGTGCTCCTTGCTACTCAGCAGCGAGCACTAGCATGAACCTGCTCTGCGGGCTTCCAGGTAAAATACCTGCAGGCTGCAGCACCATGCAGCGGAAAACGCCTTGAGGGCAAAGAGGAACTGATGAGAACAGACACCTTGCAGTCAGCACTAAAAGCAGTTCTGTTGAATGACTGCTAAGTTTATCCGTTACAGGCACACAACAGTCTGAATGATCTCCTACCTTGGCCTCAGCTGCGGAACCAGGCACAGCTGCTGCTGCTGCTTCTGCAGTCCCATTCGCTACGTCATCTGCTGCTGCAGCACCTTTTGATTCGCGCGCCTTGGTCTCGAGGAAGTAGGTGAGAAGGGGATGGGCAATGCCGACTGTGGTGAGGGTGACAGGCGTGGACTTGAGCTCTGCCAGGTATGCTGCTGCAAGGGAGGGCACCTGAGTGTGCAAGGTAGTAGGGAGAAGTAGGGAGACCGAAGGGTGGTGAGGAGATTGTTGCGGGGTTGGGGAGAGGGGAGTGGGCAAAGAGGAGATTTTGATTCCATGTGGGAGCAGGAATGAGGACAGTGGTGAGGGTGAGCACCAGGGAGTTCACGAAGCAAGGGAGAGGTGGGGAGAGCGGGTGCAGGAGGGTGGAGGGAGGGTAATACTCACCGCGCCAAGCATCTCGTTGACAGCATGCAACGAAGCTCGCTTCATCCTTGGCTCATCTCCCAGCGCCACTGTCAGCAGCGTCCCTTGTGCCACTACCAGACGAGAGAACGCCGCCCGCACGCCCACGATCGCATCCCCCCTCTCTCTCAGAAGCAGACACGACCACTTGAGCAGCTTGTACCGAACCAAGCCGGCCACCGAGGCTGACACCGAGCCTGGCTTGGCGCAGGTTTGGACGAGAGCTCCGGCGAATGCCTTGACAAAGGCAGTTTCGCGCTTGAGAGCTTTGGTTAGAGCTCGCTCAACCGAGGCTTGGGAGCGACGGTCGGAGTAGATGGGGAGGGTCTGGAAGATGAGCGAAGCGAGGCGAGGGGCTGCTGATGCAACGTCTACAGCTGAAAACGGGAGAGGACGGAGGGAGGGAGGGAAGGAGGGAGGGAGGGAGGGGAGGTAGGGAACGGTGGAAAAGGGCGGAAGGGAGGATTGGAATGGAAGGGTGGAAAGGGACGGATGTGAGGGATGGGAGGGACGGATGTGAGGGACGGGAGGGACGGGAGGGAAGGGAGGGAAGGGAGGGAAGGAAAGGGAGGAAAGGTAGGAACCGATGGGAGAGAGGGAAGTTCACAGCAGATGATTCCAAGAAGGAGAAAGGACTGGGAAGCGCTGGATATCCAGGAAGATGCAGAATGGGGTGAAAATGGAGGAGTGGGATATAATTGTCATCCACATGTCAGGAGGCATTTCAAGGAAAATAGGGTTATCCAGGTT
The DNA here is from genome assembly GCA_947470075.1 of Closterium sp. Yama58-4. Classification (NCBI taxonomy): domain Eukaryota; kingdom Viridiplantae; phylum Streptophyta; class Zygnematophyceae; order Desmidiales; family Closteriaceae; genus Closterium; species Closterium sp. Yama58-4. Next base: position 377,583 of record CANIUD010000184.1, on the reverse strand, counting down.
TCATTAGACGAGGCCATGCCATTGTTCACTGAATCCTGGCTGGTTGTCCGGGCTTTATCAGACGATGCCAAATGTCACAGAATCCTGGCTGGCTGTTCAAGTTTTTACCAAGCGACGCCATTGGTCATCGAATTGAGGCCAGTAAACCAGGCTTGATCAAAAGACGCCATTGGCCACTGGCCATTGCCGGTTATCCAGCATTATCATACGACGCCATTGGTCACTGCGTCATGACCGATTATCCAGGTTTTACCAGACGACGCCACTTGTGATTGAATCATGGCTGGTTATCTATTGGCACACTGAACCCTGGCCACACACTAGCGAACGCGAATCTCTTCGACTACTGAAACCTGTTCAGGAATCAGCGACGACAATGACAATCCAGGAAACCTAACTGGCTGATAGGTGAAATTCTGTAGGTTCATTGTAGAACCCTCCGAAACCCCTCATTCTGTGAGAATTTGGCGACCTGGTTAGCCAATGTCGCGTGTATAAGATAACTATATTTAACGTCTGACAAATTGAACTTCGATTTGGTCGCAGCTCGTTGTCAGAAACTTCAGTCATTATACTCCACCAGTCCCGTGCTAGATCCGTCCGTCATGATCGTTTTCCTGCAATCCAGACAGTTAATTAGATTGTTCTCGCATGATTATGTTGACAATGTCTTCGTAACGGACCTTTGCTGTCAAGAGCTGACGAGATCGATGCGTCGAACACACCGACACGGTCGTTCACTGAACACGAGCATACTTTAGCCTCGGCAAGCTCCAGGATCGGCACCATGTCGATCACCGGAAGAGCTTCGGCATTTGCATCAGCTTCCGAGCCTGAAGCCTTCTGGACAGGCTCGGAAGCGGCTGGAACTTCCGAAGCTGGAGCTGACGCGTCCACCATGACTGCTGCTAATCAGACAAAGAATCCTGCTGCACCGTGCGACAAGATATAAGGTCTCGTCGCTAGAGAATGTTGAAACAGCAAGAAATTCAGGACATTGCTGGAAGGGAAGCGTTGTCCTGGCCTATGGAGCCTGACTAGCAGAGAATCCTCCTGGCGGAAGTGGAGGTTGAGAAAGGAAGAATCGAGGGTCGGTCTGCGGGAATCTGCGAGTATCTGGCACAGCCTGACAGGAGGTGGTTCAGTATTGAAACCTGCGAGAATTGATATTAATCAGCTGCTCCATGCTTCACGGTAGATTATTACTAACGCCATGAATTCCGTAAGTTTACTTCAATATTCCTCATATGCTCATGTTTTGTATAAATATATGGTTCCCAAGAATCGTAGCATCAGTTTAATTCGAACATTTCATTTTTTAATTTATTCAATTTATATTATCTGCAATCTTGCAATTACGACAACACAAAAAATAGTGTGAGAATGTGGCATATGCAAGGAAGATATGTATTTGCAGAAGATGGTGTAAGAGCGTTTAACATTTTTGGAAATTTCCAAACGAACCGAACGTTCCGAAAGGTTGAAAATGGTCAATTTAATGAATGTTTTGTTCAATTAGGTTTCAATACGTTTCAGAGCGGTACTTTTCCAAACCGTACGTTCGTTTGAAAAAAAATGTGAAAATGTTACACGCCCTAATATTACCGAACCTTTCTTACATGTGAAGCATCTCAATTGCCACCAACAAATAGCCCCATTACGATGTATTTTTCATGTCGGTTGCTTATACAGAAATGAAATCCGCTGTATGCGTGTTTGTTCTTCATGTGCCTTGTGTGGGTTCTTGTCTGGTCTGGTGGTTTGTGAATCTGCTACAGTGTCTTGCACATAGAACAAAGAACACAGTTCCAGCCAGGGTAGGTGGCTGGGGTTGTGGATGGCTGGCGGCGTTGCGTATGAATTGGCGAAGCTGCTTCGCGATAGTTGTATCGAAGCTCGTCAGGTTCGCACAGGTGAGATGGCGATTCAGGTCGGTGCTGTCGCACTGTCGCAGTTTCCAAGGCCCACCCTGGATAGAATCAAGGCAGAATCAGAAAATACCTGTTCCAACCACGTGCCACAAGAGCCAACTACAATCAGGTTTGGTAAGATGCCTCTTGTTTCAGAGCGGTTCGATTAGTTTAGAGTACAGTATGTTTTTGAGGTCTTCTGATACACGAAGGTGATAGCGAACGAGAAAACCCTTGTTGATTCTGTCGGTCGGTTCATTGATGATTCGTACAACTCACCTTCATCTTCACCTTCGCTGGCACAAACCACACCGCGGGGACTGCGGCCTTTTACAGCACATCCATGAACAGTCGTCGCCATGGTTCCATTCGGTAGTTCACTAACGGTGGTGAGGCCTCGCCTCCACCCATTTCATTTTGCTGGCTTTCTCTCCTCGCCCCAGCTCCACCCCACCGACTCCAGCGAAGGTGGTTTGCTCTATGCTCTCGGCAGGTCGCGACGCGACTCGCGGGTCAAGACGTAACCCATTACGATACGACGCGACACACCGCTTATACATTCCGCTTCTACGCATCGTCTCATCGCGTTCCTTCTTTCGTACTTAGTTTTCTCTTCTGCCTTTGTACCTTCTTCCTTACAGTCGTCAAACTTAGGCCAGAAAAAGTACCTTGACCGTGAGCCTTCGTTGGACTAGAAGTACTGATTTGTGCTACTGCTCTATCTCGTATGCGGGCATTGTGCATATAACTTGTTTGCGAAGGCTCAGAGTCGGCTTAGACTCTCTGGATCCAAAGCTCCTCCTCGAATCTGTTAGCAGTGCGGCTTAGAGGCCCCATCAGGCTTGAGATTTTTCCGAAACGACAAGTTGTTACACCGTTTTTTCGTTAAAAGAGTGAGCATTGTTGTACAGCGAACCATAGGATAGGGTAGGTAGCCCCATTTACTTTTCGCCAGCCTCGTAGGTTCATGGCGGAATCTTGACGAGCTGCTTCTCCACCTCGTGAGCAACGCCAGCCAGAGATGTCGTTCTTCAGACGAGCCGCGAAATGGTACTAAAACACCTCCTCTTTGTCATAGCAATGTGTGTGATATTAAGATTTCTCCGTTTCTTGAGATCGTAGGACACTTCTTTCTGGGCTCCTTTGAAATGTGTCTTGAAGATATTCAAAATAGGCCTACGAGCTGGGTGAACTGATACCTAAATTCCTCCATTTCGCTAAGACTACGCACTATCGTTCCTCCACGTACCTAGCCACCTACTTTCGTAACTATATGGTAACAAGTTTTCTTAGGTACCTCCCTGGCATCAGCTAGGTCCGCACGCATACAACATTCATGGACCCATTGTGAGACGATTACAGTGGCTTCGGTAACGGATTTCGTATACCGAACACTTTTCGCCAGCTCTCTATCACCGTTACCCTGCGCGGGAAAAGGCATTTCCGGTCACCCCTGTCTCGTGTGCATGTTCTACCGCCTCATTCCCCTCGTAGCACTCTTCTAGCCGTACATTGCCCAAGTTTCGAGGGTTAAAGCATGCCAGAAGTGTAGCATTCTGCAGCATTCATCTGCACCCACATTTCCTACACTTTCCCTTGCCTCTCCAAGTTTCCACCCTTCCTGCCGCCTTTTCTACCCTCGCATGCCTGTTACACATATTTACACGTATGCCTTTTCACTCCCTTACACATATCTATTTGATATGCCTGTTTGTTGAAGGACGCACGCTCGTTCAAGCTTCCTCAACCCTTTCCCTACTCTTTTCTACCCTTCCCTACTCTTTCTATCCTTCCCTGCTCTCCCTTTTTCGTCCCAGGTTGCCTCTTGCAGTCACGACTCTTTTCATCAGCACAGCAATCGTCCTGCTCCTATCATCGACTCCCTCGCAGCATGGCATCCCCACCGTTAACCTCCCACGCGTTCAAGCCAGCTCGACCGTTCAGACCAGCACGCCCATTCAGACCAGCACGCCCGTTCAAACCGACGTTCCAGAGCCGTCCGATCTTCTCCGAGCAGCATCCGATGCAGGCGACTTGACTGACCTCCAATCAAGGAGACCTTCCCTCCCGGACGCCATCAAACTGACCTATCCCCACCAGGAAGAAGAACCAGAGGACTCAGAGATAGACCCATGGCTCGAGAGCCTGTGTCTGGGGAAGCGCAATAAGGGCTGTGAACCTGATCCGAACGCCGGGAACCGTTTACGCTCAGGCTCGGAGAGTAAGGGGCGAGTTGGGGGAGTTGGGGGGGTTGGGGGGGTTCAATGGGTGGAGCCGGTGGGGGATGAGCCTCAGTCGGAGATTGAGGCGATTTGGGCGGCGCATGCCGCCAAACACATGGCGTTCGGGAAGGTTCATCAGCCCAGACGCCCGGCGGAGGCTCGGGAGGAGGCTCGGGAGGAGGCTCGGGAAGAGGCTCGGGAAGATGTTCGGGAGGAGAAGCGAGAGGAAGAGGAGGAGGGGGACACGGAGGCAGCAGAAGGGAAGGAGCCTTGGCGCATTTCGTCGTTTTCCACTCACATTGGACTGTCAAGAGACATTCGCCTTTCCTCCTCCACCATCCACCGGAGAGTCATAGCAGCGAAAAAGCTGCCCCCGCCTCCCCCAACTAAGAAACCCCCCCCTTCCAGACCCTCCTCGTCAGCTAATAGATTCCCCCCCTGGTTTCCGCCAAGAAGGTCCCCACCTCCCCCTCGCCCCCCTTCCCCGCCCCCTCGTCCCCCACCCCGCTCCCCCCCTCCTCGTCCCCCGCCCCCCAGCCCTCCGCCCCCTCCCCCGAGCCCTCCCCCGAGCCCTCCCCCCAGCCCTCCGCCAAGCCCTCCCCTCAGTCCCCCTCCCGTCAATCAACCTTCCGCAGGCTCTCCCCTCAATACTCCCCTCCCCCCGGGTCCGAGGTGCGAGGGAAAGTGCTGCTCCAATGCTGCTCCCAAGCTCGCTTCCGGCGTTCCCACGATGACGTCCTACTGGCTCAGCAGCCAGCTGGCACACGGCGCTAGGGTGAGTGAATGGAGTCAGGCCGTGGGTTGGGGAAGGGAAGGGGCATCTGGGGAGTTATGATCCCAAGATGATTTCGCTGTGGCTCAGCAGCCATCTGGCGCACGGTGCTAGGGTGAGTGAATGGAGTCAGGCCGTGGGTTGGGGGAAGGGAAGGGGCATATGGGGAGTTATGATCCCAAGATGATTTTGCTGTGGCTCAGCAGCCAGCTGGCACACGGCGCTAGGGTGAGTGGAGCGGACGGTATGGGTGTTGGTGGGTATGGGTATGGGCATGTCTATGGGCACGTGATTACTTGGTCCTCCCTTTCCCATGCATCAAATGCTTGAGACTTTTCTCTCCCCTTCCCATCTTCCTCTCCCCAGGTGATAACCCGTACCAAGACGTGGCAAACGTGGTGAACGGCAACAGATTCTCACATGCTCCCTTTTATTCTGTTGACAGTTCTCACAAGTGATTCAAATATAACTGCCCTCTCCCTTTCCCATCTTCCTCCCCTCGCAGGTGATAGTGCGCAGCGCACCAAGTCATGGCAAACGTGGTGAGCTATCCTCACACTGTTTTCCCTCCCACCACCACCTTTGCCTTCACCTCCCCCTCCCCTCCAGGTGATAGTGCGCACCAAGACGTTGACAAACGTGGTGGATGGAAGCTATCCTCACACTGTTTCCCCCCCAACGATATCTCCCCCCCCTTCACCTTTACCTTCTCCTCCCCCCCTCCCTCCCAGGTGATAGTGCGCACCAAGACGTGGCAGACGTGGTGGGCGGCAGCAGACGGGGTGAACTGGGTGGGGCGTGTAGGCCGGCTCTATTCCATGCCCAGTGCTTCACAAGCCCTCACCATCATTCGGGTCTCAGACACTGAGGTAAGGGGAATGGAGAGGTTTCTTTAACCCAGGTGCAATGGGCTTTATTCTTATAATCGTGCGTGGGTGGGTGTGAGAGAGATGGAGTCAGCTCCACGCCCAGTGCTTCACAGGCGCGCACCATCATTCGGGTCTCAGACACTGAGGTAAGGGCGATGGGGTTTATTCAGAATAACTTATTTCTTACATCCACGTGAGTGAGGGTGTGAGAGATGGAGTCAGCTCCACGCCCAGTGCCTCACAGGCGCTCACCATCATTCGAGTCTCAGACACTGAGGTATGAGGGATGGAATGCCTTCGTATGCCCATGTCACAATCACGCCCACCATCATTCGGGTCTCAGACACTGAGGTAAGAACAATGGCGGAATCTCTCATTTTCCCCATGTGTCACGGATCCTAGGGATCCACCAACGCCTCGGACCCGCTCACAGTGTTCACCATCGAGTATATCCCCAACACCGTCTATATCGTCTTTAAATCCTTCCATGGATGGTACATCTCACAGAATGGCGACAGTGGCCCGCAGTTCTGCCAATCACCCCTCATGTGATATTCTCCCCAATCCCCGTTCCCCCTTCCCTTCCCTTACCGCAGTTCCAGTTCCTGACTCCCAGCAACACGTTCATAACCAAGGCTCCCTCCATGTTCCTGGAGACAACGACCAACGCATCAGACCCGCTCACAGTGTTCACCATTGAATACATCCCCTTGGCTCCTCCCCCCCCACACCCCCCTGCAGTTCCAGTTCTTGACTCCCAGCAACACGTTCATAACCAAGGCTCCATCCATGTTCCTGGAGACAACCACCAACGCATCGGACCCGCTCACAGTGTTCACCATCGAGTATATCCCCAACACCGTCTACATCGTCTTCAAATCCTCCGATGGGTGGTACATCTCTCAGAATGGCGAGAGTGGCCCGCAGTTCTGGTGGAGGGGGGAGCCTGGCGACTGGGAGCGGCTTGATGTGAGGGAGATCATGTGGGTGCCGGCCATTCGAGGGGCGAACCTGGGGTCGTGGCTCATGACTGAACCGTGGATGAACCGAGAGGTGTTCAAGTTTGCTGGCTACAGCGATGGCACCCGGGTGAGTGTGGGATACGGGAGAGGGGGAGGGAGGGGAGGGGAGGGGAGGGGAGGGGAGGGGAGGGGAGGGGAGGGGAGGGGAGGGGAGGGGAGGAAGTGGAGGCAGGGCAAGGGGGGGACAGGGGAGGAAGTGAAGTATTTCAACTATCAGCATAGAATGTGTTTTTGCACCCCCTTCTCCCTCCAAACGCGGTTCCACATCCATTTGGTCCACCCTGCACTTAACTTCGATCCGTTTTGTCAATGTTTCTCCCTTTGCTATGCTATGGCACATTCAAATGGTGGATGCATGGCATGGCATGGCATGGCATGGAATACGGCACGGAATATGGTATCTTGCATGGCATGGAATGGGGTATCCATGCCATCGTGCATGATTGGTTTGGTGATGCATGGCATGGTGCATGGCAGTTCACTCTTCGCTCGGTGATATCGGGCCAATACGTCACAGCACCCGGTGGTGGTGGAACAATAGTAAGTGCACACAACACAACACACCTCTAACATCACAACAGGTTACTTTCGCTTTTGAGTCGACTCAATGTCACCTCGCTCGGTGATATCGGCCCAAAACGTCTTCTGGCCCGGTGTTGGTGGAACAATAGTAAGTGAACACTTTTTACATCACAACAGCTTACTGTTGCTCTTTGTTGTCGTGCAAAATCAGTAGCATCGCATTGACAGCCTATGGTCATCCAATCGCGTTCTCTTGCGTATACCCTAATTTGCGCTCGTGCCCGCAACCAGATGTACTGCAACGGTTCTCTCAACAAGGACGCCTACCTCCACCTCACCACCGTTAAAACATGCCAACCCTCCAACCCGCATATTCTATCTTTACCTCTCTTCCCCCGAGCAGATGTATTGCAACGGCTCCCTCAACAAGGACGCGTATCTGCACCTCACAACCGTTCGAAACGCCTCCTCCAACACTCGAAGAGTAAGGCCCAACACTCGAACACTCAAAGAGTGCTTGCTCCAAGACTCTGTTGCCTTGTGAGCTTGTTATGTTGCGCTTCCCCATTATGCTCTCCCTCAATGCTCTCGCTTCGTGCTCCCCTGTTCCGCCCACTTTCGCTTCACCAGATAGCCGTGCAGTGGTTGCAGTACTGGGCTGTGCGGGACAACTCACCCAACGTCTGGGTGCAATCCACAGAGCCCGAGGTATGCTTACCAATCCACAGAGCCCGAGGTATCAGGTATCCGTTTTGAGCAGTGGCTGCAGTACTGGACCGGGCCGTGCTGTGCGGGACAACTCACCCAACGTCTGGGTGCAATCGACAGAGCCCGAGGTATGCTTACCAATCCACAGAGCCCGAGGTATCAGGTATCCGTTTTGAGCAGTGGCTGCAGTACTGGACCGGGCCGTGCTGTGCGGGACAACCCACCCAACGTCTGGGTGCAATCCACAGAGCCCGAGGTATGCGGTGTCAATCCGCGAAGCTTACTCTTCCGTCAATCCCACAATCGCCGAGGCATTTATGCACTATTTTAAAAGCTTGAGCTTTCTCGCTTTTTCCTCGCCGTCTCTCCTCCTAGCTACAAGCATTTTTAGCTCCCTCCCGCTCTCCCACCGCCAACCCCATTCACCATTTTGTTCTACTCACCAGGGCGCTGCAAGCAACTTTGAGCTCTTCATCTACGGAATACCACTCAACGGCTCCACGGAGCAGAGGGACAGCAGTGTGCGTGTGGTGCTGCGCGCTCCCAACGGCCTCTTTGTCCAAGCCAACCCTGACGGCTCCCTCACAGCTGATCTGATTGACTCCATTGATAACGACGCCGTCTGGAGCAGCGCTGCTGCCTTCGACCTCACAGTGGTGAGTGTTCCCTCCCTCCCTCTCTTCTTCCTCTCTTCCTCCTTACCTCCTCTCCACCCTCCCAAACATCCTTCTCTGAACTGGGCGTCAACACAGTCCGCATCCCCTCAGTTCCCCGGCCTACTGGCTTGTACACCTGACCTACTGGATTGGCCTCGACGCCTCCCCTCAGTTCCCCTTTCATTTCCGTCCCCTTATACCCCCCTCCCCTTTCCCCCCCTTGCCCTCCCCTTTTCCTCTCCCCCCTCCCCCTCCCCATCTCCCTTCCCTCCGCCTCCCTTCTCCCAGCTGTGGCGAGTTGAGGCGGATTGGCAGGCGGCCTACACAGCCGGGGCAGCCGCACCCTCAATCTACGAGAACATTCGCCGAAACTTCATCACGGAAGCAGACTGGCAGAAGATGCAAGAGCTGGGCATCAACACAGTGCGCATCCCCCTGGGCTACTGGATCGCCCTCGATGCCTCCCCTGAGTTTCCTTTTGTGCCGGGAGCAGTGACGTATCTAGACTGGGCGTTTGAGATGGGGAGGAAGTATGGAGTGAGGATCTGGTTCAGTGTGCATGTGGCGCCGGGGTCGCAGGCGGGCAAGGGGAATGCACGAGACGGGCTGATTCGCTGGCGAGGGGCGAATATCAACCGCACGCTCGACTTTGTGACTTGGCTTGCTGACAGGTGAGGCTATGCGCTTGCAATCTTTTTGTGCTTCGTCTTAAAAGATTCTTAGCACATTTAATAGCGAATGAGGAAAAAAAAAAAAAAATCAGAACTCAATGGCTTCTTGTTCGGAAACTGCATTGTCTTCTTGCTCCAATGGCTTCTTGCTCCTGGCTTCCAACCCTATAGGTACGGCGCGGACCCTATGTGGCTGGGCATGGGGCTGCTGAACGAGCCGGTGGTGGGGGGGGGCGAACGGGTACGCGGGGGTGGATCTGGAGGACATGCGGGGGTACTACTCCGCGGCCTTCAACGCCATCCGCGCGCGCTGCCTCTGCTGCTTTGTGGCCATGGAGGGCCGCGTGGGCAGCAGCTCTTGAGGAGACGCGTGGGCAGCAACCTTTGAGGAGATTGTGTGCTCTTGCACCCTGAAAGCCGTGGGCCTCTAACCCAGTATCACCTCTGTGTTTCCCTTGCCCTGCTTTTCCGAACCACCCGAACCTCGCAGGTACGGCGCCGACCCTATGTGGCTCGGAATGGGTCTACTGAACGAGCCGGTGGTGGGGGGAGCGAACGGGTACGCGGGGGTGGATCTGGAGGACATGCGGGGGTACTACTCCGCGGCCTTCAACACCATCCGCGCGCGCTGCCTCTGCTGCTTTGTGGCCATGGAGGGCCGCGTGGGCAGCAACTTTGGCGACGTGATGTGGCACATGAATGACGCGTGGCACAATAATGTGATCCTGGAGCAGCACATCTACGACGTCTTTGGCAACTTCTTCAGCTCCCAAGGCGTCAACTTTGAACTTGATTACGCCTACACCACCCGGGTCAACAACATCGTCAGCTTTCAAGAGGTGGGCTGCCTACAATCTGTGTTTTCCGTCCTCTAATGACAACTTAACAAAAAGCCTGTCCAGTTCAGTCTCGCTTGCCTTTTGTTCTCAACGCCTCGCCTGTTTTCTGCATGACACTTACTAGGAATGTTGTTGCACTGTGTATCTATGCGTTGGATGCAGAAAGTGGGGCGGCAGCTGTTGGTGGGGGAGTTCTGCAATGCGATGGGCAACCCTGCAACACCGGAGCAGCAGGCTAACTTCTCCCTCGCCCAGATGAAGGCCTTCAGCCAAGCCAAGGCCGGCTGGTTCTTCTGGTCCTGGAAACTCAACACCACTGGTACGTGCTCTTGCTCTTGTTCTCTTGTTCTGCTGCTTCTTTTCGTCCCGGGAACTCCCAACACCACTGTTACGTGCTCTTGTTATTGTAGTGTTTGGATCTATTTGTCATGGAAACTCAGCATCAGTGGTCAGTCTGTACTGCCCTCCCCTACCTTTTGCTAACTTGAAAACTCTGCGCCACCAGTCAGTGCTTTACCTCATTGTTTCCTTCATTCTGACAACTGTACAGTGCCCGTCAGTGCTCGCTTTGTTTTTTCTGTTTCGCTGACGCCCGTGCTCCTCCTCTGTCTTCAATGTGGTCTACTTTGCTCTTTGTTGTGGGACGTATTTTTCTTTTTCCGGTTGCAGGGACACACCACTGGCAGTTTGTCAACAGTTACGAACGAGGCTGGTTGCCCAAAAAACCTGATGGTAACTGGTACTAAATTATTTGAAGAAGAAGGCATGAACAACAACTTCTGTCATAGATGCGCAACGACCGTTGCGCTTTGGATCTGAATACCTTCTTTTCACTTACAAATGTATCATATTGCTTATATTTACTTTGTGTTGCAGAGGCATGTACTTGGTTTTATATCAGTTTTTGGCCCTGGCTTTCTCGTCTCCCAACTTGTCACTCAACTGCGTGACATGGCACGCGGCGCGAACCAAGCAGCCTCGCGGCTCTGTTTCGTGGCTCACCTTGCTACGTCACCTTGGGATTGTCGGACAGTTTTGTCAGCTAGTTTATGAGAGAAGCAAGTGGTAGTCACCTTGCTCCTGACACACAAAGCAAAGTACTGAGAACAATTCCATCATGTCCTGTATTTGAACCATGGTCTAGACCGAAAAGGCCGTGGTATGCTGAGGCGGGAACGACCTGTGATTGACCGTTTTCATGTCATCAGTCGAGTCGCGAAACATTGACCGTTGTCGTTTCAGTCAAATCGCGAATCATTGACCGTTTTCGTTTCAGTCAAATCGCGAATCATCGACTACATCAGCAACGATGAACGTGGAGGTGCGACTCGCAGCTTCTCCCGCTTGGTTCTACAGTTTGTCATCATTCATGCTAGCCCTAAATACCCTTCTTTTCGTTCTGCAAACACAGGCCCCCATTTTCCCGTCATAATTCCCCGTCATCATCCGCCATTATCTCAGCATTATCCCCCGTCATCATCCGCCATTATCCCGTCATGATTTTGTCATGATCCCGCATCCCGTCATCGTCATTCCTTCATCCTCTGTTCGCCTTGCTCCTTGAATGCGTCAGGCGATCCTTCGTCGGCATCCTTCCAAGAAGCTTCAACGTGTTTTGGAGGACCCTTCCACGTATAGGTTCCAGGTACAAATACCTCAAAAGTCAACTTGACATTATATGTTTTACTGAACCCCATCTGTGATCCGTTCCCAAGAGGTGGTTCAGATTCCGAATTTGTCAGCTGAAAGAAAGCGAACAGACAAACATTCAAACAAACCAAAAGAACGAAAGCAAACATGCTGAATGCATACGCCCCCTCAAGTTTGTAGAACAAGTTCGACGATTTCTATATGCCAGCCTTGACGTCCTTACGTTCTCCATTGTCCATCCCACAGGTGCTTGTATCAGAAGTGACTGCAAACAGTAACGGCCAGCCTTGTCTGCGTCGACATGGCTACCGAGTGGATCATGAGTACTTCTATCCTGCCAGGTGTGCTGCCTTTTCAGTTTGCTTTAATCTGCCAGCTTATGCTATAGCAGGCGCTTGTATCAGAAGTTGCTGCAAACGCTAATAGTCAGCCTTGTCTGCGTCGACATGGCTACCGAGTGGATCATGAGTACTTCTATCCTGCCAGGTGTGCTGCCCTAAGCAGATGCTATATCTGCCAGATTCGACGTGTCTATCGAGTGGATCATGAGCTTTTCTATCCTGCCATGTGTGCTGCCTAAAACAGATGCCATGTCCTGCCAGCTGGCCCGTTCTGTTGTCATCCTTTTTCCTTAAGGCTCCACCCCAAACCTCGTCTCCTCCCATCGTGTGCCTGTCTCCGCTCTTGTTATCCTCCTCTTCTCTCTTTCCGCTTCAGTTCCATCAAGCTGTGTGCTGCAGTGGTGGCTCTTCAGAGAGTGATCGAGTTCCAAGGTGAGAGACTGGTATGTTGGGTTGGGGTACGTTGGGTTTGAAAGAGTTCAGAGCGGTTCTTTTGGCGCGCCTCAGAAGTCTGTGTGCTGCAGTGGTGGCTCTTCAGAGAGTGGCAGAGTTCCAAGGTGAGACTGGTATGTTGGCTTGTGGTACGTTGGGTTTGAAAGAGTTCAGAGCGGTTCTTTTGGCGCGCCTCAGAAGTCTGTGTGCTGCAGTGGTGGCTCTTCAGAGAGTGGCAGAGTTCCAAGGTGAGACTGGTATGTTGGGTTGGGGTACGTTGGGTTTGAAAGAGTTCAGAGCGGTTCTTTTGGCGCGCCTCAGAAGTCTGTGTGCTGCAGTGGTGGCTCTTCAGAGAGTGGCAGAGTTCCAAGGTGAGACTGGTATGTTGGCTTGGGGTACGTTGGGTTTGAAAGAGTTCAGAGCGGTTCTTTTGGCGCGCCTCAGAAGTCTGTGTGCTGCAGCGGTGGCTCTTCAGAGAGTGGCAGAGTTCCAAGGTGAGACTGGTATGTTGGCTTGGGGTACGTTGGGTTTGAAAGAGTTCAGAGCGGTTCTTTTGGCGCGCCTCAGAAGTCTGTGTGCTGCAGTGGTGGCTCTTCAGACAGTGGCAGAGTTCCAAGGTGAGACTGGTGTGTTGGCTTGGGGTACGTTGGGTTCGAGAGGGTTCGAAGTGGTTTTTCTCAGAAAGTGACAAAGTGCAGCAACTGTACCGGTGGTAGGCTTGGTTTCACACTACCAGCTGAAGCGTTTTTCACTCTTTCTCCTGCTTTTCTCTCACTCTCCCTCCTGTAAGTCTCTCCCACTCACACCCGTGTGATGCTGCCCTTTCCCGATTTCTGATTGTTGTTGCCTCTCTCTCAAGCTCTCTTCTCTCCCTTTGTTCCTCCTTGCAGCTCGAGGCATGAACATATCGTTGAACTCGCCTCTCTCCTTCCTCCCTCTGTACCCCGGAGACAAGGAGGAGAGCCAGGACCCCTCCAACTTGAACGGAGGGCATATTACCATTGCCCATGAGATCAGAAAGATGTTCCTGGTGAGTGCTACAACAGACGGTTTTTGAGAAGTTTCAAGAACCGAATCTGGATGCGAGGAGGAGAGCCGAGATTCTACCAACCTGAATGGATGGATGGCAAAATTGTGTTGCGTATTATGATCGGAAACATGTCGTTGGTTTGTTCCTAACATTTCTGCTATCCCGTGCTTGCTGTGGGTTAAATCGTCGCCTTTCGTTGTGCTTGAACCAGGTGTCTAGCTACACGGCATCCAACAGGCTCTATGCCTTGATAGGACAAGTTATGCGACGTCTCAAATTTACGCCCCAAATCTTGTTGTGGTTCAAATGCTTGTGTTTCTTTGTGCTTGAATCAGGTGTCTAGCAACACGGCATACAACAGGCTCTATGCGTTGATAGGACAGAGGCGACTCAATGAAGCCATGTGAGTATCACTGCCTAAAATCAACCCGATGCCTTCATAGCAGTGATGACTTCTGTCGCTTCGGGCACTCTCTGGTTCTCCCCTTCACCCACTTCTCCCACCGCCTCGCCCCCACCTCTCCCCCACCTCTCCGCCGCCTTTCCCCACTGTGATTCCCCTGCACAGTCATTGTTGCAAGCAGATAAGCATTTTCTGGGCCTCTCTTCCACCCACCTCTCCCACCACCTCTCCATCCCTCCACCTCTGTCCTCTCACCCCACTGTTGCAAGCAAATAAGTTTCTTCTTTTCTATTGCCGTCCCTCCTCTCCAGGCACTCCCTGGGTCTCCAATCCGCCCACCTCTCCCACCGCCTCTCCCTCCCCCTCTCTCCTCTCGACAACCGGCGCTGCGAACCCATGCAAGTGGGCTTGGAACGCCAAGCCAATGCCTCCGGATTCTGCTTTGCTCCCAAGTGCAGCAGCCAGGAGCTGCCCCCGATACAAGGAGTGGAGGGGTTGCTGGTTGGGCGTGCTTATATCGATGCCGATGGCACCAAGGTGGGTGTGCTTATATGGAAGCCAATGCATCCGGATTCTGCTTTGCTCCCAAGTGCAGCAGTGTTGAGCTGCCTCCGATACAAGGAGTGGAGGGGTTGCTGGTTGGGCGTGCTTATATCGATGCCGATGGCACCAAGGTGGGTGTGGGTATGCTTTTATCGTGAGTTAGCACTTGTGTTCCATGTGTACACGTTTCTTCAGGAAAGACCCTCTTTACGCCCTTGTGTGTGTGTGTGTGTGTGTGTGTGTGTGTGTGTGTGTGTGTGTGTGTGTGTGTGTGTTCCATTTGGCATGGCACGATCATTGTGATGACATGTCATGCGATGTGATGCATGCATGCCGCCACGTTTGGTGTTATGCAATGGTCGTGATGCCATGCGGGTGCATGGCATGGCCTGTTGATGCATGGGATGGCATGGCATGGCATGGGATGGCATGGCATGGCATGGCATGGCATGGCATGGCATGTCATGGCATGGCATGGCATGGCATGGCATGGCATGGCATGGCATGGCATGGCATGGCATGGCATGGCATGGCATGGCATGGCATGGCATGGCATGGCATGGCATGGCATGGCATGGCATGGCATGGCATGGCATGGCATGGCATGGCATGGGATGGCATGGCATGTTGTTCAACGCCAGACGGGTCTCTTCAGGTCAACACTCCAATGGACTTCTCTCTCAAGAATCGCTTGACTCTCGTTGACTTGCAGAACCTCCTCGTGCTGCTCATGCGCCCAGACATACAGGTATTTTGACACGTGGTGTGTGTATCTGCTGAGTATGTAAGGCCCCGTGAGGTTTCACTCCTTAGAATTGCTTGACACCTGCAGAACCTCCTGTTGCTCATGCGCCCAGACATACAGGTATTTTGACACGTGGTGTGTGTATCTGCTGAGTATGTAAGGCCCCATGAGGTTTCTCTCTCAAGAATCACTTGACTCTTGTTGACTTGCAGAACCTCCTCGTGCTGCTCATGCGCCCAGACGTGCAGGTATGCACATCTGTGTGTATGGAGGGGGGGGGAGAGGGGAAGGGGGGGACGGGAGGAGAGCAAGGAGAAGGGAGAAAGGGAAACAGTACTCCAGGAAGCATGAACATAAACAGCAGAGAGTATTCTGAGGTCTCCCCATTGCCACGCCAGGCCTGGATCCAGCTGACTTTTGAGTCGACTCAAAAGTCATTCTGATGTCTCCCCTAAACTGCATGAAGCAATCGTTATGTCTCCTCCTCTCCTTTTGCCACCCCCCATGACCCAGCTGCCTGGCTGCCAGCAATCGGATTGAACAAGGGTCACAGGATGCTGCTTCTTGAGAGTATGAGGCAAGGCAGCACCCACAGTAGAGGCCACTACGCTTCAAAGGCGTCTGAGGAAACTTTGCGTCTTCCTCTCCTCCCCTCCTCCCCTTTTGCCACTGCCTGTCACCCAGCTACCTGGCTGTCAGCCGATCCGATTGGACGAGGGGCACAGGCTGCTGCTGCTGGAGGCCATGAGGCAGTACCCGCAGTAGAGGCGACTACGACTTATAGGCGTCTGAGGGAGCTTTACGTCTCCCTCTCCTCCCCTCCTCCCCTTATGCCACTGTCTGTTACCCAGCTGCTAGGCTGCCAGCCGATCGGATTGGACGAGGGTCACAGGCTGCTGCTGCTGGAGGCTATGAGGCAGTACCCTCGGGAGTCCCGCAACCCCAGATATGCTGATAAGAAGTACACGGATGATTACTGCAAGGTGTGATGCGGTGTGGTGGGTGGGATGTGATGGGGTGTGATGCGGTCTGGTGGGGTGTGATGGGGTGTGATGCGGTCTGGTGGGGTGTGATAGGGTGTGATGCGGTGCGATGCCATCTGGTTGGTTGTGAGTTGGTGATGGAGTGTAACGGGGTGTGATGGGGTGTGATGGGGTGTGATGGGGTGTGATGGGGTGTGATGGGTTGTGATGGGGTGTGATGGGGTGTAATGGGTTGTGATGGGGTATGATGGGGTACGATATGAATTTGATGGGGCATGATGAGACATTGGCCTGAGCAAGGATGTTCAACCATAGGAAGGGCAGTACTAATGAGAGACACAAACAAGAATGGTTTTTTCTTTTTCTTTGCAAACTGGTTATTTTTCTGGCTCTGCTCGTGCAGTTTTTTTTGCCCGGATTGTGCCGAGTGCGGCCAAAAGAAGCTCTGCGCATTTACAACAAGATCGGGCAGGCTTTTGGCTTCACTATTGAAAACGAGTGAGTGTTCTCTGTATTCTAACCCAAATCTGCTCCGGACCATAGCTCTCCCTGCTGAAACAGGACATGTATTCATAACAGTGTATGTCATTCCTGCGTAGCGACAGTCAGGGAGAGTTGTATCTTTCTTCTTATCCACACTATTTGGATAAGTGTACAGTGACACTTCACATATCCCACCTTACCCACTCCTACTCCCCGCTCTCTCCTCTCCTCCCATCCACAAACCCCTGCCCACCTTCCCCCCCACCCACTATCGCCTCCTTTCCAGCTACATTCTCGATATAGAGACAGGAAGGGAGTTCTTCCTCTCTCTTGCTCTCTACACCAATTCAAATGGCTGCATGAACGATGATAAGTATGAGTATGACCTGGCATGTGACGTGGCAGCTGACGTGGCAGAGGCCATTGCCAGCGCCCTGTGGGATGATAAGAACAGGACTCGAGACCATGAAGATCTGGCGACTAGCAATGTTGCTGATGCGCCCGCTGATGCATCAGCTGAACTAGCAGCTGATGTGGCATCTGATATATCAGCTGACGTGGCAGCTGACGTACCAGCTGATGTGGCAGCTGATGTGGCAGCCGATGTGGCAGGTGATGTGGCAGCTACTGCATCAAAGGCAAAGTCCATAAAGGAGGAGAATCTTCCTCACTCCCCAGCATCCATATCACCCAGAGCTTCAGATTCTTCTCAAGTTCCAAATGTGCAGGCCTCCTGCTGTTTTGAACCGCCTCGAAAAGGTATTCCTGACCCTGTGGCCTGTCTACCACTACCAAAGCCATCCTCAGATTCCTCTCAAGTTTCGGATGTACCAGTTCCAGGCGTGACTGTCAATGCACAGAGCCTCGTCAGCAAGACCCCACTCCATGTGTACATGTACTTCGTTGATGAATAGTGTAGCTAGCTTACCGTAGCTTTGGTTAGCCAAATACAGCACACTGTGCTTAGGGCGGAATACCATTCCCAATCGTTGTGTACGGCAAAGTAAAAAATAGATAGTATGGCGCCAAACCTCAGAGATCCCTGCATGTGACATATTTGTGGATCCCTCCATTCTTTGCAAAAAACGGCAAGTGAGGAGTACCGGCATTAATTTTGCTGTATTAGGGCCAATCCAATATAAATTTTGCCAGCTCTGTATTTGGGCCAATCCAATGTACTCATCCCGAAACTGAGTTCCATTCCATGTGACAAGACAAGACACATCACCAGCTCATGAAACTCATCAAATCAGCAACTTGTCACCACGGCTGGCTGGCCATGGTTGGTGGGACACCTGTAAGATGTCATGCACGTCCTAACTTGATCTCTCGTAACCAACCATTTTCTCTTCCACGCACCAACCTTACACCTTGCAGCCGAAGTTGATAGACACGGCACCTCTGCATTGGAAACACAAACGAGGTGTAGCAACAGATATGGATAACCAAGTGCGAGCAGGACATATAACATCCAGATAACAGTGGCATGGCAAGCAATGCTGGCTGCACAAGGGGGTTTTACCAAATGTTGAGTTGGTACTTTTACCAAATGTAAGCTGCAAGCACAGCATGGCACGCACACATTCAGCATAACATTCATAGTGCTTTTAAGACACGGTACACTACCTGTTCATTGGAGTGTGGTTGTCCAGGGTCTTGGACTTGCCAGTAGCGGAATATGCCCAGAGAATGAAGTTCTCAGCATGCATTAATATGGCAATATCCAATACATACAGTACCTGTTCATTGGTGTGTGTGGCGGAATACGCCAAGGGAATGAAGTTCTCAGCATGCATTAATATTGCAATATCCAATACATACACTACCTGTTCATTGGAGTGTGGTTGTCCAGGGTCTTGGACTTGCCAGTGGCGGAATAGGCCCACAGAATGAAGTTCTTCCCAGTGTACTTCACAGGGACAGTACCCTTAGGGCCAGAGCGGGTGAACCTGCTTGCATGGCAAACAACAGAACAAGGAGAACAAAGCGCAGTTCAGAAACAGCTGAATGCATATGGAGGGAAGGTGAGACTACCAACACGTGTTACGGAGACAAAGGTAGCTGAAGTGAGCCAAACTAGCAACACCGGGTTGGTGTACTGACATCATGAAAGGCTGAAGAATCACTTGAACACGAAGCTCACCAAATCGCTTGAACCCGAAGCTCACCAAAGCACTTGAACTCACTTCATGATGGTTCCCTGGGGGTTGGTAACCACGCTCGTCTTTGTGATCGCGAACTTGTTCGTCCTCGTTACCGACGACTTCGAAATGCTCGCCATGAAGTACGGACCAATCACGTTCGGCCGAGGCAGGTTGCCGATCACCGCATCCGAGCCGGTCATCTTGCCCGCCTTGGAGAATCCGACGGAGATCCAGCCCTTGTGCGCGCCACTCGCAGCTTTTGCCTCCAACGCGAAATCGATGGTAGTTGGGTTGACGTTCTTCCAGTGTAGCACTAGCCTGATCAAGCAAGACACGGAGGGGAGGAAAATGTACAGTAAAACCAGAAGTTTCATTACTATGGCACATGGATAGGTGGTAGGTGATAGTGGACGATATGGTGGTTGGGTTGACAGCCTTCCAGTGGAGCACGAGCCTGATCAAGCGAGACACGGGTTCAAGTTGGACGAAAGGTAAAGTAAACCAGACGTAAGAGTATCACGACACATGCGTAAATGGCGGATGATATGTGACATTTTTATATGCTCCCAAAGCTCTTCGATTCGGCCTGTTAGACGTATCTAGAGGTGGAGGTGGACGCTGGTGGTCTTGCAATCAGTGTAAAAAAAACGAGGTTAAAAAGGTGAAGAGTGGAATCCGGAAATTATTGGAGCGATACCGTGTGATTGAGGGGAGAGTTTTCAAAATTTCAGCCCTCGAAAATGTAGGGCGTCAAGCGGAGAGCAAATCTCTCGGCCGGATGGAGTGGTTTGATTGGTGGTTATGGGTGTTGGATGCTCCATGCGCTACTGGAGAAAACGCGCGAAGCGCGAAGTGGTGACAAGCGAAGCATGAACTTCCAATTTCGCGAGGGAAATACGGAAAACGCGGAAACCGCGTATTGCGGTATGTGGAAGTATATTCGACTGAAGCAACTTCTTGTGAAGTCGAGTCGCCTAAAGTACATTGGTCCTGAGGGCCACGCCTTGTAAAAAAGTTGCTTACCCTTTCCGTGAGAGAGCGGCGGCGTTCGTGTAACCAGGTAACGTCGACTTGAAGCAAGCCGCCACGGGGACCGGCGCGGCGGACACGCCGCGCATGCCACCGCCATTAAAGAAGCAGCCTCCAGCGGCTACTAAGATGAGAGCGAGCACGGCGTGGGACGTGAACAGGACGCGCCGCGGGACGCGGTGGCACCGTGACCCACGCCGCTGGATTCGGCGCGTCGCGGTCATGCGGGGAAACCCAGCCATGGCGTCAAGAGGAGCTGCGAGACGTGGCGCGCACAACTGGGAACACGCAACGCTTGTTTCACGACGCTTGAAGCCTATTGCCTGTTCGCTAGAAACCGCGAAAGCAAGCAACGAGAAACTCTCAAGATCTACACATCAAGTACAGGGATGCAGCTGTGGTGGGATGCGAGGGGGACGAGTGCGACCGACAGGAGAGGAATTTCGCCTAGCAGCTGGTCGTGCAAGACTAAGGCGAGAAATGCGCCTCGCTGATTGGCATTTCCACGGCAAGGGAAGGGAAGGGCGTTTCTAGCAAATGTCTGTTCGAGCGCCATTTTTGCTTGGTTGGACCTTGGACTGTGAGTTGGCGAAGGACGGGGGTTTTGGTTTCGGCAAAAATAACCGACCAGCCAATAGCAGGGCTCTGAAGCATAACGGGGGTCGTGTCTTTTCTCAACACCCTACCGACATTTGCTTCTGTTTGTTTTCATTGAAGGGTTCCCCGGACGGTGGCTTGTTGGTTGGAGATGTTTTTCTCCGAACCCCTACCCCCTAGCGCGAACTATCGGGGCAGGTCATACTTTTTTGTTCCAGGTTCGTTTTGAATGGTTTATCCTGGTGCGCAATGGTTTAATGCGGTGAAGACAAAAGCTGAGCCAAAGCGTATTCAACCGTATTCTACCGTATCCAACCACGTTATACAAGCCCGAAGCGGAAGTATGACCTGCCCTCAGAACACGATAACTCACTGGCAGTGCCGTTGGTAAGGGACCACTCAATACACACAATGTTATGAGTTGTCAAACAGAGTTGCGCGGAATAACGAATAACGAGGCTGTGACTCAATGGATTCACGATACAATGAAAGACATGCGATTATATAGCGAGGCAACCTAACTAGGCGGGAACCTCGGGAACACGAGGTTGAGTGCAGGTTGGGCAAAGGAAAGCCGAAGGCGATGCGAGGTTGCTTCGGCAGCAAGCAAAGCGGCCGAACGTGCACTTCCGAAAGTTGGGGTTGTACGCGGTTGAGTAAACCCCAGTAAGGAAAAGGGGTTTTTCCTTACACTACCCCCCCCCTTAAGAAAGGTGGTCAACATCCACAGCTCGCTTGCGGGCGAGGTAATCACCAAGAAGCGGGGAAGCTTCAAGCGAGGCGGATGGCACCCATGTGTCGTCCTCACTGGTGCGGTCAGTCCAACGGATAAGAAAGTCCACGTGGCGTCCCGAAGCGTCGAGCCGAACACGATGCGCCAAAATCTTGGACGGGTCGAGTGTCGGTTCCGGGACAGGTCGAGCTGTCGGGACGGCGTTCTGGCGCGCGATGTCTGTTGTGGCAGGCACGAACTTGCGTAATAAGCTGACGTGGAAGGCGTCGTGAATACGCCAGTCGTCGGGTAGTAGCAGCTTCGCGGTGACAGGTGTCACCATCTTGAGGATCCTGAAAGGCCCACAGAATCGTGGCCGTAACTTCGATGGGCCGGGCAGGTGCAGGTTCTTCGTGTCCAGTAGTACTAGTTGCCCAGCTGCCAAGACGAGTTCCCGTCGTAAAAGGTCGGTGTATTTGCGGGAAGTGGTATTCGCCTTGCGAATTGCGTCCGCAGCCTTCTCGCGAATTTCTTGGAGTTCTGTCACAAATGTTTGTGACCTCGGGACCGGGTTGTCAAGTGTAGTCGTTGTAGGTACCACCGGGTCCATCCCGTAATTCAAGAAGAACGGGGAGTGATTAGTCGTGCTGGACGGAGCGTTGTTGAACGCGAATTCCAGCATGGCGAGCGAATGTTCCCAGCGAGCGGGGTCGGGGCAGTTTGTCCTGATCAGCTGCTCCATCGTCTGATTGGTCCGCTCGGTCTGGCCGTCGGTTTGCGGGTGGTATGCCGACGAGAACTGTAGCTTCGTTCCGTACTGCGCCCACGTCTCCTTCCAAAATTTCGATGTGAACTTTGGGTCCCGGTCGCTGATGATCGCCGATGGGATGCCGTGTAGTCGCACAACGGTGGAGATGAAGAGGCGTGCAGTTTCTTCGGCGGTGATTGTCGTGCGACAAGGTGCGAAATGCGCCATTTTTGTGAGGCGATCGACGACGACGAGTACAGCGTCGTTGCCGGACGGCCCAGCTGGCAGCCCCGTGACAAAGTCCATCGTCACCTGTTGCCATGGTCGTTCGGGTGGCTCGAGAGGTTGCAGCAACCCAGCTGGCCGCTGACGTGTCGATTTCATGGCTTGGCACACCCTACATGAAGACACATATCGCTGCACGTCGTTAGCAGAATCAGGCCAATAATACTGACGGTGCAACAACTTCTGGGTTTTATCAACCCCGAAATGTCCGGAGAGGTTGGAATCATGGACCTCCTGAATAAGGAGTTCGCGCAGCAGCCGGTAAGCGGGAACCCAAATCCGGTCAGTTCCGGCCTTTAGGTAATAATTCCCTTTCTGCGTCGTCGCCTGCTGGTGATTTCCAGTCGTGAAGAACGGGTCCGTAGTGTAGCCGTGGGTGAATAGCCCCGAAAGAAGCGGATTCGAATGGGTGATCAGCACAGCTGCGGATTGGACGGTTGGTCGGGTCAGGGCGTCGGCAATGTTGTTCGCGCCCTTCTTGTAGGTGATCCTGTAGTGGAAGTGTGACTCCATGTAATCGAGCCACCGGATTTGTCGTGGGTTGAGGTTGGGTTGCGCGAGAAGATACTGTAATGACTTGTGGTCCGTTCGTACAGTGACATCGGCGCCTGTCAGGTAGCATCGCCACAGTTTAAACGCGTGAATGATGGCGAGCATCTCCTTGTCGTGAATCGGGTAGTTGCGTTCGGCTGCCTGCAACTTGCGTGACTCGTAGGCGATCGGTTGTAAGCCGTTGCCAAAATCCTGGAGCAGCACTGCGCCGATGGCAAAATCTGAAGCGTCGGTGACAACTTCAAACGGCTTGGATGGGTCGGTGAAGCGAAGAACCGCTTCAACTCCTGGAAAGCCGCCTCAGCCTCCTCCCCCCACACGAAGTTCCTGTCCTTGTGCAGCAGGTCGGTCAGCGGGCCGGTTATCCCCGCCATATTCGGGATAAACCGCCGGACATAATTCACAAACCCCAGAAAACTCTGAAGTTCCGTGACATTAGTCGGGGCCTTCCACTCCTGGATGGTCTTGATTTTCTTCGGGTCGATTTTGATGCCGTCGCGTGAGATGACGTGCCCCAAAAACTCCAACTCTTGCTTAAAAAACTCGCACTTAGAGCCTTTGGTGATGAGCCGGTTCTCCTGTAGCCGCTTAAACACTGCGTCGAGGTCGCGGAGGTGCTGCTCGCGTGTCCTGCTAAAAATCAGAATATCGTCCAAGTAGACGATAACACACTTGTCTAGCAGGTCGCGAAATACCCTGTTCATGGTGCGTTGAAATGTTGATGGCGCGTTCGTGAGGCCGAAAGGCATCACGGTGAACTCGTAACTGCCGTAGCGGGTTCGGAAGGCGGTCTTGTGACAATCGTCAGCGAAGACCCTGATCTGGTGGTAACCCCAGCGTAGGTCAATCTTCGAGAAGTAGCGAGCGCCGCGAAGTTGGTCGAGGAGGTCGTCGGTGCGTGGGATGGGATAGCGAGATTTTATGGTAACCCGGTTGAGCGCGCGATAGTCGATGCACATGCGAATGCCGCCGTCCTTCTTCGGTGTAAACAGGATCGGCGCGGCAAAGGGCGAAGTACTGGGTCGGATGAAGCCCTTCTCCAACAGTGACTCAAGTTGACTTCGAAGCTCCGCGAGTTCGGGCTGAGTCAACCGCCACTGAGTGCGAACAGTCGGCTGCGCGCCGGGCTCCAGCAAGATTTTGTGGTCCTCGGGGCGTTCGGGTGGTAGTCCAGGTGGCAGGTCGTCGGGGAAGATGTCGGGGTATTGTCGAATCAGCTCCGCTAAATCAGGTGGTACAGCTGCGCACAGCTTCTCGATGTCGTTTCCGTCGGTGTCGGCTGCCAACTCGCGCAAGCATACGGCGAACAGTTGCGCACCCCTGTTGACGTGGCGTGTAATAGTGATGGCTTTGACGCATGTAGACTCGATGCAGTCCGGAGTCCACGCGGGCAGAGTAATCAGCTTCCCGTCCTTGCTGATGCTGCACGATCCCGTCGTCCAATCGATTACCGGGTTGTGCCGTCGCAGCCAATCGCGTCCCAGGAGCACGTCGCATCCGTCCAACGTCGTCGCGAGAAACTTCATGCTGAAGCCGAAATTGTCGCCGCACTCAATCCGCACCGTCCGTGTTTCTTCCAAAATCGCCAGAGGCGTCCCATCCACGAGGCGGGCGTCAATTTCGGGCAGACACCTGTCCAGCTGCAACTTGCATTTTTTTGCTGTCGCCAGATTGAAGAGGCTATGGCTAGCCCCGCCATCGACGAACATTTTTATTTTTTTCTTAACAACCGTGCCAACAACCAGCACAGGGTGATCCACATGTTCACCCCCGTTATTCGTCCGAGTGCGATCGATTGCATGAATCGGAACCACGACTCGGTGGGGATGGTGGGGTTCGGGCGACAGAGCGCAGTCAGTAAGGGGCCCGTCTGTTACTGACTCTTCCCATTTCCCGGCTCCTTCCCGTCGTTCTTCTTTCCCTGCGTCCTGTCGGGGCAGTCTTTATACATGTGGCCCGGCTTCCCGCACTTAAAACACAACCCTGTAAAAGGGCGGTCTGGCGCATGGACTCCGTTAATCGTGGCCCGCTGGGTCTGTCCACGAAATCGGTTTCCCTCCCGAGAACTCGATCTCGCCCACTGCATCAGCGCGTCTGTGCTCTCGGCCAATCGGACGGCTTCGTTGAATGTTGCTGGACGGCTGCGGCGCACCTCGTACTGTATCTCATACTTCAAGCCGCTGATGTATTTATCCAACCGTTCAGCTTCCGCCATGTCGTCCACTTGATCCGCGAGCGCCATAAACGACGCCGTGTAGTCTTGAACAGAAGCCAACTGCGACCAGGTACGCAGCTTCATGCGAGCGTGTTCCGAGGCGGATACATGCTCGAAACGCTCTCGTAAGGCTGCGCCCCACTGCTTCCACGTGCGAATTGTGGCCACACCGAATATCGATGATGCCCTCCCAATAGCAGAGTCCGAAGTCCCGTCTGCCGCATGTGTCACACCTGTCGGGGTCCCCGTGTCCAAGGTTCGTCGCCACCACTCAAGCGCCGGGCCTCGCAGAAGCGATACCGCGTAATTAATACGCGTGGCGTCGTCGTTGACGTTCGCTGCAGTGAAGAACACCTCCACGCCGAACAACCACCCCTTAACAGTAGTGTTCTTGTCGGTAGGGTTGAACGGGGGCGGGCTCGTAGGCTTTATCTTGATTGTTGTCACTGCAACTGTTGTCGCTGCCGCCGCTCGCTGCCTATCTTCTTCTTCGAAGCCGCGTGTGAGCTCCTCCAACGGATTGCCGCTCACCGCTTGACCAGTGCTCTCGCCTTCTTCAGCGGGCGACTCCTGGCGCGCTTCACCTCGCGCCTGGCGTAGCTCGTTGTTTTCTTCACGTAGTCTCTCCACCTCTGTCGTTAACGCCTTCATGCCTGCCGACATCTCCGCCACTTGCTGCATCAACGCGTCAAATGCCGCCTGGTCCATGAGTCGCAAGCTACGTCTAACAGGCAAGTGGGTCTCCGTGACTATCCGGCAACAGTGCAAGCGCAAAAGCTATCGGAGTCGGGCAAGTTTAATTTAATAAACTTTGCAACCAACCGCTTTGCAGCCCACCGTACCAGTCACACCCGTGCCACTAAACTACCCTGGAAAAGCGGGGTGAACTAGGAAAGTAGCTCTGATACCAGGTGTTATGAGTTGTCAAACAGAGTTGCGCGGAATAACGAATAACGAGGCTGTGACTCAATGGATTCACGATACAATGAAAGACATGCGATTATATAGCGAGGCAACCTAACTAGGCGGGAACCTCGGGAACACGAGGTTGAGTGCAGGTTGGGCAAAGGAAAGCCGAAGGCGACGCGAGGTTGCTTCGGCAGCAAGCAAAGCGGCCGAACGTGCACTTCCGAAAGTTGGGGTTGTACGCGGTTGAGTAAACCCCAGTAAGGAAAAAGGGTTTTTCCTTACACACAAGATCTTATGCTAATCTACATGTGAAACAATTGTTTCGTATGTACACATACGAGGTTGTAGAAATTTCCACTTTGTTTGCCATCTTGTATTGAACCCAGAATATAGTCTCAAAACTCAAAACTATCTCGTGCATTCATAACTTGCAACCTCAAAGCATGGCTATAATGGTAAGCTCTTAAGTAAAACGCCTAGGTAAAGCCAACACAAGAAGTTTAGCCAACGCAAGACAAGTCCACGGACTTGGAGCCACTGCAGGAGCAGACACAGCATGGGCGGGAGACGAGGAAAAGGGGTAAGTTCGCAGGCATATAGCATGAGTGGAAGTGGAGCGGAGATGAATTAGCAACAAGGTGTCCTAAAGGAGCATTCACATAAGAAACAGCTGTATCTCGCTATAATTGTCATGCGCAGAACAGAAAGGAGACTACAGGCGGGGCGAATAACCTACCGATTTTTGCCATGGTCAGACAGCTTCTTGGTGCTTCCGCCGTACGCCCAGATGATGCTGTTGGAACCAGAGTAGTTGATGGAAACAGATCCGTCATTCCCTGAGCGAGTGAACCTGCATTGGGAGCAACCAAACGGGGAGGAGTGGAGGATGGGAGGGGATTGGACGAAAATGCGAAGTTAATGGCGCATCAACCTGATGGGCGGCGTCACGTGTTTTCATGCGGTCAATTTTTTTGCACGCGACTCCCCGAAAGATTTCCATGGTATTTGCACGACTCACTTGAAAGTAGTGCCGAAAGAGGAAGATTTAGCGCTGCTGCCTTTGATTTTGCTGCTAGTGGAACCTCCTGAATAGCTCGTGAGCTTGTACGATGCAACGGAGCCTCCGCTATAGCCAGTGACGACGTCTGAAGGGAACATCTTGCCGCCCTTAGAAAATCCAACGGAGACGGAGCCCTTGTTGGACGGGGCTACAACGGCGGCGCTGAGAGTCGATCCCGAGACCTTCCAGTGAAACATGAGCCTGAGAAGCGGCGGGGCCACGGAAAGGTTGAGGGAAAGCGGGGAAGATTGAGCTGCCATTTCCTGACTATAGCCAGCACATGATAAACTGCTACGACAGACAGGATCTAGCAGCGTACCCATTTCCGTTCAAGTCGACTGCTGACGTGTAACCCGCGAGCGTGGACTTGACGCAGCCGGACTGTGCCACGCGCTTACGCGCGAACACGGCGGATGGGGCGACAAGCAGGAGCAGCAGCAAAGCGAGAGAAGAGCGCGCCATGGTGGTGGGGGCGGATGTCGGAGCGGTGGGTGGTATTGACGTCTCGGAGCGGAAAGGACGGGCGGTCGATTCGAGGTCGCGGAGAAAGCGTAGAACCTCGAGGGGTCGGAAACGGGGCCTCAAGGATCGTGGCGAACCTCGAGTTGCGGAAAGAATCGCTAAGACTGAGCGATTCTGGATGAATGGGATGGGAAGAGGCGCTGCTCTGTGATGGAGAGAAGGAAATTTGTTGAAGTATTTATACACTTCGTGTGAAAAGCGATCTGCTTGTCGAAAGTGGAGAGATGGGGCGGGAGCGGGTGCGCGAAAGTCGGTGATTGAACGAGTTGAGTTGAGAGAAGCAAGCAGGGAACTTTCCATTTCCACTGCAGCCACCCGCTTGCAGTAGAAGCTGGGTTGTCTTAGTCCTAGCACTACGGAACTCACTCCGGAGAAGTGCGGTGCTGACAATTACAAGAATATTGAAAATCGGGTCGCGCGACGCATGTATTCCTCAGCTCGCTTGAAAGTGGAATGGATTTCAAGTCGCACATTCGATTGGAGAAAATGTTCAACCTTTTGGACGGTGAGAAGTGCGGTGCGAATAAATCTTGCAAAGACCAAGTGAACACGTGGCACGCGTGGTTGGTGATGGCACCCGACTTGGGGTTCAGCGCGAGTCATTTTCGTTCGTCATATATTTTGAAAGGTTCATTCTGGTGCATTACGGTCTTGACTGGTGGTGTTTTCAAAACCGTTCACAAACGTGCGAGACCGTGTTCAACTGCGTCTAACAAACCCTCAACAAAATAAAGTGAACCACCCTTATACCGGGAATATGAAGTGTAGCTTTGTGGATTCATAACCTTTTCTTACAAAAACACAAAATGCTTGCTGTCTATAACAATCAAGCTGTATGAGAAAAAACTGATAGGATGACTCTGATGGGCAGTGGGAACTGGCCATCGTCATCCAAGCAACATTCATGCTACCTATGCGCTAAATTACGAGGCAGACACCTACTTTAGCCACCCTGGTGGACCATATTCTGCAGTTTGGCGCAACAGCCTATGCCCAGCTTTGAAGCGTTCTCAGGCGACGCATGAGAGGTCCACGGACTTGGAACCACTGCAATCACAATGAGCACCATGGAGAGAAGAAAAAAAAGAACAGGCAGCACCATGAGCACCAAAGCGCGGTTGGAGGCACCTTCGCATCGAGATGAGTCAGATGCGCGTTGTTTCGATTAATAGCGTAGATGTGCATGGAGCATGAACTGGAGAGGTGGAGAAGAAAGGGATGATGAAAGGGATGGCACTCACCGGTCGGTCGGAGTGTGAGCCTCGAACTTCTTGTTCTTTCCGAACGCCCAGATGACGTTGTTCTTGCCACTTAGGTTGATGTTCACGAGACCTCCCTTGGCCGGCCGAGAGAATTTTACGACAAGGCTGCTGGAGGTCGCTTGCAGGCTGGTCTGCGAGAAAGTCTTGCTGGGCGTGTACGAGCTGTACGAGGTCAGTTTGTACGCTGTAGTGGAGCCTCCGTTTATGCCCACAACCGCGTCCGCGGGGTACATTTTCCCGTTCGAAGAGAAGCCGACGGAGACGTAGCCCTTGTTGGCGCCGCTAGTGGACTTGGCTTCAATCGCGGCGTTGAGGGTCGAGCCAGAGACCGTCCAGTGGAAAAGCAGCCTGAGAAAACCAGGGAAAAGGCGAGAAAACCCCATTAGCACGGAAAAGCCTGTTGACGATGTCATGTTTCCTCCCCGTGATGGAGCGACGTCTCACCTGGTGTCAAGCCGATGGAGACGAAAAGATATCGCGTGCGTAATGTCGACGGGAAAAGATCGGCAACGGTTTGTATGTCTCGTTTTTTCACAACTCTGACGAGAAACATGGGATGGCGACGGCGACATACCCTTTTCCGGTGAGGTCGACTGACGCCTTGTATCCCAGCGACGACTTTTTGCAGGCCTTGGCTGCCGTGACGCCCTTGCTGCTGGTTAGGCCTGACGTGCTGTCCCCACCGCTCTTGTGGTGCCCGCCCTTGTGGTGTCCTCCAGTGCGCGTGCCGTTGCGGGTATGATGGCCACCGCCTCCGGGGTGTTTGCGGGCGAAAACGGATGGTGCGACGAGGATGACGAGCACCAAGCAGATGAGGAACGTGCGAGCCATGTTTGTTGCCGAAGTCGAGAAGTCAAGCGTGTGGGTCTGCTGTGATGATAAGAAAGGCTGGAGCGGGAAATTGATGATTGTGAATTGGTGGTGAGGAATCTTGCTTGGGAATTTGAACCAAGCAATGAATATGCTTGCTCGGGAAATTGGTGAATGCCTGGTCAATGTCTGGTCGCATCGGGCCGCATGCCCAAGCTTGTGACGAAGCGCGTTGCGGTTCGTGTGTCTCCCTTCTCTGAACGAATAGCATCTGGTGGGCGTGAGTTGAGCTGGGAAAACACAGGCCACCCGCGTGCGACGTCGTTGAACCTTCGTCCATGTCGCGAAGAACAGCCAACTTCATTGATACTCAAATTATGCCTGACGCGGTTTGCAAACGTACTCAACCGACAATTTCGCACTATAGTCAGTACAAATACTTTGTAAGCACAATACTGAAACAAAGTCGCCACCAGCCGGTCCGCACATACCCAACCAAAAGGGAACATACTAAAACGCTTGGATAACCAAGAATTAATGTTAACCGTAAATACGGGATGTCGTATAGTGTTTAGGTTTTTATGCTACAACAAACAACACCGCCCAGCGGAGCTTGCTAGCCGAAAGGCATTAAAAAACAGCCCTCCTACTGAAAGGCATCCATTAAGGATGGCATCAACCCTTAAATCCTTGTCGCATGATGTTCGTCGACCCTATTCCATTAAGTTATTCCTAGTCTGCATTATTTTCCAATGGGTTTTTATATTTACGAAATTCGCGCGTTATACAATTTTCCTTTGTAAAGGGTTGAGTATTCAATGCTTTTTTGTCTATTGTAAGGTATCACCTCCACACAATATTGTCTAATTAAGTTCGGTTATCGCGTTCTGTTTCTATCACATTTTGGAGGTTTTTTAGCCTGAAAAGTGTGATTGAAAAGCGAGAACCAATCAGCGATGAGAAATCGAAGTTGAGTACGCTTGCAAACCGCGTCAGGCATAATTTGAGTATCAATGAAGTTGGCCGCGCGAAGAAACTCATTCGGCATGACGAAAGGGACCATTTCGCCAGAAATGGTGTGTAAGGGGGTGTCTGAAGTGAATGTCGACGAAACTCGACGATACTGTAGGGAACGTCGACGAATCGTGACGGTCGGAACTCTTGATCTGAAGGTGGAAATTCGCCGACGTTCCCCGACGAAACTGTAGCATTCGTCGACGTTGCACTTCAGACACCCCCTAAGGCGACTCCGAAGTTGCAGATCGAGTCGCTCGCTGACGAAACGCTAAACCAGCTGGAAGAGCCAATTTGGCAGGCATGATTGGAGCAACCTGTCGGTGGGGAGAGTCGAAGGGGCGGCAAACCAAATTTCATGTGCTGTCCACGGGCTCAACCAAGCTTCCAGGCCGGCCAGACCCAAACTGACACGGGCGGTTTGGGCTGAGAGCAGAAGTACGGAAGAAATTTCTCAAATAGGAAGTATGGCAGAAGCTTCCGCTCACAAACTCGGTCTCCTCATTTGTACACTTGAGTTCAAGTAAAACGTATAATTAACCTCACAGCAAAAATAGCAATTTTGTTGGCTTTTGTTAAGTAGACATCATATTCCGACTCCTTTTGGGGTGGTGTATTGTACCTCGCCTTATACGTAGTTGGGGGGCAGCCCAATAATCCGTAGTAGCATTGCAGGTTTCTAAATATTTCGCTCTCCACCATTAGATCTTCCGTTACGTTTACTCGCGGCTCTGCTTGCAGTGTACCGTATCCTTTCTTTGCCTTGTGGGTGTGATCGTTGTTAGGCCGTTTGGTTGCACACGTAACAACTTATTCCAACAACCAGTTGATGCTCCAAAAGTTTTGGAACAACTGGTGAAGTTCCTCACAAGTAACATAATTAATACCGGTATATATGTGTATGGCATGACAGTGCGCTTTAGAACTTAATTTTCACGAGCGGTAACACTTTGCATGCCAGATTTATCACTGCACTTCCCCTGCATAACATTGGGGCAACAGGCACACATGGCATCAAAATTCTGGCATCAGACAAGTGAAGCTAGAAGCGTGGCAGTGGAAAAGTAGAATCAAAATTCCTTTAGCTCCCACACACAGGCACAACCAGATGACTAACACATACCGAATTACAAACTTGGTCTACAAAATGAACTGAAATGTTTGTGGCGCGTACCTGTGTCTCATATGTCCTCCAAACACCTTGGTAGCGCCATTCCAGGAGTAGGACCAGATGACCGTGTTGAGCCCATCATACTTCACTGGCACCGACCCACCAGATCCGCTCCTCGTGAACCTGTCATGACAGTGGAGGGGAGGTGAGAAGTTTAGACGCAAAACGTTTTGGCTTTTTCCTACAGCCCTTGAGCATGTATGCACCGGCGCGTGCGTCATACTGCAAGGTGCGGGAGCTTCGTTTGGACCATCTTTGGTGAGCCTCATATATAAAAGGTGGATCGTGTGGGAAGTTGATGAGGCAGCGTGATAAGGTATAAAAGAGTATGCTTTGATTGATGCAAACGAGCTCAGGATTCGACAAGAAACGAGCAGAGCAAAAGAGTTCACAGGAAACAAGCTCTGTAGTCCGCATGAAACAAGCACAGGAGTTGAGTCGCCACAGGTTCAGGAGACCAGATAAAAGAGAAGACCAGGTAAAGAAGTCCAAGCAACAAAAGGCTCACCTTACAACAGTGCCGCCCTTCGTGACTGTAACGGAGGTGTTCGCGATTTTGAAGTTGTCCGCCATAGCATACGTCCCCATGGTGAGGCTCTGCATGTTGAATGCTCCCACCAACCCACCGTTGCTCTTGCCACCCGTGCCCACGTTACTGCTTACAGGGTAACTACTACTACTGTTACTACTGTTACCACTGTTACCAATTTCCGTGCTGTTCGTACTCCCGCTTCCAGCCCCGCTGCCGTCACTCCCCGTCCCACCACTCGCAGTGCTGTTGTTGGTAGCAGTACCGTTGTTGGTCGCAGTACCATTCGCGCCTGACTGCGAGCCGCCGGTTCTTCCCGGCTTGGGCATCACAGGAACCTTCTTATTGGTGGACGGAATGTAGTTTCCAAGAACTACATCGGAACCCGTCATTTTGCCTGTCTCGGAGAAGCCTATAGCGAACCATCCCTTGCTCGCGCCCCCATCAGCAACGGCCCTCGCTTCTACTGCTGCCTTGAGAGTCGAGCCCTTTACGTTGAAATGAAAGTACAGCCTGGAAGGAGGGTCCAGGAAAGACCAGAAAATAGGTCAGTCGAAACACGTATTTTCTAGCGCCTACTAGCAAAGCCTCGATACGCATTGGAAAATTCTGATTCACGCATGCGATCACGCTGCGGCGCTGTTTTGTGGGAAAATGGATGTGAAACGGGAGCGATCGATGGGAACGCACCCTGCGTAATCAGACAGCGCGATCATCGCCGTGTAACCCGGCAGGGTCGACATAAAACACTTCGCCGGCTTCTGCTGCTGCTGCTGCCCCCCCTGCGATCCCGGTCGAAGCCCCATCAAACTTCGCTTCCTTTTCACCGTCTCGCGCATCCCCCCCTCCTCCGCCAATCTTACCCCCACTCCCGTTCTCCCCGCGTCAACCGCCACATGCTCCCCGCCTAGCGATGCGGACACGGATCCTAGAAGCTCTCTCTGCATCCCGAGCCGGCCGGAAATTGTTTGGTCCGGTAAGCCCCTGGCCTCGGCTAGCTGAAAAAAACCACGAGCACTACGGACAGAATGAAGATTTTCCTTCCCGGCGGATGTTTCTGGGATAACCGACGTGGCCGATAAGAGCAGCACGAGAAGAAAATTGCTTCTAGAGACAAGGGTGGATCGGCAGAGTAGAAATCTGACTGACGGATGCCTTGGAAGGAAAGCCATCCCGACGGTTCTTGACTGAAAACGTCTACGCGCGATACGCGAGAAAGAGGAGGTGGCTGTAGTTTCGGAGCGCAGGAACATATAGAGCGAGGAGACTAGAGATAATTAAAGAAAACCGGAAAAAAATGTACGGGTGAAAGAAGAGAGGAACCCCTTTTCAAGAAGCGGGAAAGATATCTGGCCTAGCGGAAAATCTTCAGAAAGTAGGTAGGTCTCCGGGAGAACTAAGCGACATCTGGTTGCTTCTCGTGAAACAGATTAGGATGAACGGCCGATTCGACTACGCAAGCTGTTTATATGCTGGCCCCGTGGTGGAAATATGGCATTCTGTTCTGGCTTTGGGCAACAACGGCTGGCTGTGTGACATGTGTGAGAGTGAGGCAGTTGGTGGTGTAGTGACAAGGCATTTCGTTGGGAGAGTGGGCTCAGTGGGTGAGTGGAAAAGGGCGGGAGGAAAATGACGCACAGAAGTTCAATTTCGACTGCGAAACGCGCTACTTCAGTGAATTCGCGACTCGCTCATGCTATTCGCGATTGGGTGATTCTTCTGTTCGCTATCGTGCTTGCCGAGTGTAACTTGTCTCTGTTTAAGCTACGAAACTCATTCTATTGGTGAAATTCACGAAGATTTTGTTGTCATAACCTGAGTTCCTATGGGTGCACGGGGTTCACAGGCAAACCAGAAATGCACTGAAATATGATTGTAGACTATTGGCACCCTTCTGGAAGATAGCGGCACAAGCTAAAGGTAGGCGGAATCTAGCTAGTATACGAGAACCTCAGTCAAAAGAGGTGGTAGAAGGGTGGCTGGGCTGGAGCAGTAACGTGGAGAAAGGTACGGTACGAGGGTAACTCGGGAGTGCTTCGGCTCGTGGAAAGTTAAGCTGACCCAGTTGCTGTGAGGCCAGACTGCACACCAAAGTGTGCTATGGCGGGGAATACTAATGCAAGGACAATCAAACTACAGCTCCACGGGTAGTAAGAAAATAATGTTGCGAAGTCATTCCTGATATGCATGTTCTGTAACTACCTATCTTGTCAGCAACTAGTATGAACGTAGCTATGGCTATGTATATGGAGAACGCTTGCAATCTAAGTTTAGTTGCACGAGTGGTCAGACCTTGCACGCCAGATTTACCACGGCACTGCCCCTGCAAGACGTTCAGGCAACAGGCGCAAATCGCATGCAAGGTTTGAAATCAGAGGAGCGAAGCTGAAAGTGTGGTGTTAAAAAGGAAAATATATCACAAATGTGGTCCACGCAATTACTTGTCGACGAGTCGTGCTTGTGGCGCATACCT
The DNA here is from genome assembly GCA_947470075.1 of Closterium sp. Yama58-4. NCBI lineage: Eukaryota > Viridiplantae > Streptophyta > Zygnematophyceae > Desmidiales > Closteriaceae > Closterium > Closterium sp. Yama58-4. Next base: position 342,750 of record CANIUD010000184.1, on the reverse strand, counting down.
GTGTCTCAGATGGCCGCCAAAAACCTTGGTAGCGCCAGTAGAGGAGTAGGACCAGATGAGCGTGTTGATACCGTCATACTTCACCGGTACCGACCCGCCAGGCCCGCCCCTTGTGAACCTGTTAATGGAGGGGATGTAGGAAGTTAAGACTCGGTAGTTGTTCCCGACGTGAGGTCTCGTACCGCATTTAGATACTAGAACACACGAAGATATAAAGCTTCTGTACACTTAGCTAAGCCCATAACTAGTGACCGCACGTCTATACGGGAGAATGAAGCGTGAATTTTACGAAGTGGCGTGATAAGGTACGAAATAGCAGACATAGTGGTTGGGGTTGACGCAGAAGGGCTCAGGAGTTCATATGACACAAGCTGAATAGATATACACAAGAGATCATGTAAACAGTCACAGGAGAAACGGCCGATGCACCAAGGCTCACCTCACTATAGTGCCGTTCTTCGAAGCTGTAACTGAGGCGTTCGCGATTTTGAAGTTGTCCGCCATTGCATATGTCCCCATGGTCAGGCTCTGCATGTTGAATGCTCCCACCAACGCGCCCTTGTGCTTGCCGCCCGTGCCCGCGTTACCGCTGCCAGGGTTACCACTGTTACCGCTTTTCGTGCTGTTCTTACTCCCACTCCCAGCCCCGCTGCCCTTCTTCCCAGTCCCACCACTCTTGGTGCCGTTTCCGCTCTTAGTACCGTTGACGCTTAAGTAAGCAATGGGCCTTGGTTGTGGACCGCCGGTTCCCGGCTTGGAGCCCACGGGCAGCTTCTTATTTGTGGACGGAACGTAATTTCCCAGAACTACATCGGAGCCGGCCATTTGGCCTGTCTTGGAGAAGCCTATAGCGAACCATCCCTTGCTCGCGCCATCAGCAACTCTCCTCGCTTCCACCGCTGCTTTAAGAGTCGAGCCCTTCACGTCAAAATGGAAGTAGAGCCTGCAAGCGGGGTCCCGAATGCCGAGAAGATAGTTAAATAAAATCAGTCTCTATCCAAACAGCCCTAAGGCAATTGAGGCACATCAGAGCGAGTGATGCGGAATTTTAGTAAGGGTAAAGAGGAGAGTGAAAGGAAGGAGGGTAACGGGAAAAACAAGAGAAGCAACTTCAAATGGGAGAAATGTGAGAGGGACGGCGTGAGGGTTCCGCGTCTGAGGGATGAAAGAGATGAGAGGCTTTACACGTGCGTTTCACTGTTGACACGTTTATTCGTTATTGTCAGCAGACTACGTGAAGAATGGATGAGAACGTACCCTGCGTAATCAGCCAGAGCGATCATCGCCGTGTAACCCGGCAGGGTCGACTTGACACACTTCACTGGCTTCTGCTGCTGCGGAAACCCCCCCTGCGATCCCGGTCTAAGCCCCAAGAGCCCCCTCTCTAGCCCTAGGCGGCTGAAAAGAGTTGGTTCCGGTAGGTCCCTGGCCTCGGCGAGTTGGAAAAATCCGCCGGCACTGCGGGCAGAGTGAAGGTTTTTCTGCCCGGCGGGTGTTGCTGGAATATCCGACGTGGACGATAAGAGCAGTATGAGAAGCAAGGCGCTGCTAGATGCGAGGGTGAACGGGCTCAGTTGGAATCTGACTGACGGATGACTAGGTAAGAAAGCCATCGGGAAGGTTCTCGACAGAAAACGACTTCGTGCGATACTCGACAGGGACAAAGTGCCCGTAGATACGGAAGAGCAGCTAGAGCTGAATTACAAGTTGCGCAAACCAAGGGAGAAGGTTCATGAGACAGACAAGACCTACGATTCTTCGTTTTCTAGTGCGTTGATTGGCCTTAGTGCATTGATTGGCCTGTGATCTAGTGTGTTTCTGAATGAAGGCGGCTCTACGAGAATAAAAAAGCAATGTTTGGTCCCGTCTCGTGCTTCTCAAGATTATGATACGTCAGCAGCTTATGTGCTGGTGGTGATGGCTGGTTATTCCGTTCCGTGACTCGTGATGTGATGTGAGTGAAGCATTGGCTGACTGGATTGCATTGCAAGTCATGGGATACTGAAAAGGGTGGGCGGGAGATATGTGGTGCTCGAAATTGCAAGTCCTCCGACTGCGAAACGGTCGCGCGATTCGCTTGTAAATCGCGGTTCGCTTGTAATTGTGGATGTCCTGAGCAAAAGTCACCTCTCCCTGCCAAAAGTGGACTCTCGCTGACGGGTCTGCGCCCTCCCACCTTTTTCTTGCTGGTGAAACCCATAAAAAGGTTGAAAATTGACGGCACTGGGAGTCGCCGTCACTACCAGACTTTGTACTCGTTTGGCGGGAAACGTAAATCCTGAACTGGGAGTCGAGCCATTGATCTTATAACGGCATATTGCTTTTTAATGGCCTTACAAACCTTGTACACCTGTGTGGAACAGTTTAAATGGCTTATTCAAAGAATTTATGACAGATACAAGTATTGAGTGACGCCTTTCAAGCTCAAGAACACGCAATTGACAACTTAATTATTGTTTCGGGACATGCTCGACAATAGCGGGTTTCGTTTCTTATATGACATTTTTGTACAGATCAAACACAAACTGCCTCCCTTCATCTTCATATTCGCGCATCCAAAACCACATCATAACACCCCCCAATTTTAATAATCATGCATAGCTGTATATAGGAGCCATCACTATATTTGGCCGGTCTTGCAACAAGGGAGATGCTTAAAAAAAAACATATCAAGTGTACAAGATTGCTCAGTACACTCCTTATCAGGGCCTGGAATTCTGCTGAACAATCAAGGGAAAATATGTTACAAGTAACCAAAATGGGACTGGATAACACGAATAGTAAAAAAATAACGTATACGGTCACTGTATCGGGTTTGCTGACGGGCTTGGTAAGTGGGGTCACGGGTTCAGTCATTAACAACAGGAAAAATATCACGCGAATGGTCACACATGTAACTCCCGCCAAAATTTCTTGAAACTCTACAAATTTCCCGCTCGCGCCCAACCAATCTGCTAAGTTCTAACAAAACTAAAACCCAATCGGAATCGGATGCGGTTTGGGAACGGATCAACCCTGAACACCTGGCGATTTACGTGTTTAGGGTTGATTCGTCCGAAAATGAATCCAGGTTCCATTTGGGTTATATTTTTTGGCGGGAGTTTCATCTGTGACCATTCGCGTGATTTCTTACCAGTTACTAGTGACTGATTCCGTGAAACGTTTTATCAGTCGCGTGAAAACACCCTTTGCAGTGACCGTACCCGTTATTTCTTTACCAAAATGTTTTCGAGTCCCATTATCGTTACAAATGGCATATTTTCCCAACAATCAAATGGGTTTGATTTGAAAGGGGAAAAGTTGTCGGTGGGTGCTGCTGATCACTCCTCGCGTAAAACTCTTGGATGGAAGAAATCGCGGCTCGTCGTTTGCAGTCGCGTCGCTTTGACCGCCCAGGATTCAGGGTCCAAGCACCGCGAGTACGTGTAGGCAGAAGAGTTTCGGTGAGCGGGCTCGCCCTAAAAAGTTGCGACAGGTGGGAGGGAATATTGACGAAGGGGCAGTTTCAACGATAATTGAGTGACACAGTGCCCGTTTACGGTTCGCGCTCAAACAAACTTACCGCCAGGTCAATGTCCACATGTCAAGAATCAGTTCGACCGCAAGTGCACGTCGGCGGAAGAATGGATGTTGCCTCGTGGAAGCGAGTGGGCTTTTTCTGAATCCATCCCATCGTAACACCCCTACTGCGCGCATTGAGCACAAAGCGTGTCACCGACACGCCACCATATCCACCACCGATGCGCGTCGGACCAGGCATGGCTTTGCCAGACAACTGACATGACACGCCATCCGCAAGCAGCCCTGGGCAACCGAACCAAGCCCCAGCCGTGCCGCCCCGCACCCCACCGTAGCGTCTCCCAGAATTTCAGCACTTGACTGTGCCATGCATACAGTACAACAATACAGTATTGCCTTCGCGATTCACCACGCGCATTGTTATATCTACCCTTCCTGAAGCATTTTTTCATCAGAACGGCACACCAGCCTCCGAGAAGCCACCTGCTTCGCCTTTCTTACTGCAAACAGCTCAGCTCCCCAGTGCTGTGGTGTTTCGCGTTTCTCCTCGGCCAATCCTCGCCAATCCTCGCCACCGCATCCAGCGAGTCCTCCCGTCGCCGCCATGGCCAGACTTCACTCCTCAGTTCAACAGCATGGCCTGGCGCGTTTCGCGTCCCTCACCGTGCTCGCACTGGCCTTGCTCGGGACTGGTGGCGTGTTTGTGTCCGCCTCCGCGCCAATCGTGCCTGGGAAATGCATCAAGTCATCGCTCGCTTCCCTTGGATACACGAATGCTGTCTCTCTCACCAACGGGTAAGTTCCAGTGAAATTCGATGTGCTCCGAAATCTAGTCATTCACGACTACGGATTTTTTCCAAACCTCAGTACAAAAAGATTATACATTGTTCCAGGCCTCTCGGTACAAAAAGTTCCCAAATTTTTCCATACCTTTCGGTACAAAAAAAGCTCCGGATCCTCTGATCTCTGCAATGTACCTCAGCAGCGAGTCACAGTGCGTTAAAGGCCGTCAACTCATGTTACGATGCGCTTTTCCAATGTTATGAATATGGCTGCACTGGAAGTACGTCAGTCCAACCAGCATTAATTTTCTACTTTTTTCACGTCTCTCGCTTGATCAGGTTAATGCTCCACTGGAAGAACGTCAGCCCAACCAGCATCAATTTCGCGTTGGAGGCAAAGGCTGCGTCCAAAGCAAGCAAGGGCTGGCTGTCCCTGGGATTCTCCAAGGACGGCAAGATGACGGGCGCAGATGCGGTGATCGGCAACCTGGCCGGCGCGAAGCCGATCAACGCGTATTTTATGAAGAGCATCGCGCTCGGCGATGTGAAGCCGACGACGAAGTTCACGGTTACGAATGCGAAGATGGATGTGAACCCCCAGCGAACCATCGTGAAGTGAGTACACGTGCTTAAAGCCAGAAGCCCAAATTGCGGACCGCGCGTACATGCACGTCTCTCTAAGTTTGAAAATCTGGTTTGTGTCATTCTCTTTCCGTGGTTTCTCAAATGCTCGTCGTTTTTAGCTGTCACTAAGCAAACTTGTTTTGTCTTCCCTCGGCCATCCGAGCAGGTTCACTCGCTCCGGCTCTGCGGGTACCGTCCCTGTGAAGTATGGTGCGAAGAATCTCCTCCTTTGGGCATTCTCCGCTGACGGCAAGAAGGCCCTTGGCCCGCTCAACCACTCGCCGTCGAACAGGTATGTATCATACGCTTGTGATCCGTTTTTTAACGCCTTTCACAGCCATACGAGCAAGCAACATTTGGGTTTTTTTTTGGCTCAATTGTCCTCACTACGATCTCCCCGACTTTTCCTGCCTTACTATACAGGGGCGTCGTGTCAGTCAACCTGGGCTGCAAGGTGTAAGTCGGCAGCGCCTGGTGCAGGAGAGGGCGTTTGTGTGCGGCGTTTGATATCGCTTCCTTGCAAGAATGTATTACCGTAGCCCAGTTGCAGGATAGGAATGGTACCGTATGAACATCCTAGATGCTTCCATGTCACCATTTGCTAAGAATAGAGCAAGCAGTTTGGCAAATCGCCATGTATCTACTGTATGGTCTGTTACTAGGCAAAGTTACCTACCCTTCATTCAATCTCCAAAAATTGTCGTCCACACTGCGGCCGTCTGGTAGATTTTGGCAGGACTGCAACCTAAAGTTGTAGGTACATACCGTCCAAAAATATGCGTTGTGGCTATCAAGTGTTAGACGCAATTGCGGGGCTGTTTGCGGGAAGCACACGCCACGCCACACCACTCCCAGAAGATGTGGTCGGCCAGCAAAATTGTACAATACGGTACAAGTCTTGAAAGTTAAGGTGAAGGGTAAATGGTTGTAAGGAGATAAGGGGACGAGGGAGAAAGAAAGTCAAGGGAAAGAGGAAGGGAGGTAATAGGAGGAGAAGAAGAAAGGATGAGCTACCGTAAATGACGATAGACACAGGGTTGAATCAGCAAATAGCCCTTCCCTCACCACAAGGCTTGAAATGCAGGCATGGAACCCGTGATTCATAATCTGCGAGGTTACAAACGGTCCATTAGGGTTAAATGAGGTAGCGTTGCGATTCTAGAATGTTGCCTCACTGGACCGATCCGTACAGTGTTCACCATCATCAAAGTCTGTTATCGGAAACCGACAAGAATCTAAAATCTCAGGTTCCATACCCAAAAGGAATGTGAAAATACTGCATTTGATTTGATACCATTCTATCAATGGCTCATGAGTCATGACATGTAACTTGGGGATGATAAATCCTTCTGGAATTCTCAAGGTTTACTGTTCATCTGTTGCACATGGAAATGTAGTGTTGGTACTGGTACCTTGTAAATGAAGAGCGTACAATACTCAACTGACTTAAAATAACTGATCGTACATAGTAGGATAGTAACTCATCCCAACTCCAAACAATTACACTCCTCCCATCCCATCCTCTGCTTTTGCTAGCGGTACTAGACATATGCTGAGAGTTTCCAACTCCCCAGCACTTATGGACGCATGCATATACTACAAGAAGCATGTCCAGTTCACAGATCTGTACATATTGTCGCTCCAACCCACCTATACACTGCATGCCAGGTTGACAGTCACAGAGCCCCTGAAATAGTGGAGGGGAGATGGATGAGGAAACATGTTTCCGTCAATGGTTTGGTTAACATGTGAATGGAATGCACTTGGCGTGTAATTGTTAAAGCATGGCTTGTAGCAGAATGTACCTACCAGTTGTCACCGTGGTCCCCAAGCGTCTTGGAGGAACCGGAGTAGGAGTGGGCCCATATCATGTTGTTCGCACCAGCATAGTTGATTGGAGAGACGCCTGTCTTGCCACTCCGGGTGAATCTGAAGAGCAGGCAGGAAGTCAGAATGGTATGTTTGAGATTGGAATTGGAATGCGTTTTTTACATGCTCCAACTTGAACACAAGTTCCAGAGACCTTCCGGAGGCAGAAAAGACATTCAACATTCCGATTCACAAACCCTCATCAATCCTGTGGTGCTGTGGTGCTGGGATAGTTTGGAGGCCGAAACCAAACGCTCCTGTGACTACCTTGGATTTTAGCTAGAATGCACAGAGATCGAAATAAATAGAAATATCTCACTTGACAATTGTAGCCGATGCGCTTTTGGTAACTGACGTTGCTGTCACTTTGAACGCGGACGATGGCGCAACGGACGACATGCTATAACCGTTTAACGCGTACGCCTTTACAGAGTTCGGTGCGGGTAAATTCCCCACGACCGCGTCTGCAGGGAACATCCGGCCCGCACTCTTGGTCCAAGCGACGGACAACCACCCGTTCTTCGCGCCGCCGCCAGCCTGCGCGACAATGGCGCCGTAGAGAGTCGTGCCCACGATTTTCCAATGGAATAAGAGCCTGTGCGAGTGTTAGGGTTTGGATGAACAACAGCGTCAGATTTAGGCAGGCGAGGCAACTTACGACTACGAGCAGTTTAAACGTCTCAAACACTCTTCAATCTGATGCGGAAAACTGCGCGTCACTGCGCAATCTATTGCTGCTATGCGCTTTGCCACAGTTGAAATGTTTTTATTTCGAAGAAACTCAGGGAAATGGTGGGAAGAGCTGGTGGTAAGAGCTTACTTCGATTTGAGCGTGACCTTCTTCGCGTATCCAGCGAGAGCCGATTTGCTGCACGGAAGAGCATTCGTGTGGTACTGAGTCCCGTTCACAGACGTTGTCCCTGCAGACACTGCAGCGTCTGGAGTCAAGTGCCTTGCGGCAAGAGCAACCCTGAACGCCGATAGCACAGTGAAAGCCACGATGAACGCAGCCAGAAGCGTCATGTTTAGAGGACCCTGAGCCATGAGAAGTTATGCGACAGAATCCGGAGAGCTGAAGTGTGCCGAGTAGGGCTGTAATCCTTGTAAATCAGCTGAAATTGGACTAAGTGAAGGCTGGTTTCCAAGTGCTGGCCTGGTGGGTTCTGGTCTGCTAGTAGGTTGTAGTTGGGTGGAATGGGAACAACGTCAATTCTTCGTGAATGTATATAGCAAGCCCGAGCCGCATCTATGCATTTCATCGTGCACAGATTTTGCGATGGGTTAGGACGCTGCGAGAGAGAGGATCGACTTGGTGTATGTGGTAATGCGTTTCGCCAGATTCGTCGCCTACTCAGCGGGCCATCTTTTTCAAGGCAACGAAATTTCTTAGTCGTGCCGCGAAATTGCTTCATCCTGACTCTTAGTGATGTGGCAGACGGTGCTCAGGTTTCCTCGTATCGGCCAGTGCCACGTTACGAAACACGTGACATGGCATGCTGCGGTGCAATCACAAGCCTTGGCGGGTCAACGAAGAGGGCAAAGATCATATTGGGGCCGGAAAATAGCAGGGAGGTGTCCAAATTAGGGCCGGGTAAATCCTGACCGTTCGATACATCCCCGTAGCTGCCCATGTGGCTGGGCCGATTACCCGAACCGAGATTCTGAGAAATTACTAAAATCTTGAAGTTTTTCATTCAATATTTTTCCTCATACGAAGCTAGCTTCGTATTCCTCTGGAAGTATGTTTCTTCGTGTATATTTTTAAGAGACACATCACTCAACGTGACAAAAAAAATAAAACCCACTCGGAAACGGATGCGACTCGGGGAGGCATCAACCCTAAACTCCTTGCGGGTTCCCGTGTTTAGGGTGTCAGAATGTTATTTGTCTAGCCTGCAGTGGGGTGCTCAATAGTGAGTACAACCCCTTAGGGTTTCCTATATGTATCCTGCTGCTTGCTAGTTCACAAAATCATTCTCCATTCTCTCTTCTCCAATTCTCCTTCGTATACCACAAACCCTAGTCCTAGGGCACATCCTACTACCTCTTAGTGTGGGCCTAGGCTTAGTAGCCTAGGCCCCACTCCTATTGTTTCTAACATGGTATCTAGAGCGGGCAAGATCCTGCTGCCTAGCTCAACGGGCCCACCAACTGCTTCCGCTGCCCTACTGTTCGCCGCGCGCTCCGTGGTGCGCGGCACTGGATTTTTCTTCCCGCCACGCGCTTCGAGCGTGTGGCGGCTTATTCTACCCGCCGCGCGCTCGGGGCGCGCGGCGGTTATCCCGTCCGTCGAGGCGCCCTCCGGGGGGCCTGCGTGCTGCTCCCTGCCGTCGCATGGCGCGGCGCCTTCAGGGGGCCCGCCCCTGCTCGTCGCGGCGCCCCCCCCCCTTGGGTGCCGCTCCTACTCGTCGCGACGCCCCTGCGGGACCCGCGCGGCGTCGCCCTGCTCGTCGCGACACCTCTGCGGGACCCGCGCGGCGTCGCCCCTACACGACGCGACGCCCCCTGGGCGCCGTCACTGGTCGTCGCGGCGCCTTCCGGGGGCCCGCCTGCTGCTCTCCCCCCGTCGCCCGTCGCTCGCGACACCGCCCCTGCAGCAGCTCGCGACGCCGCCCCTGCAACAGCGCGCGAGCCGCCCCTGCGCCAGCGCCATCGCTCCTGGAGCGGCCACCCCTGGTGCAGCCGCCCCTGGACTCGCCACCCCGCCCCTGGAGCCGCCGCCCCTGGTGCAGCCGCCCCTGGACCCGCGACCCCGCCCCTGGAGCAGCCGCCCCTGGTGCCGCCGCCCCTGGACCTGCGCCGTCGCCCAGGGAGCAGCCGCCCCTGGTGCAGCCGCCCCTGGACCCGCGACGCCGCCCGTGGAGCAGCCGCCCCTGGTGCAGCCGCCCCTGGACCTGCGCCGCCGCCCCTGGAGCAGCCGCCCCTGTACCCGCGACGCCGCCCGTGGAGCAGCCGCCCCTGGACTCGCCACCCCGCCCCTGGAGCCGCCGCCCCTGGTGCAGCCGCCCCTGGACCCGCGACGCCGCCCGTGGAGCAGCCGCCCCTGGTGCAGCCGCCCCTGGACCTGCGCCGCCGCCCCTGGAGCAGCCGCCCCTGGTGCAGCCGCCCCTGTACCCGCGACGCCGCCCGTGGAGCAGCCGCCCCTAGAACCTCAGTCGTCGCCCCTGGAGCAACCGCACCAGCAGCAGCCGACCATGCAGCTGCCCGCGACGCCGCTCCTGGACCCTGTGCAGTCGCGCTCAGTCTCACTCGCGCCCTCGTGCGCCCTACCCTACCTGCTCCGCGCTGTTGCTCTGCACGCGCGGTTGCCCGCGCCCTCGTGCGCTCTACCCTACCTGCTCCGCGCTGTTGCTCTGCACGCGCGGTTGCCCGCGCCCTCGTGCGCTCTACCCTACCTGCTCCGCGCTGTTGCTCTGCACGCGCGGTTGCCCGCGCCCTCGTGCGCCCTACCCTACCTGCTCCGCGCTGTTGCTCTGCACGCGCGGTTGCCCGCGCCCTCGTGCGCTCTACCCTACCTGCTCCGCGCTGTTGCTCTGCACGCGCGGTTGCCCGCGCCCTCGTGCGCTCTACCCTACCTGCTCCGCGCTGTTGCTCTGCACGCGCGGTTGCCCGCGCCCTCGTGCGCTCTACCCTACCTGCTCCGCGCTGTTGCTCTGCACGCGCGGTTGCCTGCGCCCTCGTGCGCTCTCCCGCCCCGGCCCTCCCCCCCCCCCCCCCCTGCGTCCCCTGGACAGGAGGGTGTGGGGGTGGCGGGTGTGGGGGTGCTCCTTGTGCGTCGCCCCTACCTTCTCCTCCGTCTCCCACTGCTGCAGCTGCCACTGCAGGGGGGTGGATGTGTGGGAGACGAGGGAGTGGCGCTAAGGGGGTGATGTGGGCGAGAAGCGAGTGGTGACACTGGGGGTGAGTGTAGGGGGGAGTGAGACAGTTGGAGGAGGTTGCAACCTGGTGCTCCTGGTGCCCGTGTGTCTGCAACTTCAGTCGTCGCCTCCTCTCTTCTCTCCCTCCACAGTTCCTCCTCCTCCTCACTGGCCTCCTGTGACTGCCACTAGCTTTGCTGATAATTGTGAACTATTGCTGTGACTTCTCACGTGTGCTGATTACACCTCACTTTGGCTATGGGGGTGTGTCAGATTATGTTATTTGTCTAGCCTGCAGTGGGGTGCTCAATAGTGAGTACAACCCCTTAGGGTTTCCTATATGTATCCTGCTGCTTGCTAGTTCACAAAATCATTCTCCATTCTCTCTTCTCCAATTCTCCTTCGTATACCACAAACCCTAGTCCTAGGGCACATCCTACTACCTCTTAGTGTGGGCCTAGGCTACTAAGCCTAGGCCCCACTCCTATTGTTTCTAACATAGGGTTGATCCCTCCCGAAAAACCGTCCGGGTTCGCTAAGGGTTTTAGTTTTTTTATTCCCTAACAGTGCCCGGTAGCGTCGTCTAGTGCTTGGTGGCGCTATCGGCGTAAAGTTTCCTTTCAATCCGTCACGACGAGTAAGAACCTCTGACAAGTAAAAACAATTTCGCGATTATGGGAATTCCAGTAATTTACTCTAAATGTCTAGGTTCGACTACCCGGCCCTAATTTGGACACCCCTCTGCTATTTTCCGGCCCCAATATGATCTTTGCCCCAACGAAGATCGGTCAACACTTGACAAGAGGATTGAAAAGGGGTGAAGGCATTTACAGGGGCCAACATCATAGACATGCAAATCAGTCTGGTAACCCTATTCGATGGTATGCAAAACCGTCGATACCCCAGTTCTGCTGCGCAAAATTGTCTGGTAGCGCCACTCAAAACACTGTGTAACAGCTGACGCAGCACAGAAAAGGAAGAAAATATATAATAGAATCAGTTGCGTTTTCGATTTCGTATCGTCGTGGTTCTTACCGCGTCTTGTTCGGCGCCTAACAAATATTCATTCCGGCTACTATTTTCCGCTAAATGTGACGAAAAATCCATTGGAATGAAAGTCTACGGGGTCCATTTCGATAACATTAATTTGGACCAATATATTGCTACCGGGAATTGTAGGGGCAGGGCAGAAAAACAATAAAACCCCTAGGGACCTGGACGCATTTCTGGGAGGGATCAACCCTAAACACGGGAAAGGACATTGTTTTTAGGGTTGATGCCTCCCTGACGCATCCCTTGTCGAGAAAGCTAGGCAAAACGAGAAACAGGAAAGAGGGCTTTTCACTAGCAGCAGCAGGATACATATACGAAACCCTAAATCGGGTTGTACTCGCTATAGAGTACCCCACTGCAGGCTAGACACACATAACATTCTGACACACCCCCATAGTCAAAGTGGGGTACAATCAACACAACAAGCAGGCAGAGCAGTAGTTCACAATTATAAGCAGCGCTAGAGACTATCACACAGAGCAAGTGAGGAAGGGGAGAAACTGTGGGGCCGAGAAGATGAGAGACGACGGCTGAAGCTGCAGACACACGGGCAACAGAAGTGCGCAGCACTGTCGCTACCAGGCTAAACCCGGACTACACGGCGACAGGCTCTGCTGGCTCGCTGTGCTCCCACGAGTGCTCACACTGTGGCTACCGGGCGCAGAGCCCCGGACTACTCAGGCCACAGGGGGTCGTGGCTCTCTGGACTACCAGGAGTGCTCACACCGTGGCTACCGGGCGCAGAGCCCCGGACTACTCAGGCCACAGGGGGTCGTGGCTCTCTGGACTTCAGGCGCTGCGGACGACAAGTCGGCTACCTCCGGTCAACCTCCCCCAACTGTTCCACACCCCTTTCACACACTCCCTGCTGAACCACTAGCACCGCTCACACGCCACCCCCCTCGTACCACTCCGACGGCTCCAACACATCCACCCCCCTCAGCGACAGCTGCAGCAGTGGGAGACGAAGGAGGAGGAGGAGCAGGGGACGGCTCACACACACGGCACCCCCATACTCTCCACCCCCAAACCCTAACACAGGAACGCGGGCAGCAGCGGGGGTGGGGCGCGGTCAGAAGCTCGGGGGACGGCGTGCGGCACAGGGGAAGACGGTACGGGCTGCTCACGGGCCTGGCGCAGGCCGGACGAACCGCGCACGGGCTGCCTAAGCCGCGCGCGGGCCTGGCGCAGGCCGTACGGGCCGCGCGCGGGCTGTACGGGCCGCGCGCGGGCCTGGCGCAGCCCGTACGGGCCGCGCGCGGGCCTGGCGCAGGCCGTACAGGCCGCGCGCGGGCCTGGCGCAAGCCGTACGGGCCGCGCGTGGGCTGTACGGGCCGCGCGCTGGCCTGGCGCAGGTCGCACGGGCCGCTACGGGCGACGGGGGGCGAGCACGGGTCCCCGGGGGCGCTGCGACGGGCGACGGGGGGCGACGCGCGGATCGACGGGGCAGCAAACCGCCGCGCACCTCGGGGCGCGCAGCGGGCAGGGCAGAAAACCGCCGCGCGACGCTGCGCGCTCCGAGCGCACGGCAGTGAGAAAACGGCGCGCACCCGGGGCACGCTACAGGCAGTAGAGCAGCGGAAGCATCGGGTGGGGCCCACCCACAGGATCGACCCAGGAGGGTCGACCTGCTCTGATAGCATGTCGAGAAAGCTAGGCAAAACGAGAAACAGGAAAGAGGGCTTTTCACTAGCAGCAGCAGGATACATATACGAAACCCTAAATCGAGTTGTACTCGCTATAGAGTACCCCACTGCAGGCTAGACACACACAACATTCTGACACACCCCCATAGTCAAAGTGGGGTACAATCAACACAACAAGCAGGCAGAGCAGTAGTTCACAATTATAAGCAGCGCTAGAGACTATCACAGAGAGCAAGTGAGGAGGAGGAGAAACTGTGGGGCCGAGAAGATGAGAGACGACGGCTGAAGCTGCAGACACACGGGCAACAGAAGTGCGCAGCACTGTCGCTACCAGGCTAAACCCGGACTACACGGCGACAGGCTCTGCTGGCTCGCTGTGCTCCCACGAGTGCTCACACTGTGGCTACCGGGCGCAGAGCCCCGGACTACTCAGGCCACAGGGGGTCGTGGCTCTCTGGACTACCAGGAGTGCTCACACCGTGGCTACCGGGCGCAGAGCCCCGGACTACTCAGGCCACAGGGGGTCGTGGCTCTCTGGACTTCAGGCGCTGCGGACGACAAGTCGGCTACCTCCGGTCAACCTCCCCCAACTGTTCCACACCCCTTTCACACACTCCCTGCTGAACCACTAGCACCGCTCACACGCCACCCCCCTCGTACCACTCCGACGGCTCCAACACATCCACCCCCCTCAGCGACAGCTGCAGCAGTGGGAGACAGAGGAGGAGGAGGAGCAGGGGACGGCTCACACACACGGCACCTGTCAAAATCCCAGTCACTAACCACTGGGATAAAAGGGCTTGTTTGTATAGCGGGTGAGTGCGCCCATAACCCCCCAGGCCAACATGCCTGTAACCCTTCCCTAGGATCATCGGGGATCCCCAGTGGACCTCTGACACCCCCCCGCACTGGGATGCCCGAGGTGCACACACCGGGATTCGAACCCGAGACCTTCGCTTTGATACCATGTCAGAATCCCAGTCACTAACCACTGGGATAAAAGGGCTTGTTTACATAGCGGATGAGTGCGCCCATAACCCCCCAGGCCAACGTGCCTGTAACCCTTCCCTAGGATCATCGGGGATTTCCAGTGGACCTCTGACAGCACCCCCATACTCTCCACCCCCAAACCCTAACACAGGAACGCGGGCAGCAGCGGGGGTGGGGCGCGGTCAGAAGCTCGGGGGACAGCGTGCGGCACAGGGGAAGACGGTACGGGCCGCGCACGGGCCTGGCGCAGGCCGGACGAACCGCGCACGGGCTGCCCGAGCCGCGCGCGGGCCTGGCGCAGCCCGTACGGGCCGCGCGCGGGCCTGGCGCAGCCCGTACGGGCCGCGCGCGGGCCTGGCGCAGGCCGTACAGGCCGCTCGCGGGCCTGGCGCAGGCCGTACGGGCCGCGCGCGGGCTGTACGGGCCGCGCGCGGGCCTGGCGCAGGTCGCACGGGCCGCTACGGGCGACGGGGGGCGACGCGCGGGTCCCCGGGGGCGCCGCGACGGGCGACGGGGGGCGACGCGCGGATCGACGGGGCAGCAAACTGCCGCGCACCTCGAGGCGCGCAGCGGGCAGGGCAGAAAACCGCCGCGCGCCCCGAGCGCCCGGCGGGAAGAAAAAACGCTGCGCGCTCCGAGCGCACGGCAGTGAGAAAACGGCGCGCGCCCAGGGCACGCTACAGGCAGTAGAGCAGCGGAAGCATCGGGTGGGGCCCACCCACAGGATCGACCCAGGAGGGTCGACCTGCTCTGATAGCATGTCGAGAAAGCTAGGCAAAACGAGAAACAGGAAAGAGGGCTTTTCACTAGCAGCAGCAGGATACATATAGGAAACCCTAATTGGGTTGTACTCGCTATAGAGTACCCCACTGCAAGCTAGACACAGATAACATTCTGAAATCCCTTTCCGATCGGGTTTTATTTTTTTCTTGGCCCGAAGAAATCACGTCTTAGCGCGAAGGCAAGCGCTGTAAAGATCAAGTTTGAATTAAAAAACGAACGCGCTTTCAGGGCAGCATGTCAATAACTTGCAAACAGAGGTAAGACGGTTTTGCATACCATTGGATAGGGTTACCACACTAATTTGCATGTCTATGATATTGGCCCCATTTACAGTCGATGCTCAGCCTATCACAAAAATTTGCTCCCCACAATTAGAAAATCAGTCACTCGCGAACGTTTTGCCTGTGAGTGGTGATTGTGCTGATTTCGGGGTACAGTCACCAAGTCGCGGAAGAAAACATCTACAGTTCATAAACAACAACGGCTGCCTGTCATCAGAATTGTTTACCTGGTTACGAACTTAAACCCCTAGACTCGTTTCACATTCCAATTTCATTTTACAATCACAATTTTGCCCGTGGCGACTAGGGCGAATGTGGCGAAATCCACAAAACACGTTTCACTCACATGCCTCCCGCCTACCTGGTGTTTTTGAAATGAGCACCGACTGTACTGGAACGGATGTGCATGGAAAGGGAAGGTGTTAACGTTTATCGTAGAATCTTAGGCATGAAGTTGTGTGAGATTAGGTCAAGGTTGGGGTACAAGACTAGAGTGTCGAGAATGTTTCTGTACCCTCTAAGGCTAGCCCCAATATAGCCTAGATACTAATATGCATATGTTTTGACACACCCCCATAGGCGAAGTGGGGGATAGCCAACACAAGGGGTCACAAGACCAGTCAAGCAAAGCAAACCGAAGCAAAGCTCAGGGTGGATCACAATGTCACCACACATTCTGAGCAAAGGTTTAAGGCCTCAAGGCCGGTTCACATGCAGGATGATATATAGAGGTAAACAAACAAGAGCAGGTATATACAAGACACAGTACAAGCAAGGTCAAGAAGTGAGCAAATGAGGCCAAGTAGGCACAAGACCTAGCATAGTACAAAAGCGCTGATGATCGCAAGGCGGAAGAGCCTTGGTGAAGATATCAGCAGTGTTGGCCCGAGTGGCCACGTAAGCAAGTCGCAGCTGACCACGTTGCTGCAGCTCACGAGCAAGGAAGTAGCGAAGAGCGATGTGCTTCGTTCTGTGCTCCAGTCTGTGCTCCTGACACAAGGCCAGCATGGCCTTGTTGTCTACGTACAGAACTGGAGGAGAACGAGGCGGCTCTCCAAGGTCAGTCAGCAGGTAGGTCAGCCAGCGTAACTCCTGTGCAGCCATGGCTCCTGCGTAGATCTCAGCCTCACAACTGGAGCTGAGAACAGAAGACGAGCGAGTAGACCGCCACGAAACAGAGCCAGAACCAAGGCTGAAGGTGTAACCCTGTGACGACCGCTGTGTAGCCAGGTCGTCGACCCAAGACGCGTCTGCGTGACCTGTGAGGACCACTCGACTCCGCCCTCCAAGCACGAGCCCCATGCCTGACGTACTGCACAAGTAGCGCAACACCCTCTTCGCTGCAGCCATGTGCTCTGGTCGGTGTCTCCCAGGAGCAACATAGCGTGCGAGTATGCTGAGAGGGTAGGCCAGGTCAGGTCGTGTGCAGGTCATCAGGTACATGAGGCAGCCAACAAGCTCTGGGTACGGGCCACTCGGCTCTACGGACTCATCCGAAGGCAGAGCTGAGAGCGAGTGGCGAGTAGACAGAGGAGTGGCCTGAGGCGAGGAGTACGTGAAGTCGAAGCGCTGAAGGATCTGCTGCACCATGTGTGACTGAGTCAGAGTAATGGTGCGCCGTGCTCTGTCCCGAGTGATCTGCAGGCCAAGATAGCTGCGCAGTTCACCCAGGTCTGTGCACGTGTGTCGCTTCTGCAGCTCGGACTTCACGTAGGCGAGTCCAGCAGTGTCAGCTGTAGCAAAGACCAAGTCGTCGACGTACACGAGGATGTAGAACGACGGCAAAGAGGTGTTGGTGCGTAGAAACAGCGACGGGTCTGCAGTAGAAGGAGCAAACCCAAGAGCCGCAAGCGTAGTCCTCAGTGTGTCGTGCCACTCACGCGGCGCCTGGCGGAGACCGTAGACTGGCCGCCGGAGGCTCCACTGGGTACCAGGAGGAAACGACCCAGTGAAGCCAGGTGGGCGGCGCAGCCAGATCTCCTCGTGCAGGCTGCCCTGTAGGAAAGCTGTGCTGAAGTCCAGAGAGTGAAGCTCGTAGTCACGGTGAGCGGCTATGTGTAGCAGCACCCGAAGAGTGGTCATCTTCGGGGTGGGAGAGAAGGTCTGAAAGTAGTCAACTCCCTGCCGCTGACTGAAGCCTCGAGCCACGTAACGCGCCTTGAAGACAGGCGGAGAACCCGGCGGCCGCTTCACCCTGAAAATCCACATGCCACTGACAATGTTCGCCCCAGGTGGGGGAACCTCGTTGACTTCCAGGAAGCCATCTCTGCGTCCATGGCTGCCTGCCACTGAGAGGAGTAGGGACCCTCTATCGCCTCCGCGTAAGAGCGCGGAGTCGGGATGTCTAATGCATCCGGGTCTCCCTCAGGGGCAAGCAGTGAGGACACAAGATGAGGTAAAGCAGCAGCAAGACACTAGAACTCCTCCTGCCTGTCCTCAAGGACGTCCGTGCTAAGAGCACACTCACCTCCGACGGACGGAGGACAGACAGACTCAGACTCAGCAACAAGACTAGCGGCGTAGTCTAGACGAAAGGCAGCAGCAAAGTCAACAAGCTCAGCGACTAAGGCAGACGCAGCAGTAGACTCAAACGACGGGTCAGTGACAACAGTGGCTAACAGACGCGTGACAGTAGGGTGCTCAGCACGAAACCGGTCAGACTCAGGGTCCGGAACGGCAGGCAGAGAGGACGCAGGGGGAGACGGCAGAGGAACAGGCTGCGGAGCAGAGGAAGGACGACGGACAACAAGGTGTGCGCTGGGGACAGCCGGCTGACGCAAACGAGGAACACGACGAACGGTACGACCAGAACGAACAGGCGAGACAGGACGCGACGCAGGCTCACGACGCTCAGCAGGACTGCCTGTCTGCTCAGTGTAAGGAGAGGGAGCAGGTAGCGGTGAGCCAGTCTGTAACGGAAGACCAGTAGACGACGGGAGAGTAACAACCTGACGAAGAGCAGAGTCAGGTGGCGGCAGAGACGACGGAGACGGCGGAGCGAAGAACAGTCGTGGCGGCGCAGCTGCACCAGTACCAGCAGCTCCAGCACCTCCAGCAGCCCCAGCGCCTCCAACCGCTCCAGTACCTCCAGCAGCTCCAGAAGCTCCAGCCGCAGAAGCGGTACCTCCAGCGCCAGCACCTCCAGAACCAGCGTCACCAGCAGCAGCACCCCCAAAACCGGCACCTCCAGTCCCAGGGTCTCCAACCTCAGGGTCTCCCGCAGCAGCACCCCCAGAACCAGCACCTCCAGTCCCAGGGCCTCCAACCGCAGTGTCTCCCGCAGCAGCACCCCCAGAACCAGTACCTCCAGTCCCAGGGTCGCCAGTCTCAGTGTCTCCAGGAACGACGCCTCCAGGCGCAGCACCCGCAGCCCCAGCAGCTCCAGCACCTCCAGTAGCAGAGCCCCGGGCTCCAGCAGCGCGACGCTGACGGCGACCGTACCAGTCGTGCAGCTGCTGAGGGGTGAGAGGCACACGCGGACGAAGGCGGCCACTCCAAGTAGGCCGCGCACCAGCAGTCCCAGTGCCCTCAAGCGTCTCACCTCCAGACTCAGTACCTCCAGACTCCGCACACACAGGCTCAGTACCCCCAGACACAGCACCCCCAGGCGCAGGACCCCCAGTCTCCTCACACGCAGGCTCAGCACCCCCAGACTCCGCACCCCCAGACGCAGCACCTCCAGGAGCACCACCCCCAACAGCACCAGAGTCAACAGGAACCGGCTGCAGAGGCGGCGAAGAAGGTCGCGGAGGGAACCCCGGAGGGGTCTCCAAGCGTGGTGCGCGGCGGTAGGCCGCCGGGGCGTCAGCAGCAACGTCACCCCCCTCAGGTGAGCCAGAGGTGTCGGAAGTGACCTCCAAAGGCTCAGCCAAGGGGGGGGGGTCTACCTGAGACACACCTGAAGGAGCAGGACCTTGAGGGGGGAGGGGGTCTACCGGGGGGGGACCTGGCGTAAGGAAGAGCGGCGGGGGGGGAAGGGGGGCAGCGCGGTAGGGGAAGAGACGGTAGTACGGAACCGACTCGTCAAACGTGACGTCCTGGGAGGACAGAACACGGCGCGAGGTGGGGTGGTAAAACTGCCAACCAGGCGCGTCAGGGGGGAAGCCAAGGAAGACGCAGGGAACAGCACGGGAGGACAGCTTGTCCGTAGACAAGTCTCGGACAAAAGCCCGAGATCCCCAGACACGAAACGCAGACGCATCGCCAACCTGCCCCGTCCACCTCAGAGTGGGGGAGGTGTCCGGCATGGAGACCCGGGGCTGGAGGTTGATCTGACGCGCCGCGTACTGAACCGCAAACGGCCACAGAAAATGGGGAGCAGCCGCATGGATCATGGACGTGCGAGCGACATCCATGACCATGCCAATGCGGCGCTCAGCAACCCCATTCTGTTGTGGAGAGGCCGGAAGCGTGAACGTCTGGCGGATGCCCCTCGCACGACAGAAGGCTCGCAGAGGGCCGGAGGAAAACTCTCCACCTCTGTCAGAGTGCAGACGCAGAACAGGAAAGTCCGAGCCGAAACTCTTCCTGAGCTGGAGACGAGCTGCGCGGATCCAGTCGATCAACACCTCAGTGACCTCATCCTTGCGGCGCAAGGGGAAGACTGTGGTGTAACGCGAGTAGTCGTCAACCACCAGCAGGAAGTAGCGCTCGTGACCCTGTCCACGGACGCGGGCTGGGCCCCACACGTCCATGTGAAGAGTCTGCAGCGGAGCCTCTGTCGGCGGAAACTCGGAGGAGTGAGGGGCGGCGCGCTGCCGCCCCTCGACGCAGGGGACGCAGGTAGGGGCAGGCCCCGGGGGAAGGGGAGGGAGCGACCGGGGGAGACCAGAGACCAGGACACGAGAGGCCATGCCTCGGAGACGAGGCAGGGAGGGGTGACCAAGACGGTGGTGCCAGAGAAGAGTCTCGTGGGACAGGAGGCGACACGAGCAGGGGGCAGACTCAGGACCAGACCGAGACGCCGCAGCAAACACCTGACCCGACGCAGCTACCTGACCAGGCACAGCAACCGGAGGAGACTCGGTAGTGAGGGTGTACAGGCTCGACCCCGGCCGACGGGTAAACGTGGCCAAGTGTCGGCCCGTGTCTGCACACGTGCAGTGGGTCACCCGCTGACGCGCAGGGGTGAACTGGTCAACCCCCCCATCCTGTAGATCAGCACCCGCCACCAAGTTCGTAGAGAACGAGGGGAGGTAAAGACCGGACAGGGAGCCAGACGGGACCGCTGGACACGGCAGGACAGTGGAGTAGTGAGCAAGGACAGGACCCCCAGAGGGGTCTGCCAGGGAGACCGCAACCGGCCGACTGAGCGGCGTGAGAGTGGTGCGGTCTCGAAAGAAGGAGCGGGAAGCACCCGAGTCAAGGGTGAAAGTGTGCGACGCCAGAGCAGACGTGGTACCTGAGAGAGCAGACTCACCAGCACCTGGAGCAGCAGACTCACTAGCACCTGGAGCAGCAGACGCACTAGCACCTAGAGCAGCAGCTGCACCGCCCGGGTCGGGCGGAACACTCAGGGAACAGTCACCGGCATCACTAGTAGACAATGCATACATGGCAGTGAGGATAGCATCAAAGTCAAGAGCATAGACATCTACCCTCTGCCGTAGCAGCTCCACCCAGTCGGGGAGCTCAGCCGCGTCGCCAAACTCTGTACGCCAGGCGTCGCTCAGACTGGCGAAGCAGCGGGACTCTGTGTGACCAAACGTCCCGCAAGGCTGGCCAGTCCGAGCGCCAGTGCGAATGACGTACGGGCAGCGAGCAGAACCCCGTGACCCCCCCCGCTGAAAGTACCACTCATGAAGTTGCGGAGGCGAAGGGACCGCGCGCACACGACGCTGCAGCGGCACCTGGCTACTACAAGAAGCCCCGAGACTACTCACGCCAGAACGACTCCCACTACGGCCACCCCGACAACCCCAACGAGCGTACCACTCATGAAGCTTTGGGGGCGTGAGGGACTCACGCGGACGGCGCTGGAGCTGCATCCGGCCACGTCAGGAGCAGCAGTAGCAGTAGAAAGGGGAGGAGCCGTAGGAGCAGCACGAGCAGCAGTAGCAGGAGAAAGAGCAGCAGCAGCAGGAGCAGTAGTAACAGCAGTACGGGCAGGACAGTGCTCACCAGTGGCAAGAAGGGCCGGCGTACAACGGCGGCAACGGCGAGGCCGGCACCACTGTAGGGCGAGGGCTCCGCGGCAGCTGCAGGTGGCGGCTGCTCCAGGGGCCAGGGGCGGCTGCTGCAGGGGCGGCTGCTCCAGGGGCCAGGGGCGGCTGCTGCAGGGGCGGCTGCTCCAGGGGCCAGGGGCGGCAGCTGCAGGGGCGGCTGCTCCAGGGGCCAGGGGCGGCTGCTGCAGAGGCGGCTGCTCCAGTGGCCAGGGGCGGCTGCTGCAGAGGCGGCTGCTCCAGTGGCCAGGGGCGGCTGCTGCAGGGGCGGCTGCTCCAGGGGCAGGGGCGGCTGCTGCAGGGGCGGCTGCTCCAGGGGCAGGGGCGGCTGCTCCAGGGGCAAGGGCGGCTGCTGCAGGGGCGGGTGCTCCTACAACAAGCAAGTAGTAGCAGCTGCAGCAAGTAGCAGCAGTGGCAGCATGTAGCAGCAGCTGCAGCAAGTAGAAGCAGCTGCAGCAGGTAGCAGCAGTGGCAGCAAGTAGCAGCAGCTGCAGCAAGTAGCAGCAGTGGCAGCAAGTAGCAGCAGCTGCAGCAAGTAGCAGCAGTGGCAGTAAGTAGAAGCAGCTGCAGCAAGTAGCAGCAGCGGCAGAAAGCAGCAGCACAGGCGCAATGCAGCGTGCAGGCCTGGCGTGGGCTGTTCCGGCCGCGCGCGGGCCTGACGTGGCCTGTACGGGCTGCGCGATTGCCTGGCGAAAGGTGGCGAAAGAGCCACAGGCGGCGGCCGAAGGGGACGCGGTGGCGGCGCGCGGCGGTCGACGAGCGGCTAGGGAGCCGCGCTAAGTGCCGCGCGAGGCCAGATCAGGCTGCGCACGGGCGGCAATGACGGCGCGGGCGGCTAGCGGGCCGCGCGCTGAGGAAAACGGGCTGCGCGCGGGCGGCTTACGCGACGCGCGGGCCGGCGGCAGGCTGCGCGGGCGGCTGACGTGGCGCGCGGGGCCGAAAAATGGGCCTAAACGGGCCTAAACGAGAAGCGCGCGGGCTGCTCAAGCGGCGCGCGCGGGAAAAAAAAAAGGGCCGCGCGCGTGCAGCCGAGGCGCGCGCGGGCAGCAGGCAAGGCAGGTGAGGTAACGTGGTAACGGTGGGCCCTTATCTTAGGTCCTAGAGACCTCTAGGCTCTAGATACCATCTTAGAATCTTAGGCATGAAGTTGTGTGAGATTAGGTCAAGGTTGGGGTACAAGACTAGAGTGTCGAGAATGTTTCTGTACCCTCTAAGGCTAGCCCCAATATAGCCTAGATACTAATATGCATATGTTTTGACAGTTTGTTGGAACATTCAACAACCAGATGAAGCAGAGAATTTTGGTGACGAGTATGCAGTGTAGACACTGCACCCATTCCATCTCATCTAATGGAATACAGCATGAACATGCATTTCTACGTGCCACAAGTTGTTTGGCTTGTATTGAAAAATGAGCCCAGAATGAAGGCCTGAAAGCAGCCCACGAAAAGAGAAAAACACATATTAATTAAAGCGAACAAAATGTAGCGAAATGGCACTCTCGGAAAATGAGGAGGCATTTTGCATACAGAATTACATATGGTACACTGACCTTGCTTGTTGCTCCCATGTTATCATCCTCATCGTTGTCATCGTCTACATCAACCAGCTCAACCATTTTCTCCATTGGTTGAAAACGTTGCTCCCTCAACATCCAATGAGGGCTCTTCCTCTGGGTCACCAAACCTCCATCGGCCGCTTTACCCACCTTAACCCCACCATAAATTTCAACTCCATCCTCAACCCCCTTCCCAGAACCCTTACACCCTGTTACCCCACTCCCACTGCCCGTTGTCTCACCCCCTACACTCCCATTTTCCACGCCTTTTGCTCGCTTGAGCGGAGGGACGTAAGGAGCCTGCTCTTCATCCCCCGATGCTGCTGCCAGAAACCGTTTCCCCTGCGACACGGGCCGGCTCGTGAGGTTCTCCTTTTCCTTGAGAATGCTCCTCAGTGCATCTTGGTCTAGAGCAGCAACAGGCCTTGCACCCCTCCTGCTGCTGCCCCCGCTGCCACATGTACCATTGCTTAGTAGCACCTTCCGGGACCGCCGCACGCTGTTCCGATAGAGAAACGCCGTCGAAAGGTTTCTGTAAGGTGTGATTATAATGAGAGAAAAAGGGTGTGGGATGGTGAATTGTGACCCGAGCTGGCTTGTGAGATTCTCCTTCTCCCTGAGAATGCTCCTCAGAGCGTTTTGGCCTAGAGCAGCCACAGGCCTTGCCCCCCTGCTGCTGCTGCTGCTGCTGCTCCCACTGCTGCCACATGTACTGCCTAGTAGCACCTGCCGGGACCATCGAACGTTGTTCCGATAGAGAGGTTCCTGTACGGGGTGATTATAACGAGAAAGTTGTGGCACATGCCAGTATGTTGCAAAAAAAAACAGTTTCTTTGAGGGTGTGATTACATAGAGAGAACTGGTAAGGGTGGGCGGTGGAGGTGGAGGTAAAACAAGCCTTTAACGAGTACAGGGGAGAATCGACATGCTGAATCTTTTTCTAAGGTGCCTCAAGATTTGACATGCTAAAAAGCTGCTTTTCTGGATTCTGAAATGCAACTCCAAGTCTTTAACCGGCAGTGTGACAGGAATTTCCATCCATACTCACCCTCCATCTAACTCGAGGCGGGTAGGCTTCATCTTCTGATACGCTGCTGCGATGTGGCGATCGCAGTATTCTGCAAGGGTTCTGACCAACGAGGGTGTGGGAGGGCGGATTGGATAGGATGGGATGGCAGAGGTGAATCGTCATGAATGCTGCTTCATTGTGAACCATCCCATCCCATCATGGATAGCATGAATGAATCGTCTGATACGCTGCTTCATTGTGGCGGTCGCAGTACCGTGCTAGGGTTCTGACAGAAGGATGTGTGGAACGGCGGACAAATGGGAGGGTAGGACAGATGGGATGGGAAGAGATGAGCGATTTTGAGATGGAATGTGGCATTCGCGATAATAAGTTGGGATGGGATGGGATGGGATGGTTTGGCATGGGTTGGGATCGCATGACATAGCATGGTGTGTCATATGCAACTGTTGAGATGGCATGTTGCTGCCCAGACTAGCACATCAGGACAAGTAATGCTAATCAATTGTTCATTACGGCCGTGCAATGTTCGTTGCTCTCCATGACTCCTTTGCATAAGATATGGCAGGCACACTGCCACATCGTGACAAATAATGCCACTCACTTGTTGATCACGACCGTGCAAGGTTCGTTGCCCTCCACGACTCCTTTGCAGATACCGAAATCCCTGGCAGTGCCAACTGGCAAGATCTGATTGGCTCGGAACACACGGAGAGACGGCGGAAGGTTCTGCCATGGCAACACGTGGATGAAAGGTTGCAGGGGGTGAGTTCACAAGTATTGATAAGTGTGCACAAGCGTGAGTGTTGGCTGGGAGTGGGTGCGTATTGAATAGTGCGGTTAAGTGTAGTTTGGTAGTGACTGAGCAATGAAAGATGTGGTGAGTGTGGGCAAGTGTGAGCGAGTGAACGATGGAACATGCACAGATGGACAAAGGAGCGAGTTGGGAGCGAAAAGATGGACACGAAACAGGGCCTTTGCAGGAATTAAAAAAGGAGAAAAAGAGGAGCTGCGGAAATGAAAAGAGGAGCTCCCCCCTCTTACCCTTCCCCCCTCCGCCTCTCCTCAATATTCCTTCTGTAGGTCCCCTGACCGACTCACCCCTTTGGCGGGTTGGCTTCAGCTCCCAGTATCGCCACCACTGTCCCCATCTCCTGCTTGCAATACACATCAAACGCTGCCCCAAACAAAAGCAGAGTCACCTCCTCCACTCCACAACCCCTTATGTAGGCCAACCTTCACCCCTTGACTTACCCCTTTCGGTGGGTTGGCTTCAGCTCCCAGTATCGCCACCACTGTCCCCATCTCCTGCTTGCAATACACATCAAACGCTGCCCCAAACAAAAGCAGAGTCACCTCCTCCACTCCACAACCCCTTATGTAGGCCAACCTTCACCCCTTGACTTACCCCTTTCGGTGGGTTGGCTTCAGCTCCCAGTATCGCCACCACCGTCCCCATCTCCTGCTTACTGTACACATCAAATGCTGGCCCGAACAAGAACAGAGCCACCTCCTCCACTCCTCCCCCTCCCCCTCCTTTCCCTCCTCCGCCTCCTCTGTCCCCCAGGGGACCAGAGAGGGAGGAGAGCTTCCAAGACATAAACGGGCGCGAGGAGGAGGAGGTGGGTTTGGTGGTTGAGGTGGGTTTGGTGGTGGCGGTAGGTTTGGCAGTGGCAGTGGGCTTGGCTGTGGCAGTGGTTTTAACAGATGAACATCCGGATATGACAGCAATAGTCGCCCATGCTCCTGTCAACTGGCTCCTTCCGCCAATCAGAGCAGAGCTGGAGCGGAGCAGAGCAAGAGGAACGCGAGAGGTGGGGAGTGGAAAGGTGAGCGAGGGAGCGGAAGAGGATGTGGGAAGTGTGTAAAATGCATGCAGAGAAAAGAGCGAATGAATGCGTGAAACGCATGCACGCAAGAAAGCAAAAACGCACGAAGCACATGCCCATACGAGATAGTTACAACACGAAGAGAGCATATGAGAGCTTAAGTTTTATGGCACATCACGGCATGTGGAACGAGAATTTGTGTCTCAGCAACGGTTAGAAAGCACGTGCACGTACGCAATGGCTTCGAGGCGAAGGAAGCGAATGTCGGTGAGAGGATGGTACGGGACACATCATGGCAGGTGGAAGAAAGCTATGTGTCTCAGCAACGGTTAGAAAGCACGTGCACGTACGCGATGGCTTCGAGGCGAAGGAAGCGAATGTCAGCCAGTTTCTGCCTCAACTGCGGTGCAGAGATCAAACGGTTCCTGTTGGGAGATGAAACGAATCATAATGAGAGATGAAACAACTCCTGACGGAAGATGCAACCGATAGCAGTCAGCGAACGACAATGAAATGCACCCAGCTCTCCAGCCTTATGCCTCACCTCAGGCGAATGCCTGAATGCTCCTCCACATCCCCTACATTCCTCTCCTTGGCTCTTCTCGATGCACTCTCAACCCAAGTCGTAGACTAATTTGAGATGTCTCAAAAGACATGAGACGTTTGACTCACCTCAGGCGAATGCCAGAGTGTTCCTCCACATCCCCTACATTCCTCTCCTTCGCTCTTCTCGATGCACTCTCAACCAGAGTCGCAGTTGTCGCACTTCTTCCCACTGATTGCCCGTTGGCTGAAACCCCTCCAGGTGGGAATTTTGCGACCCACCGCTCTCCTCCTGCCATCCCTAGTTCTGTCATTCCTGCTGTTGTTGGTGCTGCGGTTGGTGCTGCCGTGGCAACTAGGTCTGATTCTAGTCCAAAAGAGGCGGCCGAACTTCTTGCTGCTGTTGCTGCTCCCTCTGCAGTGGCTGCTGCAGCTGAATCTGCTGCCGTGATTGGTGTTGCTGCAGCTGCCGTTGGTGCTGCTGCTGTGCTCGGTATTGCTGCCGTTGGTTGCGGTGGTGGTGCTCCTGCTGCTGCTGTCGCCGCTACAGCTGCTCCTGTGGCAGTCGAGGCTCCTGTCGCTCGTTCTGCTGCCGGCTGTTCCATCTGGTCAGATGCGACAGCTGATGGGACAGCTGAAGCGACGACTGGAGCGACGACCGGGACGACGACTGGAGCGACTGTCGAAGGGAAGGCGGAGCTGCTGGGAGCACATGACTTGTTCGTAGATCTCGGAAACATTTCGTTGCCCGAAATATTACCCAATTTGCTACCCAAATTGTGGGCGCTAATGAACTGAAACCCCACGCCTGATCCAATGTCTCCCCTGACGCCATTAGGAACCTTTCGTTCTGCGCCCCCCACTGAAATCCCCATTGATCTCCCTACTGATCCCCCCGTGTTACTAGGAGACGCGTGGTTTCCCAAGCCAACGGTTTTCTGGCGACTAGAGAAACTGAAAGCCTGGCTACTATCGATGCTACGGCCATTGACGCTGATGCTGCTGCTTTTTCTTCCATTCAAACCGCCTGTCATAGCGCTACCCAGAAACGGCGTTGCGCGTCTGGGGTTCGGAGCCATGGAACCGAATCGCGCAGCTTCAAACCCCGACTTCGTCGCTGGAGGAGGAGTGGAAGCACGAGCTCCTTTGCCCGGAGGAGCTCTTTTTTTGAAAGGAGCTCCTTTGCTGAAAGGGGCTGCTCTGTTCGCCGTATGAGACGCTCTGGCCGGTGGAGGAGGAGCGGAAGCGAATCGAGCAGAGGCAGTCTGCAAGGAGGACGACGGAACGAAAGCAGCGGTTCCATTGTTGAAGGCATTCGACGAGACGTTTTCGGCGACGAAGCATTTGAAAGCGGACATGTCTGCCGGCCCTGACGGCTGTAAGAGCTCGTCCTCGCTGTCGTATCCACCCGAATAATCTCCGCCGTTCGATGCTGGACCACGGTGTTCCGGAAAATCACAGTCGTCGATTTCGAAATCCTGGTCTAGAGCATGTGAGCTGAGTGATGCGCCTAGCTGACCGTTAAGTGCGGTCTGATGAGCCATAGTCGCTGCGTCAACAAGTCCTTTGCCAAGCCTAAGTCTAACCCAGTTAACTTGAGAATGCGGCGGAACTCGCTAGATGTTCTCCTTGTTGAGAAGCGCAACCGAAAAACGGTCCACAAAACAGGATCTTTCTCGTGGCCTAAGAATTTTCCATCCAAGAATGACACGTATCGTGTCGCTGATACTGTCAGCCCAGATCGCCTCAACGGACAAAAGCTATCTGACGAAGCAGGAGAACTGCCGAGTTCCATCTTTGAGACTTACGGGGGTCTGACTGCTTGAAAAGCGAAACATGGAAATCCAAATTTCAAATTTGAATCGCTGGTTCAAATTTGAACTCCATGCAATGCCAGACCTTCACGGATGCATCGCTACCGTGTATCTTGACACTAATGGATCTTGGACGTCAGTGAATGACCAAGCGAGTCTGCTGCAGAGTTGCGTAAGCTTGAAGCCAATTTGATTCTACACCCTAACTGCATACATATGAATAAAGCCAATAAAATTCAATGGCTGCATAAATCAATGAGCAACTAGCCTTTTCCTACGGTTGCAACAGATAGAGCACAGGAGGCAAGCATAAGAAGCCAGATCCTGGATCCTGTACAACCATGCACCCTGCAATTTCAGAGTCCACAATAAGAAAGGAAAGAAACGAAAGAAAAAGAGGTCAATCGCCAACGCACTTGTTACAGACCTTGTATGCGAACACAAAATATTGGCAGCAAATGGCAAGAGCGACGATGAATGCATGTGGAGCCCATAATTCTGTTGCGCTTCCTAGATCATGACTAAATACCTCAGGAGAGTATTGCCCTGCCAACAAGGGGGCTTGTTCTTGCGACCCAGTCGCACCATCTCCACGCACAAATGCCTGTGCACATGCACCATGCACCAGGACATAAGAAGAAGAGAGGGATGGATGGATGAGTGAAACTGAATGGAACTTACCACATCGACATTCTGGCTCTTGCAATGATTCAGACCTACACACATGGAGAATGCAAAGGTGCCTAACAGAGCAACTCAAATGAAACTTAAGTCAAATTGCTATCCTCTTCTCAGCAATGGTTCAGGCCAACGTAAACGCAAAACCGTGGTGGCGCCCAGAGATGCAACGTACCTGAAAGTGGGCCACATTGCCTTCCTCCTTGCGATAACGCAGGTCTAGGCACATGCAAAAGCACGAGGCAATGGATGAATGCAACTTGCCTGGAACTCAGCCACGTAGACTTCCTGCTTCCTGGTTTGCAGTGATCCAGGCCTGCACACAGAAGCAGCAAATAGGAGGTATGCAACAGGTGGCAAGAAGCAGCCAACCAGAAGGCACAATGATAATTACGAATTTTGGGGAGAATGTTGTGCAGTGTACGAGAGATTATGCAGTATTCTCATCACGTCACACCTCACCTCATTGCTCTCACAACAGCCACAGCCTGCATCAGCAAAAGAGAAAAGGTTGTATAGAGGGAAAATGACACATGTTTAGCCCGAACAAGCTTGCGAGCTTAGAAAATGAAGAAAGACGGAGCCTTGGAGTAAAGCGAAGGAATTACAGGAACTGAACTGAATGTGGTGTCAATTGGGGATTGGAACACTGAAGGATTGCTTACATCAGCAGCTGATAGCGAGTTTGCTGCAACCAAATAACACGCAATTACAAGTCCAGTCCTTCCTGCACATACGAACAATTTCATGTCACCCACATGGTGTTCAAATCCGTGCGCTGTGCAACAGGCAAGCACGCTGGGGATACACAAAACCATGTGAGCAAGTTGGACAGAGATCCCCGAAGCTGCTTTGAACAATAAGTGTTGTTTTGCATACCTAGGCCAGCATGACAGTGAACAGCCACCTGCATCAAAGGGACAAACATACTATCATCAGGTGATACTTATCGACCATTGTTAAACGCCGGGAGATGAACTATGAATGGTACATCCAGATACTCGGAGTGAAATTAAACCTGCTATAGAATACCGTATAACCCCGGATATAGGCGCATGTGCGCTTATAATAAAACTGGTTTTTTTAGGGGGGGGCGCTTGTAATTGAGTCACGGCCATAAGCGCCGGCGCTTATATCATGGTCAAAAATGAATTTGTAATTGAAAAGTACCAAATCGAAGCCCGCAATAAGGCGAACACATTTGTGTAACGTGCGCGTGAGGTAATGTATGAAATCCCGCCGAAAACCACCGCGCTTCGATTCCCGACCGCACAAACCCCGTCCAGGAGCAGGGAATCTGCCAGCGCTGACGTGAATGTTGCCATGCGGTCCAATCAGGGTACCATGCGGTGGCAGGCAGCTGCATTTCACCCGAACCATCGAGAAGGCGGTGGAATGACCTGCCAGCGCATCATGTTCGTGCCACGATACCCTCCTCTCCGGGTTCAGACAGGGGGTACCCGTCTCGCCCCGACGAGGACCCCGAGGCGCAAACCAGCAGGGGTCCCTTTGAATCTCTCATTTGTGCACATTTTCTCTCAGTTTCTTGTTCCGTTTCTTCTTCACTCCCGCCTGGCTGCGGAAGCCATGGCGGAATTCAGCGGCACCCACTTCTTGTTCAAGAAAAAGCCTACTCGAAGGCCCGCGTTTACAGTAGACGCTGACGGGTGGTGCACCCGTATCCCGCCAGATCCACCAGAGCCACCACAGCCTCCTGTGCCGCCTGCGCCTCCTGCACCTCCTGCTCCTCCTTCGCCTCCTGTTCCTCCTTCGCCTCCTGCGCCTCCTCTTCCTCCTTCGCCTCTGGGTCATGTGTCACCGCAACACGCTGCCAATCAGCCCGTGCTCACGCTGCTGCTTCCATCGGCGTTCGACGAGTTCCTGTCAGAACCAGAGACTAACAACGCGCCGGATGTGTACGTGCGAGTGGACCACGTGCCTGGAGGACGTTGGGGACAGCCCGAAGATTGCCCTTGGGACGAATCTGCAGTCGGCGCCGACGATGATGTTGCTGACGCTGAGGATGCGAGCGGCGCTGACGGCGCCGAGGGTGACACGGAGGCTTCCGCCGAGGGCGGCGCCGAGGGCGGCACCGCTGAAGATGTGTTTCCAGAAGGCGTTACGGGCGACGGTGACGACGACGGCGTTGAGTACTGGTCGGGCTACCTGAGAAACTGCCCATACCAACGTATCCTCCGACTAATCGCAAGCGACCCCACCCCTCTTCTGAGAACCGTGATGCCCGCCCCCCCTCTCCCAGGCACAAGCTCACCGAGCACAAGCGGCAAGGTTACACCGCCGCGGAGAAGTTGAAGTGGGCAAGTCGCCTCGATGGGTCGGTGTCGGTGCGCGCCTTGGCTCGCGAGAGCGGAATCCACCGCAAGTGCCTCACCAACTGGAAGCGGGCGGCGGATTTCCTCAAGGAAGTTCACTCCGCCCGGAAGCGCATGCACGGTCGCGGACGGTCGTCGTGGTACCGGCCGATGGAGTTGAAGGTGTACGAGAAGCTGCTCGAGTGGCGCCGCAAG
Organism: Closterium sp. Yama58-4; assembly: GCA_947470075.1. Taxonomy (NCBI): domain Eukaryota; kingdom Viridiplantae; phylum Streptophyta; class Zygnematophyceae; order Desmidiales; family Closteriaceae; genus Closterium; species Closterium sp. Yama58-4. Next base: position 311,208 of record CANIUD010000184.1, on the reverse strand, counting down.
GGAACTGCCGTGTCAGTCGGCCGCCTGCAGGAGTGGTCGCGGGAGTTCATGAGGCTGCTGTACCCGGACAAGAAGTGGAAAGGAAGCCGGAGGTGGTCGGCGCGGTTCCGGCGTCGTTGAAATTTGAGCGTCCGCATGAAGACCCGGGTTGCCCAGAAAACCGCCGCGCATAAGTGATACCCCGGTTTATGTGCCACGTGTGTTTTGTACATGTGTACTAACACCCTCTGTGTGTGCTTGTCCTCTCTTCTCCCGCCGTGCAGGTGTCGCTGAGCTGTGCCGCATGTTCTGGCAGTTCGTGCGTGACAAGCGTCGAGAGCGCGGCATCGACACCGCGTGGATCATCAACGCGGATCAGACGCCGCTATGGCTGGAGATGCCCGCCACCAGCACCGTGGAGGAAACGGGTGCTCGCTCGGTGCCTATCAGGAGCGCGGGGTATCAGAAGCAGCGAGTGACCGTGATGCTGGCGTGCGCGGCTGACGGACGGAAGCTGAAGCCGTGGGTGTTCTTCAAGCGCAAAACATTGCCGAAGGGCGATTTCCCTGCCGGTAAGCAAACAATTGCCCTCGTCTGTATTTGCGTTCTGTTCTGAGTGCGTGTTCTAACCACACGCTCGGGTTTCGTGCAGATGTGGTCGTGGCTTGCCACGAGAACGGATGGATGGACTCCGCGGGCGTCGTTCGCTGGCTTGAGGAGGGCGTCAAGCCTTTCTTGAAGCCTCGGTTCGGCAGATGCGCGAAGAGCTCGATGCTGGTGCTGGACTCTTACCGCGGTCACCTCACCGAGGAGGTCAAGGAGAAGCTCCGCGAGATGAACTGCGTGCCGGCTGTCATCCCGTCGGGCTGTACGGCGGAGGTACAGCCGCTCGATGTCTCCATCAACAAAAGTTTTAAGGCGTCGGTCCGCCAGCAGTACCAGAGGTGGTTCGAGGCAGAGGGGCAAGCGCAGCTGACCGCGGCAGGTACGGCATGTGTACGGTTTTGTTATGAAGTTCCCCCCCCCCGCCTTTTTTTATGCACTAACGACTGTCCACCATTCTCCTGTTACTGTATTTTGCAGGGAATCTGAAGAAGCCTCCACCTGAAGTCGTCCTGCGGTGGATATCTCAGGCCTGGCGGGCAGTGCCGTCCGACCTCATCACGCGCGCCTTCCTCACCTGTGGCATCAGCAACGCACTCGACGGCAGCGAGGACAACCTCGCCATGGCGCACAGGCGGACGCAGATGACAGCGGAGGTGGATGTCGACGACGACATCATCGCCGATGGCTTCTTTGGCAACAACTGCCTGGAGCCCGAGTCTGACGACGAGGAGGAGTAGGAGGGGTACTGGCTGATGCATGTTACGGATAGGAGTACCCCGGCTAGACTAGTTGTAGTTTAGCAACATGCTGATGTAGTTGCTATGAAAAATGAGGTTTAGTTAAATCTTTTGTAATGCCTCCAATGTACGTTAACGGATGCGCTTATAATAAGTATAGAAATTTTAGGGGGTGCGCTTATAATCGAGTTCCGGCCATAGGCGCCATGCTCCAGATAGAGGCGCCGGCGCCGTTAATCGGACGGCGCCTATATCCGGGGCGATACGGTAAATGTTTACGAGTAGCTACGGACACGGAGGAACAAAGGCTGCACAAATGGCTTACCTTGTGGCGGCGGCCAATGGCGAGGGAGATGCTCTGAACGATGGAGAGCATGGTTGGGAAGGGCGGGCATGCCATGTCCTTCCATGGTGCATGGAGATAACCCACTGGCCACACCGGGACAGACGGATGGATGGATGGATATGGATGGATATTGATGGCAAGGATGGTTCTGTCAGACCAGGACTGCTTGAGCGTGAGAGGGAGAGCGAGACAATGAAAAGGACAGACCCCATTTAAAAGGAGGAAGAAATAAGTGAGTTTTACAAGCAACATTTCTGCACCAGCATGTGCGAGGGGTTTGTTTGGAGCGGACCTCCAGCCTTGATGAATTTGTCAGGAGTGTAGGAGAATCCCGATGCTGTGATTCCTGACCCGCACCACGGATGCTCCCCTGGCTCCTGTGTGCATAGACGGAGAAAAAGAGCATTGATTAGCATTTCTGGAGTGCTCAAAACGAGGCATGACAATTGAGTCTGGTCCTTTTTTCCAGAGGGAATGTTCTATGCACCCGTATGTCATGCATTTATGCGCACTGCCAAAAGAACCCATCGGTACCTCCATAAGCACACATCTGTACCGCCATATGCACCCATCTGTACCTCCAAGTTCACGATCAGCCTAATGCCTCGTTCCGCGAATCTATCCGCCAGCCCCACAATCATTGTATTCTTCACAAGCACCGCCCTGTACCTCCATATGCACCCATCTGTACCTCTACTGCCTCCATACCCACCCATTTGTACCTCCAGGTTCACGATCAGCCTGATGCCTCGTTCCGCGAATCTATCCGCCACCCCTCAGCAATCATCGCGTCCGTCGGTCTCGCGCACGACAGCAGCTCCTCCATATGCACCCACCTGTACCTCATTTGCACCCATCCGTACCTCCAAGTTCACAATCAGCCTGATGCCTCGCTCCGCGAATCTATCCGCCAATCCATCAGCAATCATAGCATCAGTCGGTCTCGCGCACGCCAGCAGCTCGTTCGTCACCCAATCGGAGTGCAAACCGCGAAACGCCTCTTGACCGTTCTGCAACCGGAAGTCCTCGTGCCGGCACCCGGAGGGAGAACCTAGGCCTTCTAGAAAGCAGACTATCCTATCCGTGACGCCGTTTTCTTTCCAGGAAGGAGCAGATGAGTTCTCAGTTGAGTTCTCAGATGTCTCAAACGTGGAATCAGTGGCGCCATCTTGGTGTCTTGTAGTAGACTTGTAAGAAAACGAGGAGGAGGTGCTGCCAGTCATGATATTGAAACGAAGCTCTCTATAATGGGAAAATTGAAGGGAGCGTGAATGTGATGGAACCAGGCTACTCCGGTCGTCAGAGGGATATTCCACGTCGTGATTAGCTTCTGTCGGAATTATTAATGTGCTCGCGAAATTGCTACTACTTGACGGGCCAGTAAAACCATCAACAACATACAGAATAAGTTGACGGATTCAGCTGCCAGCTGGCCGGAGGCTACAGCAGTTGCCGGCGAGCTACGACGAACAGAAGTTCGCTTTCAGGTCTCAGAAATCACGGAGTGACAATTTGCTTACACCAACTTCGCCTGAGTCAGATAGTGCATATCTATTTGGTTCTTAGTCTCCCATTAAGAGCATCGCTAGAAGCGTAAAAGCGAAGACAGAATGCACCAATTCGCAGCGTCAGCAGAGAGATAAATTAGGGCGCGTAACTTTTTCCGTTTCGGGCAAATGTCCGGACGGTGCCCCAAATCGTCCGAACGGAGCTCCGTCCGGACGGTTGGGGATGTGGTACGGACGACGATGAGTCCGTACCCCTAATATGACACTTTTTTGCTCTTGCGAAAACTGCATTTTGAGCGAAACAGTAACGCTTATAACCCACCTCGTCAGCAAATCGGCCGCTTCGCATGCATGAAGTTGTGTCAGAAAAAAGCCGGACTGTAGAGAGTTCGCTTTTTTGTAGTGCTGTGAGTCTGTGTGCCCGTTCGGACGATAGTGGAACTTCTGTGTTGCCTTTCCGTCAGAACGTGGTTCTGGCGAGCAGGAAACCGAGTCGCCAGAACTGATAAAAAATGTGCTTCGCGCACCAATGACGTTGCAGGAGTTCCGGACGGTCCGAAATGCTGTCCGGACGACGTCAGGAGTGTAGAACGGACGATGAACAAGCAGAAAAGTGTCAGAACTCGTACGGACGATCGCGATGTCGCAAGGGGTCTCACGAACTCAATAACGAAACTAGGCGAAATACGTAACCCTACAAAAGTCCGTACGGGTCCTCCGTCCGGACGATGAAAAGTGAAAAAGTTACGCGCTCTTATGGCGGAGGATGGTTTAGTTGCTAACTGCTGACACTAGCTTTCTAGAGTTGCACAAAATGCACTGACAAGTATGCTAAGGGCGCGTAACCATTTTTCACCCGACGGTTCGAACTGTGGACCGTCCGGGTGGCGAAACTGTAACAGCTTTCGCACTATGTCGTAAGTGTGTTCGTTAAGGTGTTGGCGACATCGCCAACAAAACGGACAGTCGTGACACTTTTTCCCATTTTCTACAGTCCGAAATCTGAACGTAGACAGTCCGAATCTCAAACGGACTGTCCGAATTTCCTTGCATCCGATTGGTGCACGATGTAAAAATTCTCGGGCATTTCGTCCACCAACAAAAACATGTGGTGATTTTGCAAATTTATATTGACCAACCAGAGACAACTCGCTTCGAACAATGATTCGACAACGAAAAACATGAAAATCGTAAATTGCGTAACGCTTGTACAGTCGTCGCGAAACTGTACAATAGAAGAAAAGTGTCACAACTGCCTTCGGACAGTCCGAAGTTGCAAATTTTCACTTCGGACGGTCCCGTTTTCAGTAAGTGGACCGTCCGCTTCGTTTTAAGCGGACTATCCGTCAAAATCACAAAATGCAAAATGGTTACGCGCCCTAAAGGCGAGGCGAGGCGATGGCGAAACATATGTTCCAAGACAGGCTGACAGAAACCACTCTGTCAGGGTTCACTTCACTTCACACCCCCGAACCGACGTGATCCTGCTGAACCGAAGTGCTGCCGCTGTTCTCCCCCAGACCACAATGGCGAGGCTCGGCTGGTTGGGTAAATTCACCCGTGCCTGCCGTTTTAGCTTGCCTTGGGGTCAGGTTAGGAAAACCAAGGCAGAACAGGTTCGCCTCCGATACCGTTTTCGACGATGGTACATATTATGGTTCAAAGCGTTTCCAAACGGTACAGAGTAGTAGGTATCAGTCGCCTTGGGATTCTCTTTTTGGTTCGGGCGCCCGTCGGAGTTCTCTCTGCTGCTACTTGTATATCCTGGATTCTTCTTCCTCGGCTGATTGCACTTTGCCGAGGAGCCTGGTAGCGGGGAATTTCAGAACTAGTTGCAGAACAGCAAGCCGATTCCACTGATGGTCCCTGGGTCTGCGCTTCGCACCCAGTTCCTACACTGCTTAGGCTTACAGGAGGCTATGGCTCGAGTCTCGCCGAGTCAAAGTTGAGTGAATAAGAAAAGCAAAGCACGACGGGTAGAATTTGCGGGAAGAAGCTGCTAGCTCTGAGACGTAAAAGCCATGGCAATGTCCGACGCAGCGGAATGGACGGAGCTCTCCAACTGTTTTTATCGCGTACAGCCTTTGCCAGACCTGCAATGGCAGGTAAAGAAAACGTCTCATCTACCTCCTATGCGCACGCTTTCCGCTCTTCGAATTTATGTTTTTCCTTTAACGTCATGGCGTTAAGCAGCATCCTGTTAGACACTGTCCGTCCGTCTACACCGCCATACTTCAGCATTCAGTCGAAATATATGCTTTCCCCGTCCCACATAGGACGTGGACCTATCAGAGCTCATGGTCGCCTGTGCGCCTTACGGCGGACCAATCGCCACAGTCCGCGATCCGAATCACCTCCCCAGGCGCGGCAGTAGCGCAGGCTCGGCAGCAGGTTCGGCAGCGCAGGGTCGGCAGTACATATCAGTGTTCTCAGCAGCTGGGCGGCCGATCTCGCGGTTTCTGTGGGAGCCTCCTGGAGGGAGGCTGATGGGGTTGGGGTGGAGGGAGGATGCTGTGGGGGGCCTGGTGCTTGTAACGGTGCTTGAGGATGGCACTGTTCATCAGGTGAGATAATAGTGGGGGGAGACGTCTTAGGAATTGTTCACTGAATCACCACGGGAAGGCTGATGGGGGTTTTGGGTGGAGGGAGGAGGATGCAGCAGTCGGGGGGCTGGTGCTTGTAACGGTGCTTGAAGTTGGTACTGTTCACCAGGTGATATTACAATGAAAGAATCTTTGTGTGTCGCTCATTCATGTTGACTTGACTCAAGTGCAGCGTTCCATTGTATCGGAATGTCACTCTCCCCTCTCCCAACCCCCCCCCCACCCCTCCACCTACGTGCAGTGTTCAATGCATGGGAAGGGCACTCTGCCCCGTATCCCCCTCCACACGACTAACCTAGAAGGCATTATGGAGGCTCACATATTCGGCATGCGAGGAGGGGGGGGACAAGGGGGCAATATGGGGGGAGATGGCGCCGAGGGGGAGGCAGGGGATGGGAGTGGGGGAGAAGAAGGGGGGAGGAGTGGTGGGGAAGGGCGTGTGGCGGCGGGAGTGGTGTGCTTGACTGAGAGCTGTCAGCTGCTGGCAATGGTGGACTTTGATGTGAGTATATCGAAAGGTGGATGTGAGTGGAGGTGGATGTGAGTGTAATGGTTAGTGAGTGGGTTAGTTGGCACCAGTGGTATGCTTGATAAGGAGCTGTCAGCACAGGGCTCTGAGTTCCTCCCTCTCCCAAAACTATTACCACTACTATTACCATTACCATTACTAGTATCATTAGTATTACCATTACCACTACCATTACCATTTCCATTACCACAACCATTACCACTACCATTTTTTCTTATTACCATTACCATTACCACTATCATTACCATTACCACTACCATTACCATTACCATTACCATTACCATTATCATTACCACTATCATTACTATCACCGTTACCATTATCACTACTATTACCATTATCATTACCATTACCACTACCATTACTATTACCATTACCACTACCATTACCATTACCATTACCACTACCACTACCATTACCATTACCATTACCACTACCACTACCATTACCATTACCATTACCACTACCACTACCATTACCATTACCACTACCACTACCATTACCATTACCATTACCATTACCATTACTATTACCATCATTACACAGAGGTCTCCCCCCTGACGAACCCCTGCTTCTCAGAGCAATTGATAGTTTCTAGTGCCCCCCCCCACCAGGACCCAGAGGTCTTCCCCCTGACAGACCCAGGCCTCTCAGAGTCACTCACTATGTCAAATCCCTTCCCCCTCCCCTTCCCCCCATCCATTTCTCCCCCCACCCTCCAGGAACCAAAGGTCTTCCCCCTGGCAGACCCAGGCCTCTCAGAGCCACTCACAACGTCAAACCCTTTCCCCCTTTTCTTCCCCCCATCCATTTCCCATCCCTTCCCCACAGGAGGTCTTTCCCCTGGTGGACCCTGGCCTGTCAGGGCCGCCCGCCTGCATGGCCGTGCTGGAGTCCGTTCTGACTCTACGCCCCACTTCCCCCCACCACTTCCCCCCACCACTTCCCCCCACCACTTCCCCCCCAACCCTACCCCCCACCACTTCCCCCCCAACCCTACCCCCCACCACTTCCCCCCCAACCCTACCCCACCCACCAGGACCCAGAGGTCTTCCCCCTGGCGGACCCTGGCCTATCAGAGCCGCCCGCCTGCATGGCCGTGCTGGAGCCTGTGCTGACGTCAGCGGATGACGTCAGCGTTCCCCAGGTGGCGGTGCTGCTTGGCACGGAGGCGGCTCTGCTGCGAGCGGATGGGGAGATGGTGCAGCGCGTGGTGAGTGGAGGTGGGGGGGGGGGGGGAGGAGGGGGAGAGGAGGGGGGGGAGAGGAGGGGGGGAATGGATGGAGGGGATTTGGTGAGTTGATGCTCAAGAGTCTCTCTGCTTGGCATGAAGGCGGCTCTGCTGCGGGTGGATGGGGAGACGGTGCAACGCGTGGTGAGTGGTGTGGATGGAAGGGAGGGGGTGTGAGCTCGAGAGATGGTATTTGAATCAATGACACCTGGTGGGTGTGGTGGCGGTGCTGCTGGGAACGGAGTCAGCTCTGCTGCATGTGTGGATGGGGAGACGGTGCAGCGCGTGGTGAGTGGGGGGATGGGGAAGGGGGGATGGTAGTTGAGTTCCTGACACCTGGTGGGTGTGGTGGCGGTGCTGCTGGGAACGGAGTCGGCTCTGCTGCACGTGGATGGGGAGACGGTGCAGCGCGTGGTGAGTAAGGGGGGTCGGGGGAGGGGAATGGTGGTTACATTCGGATTGACTCAAAATGACACCTCCGCTGCGGGTGGATGGGGAGACGGTGCAGCGCATGGTGAGTGGAGATGGGGAGGGGGGTATTTGGTGAATGGATGGGAGAAATTCGGGGTGCAAGTGGCTAGTCAGTTTGATTGTTCAAAATTCTCCTTGCTTGGCATAAAGGCTGCTCTGCAGCGGGTGGATGGGGAGACGGTGCAGCGTGCATTGTCCCCCATTCTCGTCTCCCCTCTCCCTCCCCTCCCCATTCTCCCCTCCCCCATTCCCTCACCTTCCCATCCTCCCTTCCCCCATTCTCCCTCCCCTCGCTCACCTTTCCCCCACTTACCTCCTCGCAACTGCTCCCAGGGTGCCCCAGAGATGTCCACAGCAGTGCAGCGCATGGCAGTGCGACACATGAGATGAGATGCGACAATTTCTGAGGTGCTTCAGGCGTTGCACCCCATTCTCACCTCCTCCTGCTCCCTCACCTCCCTTGCCTCTCCAACTGCTCGCAGGGCGCCCCTGAGATGTCCACAGCAGTGCAGTGCATGGCAGTGTCAGCTTCCGGGAAGCTTCTGGCATGCTTCACGGCCGATGGGCAGCTGCATGTGCTGCTGACGTCAGACCTCTCCCGGCGGATTTCCCACTATGACACCCAGGTGGGAGGTAAGGTAAATAGTCTTAGATGGTCACAAAAACTTGGGTGCTTACCCCATTCATAGTGTAGCTTGACGTCAGACCTCTCAAGGCAGATCTCCCACTATGACACCCAGGTGGGTGGGCGGTTCTCCTCTCCTGGCAGGCAGCATTCCCCCACCTGGCAGCATCCCCCACCTGGCAGCATCCCCCACCTGGCAGCATCCCCCACCTGGCAGCATCCCCCACCTGGCAGCATCCCCCACCTGGCAGCATCCCCCACCTGGCAGCATCCCCCACCTGGCAGCATCCCCCACCCTCATGCTCATGGGCCCTGGGGATGCCATCACGCTCTCCCTGCTTCTTGCCCACACACCCCTCTGTTGCCCCGTGCCTCTGTGCCTCCATGCCTCCGCTCCTCGTCTGCAGATCGTGCTACCACCAGACGCCATGGCATGGTGTGGAGAGGACGCGGTGCTGCTCTCCTGGCAGCACCCCCCTGCCCTCATGCTCGTGGGCCCTGGGGACGCAATCACGCACTCTCTTCCCTGCCCTGCCTGTCCTCCAATGTCTCTACTCTACTGCGTGTGTGTGCAGATCGTGCTACCACCAGACGCCATGGCATGGTGTGGCGAGGACGCGGTGCTGCTCTCCTGGCAGCACCCCCCTGCGCTCATGCTCGTGGGGCCTGTGGATGCAATCAAGTACTCGCTAGGAGGGGAAGAAGAGGACGAGGACGATGACGATGAGGAGGAGGAGGGGGTGGTGGAAGAGGGAGTGGGAGAGGGAGAGGGAGGAGGGGAGTTGAGTGGGCGCCGTGCGTTTGGCTCAGCAGCTCTTCGCAGGTGTGCTGCTTGAGATGTCCCACATGCCAAGGTGACTTTTGAGTCGACTCAAAAGGCACCTCGTTTGGCTTGGCAGCTCTTTCGCAGGTATGCTGCTTGAGATGTCTTACTTGCAGCACCCTCTTCTGCGCAGGTGCGCTGCTTGAGATATCCCACATGCCAGGTGATGTTTTTGATTGACTAAAAAGAATCACCCTCTTCTGGCATGCGCCTCTTGAGTCGCCTCAAAAGTCGCCTCATTCTCATCTCTTACCCCCACCCCTGTCCCTTCCCCTCCTCCACACACAGCAGCGTGCCAGCGCCAGCATCAGCCCTTGACACCAGCACCACCACCGAACTCTCCGATTGTGATGAAGGACGATTGTGACGGCGTGCGCCTGCTCTCCTCCTCTCACTCCGACTTCATCTCCCATCTCTCCTTCCCCTGCTATCACACCACAGTGTGCCGGCGCCAGCATCAGCCCTCGACACCAGCACCAGCACCACCGACAGTCGCCTGGTCCTCATCCCCGAGTGTGATGGCGTGCGCCTGCTCTCCTCCTCTCACTCCGACTTCATCTCTCGAGTCCCTGAACCCACCGTAGCCGCTTTTGCCCTCGCCAGCACAGCTCCCCCTGCTCTGCTCCTAGAGGCCTTCGGGCTGTTTGAGAGGCGGTCAGGGAAAGCGGATGAGCATGTGAGGGCGATGGGACCGGCGGTGATGGGGGAGGCGGTGCGAGGGTGCATGCACGCTGCTGCTCATGAAACTGATGTGGATGGGCAGAAGCGGCTTCTGTCTGCTGCTGCTTTTGGCAGAGCATTCTGCAGGTGAGCTAGTCCTAGCCTAGCCTAGTGCAGCCTAGGCAAGGCTGGCACTTTTTTCTCTCGGTATCGCCCATCCTCCTCCCCTCCGCGCTGCTAGTAGAGGCGTAAGGGCTGTTTGAGAGGCGGTCGGGGAAAGCGGATGAGCACGTGAGGGCGATGGGACCCGCGGTGATGGGGGAGGCGGTGCGAGGGTGCATGCACGCTGCTGCTCATGAGGGGGATGTGGATGGGCAGAAGAGGCTGCTAGCTGCTGCTGCCTTTGGCAGAGCCTTCTGCAGGTGAGCTAGCAGCCTAACCTACCGTAGCCTAGCAGCCTAGCCTAACCTAGCCTAGCCAAGGCTTGCGGTGTTTCCTCTCGCCAGCACCGCACCCCCCGCGCTGCTGCTGCTGCTTCAACTGCAACTCTCACTCCTCCCCTCTCCAACCCCTGGGGCTCCTTCCAGGAAGTTTCCCCGGGATCGCATGATGAGTCTGTGCAAGGACCTGCGGGTGCTGAACGCGGTGCGGAGGGCAGAGGAGGACGGGCTTACCAACGGCGTTCGAGCCATGGAGACAGCTGGCATGCCTCTCACTTACTCTCAGTACAAGGTGCATGCATTGATTATGTGTCTGTTTCGAGACGTCTCGAGACGTGAAATTCTGTGTTGAATGCGGACTCACCAACGGTGTGAGGGCCATGGAGACAGCTGGCATGCCGCTCACATATGCGCAATATAAGGTGAGTTGGGCATTCACTCATATATTCATTCATCTGCCGCGTGTTGGAGTGCTGAACAGCGCTGAATGCGGTGCAATGGGGCAGAGGAGGACGGGCTCACCAACGGCGTGAGGGCCATGGAGACGGCTGGCATGCCGCTCACGTATGCGAAATACAAGGTAAGATAGGCGTTAACTGATTTGCCATGAGGGTGCTGAGCGCGGTGCGGCGAGTAGAGGAGGACGGGCTGACCAACGGCGTGAGGGCCATGGGGAGAGCTGGCATGCCGCTCACTTACGAGCAGTACAAGGTGCATTCACTCGCTCATTCGTATGCTCACATACTCACAGTACAAGGTACGCACGGTGATTGCATGATGAGCCTGTGCAAGGACATGCGGGTGCTGAACGCGGTGCGGAGGGCAGAGGAGGACGGGCTTACCAACGGCGTGAGGGCCATGGAGACAGCGGGCATGCCGCTCATGTACGCGCAGTACAAGGTGCATTCACTCCTTCGTTTGCTGTGTCTGTTTGTGACGAGGCACACACACAGTAGTCACATACTCACGTACTCGCAGGAAGAGGTGCTCACAGTGCAGCCTTGCGTACAGTCATCCAGTTTGACAATTTTCGGCGTGCCTCAAGAACATTGCAGTTATGCGTGCACTCGAATCCACCCAAGACATTTGACCAGCCAAATTCCCTTCATCCCCTCCCCGCTCACCCCTCAGGAGCTCTCCCCTGCACGCCTCATTGCCCGCCTGTGCTCCACGCACCACCACCTGCTCGCCCATGGCTTTGACCCTCCAAACAATGTTGCTCCCTCCTCTCTCTCCTCCTACCCCTTATCTCAGGAGCTCACTCCAGCACGCCTGGTCGCCCGTGTGTGCTCCACACACCACCTTCTGCTCGCCCAGTTGGTTTTCAACCAGCCAAACAATGTCACTCCTAATTCCCATCCTCCCCGCTCTCCTCCTTCCCATCGTCTCAGGAGCTCACTCCAGCACGTCTCATTGCCCGCCTGTGCTCCACACACCACCATCTGCTCGCCCTTCGAGTTGCTGCCTTCCTCGGCCTTCGCACTGTGAGACCCTGGCACCACCCCCACTCCTCACTCCATCCTTCACTCCCCACTCCTTCCCACGTTCCTCACTCCCTCCCTCAATGCTCCCTCCCTCACTCCCCACTCCCGTTCCTCTCACTCTGTTCCCTTCCTCCCTCCCCCCGCCCCACCCTTCCCGCCTTCCCGTTTTGCCCTGTCTCTGCAAATATGCACCAGGAGAGTGTGTGTTTGACCACTGGGTTATCTCTAAAAACTTTCTTCTCACTCCCTTCCTCCTCCTTCCTGCCTTCCTTCACTGCACCCCTTCTCCTTAAATACCTACCAGGAGAGTGTATTGGAGCACTGGGCGATCTCCAAGATCCTATCTGCGTCGCAAATGTCCAACGAAGTGCTCTACGACACCATAATAAAGCAGGCGAGTTGCTCTATAGTGCACCAAAGTCTTTCACTTGGAACTGCTCACGCACACACTTATTTGCCACTCGCTTGCCTACACTTGTGAACACCTGAATTTCAAACATGTTCGTGTAATGCCTGCCTTACTGCCTCCACCGCCCTCTACAATTCGACACAGACAAGAGGGGAAGCCTGGCAGTGTCGTTTGCAGCCGTGGCCACAGTGGCATTCCACACAGGGCTGCACTATAGCCGGTACATCTTTAATTCTTTACAAACCCCCTTCCACCCTCCTCCACCCCTTTCAGATCGACACGGACAAGCGCGGCAGCCTCGCAGTGTCGTTTGCTGCTGTCGCAACAGTAGCCTTCCACACAGGCAGGCACGAGCTGGCTACTCGGCTGCTGGAGAGGGAGGTTCATACTGGCCGGCAGGTGAGCAATGGTTGCACTTTCATTTGAGAGAGACTATGAATAGTGGTGAGAAGCACTCACTTCACATTGCAGGCCACAGTGGCCTTCCACACAGGCAGGCACGAGCTGGCCACGCGGCTGCTGGAGAGGGAGGTTCATACTGGCCGGCAGGTGAGCCAGATCAGTCCTGGTAGGTGCGTAGGTGTGCAGGTGAAGCAGGTGAAGCAGGTGAGGCTGACACTGCGCTTTTCCTTCCACACAGGCAGGCACGAGCTGGCTACACGGCTGCTGGAGAGGGAGGTTCACACGGGGAGGCAGGTGAGCAAGGGTTTGAAGAGAGGTAAGTCGGAGGTGAGAATCAATGCAGGTCTGGCCTCCCAGTGGTTCTGACATTTGAAGCACTGAGGCTAGTTCTGGAACTTCTTGAGCAATGATTTTGAAGAATCCTCGTGCTTCATTGCTTCGAAACCTTTTTCTACTTCTTCTCCTTCTGGTTTCTTTCCTCTCCTTCCCCACTCTGTTCCCATCCCATCAGGTGCGACTGCTGTTGGAGATGGGGGCGTTTGAGGCGGCTGTGTGGAAGGCAGAGGCAGGGCCAGATGCGGAATTCGTGTTCCAAGTGCTCTTTCAACTGCTCGATAAGGTGAATTTATGCTCCCTCGCTTGCTTTCTTCTCAATAGGTGCATTGCTGATGGTCGGTAAGGTGTGTGTTTGGCTGACTCGTGCTGGGCAAGGCAGGTGGATGCCTGCTTCCTCATTTTGAGACATAAGCTGAGACTTTTGAGTCGAGGTGGCTGTTGAGGCGGCTCAAAATGTGGATGCTTGCCGCCGCATTTTCAGTCAAAAGTGGACTTGCTGTCCGCTACGCTTCCAGCTTCCTGGTATAGTGCTCTCATGGTCGACCCAACACAACGCAGCCCAATTTAACGCAACCCCACCCAACCCAACCAAACCACACTGTACCCAACCACACAGGCGCCAGAGGAGCAGGTGTTTGAGCTGCTCAGAACTGCCAACGAATCACTGATGACCAAACTGTTCTCAACTTCCCAACCCAACCCACCCCAACCCAACCCAACCGCACAGGCGCCAGGGGAGTAGGTGTTTGAGCTGCTTAAAGCCCGCGGCCCAAATTGCGGGCCGCGCGGGTCAACTTTTTAAAACTTGACGACCAAGTGTTTGCAACGTTTGAAAAAAAGCCAGCCTGCAATTTGGGACTTCGGGAACAAAACCAACCCCCAGGGCGAAATACGAGGGCGGGCTGGGTTTGGCGAAAAAAAAAAACGAAATCTGAAACTTTCGCCAAAACCCTGAGCACAAAAACCCCCTCGCGTCAACCTTTTAAAAGTTGTGCAATTTGGGCTGCCGGCTTTAAGAGTCACCCCACTGCCCTAGGAGGTGATTTCCTGACCCACTGGCCCAACCCAACCCAACCCAACCCAACCCAACCCAACCGCACAGGCACCAGAGGAGCAGGTGTTTGAGCTGCTCAAGAGCCACCCCACTGCCCTAGGAGGTGATTGCCTGACCCACTGGCCCAACCCAACCCTACCCAACCCTATCCAACCCAACCCAACCCTACCCAACCCTATCCAACCCAACCCAACCCAACCGCGCAGGCACCAGAGGAGCAGGTGTTCGAGCAGCTCAAGAGCCACCCCACTGCCGTAGGTGGTGGTTGGTTGACTTGAACCACATGGTAAACCCATCCCAACCAGCCGACCCAACCCAACCCAACCCAACCCAACCGCACAGGCACCAGAGGAGCAGGTGTTTGAGCTGCTCAAGAGTCACCCCACTGCCCGGAGCCTCTTCATCTCATACTGCAAGTGAGGGTTCCTTCTTGTATCGTATCCCCCTCTCGACATCATAATCGTTCTGTTTTTGAGTCGACTAAAAAAAAGAGCTGCTCAAGAGTCACCCCACTGCCCGGAGCCTCTTCATCTCATACTGCAAGTGAGGGTTCCTTCTTGTATCGTATCCCCCTCTCGACATCATAATCGTTCTGTTTTTGAGTCGACTAAAAAAAAGAGCTGCTCAAGAGTCACCCCACTGCCCGAAGCCTCTTCATCTCATACTGCAAGTGAGCACCCTCTCCCAACATGCTCGTGTTAACATAATATTTGTTTAACAGAGTGCCAAGTTCATTTCTGCTTGTTTGTTTTCTTGTTTGTTTGTTCTTATTTTTTTCCGTTAATCAAAACATTCTCCAATTCATATCTCTCTGTGAGCATGCCAATTCTTATCATGTTTTTCCTTTTCCTGTTTGCCCCTTTTTTTTAGTCGACTAAAAATAAGCTCATGTTTTTCCTTTTCCTGTTTGCCCCTTTTCCCCACTCTGTGCTTTCCCAGGAAATCCGACATTCCCCTGCTCATGCGATTCTATGAGCGCTCCTCAATGCACCAGGTGATTAGGCAGGTGGCGTCTCAGGTGATTAGGCAGGTGGCGTCTCAGGTAATTAGGCAGGTGGCGTCTCAGGTAATTAGGCAGGTGGCGTTTCAGGTGATTTGGCAGGTGGCGTTTCAGGTGATTTGGCAGGTGGCGTTTTCGGTGACCTGGCAGGTGGTACGCCAGGTGGGTGCAATGTCGGACAACTAAACAGGGAGTGCCGGAGGGGCTGAACAGGTTGGGGCAGGGCAAGGGGCGTCAGAGAGGGTGAGGGAGCTCGAGGCAGCAGGGGAGTTCCTCTCACGGACCAGAGACCATTTTTCCCGCCCTCCCTTCGTTTCTCCCACACAATTTTGCTCTCCCACATGTGTTCCTCGTTCCATCCCTCACCCCCTGTCGCACCCAGTGTGTGGCAGAGCAGATTGTGGATCAGGGGATTCTGGAGGGCGGAAACAGGTTGGGGGCAGGGGCAGCGGAGAGGGTGAGGGAGCTGGAGGCAGCAGCAGAGCTGCTCTCGAGGACCAGAGACCACGGGTTTCAGGCGAAAGCAGTGGAAGATTCCGTGAAGCTCCTGCGGTGAGTGTGGGGTGTGTTGTGGGGGTGGGGGTGGGGGTTGGTGGTGATGGTTTTGGTGGTGGTGGTGGTGGTGGTGGTGGTGGTGGTGGTGGTGGTGGTGGTGGTGGTGGTGGTGATGGTGATGGTGATGGCGATGGTGATGGTGATGGTGATGGTGATGGCGATGGCGATGGCGATGGCGATGGCGATGGCGATGGCGATGGCGATGGCGATGGTGATGGTGATGGTGATGGTGATGATGATGGTGATGGTGATGGTGATGGTGATGGTGACGATCTTCCCCCTGTCCTTTTCCTCCTTGTGTTTCCCACGCCCTTTTCTCCCTCCCACCAGCTTTCAGCAGCAGTTGGAAGCAGGAGGGATGCAGCTTCTCCCACCCACCACCACTGCTACTGCCACTGGTGCAAGGGAGGGCGTGGGGATTGGGGAGGAGGAGGGCAGGAGGAGGAGTGTGGTGGGAGCGAGTGTGAATGAGACGATTGCGGCTTGCCTGGCCGTGGGGAACCACAGAGAAGCTCAGAAGCTGAAGAGCGATTTCAAGGTGAGACCTGCTTTCAAGGTGAGACCTGTTTTCAAGGTGAGACCTGTTTTCAAGGTGAGACCTGCTTTCAAGGTGAGACCTGCTTTCAAGGTGAGACCTGTTTTCAAAGGTAAGGAGCTGAGACTGTGAGTGGCATGTGCCGCCCGCCTAGCTGCTAGCCTACCGGCGGGGAACCACTGGTAATCTCAGAAGCTGAAGAGTGATTTCAAGGTGAGTTGACTTGAAATTACTTGTGGGCGTGCTGCTATTTCTACCCCCTCTCATCCCCAATTACCCTCCTCCACCCCCTGAACCGCCCCTGAGCTTGTCATTCCCCCTCTTCCACACAGGTCCCTGAGAGGCGTTTCTACTGGCTGAGACTCCAATCTCTGGCGCGCCTAAGGGACTGGGAGGGGCTGGAGAAGCTGTTCAAGGAGCGGCGGCCTCTGGTGGGCTTGAGGGCGTTTGTGGAGGCGTGTGTGGAGCAAGGCGCTGTGGTGGAGGCTGCTAAATACGTCGGCAGGATTGCAGATGCGGGTGAAAGAGAAGAGGTGAGAATGGGTTGGGTTGGGTTGGGTTCAGGGTGGGCAGGTGAACGGGTGGGCTTAGGGGGGCGTTCGTTGAGGCGTGTGTGGAGCAAGGCGCCGTGGTGGAGGCTGCTAAATACGTTGGGAGGATTGGGGGAAGTGGAAGAGGTGAGCAGGGGCATGGGATAGAGGATTGGAAACAAAAAGGGAAACAAGGCTGGGCAGGGTCTATCCCCATCCGGGGTTGTCCTCATATCCCCATCCCTGGTGTTGTTCCCTTTTATGCACCCGCCTGCACACTCTTGCCACCTAATTTACCCCACCCTGATTCACACCTCCACCCTCACAATGTCTCGCCCACACTACCCCCCACCCCCACCCACCCCAACGCAGCTGTCGCGGCGGTTCAACCTTCCAGACCTGACATCCGAAGCAGCAGCTGCCGCAGCAGCAGAGAGGGGCGAGGGTGCAATTCTCGGTACTCTGCGATCGTTTGCTGCTGCTGGAAGCGCTGCTGGTGCTGCCGCTGTTGCTGCGAACCCCACAGCTTCCTCCTTTTTCGGTTTTGGCAGCTTATCTTTCAGTGGTAGGGGTGAAGGATAGGACTTAGAAATTTTGCATTGAGATAGGAGTGTAACTAATGAGGCACAAGTTGAATGCCCTTTCACAAGCATAAATCCCGTGAATATAGATCACCATATCCAATTATAATTTTACAGTGTAGCACTATCAAGTCCAAACTGTTTTTTATGTCACCCACATATTTCGCGAACTTCATGCTAGGGTACCTGGACCTGGCTGTCGGTCGCAGTTTTTCCTCGCTTATCTGGCACCGACATTGCCAGACCCTTGAACTGTCCAATTAGGTCCTTCCGATAGCGTATCTTATCATCATATTGCCACGTCAACATCCAATCCAGCTGGTTTGCTCGGTCATTGACGTAATTTCTGTGCCAGCTGGAGCCTCGTTAATTACCGAGAGATCGCAGCCGTAGAATGGCAGGGCCGGTCGAAGTTCCAACAATTGGCTCTTTCGTTTCACGAATTTCACGAAAAGGTTGCCTTTTTCGTTTAAAAGAGAAGCACCTTTGGCGAGAAATCGCCAAATGCCCATTTCGAAGAAGTTGCTTCGAAAGGCGCGGGAATATCACACGAGACCGCGCGCGGCGACGCTGCCACGCGAGCGGGGAAGGGCCGCAAACCAATCGCGCTGCGTGATCTGCTTGAGCACCAATGGCGTGCGGGCCGCGTGGGGCCACCAACTGTCTCTGCTGTTGCTAGCTTGTTCCGCAAGCAGTTCGTGTACACGAGCAAACTTCTGTTACTTGCAAATTCTTGTCGTGTGATCGCATTCTGCTATTGCTATTGTGAGATCCAGTTTTCTGCTTCAAAGGCATTTTGTGCCTCTCCCACTCCACACTCCTTGCTGCTTCGTGAATCGCGATTGCCCGCAGCGCCATTTCTTCTCTGGTCTCTTCCCTTAGTTTCTCATGGCTCTCGCGCTTCAGAAATCTGCACTTTTCACGTTGCTGCAAATAGCAGTACTACTGCCGTTGACTCAAGTCGCCGTTCGCGTGAGCGCTGCTGCTCTGCCGTGCAGCAAGTCTCCCGTCGCTGGATTCGCGAAGAAAGTTACGCTGGCACCGGGGTACGTGCTGGACATTGTTACGAGGTGACCTTTGAGTCGACTCAGAAGAGGACTTTGAGTCAAATCAGAAGGTGGCTTTTTAGTCGACTCAAAAGTCGCCGTGCAGCAAGTCTCCCGTCGCTGGATTCGCGAAGAAAGTTATGCTGGCACCGGGATACGTGCCGGACATACTTTCGAGACGTCTCAAAAAACCTACTGGACATGCGCAAAAATGTTGATTAAATAGATACTTGGGGTGCGAGTCCGGGAATGACTGCACGAAACTCATACAAATCAACTCATTCACCGTTATTGTAACAAACCGGATCGTGACAAACCACCGTGCTCATATAGACTGAGTGGTCGAGGAGCCCGCAAACCCTTCCCTCCGGTCACCCTCCCCTCCCCACGCAAACCAGGCTCGTGTTTCACTGGAAGGTGTTGTACGGGAACACGTTCCGCGCCGCGTTCATCGCGCAGGCGAGCAGCGGCGCGAATAAGGGGTGGATCGCGGTCGCGTGGACCAAGAGCGTGGGGAAAATGTACTCCGCGGTCACCTCCCCCCCCCCCCCCTCTCCCCCTCATGCCCACACCAGGCTGGTATTCCACTGGAAGGTGCTGTACGGAAACACGCTCCGCGCCGCGATCATCGCGCAGGCTAGCAGCGGCGCGAATAAGGGGTGGGTCGCGGTCGGGTGGACCAAGGCCGCGGGGAAAATGTACCCCGCGGACGCCGTCGTGGGGAATCTGGGCAGCAAGCCGGGTGCAGTCGAGCCGTACGCGATGACCAGCTACAGTGCTGTAACGAAGTCGACCGCTTTTACTGTAACGAGGGGAATTGTATCGCGGAAATCGCGGTCTACAGTCATCAGGTGCGTGTCACGGCAATATCATGATTCACTCTTGTTGGGGATCGAAGGGGGGAGGTACAAAGGCAACTAAAGTCACTTCTGTTGAGCGTAGGCTGAGGCGTCTCCTCGGGTTTTGAGTCGGCTCAGACACCACTCGACGAGCGCCGGCTGAGGCATGTCCTTGGGTTTAAAGGAAATTGAAAGTGCTTGTTCGGATGGGTCGTCGTCCTAGTAGCGACCATATCCCGTTCGATCCACTAAAAACCGTCCCCGTCATAGAGCGAAGCGAACCCCCCCGTCATGGATATCATAAGCCCGAAAGCCCGCCACTTCTTATGAGCTATTC
Organism: Closterium sp. Yama58-4; assembly: GCA_947470075.1. Classification (NCBI taxonomy): domain Eukaryota; kingdom Viridiplantae; phylum Streptophyta; class Zygnematophyceae; order Desmidiales; family Closteriaceae; genus Closterium; species Closterium sp. Yama58-4. The sequence goes on along the minus strand of CANIUD010000184.1, from coordinate 291,542 downwards.
GATTCTTAGAGCAATAAATCCTTAAACCCGAAACCCGATACTATTAGCCCTTACCTTGTTAGCTGTACATGAAACCTAATTAGTCGTCCATCATGAAAAGGGGCACAAAACACCACATAACGAAAGCGTGACGAAAATCTGAGGGTCCTATCTGTACTTCCCCAATTCACATGCACTCAGAAGCTGCAAATCTGTTGCTATCATTTCTACCCGCTGCGAGGAATATCTTGATTGTGGTAAAACCGCCATCCGTCGTGCGTCCTTTTTCTCCCGCATCTCAGGTTCATTCGCAGCGGCTCATCGGGATTGTCGCCGATCAACTACAAGGGCACCAACGACATGGTCTGATATGACTGTTTAAAACTCAAACCCTGAACCCCCTCAGGTTCACTCGCAGCGGCTCATCGGGATTGTCGCCGATCAACTACAAGGGCACCAACGACATGGTCTGATATGACTGTTTAAAACTCAAACCCTGAACCCCCTCAGGTTCACTCGCAGCGGCTCATCGGGATTGTCGCCGATCAACTACAAGGGCACCAACAACATGGTCTGGGCCTACTCCGTTGACGGCTCCACCGCGATAGGCGGCCACGGTGCCAACCGGTACGTACGAACTACTTGCATCCTCCGCAGCAAGCTAGCTTTTGAGTAGACTCCAAAGTTGCATCGACCCAGGCGGCTCCACCACTCTCGGCGGCCACGGTCCCACTCTCGACCGATTTGCACTAGGCTCACTTAGAGACGTCTCATTCCAGACTTCATCTCCATCTCCCCTTCTCCGGCTCGACCACTCTGGGCAATCATCATGGTCCCAAACAATCCGCGCTTTTTTAAGTTCAACCGTTTCGAGTTTCAGGGAACACCGGCCCCTAAACGCACCATTAAGAAAGACCGAGGGACGACAAGAGCTTGTCGAATCGCGACGATTCCCCCCTATTCCTCCTGCTCCCTTACCCTAATCTTCCTGCTCACTTGCTTTCTGTCACGAATGGTATCGCTTCCATCCAGGGGCTCTGCGACTGTTGACCTCGCGTGCAAAATCGGATGAGGCTGCAATGCGGTATCTCAACGTCGGGGGCAACATCCGTAATCTCGTACCCGTTTGTGCTTCCTTGCGGACGCGGTATGGTGTGCACTGCAATAAGCTCGTGGGTATGCATTCTATAGCTACATTTGGAAAAGTGGGATATACGGGTATCTTTAAAGGGGTGCTGCGGTTGGAACTCGTGCTAAATTTGGGTGATGGTGAGGAAAGGTGCGAGATGGGCTAACCTGGTCCTTTTTTATCATCTGTACATCCTGATTGCTGCTAACCATTTTTGGCTAAGACAGACTAGCAAATTAGCATCATAGATCATACGCACAAGTCTGTCAAATGGCCAGAGACTGATTACTATACGTACACAACCAAAAGGATGGGTGGAAAATCTTTTGCATTTTTATCCACTGAAGCGGATTTCTATGACTGCATTGCGCACCCCATGGAATCAGCTATGATAGTGTACACCACGCCATAACAGATGCACGCGACATGACTGTACAAAATAATAAAACCCAAGTATATCTACAGCAGCACATCGCTAGGATAGGCCTGGGGGTTCCTCATTACGGCTCCAGCTCCCCCGGATGGGCCGGGCAGAAACATCGTCCTTCACATATTTACATTACAGTGACGCATCCCTTGTATATCTACAGCGGAACGTCACTGGGATACGCTTGGGGGTTCCTCATAACGGCTGCACGCACCTCCCTCTCCTGCTCCCGCAGATGTAGTGGAATATTGTCGTACACATCACTCACTAGATCTGATAGAGGTGGCTTCGGAAGCTTCTCAGCAGCTTCCAGTGCAGCAATCACCTGAAAAGACCAAAAGAAACGGGGCAAATTTGAGAAAGGATGGAGAATGAGAGCTATAGCTGCATGCTTTACCCATGAAACTAGTCGAAGAATCACCTATTGATCCCACCAAATGCATACCCAACCATGCATACATGAACCCCTACCCCCACAGACCTCATTATAAATGCACCAAGCACACATGCGCCTTTACCTCATCCCTGGCAGTGTCCCTCGCATGCTTCTCCCGCTCCTCATCCCACCACCCTTTCCTCTCCAGCCACCTCCTGAACCGCGCCACCGGGTCTCTCTGTGTGCGCCAGTGCGCCATCTCCCCTGCTCCCCGGTAGCGGGATGAATCATCCGATGTGCTGTGATGGCCTGTGCGGTATGTCATGGCCTGGAAGAGTAGACAGTGTAGTAGGCAGAAGGAGCATAGTTTGGGTATAGAGGGCAGAGGTCTCTCTGTGTGCGCCAGCGCGCCATCTCCCCTGCTCCCCGGTAGCGGGATGAATCATCCGATGTGCTGTGATGGCCTGTGCGGTATGTCATGGCCTGGGAAAGGGAGTGTAAAGGGAGGGCAAACGGAGGGTAGTTGGCAGAATAAGGGTAGAATGGGTGTAGAGGGTAGGGGTCCCCTTGTGTGCGCCAGTGTGCCATCTCCCCAGAGAGGGGAGTCATCCGATGTGCTGTGATGGCCCGTGCGGTATGTCATGGCCTGGGAAGGGAAGGAGAGGGGAGATGTACAGGGAATGATGAGAGAAGAAAGACTCTCTCTTTGTTCGCCAGTGCGCCATCTCCCTGCTCCCCTGTAACGAGAGGAGTCATCTGACGTGCTGTGATGGCCCGTGCGGTATGTCATGGCCCGAGGGAAAGAGGAGGGCACGACACGGAACAGATGAGGGAAGGATGGAAGGAGGATCACGGAATGGAACGAAAGCAAGGAGTCGACGTGCTGTGATGGCCCGTGCGGTATGCAATGGCCAGGGGGGGAAGAGGGAGGGCAAACAGAGGGTGGTGGGTAGGAGAAGGGCAGATTGAGTATATGGTAGCAAGAGGAGTCATCTGACGTGCTGTGATGGCCCGTGAGATATGCCATGGCCCGTGCGATATGCCATGGCCCGTGCGATATGCCATGGCCCGTGCGATATGCCATGGCCCGTGCGATATGCCATGGCCCGTGCGATATGCCATGGCCCGTGCGATATGCCATGGCCCGTGCGATATGCCATGGCCCGTGCGATATGCCATGGCCCGTGCGATATGCCATGGCCCGTGCGATATGCCATGGCCTGAGGGGAAGGTGTGCAAACATTCTATTTCGGACTCCACCACTCTCTCCCTCGCCTCATTCACCACCCTCAGCACTGATTTCCAGTTGTTCACAAATATCCACCCCACTCCACCGCCCTTCATTACACTTGACCACAGCTCACCGCACTTCACCGCACTGCATCTCACCTCCACGAGTATGGGCTTCCCTGTTTCCACCACCCTTGCCCTCGCCTCCTTCACGACTCTCAGCACTGCCAGCACATCGTTGCCGTCCACCCGTACAGTAGAGACACCCTTCACCACACTATACCGCACTCCACCACCCTTCACCACACTCCATCTCACCGCCAGCACGTCGCTGCCGTCCACCTGCACACTAGAGACGTCGCATGACGCTGAGTGGGCGCCAGTGCACCATCTACTCCGCACTTAACCGCACTTCACCACAGTACACCGAAATTCACCGCCTGTCAACGCACTGCACCCTACCTCCACGAGAATGGGCTTCCCTGTCTCCACCACCCTTGCCCTCGCCTCCTTCACGACTCGCAGCACTGCCAGCACGTCGTTGCCGTCCACCCGCACACTAGAGACGCCGTATGCTGCCCCTCTCCCTGCTATGCCGTCACCTTCATCACAGCGCACCGCACTTCACCGCACTGCACCTCACCTCCACGAGAATGGGCTTCCCTGTCTCCACCACCCTTGCCCTCGCCTCCTTCACCACTCGCAGCACCGCCAGCACGTCGTTGCCGTCCACCCGCACACTAGAGACGCCGTATGCTGCCCCTCTCCCTGCTATGCCGTCACCTGGGATTTTGTGGCCAATCAGAGAGGGGAGGGGGGTGGGGTGAGATCAGAAGGGAAACGGGGGAAGATGATCGAAAAAAAGGGATCAGGGAGAGGACGTAACAAGGTGAGTTGACTCAAAAGTCAACTAGGTAAATTTCAATAACATGGAATAGGGCTGTTTCAAGAGAACGTGGCAGGAAAAGATGGGATGTGCCGTACCGCGGTACTGTTCCTTCGCAGGGGTGCTAATAGCCCAGCCGTTGTTGCGGCATATGAAGAGTACAGGTGCCTCCAGGACTGATGCAAAGTTGAGAGCTGCGTGGAAGTCGCCCTGAGAGTCAACACAGTCAGAAGATGCGGGCATATGTGACTTTTGAGAAGTCGTCTACTTTTGAGAGCCCAGTCCATATGGCTGACAGTCAGCACAGTCAGAAGATGCGGGCATATGTGAGCGCATGCGGCTATCAAGGTGACTTTCGGGTCGACTCAAAAGTCACCTAAGTCACCCTGAGAGTCAACACAGTCAGCACAGTCAGAACATGCGGGCATGTGTGAGCGCATGTGGCTATCAATCGTCCAATCAGGAGCAAACAAGCGCGAATGCACGCAGAATGCACCGTCCACTGGTCATCCCCAGGGCGCTCACCTCACTAGCAGCACCCTCTCCCCAAAGTAAGCCACAGAGCAACATCCCTCGCTGACACACGAAACCACACAATACCACACTACACTGCACACCACCACACACAATGATCTTCTCCCTACTTCACAGCTCACCTCACTAGCAGCGCCCTCGCCAAAGTAAGCCACGGAGCAGCACCCCTCGCCTGCCATCTTGAGCCCATAGGCCCGGAGCAGCACCCCTCACTATCCCATGATTCCACACGTGATTACCCTGTGTCACAGCTCACCTCACTAGCAGCGCCCTCGCCAAAGTAAGCCACGGAGCAGCACCCCTCACTGTCACACAAAACTACACGAGACCGCACACTACCGCACACTATCGCACATGATCATTTTTTCACTCCTTCACAGCTCACCTCACTAGCAGCGCCCTCGCCAAAGTAAGCCACGGAGCAGCACCCCTCGCCCGCCATCTTGAGCCCATAGGCCGCCCCCACTGCATGCGGGATCTGCGTGCTGATGGGGACGGCGGAAGCAAACAGGGGAGACAGGGGCGGAGGGATACGAAGCTGAGGAGGGGACGGGTGTGTGCTGTGGGGAGGCACGAAAGTAAGCCACGGAGCAGCACCCCTCGCCTGGCATCTTGAGCCCATAGGCCGCCCCCACTGCATGGGGGATCTGCGTGCGTGCTGGTGGGGGCGAGATGATGACGGGGAGGGTTGGAGGGCGGGGGGGACTGGAGGTGGGTGGTTAGGGTGCGGTGGTGGGGTGTGAACTGAATCATCATGTAATCCACGGAGCAGCACCCCTCGCCCGCCATCTTGAGCCCATAGGCCGCCCCCACTGCATGGGGAATCTGCGTGCTGGTGGGGGTGGGGGCAGAGCAATGGAGGAGGTGTGAGGGAGGAGATAGGCCATGCCATTTTGAGTAGGCCATGCCATTTTGAGTAGGCCATGCCAGTTTGAGTAGGCAGTGCCATTTTGAGTAGGCCATGCCATTTTGAGTAGGCCATGCCATTTTGAGTAGGCCATGCCATTTTGAGTAGGCCATGCCATTTCGAGTAGGCCGTGCCATGTTGAGCCCATAGGTGGCTCATCTCGCATTATGAGTAGTAAGAAGGACGACGAAACCACTCACAAATAAAGGCGAGGAGATGCGGTTCGCGTGAGTGGTTCATAGTGCCGCACTATGTAATCCGAGGTCCGTGGGTCCATAGTGCAGCACGGGCACCTGGAGACCCTTGCTCCTAACCCGCATGAAGGAAGCACGACTCACGCTTTTGAGCCAACCTAAAAGTCATTCACGCCAGCGGCGAGGAGATGGTGTGGATTCGAAGCTCGGCGGAACCGTAGTGCACGGGCATCTGGCGCCCCTTCCCTGCGTCCAGCCGGTAACAAGGAGAACCCAGTTATAAGACGTCTCAGAATTGGACACTCACGCTAGGGGTGAGGAGATGGTGTGGAATCGCAGCTCCGCAGACCCATAGTGCACGGGCATCTGGCGCCCCTTGCCCGCGTCCAGCTGGTTGCCCATGCACTGATTTGCAAAGTCGGGGAGGGAGAAGCCCCTCCACAGCAGCACTCCTGGCTCTCGGTACTGATGGGGAAAAGGGAAGGCGAGGGGGAAAGGAAGAAGCAGAAGTGTCTCTGTGCGGCCCTTGCCTGCGTCCAGCCGGTTGCCCATGCACTGGTCGGCGGAGTCAGCAAGAGAGAAGCCCCGCCACAGCAGCACCCCTGCCTCTGCTGCTGCGCCCCTTGAGAGCGGAACAAGGCCAGAAAGAATGCCTCTGGAAACCAGAAAGCATACGCACGCACCTGTGCGAACACATGATCATGCGCGTGGATGGCGGCAGCGGATGCAATGTTGACGGCCTCCTCCCCCGCTGTGGTCATGTAGAACGAGAAGCGTCCCTGCCTCTGCGCCTCATAAAAGACAGAGTCCATTGCCTGCAACTCCACCATCGCTTGATACATGCGCTCTGCTTCGGATTTGGAGAGCTGGCACGGGTTATTGACAGGAAGTGTAGTGGGATGGGAGGGAAGGGACGGATTGAGGAGAAGCGCCCTTGCCTCTGCGCCTCGTAAAAGACAGAGTTCATTGCCTGCAGCTCCGCCATTGCTTGATACATGCGCTCGGCTTCAGACTGGTTAAGCTGGGGAAAGGGAAGAAGGGAGAAGGATTTGAGGGGGAGTGGGAAGGGAGAGAAGAAGCGGGGAAAGAAGGTATCGGTGAAGGGGGAATTGAGAGGTTGGAAGAAATTAGCGCTCCCTCACTCACTCATTCCCTCACTCACTCACTCCTTCAATCCCACTCACCTCGGGCTCCTCTGCGCCTTCCACGAGGCCCCCCTCGTGGTCCAGCACACGGAAGCACGGCACAGGCGACTCTGGGAGCTCAGGGACGAATTGAAGGTCAGACGTAAACGCCGTGCGCACTGCTCCCATCTTCTCTTGAATTCTACTCACTCCCTCCGTCACTCGCTCCCACAATCACTCACCTCGGGCTCCTCTGCGCCCTCCAAGAGGCCCCCCTCGTGGTCCAGCACACGGAAGCACGGCACAGGCGACTCTACCGCTTCAGGCACCAACTGAAAACCAACCGTGAATGGTATATGCGCGCTTCTTTTACCCCTTGCTTCTTCTCACTCCTTCACTAACGCACCCACTCTTACCTCGGGCTCCTCTGCCCCCTCCACAAGCCCCCCCTCGTGGTCCAGCACACGGAAGCACGGCACAGCCGACTCTGGGAGCTCAGGCACGAAGTGAAGGTCAGAAGTGAACGCCATGCGCACTGCTTCATCTTCCCTTGTTTCCTATTCCCTGACTCCCTCCCTCTCTAACTCAAAAAGCGCTCCTCGGCACCCTCCACGAGCCCCCCCCTCGTGGTCCAGCGCACGGAAGCACGGCACAGGCCACCCTGGGTGCTATGGCACGAAATGAAGACCAGCCGTGAACGGTATATGCGCGCTTCCTGTGCCCCTTGCTTCTTCTCACTCGTTCACTCACCTCGGGCTCCTCTGCGCCGTCAACGAGTCCCCCCTCGTGGTCCAGCACTCGGAAGCACGGTACAGGAGACTCTGGGAGCTCAGGCACGAAATGAAGGTCAGAAGTGAAAGCCATGCGCGCGCCTGGGAACTCGTGAGATACCGCCACCGCTGCTGCTGATGATGAAGATGACGTGGCGGCTGACGTGGAGGCTGACGTGGCGGCTGACGACAGATTGGGCCCCTGTGGAGTGAAACCAGAGAGGGTGTCATATTATGCATACGTGTCAGAAGCAGCCGACCCAACAGAATGAAAGGACCAGATTTCTGTAATTCAATTTTAGAGTAATAAACGGCGAGAGAAGGAGGACCTGATGTATGGAAATGGTGCGAGAAAGCAAAATGAGAACAATAAGCTCACCTGTCGCTGATGTGGCGAAACCGAGAAGTTTCTTACGAAGCTTGTCGTCCGTCCGATTCCAGCAGCGTCTTGAGTTGTTGAGGCTGTAACGGGCGGAGCCAAACCATATAATTTTCGTAGCGTTCGTTCACTTTCGCGAAAGCCTCGGCGTGCAAGAGCAGCAGCTAACGCACGGCTCGCCATAATGGAAAATATACAAAATGAGTCGTTTCGAAGGGATGTGAGAGCCGTCAACTTAAAACGCAGTGGCGACTTCGCTTTCAAAATCAAAAGTGCGCACTATTCTCGGTGTCGCAGCTTGTCAGCGAAACTACAAGCAGCTATCTGAGAGCTCGGCAGGACGAGCAGTGCGTGTCGCCTACGAGCAGCAGCACAAGAGAATAATCTCTCTTATGTACAGGGTGCAAAAGAGGGCCACGCTCCGGTCTGAAGCAGAAGCGTCTGCCTCGGCTGCTGCGACTGCTGTTCCTACTGCCGAAACTATGGCTGTAACAGGTTATTCAGGCTTCTGTTTTTTCTGATTTCTGTCATTCACACGTGCTGCTTCAAAGTTGGCTTCGGATGAAATCCATGGTTTCCGAATCTCTCCTCCGTTCTCACTCCCACCCTGACACCTGAGAAGGTGAGTGTGTATCGCCAATCTCCCAATGCGGTTCCTGGACGTTTTAGATTCTTTCAATACGGTTCAGTACGATTCGTCAGGTTGAAAATATGCTTTCATTTACGTACCGCTCTGAACCGCTGCGCATTGAGTTACACCGAAGGAGGTGATTTGGAAAACCACTCTCGGTTTGGGACACGCCCAAGGAGCCCCGGCCCTCGAGAACTCAGAACCGTTCGAGTGCGTATGACGTGGATTACTGGAAGTTGGAGTCGGTAGCATGTCACAACAAGCCCAAGCCAACATTCATCTGCACGCTCGCCTGCAGCTCCAGCTCCCCGCTGGCTCAGCTGCTGATGTTTGATGGTCAGCGATTCGTCACAACGAAATCAGCCAATGATATTCGCGTTACAGGCACAAACACCTTGACTTACAAACAGCCTGTCACAAGCTACATAAAAAAACATCATATTTTTCAAATTATGAATGTACATTCTAGTGCATCACAAACTGCAGCTCAGTTGTTGGACTCTTGCATCCGCACAAGCCTCTCTCCGATGACGTCCGTTGGAAGATCGTCGGATTCATCCAGCGGCATGTACTGTGCCATGATGGCCCGGATCTCAGAATCAACATGTGTCTGCACGTAACACACACCAAACGCCATAGAAGAATCTGAAGCATGCTTACACGAATAGAGAAACAAAGAGCTGAGTTGGCTTGGCATTCTTACCCGAAGGTGGTACTGGTACATTAAGTACCCCAGGACTGCAAAAACGGCGATGAAGCCCAACACTATCGCCACTACTCCACCCCAGATGGTACGAGTAGGAGCTGAGCCCTCAGATACCCTGCCTGATGTTTGTAAGAGAGATACAAATGGCAAGTGCGAAGACAAGCATGTGAGAGAGATGAGGTGAGACACGGAAACAAGGATACAGGGCAGGGCAACAGTGTGGCCATTATTCCACTCCGGAGGACATGAGTGCTGTTCAAACATACACTGCCTGACGTATGATGTGGGAGCGAGGAAGGAAATTGCAGGAAATTTTATGGAAAAAAAAATCGGTCCGAACATAGGCGACTCACATATGCACGCCTGAAGCTGGTCGATTTAAACCATGTTCTCGCCCACACACGAGCACTCGTACGACCCGAACCTGTTGCGACCATTTGTGCAGTCCTCGTAAACCCCACTTACTGATGCAAGCTTGAAGCTGGTCAATATAAACCATGTTCTCGCCCACACACGAGCACTCGTACGACCCGAACCTGTTGCGACCATTTGTGCAGTCCTCGTAAACCCCACTTACTGATGCAATCTTGAAGCTGGTCAATATAAACCATGTTCTCGCCCACACACGAGCACTCGTACGACCCGAACGTGTTGCGGCACTTGCACTCGGGGCACTTGCAGGCGGGGTGTGAGGGAGCACACTCGTTGGTGTCCTTGCAGTGGTGCCCGTTGCCCTTGAAACCCGGCGGACACACACAGGTGGTGGTGGGGGAGGTGGAGCTGTCCTGCTCCGGGATAGGGCGGGGAGGGAGGGGGAAAAGGGAGGTGATGGAAGAGGGGAGAAGGCAAAGAGGTGCAGGCCGGGTGTGAGGGAGCACACTCGTTTGTGTCCTTGCAGTGATGCCCGTTGCTCATGAAGCCTGGCGGACACACACAGGTGGTGGTGGAGGTGGAGGTGGAGCTGTCCTGCTTGGGGGAAGGCCAAAGAAAAGTGGGAGAGGGTTTGAAGAAAAAAGTGGTGTTTGCACTCTGTTACTGGCACCGAGAGACACACAGGGGTGGGGGGGGGAGGTGGAGCTGTCCTGCTTGGGGGAAGGCCGCGAGTGGTAGGGGAAGACAGGAAAGAGGTGGGGGATGAGGGAGTAGGGGGATGGCACCAGCATAACTCACTTACATGGCAGGCACAGCAAAACCAGCAGCAGAAGCAACAGCAGCTACTCACATGGCAGGCAGTGTACGCATTTCTCTCGTGGGCGGGTGGACTGCCAGCATCCCCTATCGGCCTTACAGAGTTGTCTAAAACTGTACACAGCCCACCATGTAACTGCAGCACAACTCACAAGCATTGAAACGTCTCAGCAACTCACATGGCATGCAGTGTACGTCTTGCCCTCGTGGGTGGACTGCCAGCATCCCCCGTTGCCCACCAGGCAGCGACCCACTCCCGCAGCTGCACATGCGAGTGAGGAGGGGAGCAGGTGGGGACCGAAAAATCAGTGGTTCTTTTGAGATATCTCAAAAAATTCAGTTTATACACGTGTGGACTGCCAGCATCCCCCGTTGCCCACCAGGCAGCGACCCACTCCCGCCGCTGCACGTGCGAGTGAGGAGAGGAGCAGAGCAGGTGCAGAGAGAAGAGCAGGTAAGGTGGACAACCGAGAAATTAGTGGTTAGGCTGAAGGACCCCCCTACAAGCATCCCCCGTTGCCCACCAGGCAGCGACCCACTCCCGCCGCTGCACGTGCGAGTGAGGAGGTGAGCAGGTAGGGAGAGCAGAGCAGGCCAGGTGGGGACAGAAACGCAACAAATGAAGGAATCATGGGGTATATAGATATAAGTGGGCTGATATACGATCATGATGATTGGAACAGTTATCGCCTGGTTAGGCTGAGGGACTTAGTGAAGCACTCAAGCTCACATGTAGTGTATGCATACCCAGTGCGGTACACGAATGTGCCTAGTGAAGAGTTGACTTTTGAGTCGCCTCAAAAGTCAACTTGGCCGAGGGACTTAATGAAGCACTCAAACTCACATCACATGTAGTGTAAGCATACCCAGTGCGGTACACAAATGAACCTAGTTAAGCATTTACAAAAGCACACGTAATGAAGTACATCTAGTAAAGCTCAGGAAGTACTCACCCTCGCAACTATTGTAGCCATCGCCTGTGAGGTATACCCCCGTGGCAGGGTCCGCAGGGCACTCACACCGCACACTTAGTAATGCACACTTGAGGGATGTACACTAAGTGAGCTGAGGAAGTACTCACCCTCGCAACTATTGTAGCCATCGCCTGTGAGGTATACCCCCGTGGCAGGGTCCACGGGGCACTCACAGACCCTGCCTCTGAACGTATCCTGCAAGGAGATAGAGGGAGTGGGGGGGAGGGCAACAGGGAACGTGTTCTCTGTTCAACACAGGATCCTTGGTGCACTCGCACACCCTGCCTCTGAACGAGTCCTGCAGGGGGGAGAGAGGAAGTGAGACAAGGCTTGGAACGCCAGCAGCCTACCTTGCCTCACACGCCCACGCACCCGGACAAAGCATGTGCCGACTCACACACAGCACGGAACTGCACGCATCCTTTTTTTGCAGAGACACAATTAGCAAATGGATGTGGTTCCGGTCAGGGAAAAGCGCACCTTGCAGGCTGTGAGGTTGTGGCCCTGCCAGCAGCCCTTCGTGCCTTAGTGTTCCTCCCACATACAGAGTCGACGCATTTTGTGGACTTGCACACTGCATGGCGTTTCATACAGTAAATCAAAGCGCTGGGCTTTAGATCAGAGCAAAGCGCACCTTGCAGGCTGTGAGGTTGTGGCCCTGCCAGCAGCCTCCGTTGTTGGTCAGGCACTCGTTAGTTTGCACCTCTGTTGGCGTGGAGGGTTGGAAAAAAAGCCAAGGGAGAAAGCAACAATCGATTGGTCACCAGCAGCTACTTCAAAAGAGAACGGTAAACTGAATTAGGGAAATTGTATTGCATGAAGTGTCTGATTGCACATGCTCATACCAGCTCCGAGGCAGATGGGTGGCTCGGTCGATTCTTCAAAGCCCGCACAGATGGCCTTGAGCACTGCCTTCGCCTCCAGCTTGCCTATAATCACACGCCATAGAATCACCATGACATGTATGTACGTACATACCGGCTCCGAGGCAGATGGGAGGCTCGGTGGACTCTTCAAAGCCCGCACAGATGGCCTTGAGCATTGCCTTCGCCTCCAGCTTGCCTGTAGTCACCATGCCATGCATCGTCCATGCATACATTACCTTGCAGGCAGTAGCCTTGAGTGCATGTGCGTACTTACCGGCTCCTAGGCAGATGGGAGGCTCGGTGGACTCTTCAAAGCCCGCACAGATGGCCTTGAGCACTGCCTTGGCCTCTAGCTTGCCTGCAGTAGCCATGTCATGCAATCACCATGCCATGCCATCACCATGCCATGCCATCACCATGACATGCCACCATCACATGCCACCACCATGACATGCCATCACCACGCCATGCCATCACCGAGCCATGCCATCACACCAACACGCCATGCCATGCCATCACCATCAATACGTGTGATTATAACGCATTACATCAGCACGACATGACAGCAGCACGATATGACATCAGCACAACATGCAATCACCATGACATGCTGTCATGTGTGAGCACAAAGCATGTGTGTGCGGCAGCATGTGCAGTGACTCGCATTCCTTATGCCAATCACCAGCCAATTACCTCTGCACTGCACATTGTTGATCACAATCATTGGTAACATGGTAACAAAGGTGACATGTAACAATCAACTCCGAAGTCACCTCTTAACTGATACCAACCACCCACCTCTGTACTGCACATTGTTGATCACAATGGTTGGTAACATGGTAACATCGCTCCGCCCACGCTTGCCCACCTGATGGGATGGGGACAATAGGGGCGGAGCAGCAGGAGCAGCAGGAGGGATGAGGCAGGCAGAGTGGTGGGGCTGACAGAGATGGGGCAGAGTGGTGGGGCTGACAGAGATGGGGCAGAGTGGGGGGAGTGGCAGGAATGCGGTTGGATAGAATATGGGTTTGGGTCTTTAGACAAGCTCGGTCCTTTACACAAGCTCAGTCCTTTAGACAAGCTCGGTCATCAGAGGGGTATACCAGGCGTGATTGTGACACTAAACAACTCCCACCTGCGCGTCCTGCTCTTCTTCCATCACGGGGTTGGCTGCATTTCTGTTGGGCTCGCCCATGCACGCATTGAGGAGACTCAGACGCAAACTACCTCTCACGTTCAAACAGTTCCTATATTGAGCAGGCTAACACGTACCTGAGCATCCTGCTCTTCTTCCATCACGGGGTTGGCTGCATTCCTGTTGGGCTCACCCATGCACGCCCGTACCTTCTGCGGATCCACACCTGAGGAAAGGGGTGGTAGCGTGGAGTGATTGAGGGGGATTTGATTGGATTGGGTCCCATGCATGACCACACACCTTGCGTTCCTGTTGGGCTCACCCATGCACGCCCGCACCTTCTGCGGATCCACACCTGAGGGGGAGGCGGGCGATTCAATTCCAGGGTAAGAATCAGGACCCACAGGGGCTGAAAGGTCGTTTGAGTCAGCCACAAAACTATGTCAAGCCCGTTGGGCTCACACAAGAGTTCCTGTTGGGCTCACCCATGCACGCCCGCACCTTCTGCGGATCCACACCTGCTTAGGTGGGGAGGCGGGGTTGGGGGGAGGGGCAGGGGGGGAGCAGGTTGAGTCGGCTTTCATCAAGTTCCATGCGAGCATGCACCTCTCTTTCCTGTTGGGCTCGCCCATGCGCACTCACACCTTCTGCGGATCCACACCTGCTTAGGTGGGGAGGGGAGTGTGCGTGGGGGGGGGGGGGGGGGGGGGGGGGGGGGGGGCGGTAGCAATTGGTTCCCATGCATGCGTGCACCTTGCCTTCCTGTTGGGTTCGCCCATGCGCACTCACACCTTGAGGGAGTCCACACTGTTTGGCTCACAGACACGCAACCCTGCCTGCCTGTCTGCAAGGTGAATTTTGAGTCGACTGAAAAGTCACCTCGCACTCACACCTTGAGGGAGTCCACACTGTTTGGCTCACACACAAGCAACCCTGCCTGCCTGTCTGCCTGCACTTTCCTGTTGGTTCAGCACTCGTGTAGCAATTCAAAGGCAGTGTGGGTGCTGCTGCAGCAGCCGCACTTTCCTGGCAGTATCACACGCACTCACCCAGCCCATTCATGATCTTCTCGCCGCACTCCTGGTTGTACTTCTTCTCCTCCAAGCGGCACCGCCTTTAGACCCAACGCTACACGTGCCACAAGCAACAGTGTCACAACCCCCATCCCAGCACAGCACACACGCACTCACCCAGCCCGCTCATGATCTTCTCGCCGCACTCCTGGTTGGAGTTCTTCTCCTCCATGCGGCACCGCTTCTTGAAATCCGCTGCATACTCCCACCACACCCACGGCACGCCCGTCTCATTTGCCACGCGCCACACGCACAGCTGCCGCAGATTCTCTATAACCACCTGCCGCCCGTCGTACCCCCAGTCACCTTCACTTCACCCAGTGGTCCTCTGTTGCAGAGCAGGGCAGACCTTTCCATTCTCACGCACAGCTGCCGCAGATTCTCAATAACCACCTGCCGCCCGTCATACCCCCAACCACCTTCACCCAGCGGTGCCGCATCCAGACAACCCTAGCAGGACAGACATTCACATACCTATATCCAGAATCACACGTCCACGTACCCAGCCCGCTCATGATCTTCTCGCCGCACTCCTGGTTGTAGTTCTTCTCCTCCATGCGGCACCGCTTCTTGAAGTCAGCAGCATACTCCCACCACACCCACGGCGCGCCCGTCTCATTCGCCACGCGCCACACGCACAGCTGCCGCAGATTCTCTATAACCACCTGCCGCCCGTCATACCCCTTGTCAAAATCCCCCTCGGGATCGGGGGAGCAGTACCGGCCGTTGTTCACGCACTGGAACTTGCACTGGCGCGTTTCTTTTAGGGTTTCCGGGCAGAACCAGGTCATGTAATGCGGGGTAAAGAGCGTGAAACCCTGCTGCTCCAGAATGATCGCGTACCCCCGGAATTCCTCCAGGAATTTCGCCTGCATGTCGCATTTCGTCCCGCATTCATCATTGCTATTGGTCCAGAACTCGTACTCGACCCGCGCGTCAGGGTGCGGGAGCGACTCCTGCCAATCAAGAGCCGCCACGACCATCTGTTTCTTCTTCAGCGCGGATTTGATTGCGGTAGCGGTGGACTTTTGAATCAGAGCGGAGGGGATGGTGATGTTGCTGATGAGATCGCCGGCCTGCTTCGCCTCGGGATCGTCGTCGGGCGAATCCATGGTGATCAGATTCTCGTTTTGATCATCAGCGATCAGGACTGCCGATGCTCCTGCCAACTCAGCATTCCACACCTTCTCCGTGAAGTAGCACCCTGAGAAGAAGGATCGGAAAGGGGAGAACGGGAGAGAGGGAGCGGTGGCGAATTGGGATTTGGCCTGCTTCGCCTCGGGATCGTCGTCGGGCGAATCCATGGTGATCAGATTCTCGTTCTGTTCGTCCGCGATAAGAACCGCGGATGCTCCTGCCAGCTCAGCGTTCCAAACCTTCTCCGTGAAGTAGCATCCTGACAGGAACGGAGGGGAAGAGGGGAAATGGGAGAGGGGGACGACGAACCCTAAGTACAGTTGAAGCGAAGAACTTATATCCCCTTTTTTACGAGAACCTGCAGGAGCTAAGCCGACTGAAGGTTTTTGGATAGACTTTTGGGGGGCGTTATGATACGATTTGTGAAGAATCATGGTAGTTATTGAGATCTAAAGGTCCATTCTTGGCTAGCGAGTAGACGCTTACCTCCTCTGTCGACGAGGAAAATGTGAGGAAGCTCAGCGGACGATTACGAAATCGCTTCAAAGAAATCGAATTCTTCGAGCGAAAATGCTTACCTCCTCTGTCGACAAGGAGAATGTGAGGAAGCTCAGCGGACGATTTCCTGCCGTAGTTACTCCGCGACGATTTGCACATCTGCGGGTCCTTATCTGGATAGATTATCACTCCCTGAAGGGATGCTCCGTATTGAGGCGTCCCGAAATTCGCTATAGCGCTTTGGTACTCCCCCTTGATGTTTTCGGGAGAGGAGATCACCAGGCTCTGCATTTCCACATTGAAATTGCATTTTGCTCGTGGAATGCTCGAGCTAAGAAGAACAAGCGTAAAAACTAGTACCCACATGGCCATGGTGGTAATTAAGTCGCGAAGACGGCGGGACTAAAGTTCACGAGACGGCGACACACAGCTGGTACCAGAATTCGCTGCAAGTACCTAATCAAGAATGTCTGGCTCAACACTTTCACTGTACTGGTTCAGGAATCTGACAGACAACTGTTGCAAGAGCACTCGAAATAGTTGGTGGAACACGGTTAAATCAGGTTTCGTACGCTGTACAAAGGTTTTGTAGGGTATTGAGCGAGCTGGAAAGGAGAGGTGCGGCCTTCCCTTTTGTTTTCTCTGGATTTCCCGCGCCTCGTTTTCGATTCACGTACCACGGTATCGTATGTTTCGTTGCGTTCCAAAGCGGTACATTTTTCCGAATAGAGAGCCCGATGTTGAGGCGATGTTCACACTGCTCGACTGCTGTTTGAACCGAGGGTCTCACGACACTGGGTGTGGTGAGGAACCTTGAAAAACTGGACAATGTCCTGCCCTGAATGTGTGCTGGTGCTAAGAAACAAGTCTGAAAAATGCCACTTGAAACTGGAGCTTCCAGCATTTCCTGGGAGCGGTAACGGGCCGGGGACCTCCACGTTCACCTCGCCCAAGCCATACAACCACCTGGCCCACCAACCTCTACGATGAAGCAGCAGAAAGTTGTGGTTGCCAGGAAAGGGCCACCAACTATATACTATATAATAGCTGACTCTTTAGCCTCCAAGATACTTCTCTAGTTACCAGACATAAACTTTAAGAAACGGAGATTCATGAATATGTGCTCATAACCTTTCGTTATAATGTAGCCCATTCTTGACAACTTTTTTGCGAAATGCCTTTGGCGGCATTATCATGTTCGAGTCGCCATCACCAAAATTCGCACCCAGCTGAAAGCCCACTTCGCCAAGCCGACTTTGCGGTTCGCCCATGTCAGGAACATCAACGGGGAATCCGCTGGACCGCGCACGGTGCTGCATATGTGGTGATCGCGCCTCGGTGTCGTTTCTTCTCCGTCGGGTCCTTGTGGGCGACCTTTTACCAGTGACACCCATTCGCGAACAGCTCAGTTGGCAAGTTGTGGGTACAAACCTACCTCGTAACCATCTCGTGGGTATTCGTGTGCTTTTCGTCAAGCTCACCTGCGCACAACCTCCCCTCAAGCCCGTCATCCTTTCCGCTCCACTCACCACCTCTTCCAACGATCGCATTGCCCACCCTTCCCAGCCTCGATCACTTCACCCGTCTTGTGGTTGCCCTTTCCACATTCGTTCACGTTGTTTCAGTGTCAGCGCCATTTCGTCATTAGATGCAGCCTCAACTTCCGACTCTGTTGCACACTGGAAAACCTAGACTCGCAGCCCTGGTTCACCCAACGCATCGTAGACCCGCTTGAGCGGGAAACTTCAGGCTGGTAGATTTACGTTAGACATGTCGCTTTCCAGGGATGCAGCGCTCTCCGTGGGACTCGCAGTGATATTGTTCTGCCTCGGCGCGTCTTGTTTCCATGGTGATTATTGATCTCCGTTTCTTCTCTTACACTGCTTCAAAACGCGGAAATTCGGCCTCATAGAAACCATCGAAGCTGGTTTGCTCCTGGTGGATATATTTTTCTCTCCGGCCCCTTGATTTCACTGCTCGCTACACGGAATTGAACCGTAGTGCACCAGATAAACCATTTTGATTCTATACCGTTCCTCTCGTGATCTCCTCTCATCTCCTCTCCTCGTCTATCGCTATCACTTCCATCTGTCACGCTTCACAACCTGCTTTCCGTCGAATTGCAGGCATAGTTTCTCCATCAGCCTGTCTGACCCCAGGTTCCACGAGCATTGTGTCTACCAGTCTCTCGCTCTCCACCTCCCCTTCCCAAAACTATCATCCCCTTCACCGATAGTCCGCTCCTCCACTTGGGCGCGTCTTCTCCCCCGCCGGGCGTGTCTTGCGCCTCCCGTTGCTCCTCCGTTTATCCCGTCAACTCTTCCCCCTTTCTTCCCATGCTCACACGTAGTGCAAACTGACCATCGTTCCCTCATTGCCCCTGCCCCGTGAACGTCCCTCCTTTTCCTTGCCCCCCGCCCCTTTTCTTCCCCTCCTCGTCCGTACCTTCTTTCCTTCCTCAGGCGCCACCGCAGCGAAGCTTCTCCCAGAAAACGTGGTGCAAGGCGGGTACGGACCGCTCCTTGTCAAGGCCCTCGGGATGAACGCGTCGCTTGACTGGGACCTCACGCAGGACGGGAAACCAATCGATGTCAAATTAAATGCAACGGTCAAGTCGGCCACCGCGGGCACACCGGCGAAACCGGAGAAAGCATCCGTCGAGCCGCCAGTCTTCTCCTGCAAAATCAACGTCACGGGCAAAGTGAAGGGGAAGCACTCGTCGCTGTTTAATCCGTGGGATCCGTGGACGCGAGTGGGGCTGTATAAGGGCAAGAAAGGGCTGTACGGGCAGAT
Organism: Closterium sp. Yama58-4; assembly: GCA_947470075.1. Lineage (NCBI taxonomy): Eukaryota > Viridiplantae > Streptophyta > Zygnematophyceae > Desmidiales > Closteriaceae > Closterium > Closterium sp. Yama58-4. The sequence continues at coordinate 272,606 of CANIUD010000184.1, read as the reverse complement.
TGTCAGCCGGAACATTACGGGGGAATGGTCGTCGGTTGGGTTCCGCGGGCGGATTAAGGTTTTTACCGGAAAGCTGAAGTTGAGTAAAGCGAATGCTTCCGCTATAGCGAAGGCCCCTGCGGACTACTACGTGCAGATCACGTGGCCGCCGAAGAAAATGTCTGATTGGTATTTCACCATCAGAGGTCAACTGGCGTAGATCGCTTGCCGTAAATCGCCTTTCGCACGCCTTTGGTACAGGATGTAGGGTTTGCTAGCGGAGGATCAGTCGCGTAGAGTCGCGGAAGCAGCAGAACCAGCACTCGTTTAATAACCTCGCCTCTCCTCGCCCCGCCTCGTCTCGCCCAAATCAACTCGCCAACTTCAAGGTGTTCATGAGATTATCTGGAACCTCCCTCGTTCCCGTGGCGTCGTCTGCTTACTGATCGTCACGGCATTGTGGTTCAAAGAAAATCAGTCGACATCACTGCTGGGTGCGCTATGAAGTGAGTCATTTTCAGAGTCACGTAAGAGCGAATTGGGGCATCTTATAGGTGGCGTGTAATTTTTGTTGTAGTGGTGACATGACAAATTATGGTGTTTCTAGGTGCTTCTGCGTCCTTCATTCTGTTATGCTGTTAGCTGCAGCTAATATGACTAGCTTTTGTTTCAAGGAGGCTTATTAGCCGTGTTCCATTTTGCAGCTATGTTTTGCATTCTTGCGTGGCTTTTACGGTATGTGTAAAATGGTCATTCCAATGTTTTTATCGCTCACAACCTAAATTAACACCTGGGGATGCACGGGCTTTCATAATGGATGTTAGATTGAATGCACAGGCTTTCATAATGGATGTTAGATTGGATGCATGGGCTTTCGCTCGTCCACCAGCGCGAGCAGGCCCGCACGATCTGCAGGCGGGCACAGGTTCATTTATAGATGGGACCAGCTCTACCCCTTCGGAGGTTACGCCTCCGTCGGCAGCAGACTTTGCGTACATGGGGAATGATTACTGAACGATGTAGACGTTGGACTATCGTCGTTGTTTCTCTTACATAGCTCCTCCTAGGTACCAGGCACTATATCCTTTATATTGTCAATAAACTGGACAAAGACATTGCTACACCATTGTACTGGTAAGGTTGGCGGTCACAGCACAGTAAACGATTATGAAATCAAAACGTATTACAGTGCACAGCATCGTACTCAACCGTTTCTGTTGAACAGAAGGCATGCCATCACGATCGATTGTCCACGCTGGCAAATGCTGCGGACTGACAAATGTCTATGTGGATGTATGGTAGCTTCCTGAAGTCGCCAGAGCGGCTAGCCACGTCATTCCCTTAAACATTTGCCACGTCAAAAGCTCGTTTTTTTTCGGAAGATGGGAGGAGCGACACAAGCAGAACCGCCGCGGGCCAAATTTTATCCAAATCTGCCCGAACATCAACTACGCACTATACTGGTTCCAGCTCATCATTCGTATCTCGGGCAGTCGCCGTTGAGAAGGGACTGGAAAGATGCTTCGCTATAAGTTCCGTTTGGAGTTCCCGAGGCCCTCATAACGGATTCCCACATTTCGATATTTCGGTTGCCGTGTGTGTGACTCTGTCTCTCCTCGTCTTCTGATAACCACAGGCACCAAAATACTCCAGAACGATACCCACCAAGGCTATTTGCTGACGAGCTTACGCGGCTGATGGTAGCTGTATCTGTCGCTTGATCCTACTCACTTCTCTTCGGTTTATTCCGTCGACGAATCTCGCTTCAGTGCTTCGAATCCGATACGAGATCTGGTTGCGCGTTGCTTCATGAGCCAAGCGCCTATCCGCGGTTTACCCTAAGCACGACCTGGTCGGATAGCTTGATCTCACCCTCAGGACACGTTTTGTGAGCTCCCTTTATTCTCTCGTCGTCTCAGCACTTCCTGCCAGACATCCTTTAAAGGAGTTCCATTTACTCCTAGCGTCAGCCAAATATGGGGACCGCAACGCTGGCTTCGCCGCTTGCGCGGCTCCACGCTACCGTGGCTCTGTCGTACGGCTCCGAGAGACGAGCGATAAGGTATTGTCTATTAAGTCGACTCAAATGTCACCTCGCGTGCTCGGATCCACACTACCGTGGTTTTGTCGTCCGGCTCCGAGAGGTGAACGCTTAGGAACTGTACCTAAGAACGTCCGGTTGTGTGGGGCGAACTAGAAAGTATTCTGCTATTAAAAAGTTGCCGGTTAATTTCGAGATGCAAAATGCGGGTGTTGAACAGAGCGAAAGAACTATGTTTTTATTATTTGGAACGTGTACACCGAAATATCACACCTAAATTTATCACACCAGCTGCTGATTCCTTTACCTTTCCCCTCACAACCCCCAACACCCACCCTCTCTCCCACCCCCTCTCCCTGCCCTCCCGTCATCTTTCTTCGCCCAACCTCCTTCCTTTCCCCTTCTTCCCCCGCGCCCCTTTCCCCCCACGCCAGTCTGTCGCCCGTCTCGTGCTCATCGTCTCAGGCGTCGTTCTTCAGCGGCACTTCTTTCCCTTGTCCCCTCCCCTCCCCCGTCAACCTCCCCCTTCCCTTCCCCCGCATCCCCCCCGAAACAGCTTGTCATCCGTCGCCTGCTCATCGTCTCAGGCGTCGTTCTTCAGCGGCACTTGTTTCCCTTAACCTCCCTCCCCCCCCCCGTCAACCTCCCCCTTCCCTTCCCCCTCATCTCCCCCGAAACAGCTTGTCATCCGTCGCCTGTTCGTCGTCGCAGGCGTCGTTCTTCAGCGGAAGCGGCGGGACGAGAAGCGCCTTCCTTTCCGCCTCCAGTCGTGGAGCGGAGAGGCGGAGGGGGAATGCGCTCGTGGTCCGCGCAGATGCGGTGAGTCGGAGATTGAGTGCGGTGCGATGTGGCGATGTGCGTCTGAGAATGTGATGAGTGAAATCTAGATAGTCGTCCCGCGGCGCGGCAGAGGTCAATGCGATTCAATGCGATGGGAGTAGGTGGTGTGAAAAATCGAGTCAGACCATTACCGAACCGAGTTGGTTCACTACCGGTGCCGACAACTACCAACCGAGCCAGACCACTTCCCGAATCAGATCACCATTGTGTGAAGTCTTGGATTGAGAACCGTTGCGCGAGCTTGCTCAAGCTCGACTGAGGATTCAATAGCTCGTTACTAGCACAAACTAGCTAGGGAAACGATCGAAATCGAAGATTATAGGGAACAATGATGCAGGAGTAGTGCCCTGCGTAATAAGGGGTTTATTATTGCAAGTTGTGTTAGCAAGCCAATCTCGAATGAAAAGCGCGAGCTTCATGCGCGTTTTACTTCGGTGCTGGGGTTAGCGAGCGGCAACGTCTTATTGCGTATGTGTTCTTTGGGTGTATGTGTGTATGTGTGTGTGTGCTTGTTATGATCGTTTCGCTGCAATGCAGGACTACTATTCAGTGCTGGGAGTGGAGAAAAACGCGGACAAGTCACAAATAAAGAGCGGTACGTACAAACAGCATAGAACTGCACTGTACCGCACTGCATTGCCCCTTGCACCACTCTGCGTTGAACTGTACCGCACTGCACTGCGCTCCTGGTGTGAGCCAACCGATAAGCCACCTCGTCCCAGCTGTCGCGTGCTGTCAGCGCTCCTCAGCACGGCCTTTAGCTCGCCTTCCTGCCCCCTCACGTTAACCTCCATCCATCCCCGTTTTTTTAGGCGCCACTAAAGCAGTCGACTTAAAAGTCACCTTGTCCCAGCTGTCCCTGTTATCAGCGCCCCCCAGCACGGCCATTAGCTCGCCTTTTTGCTCCCTCACGTTAACCTCCATCCATCCCCGCTTCCCACCTCAACACTCCCCTCTCCCCACCCCCGCCCCGCCCTTCCTCCCACCCCAACCCCGCTCCCCCGCCCCTCCCTTCTTCTCCCGCCCTCGCACCTCTCCATTTCCTCTCTCTTTTGCCTTGTCTGTTCAGCCTATCGACGCGTGGGTTGCTAGTAGACCTCTGAGGTGCCTCAAAAACTCTTCTCACGCTCTCTTATCTCTCCATTTCCTCTCTCTTCTGCCTTGTCTTTTCAGCTTATCGACGCTTGGCACGCAAGTATCATCCGGACGTGAACAAGTGAGTATTAGGGCGTATTCAGGTTCATTCACGTATGCCAGGTACATACCAGAAACGGCATTTCAAGTTTCAATTCCATCCATTTGTTTATGCGAACTTCTAACTCCATCTCTTCATCCCTTTCTCTATCCGTTGCTCCTTTGTGTTGCTACACTACACTGAACAGGGCACCAGAGGCGGAGACCAAGTTCAAGGAAATCAGTAACGCGTATGAGGTAAACTTTCTTGTTTTGAGGGCACATGCTATTCTTGTAATTTTTTTTTTGTGAATACTCTTTCGTTTTTTATGCAATTCTCTCCTGCTGCCGTTTCCTCTCAACCCTACGCCATCCACAACCCCCCTTTTTCTTCCCCCTCCCCTCTTCTCCCCTCTACCACCTTTCCTCCCCCCTCCCCCCTTTCCCCCCCACCCCCTCTTCCCTCTCCCTCTCTCCTCCTCCCCTGCGTTCCATACCACCAGGTGTTATCAGACGATGAGAAGCGTTCTCTATATGACAGATTTGGGGAGGCGGGTGTCAAGGGCGGCGCTGGCTCGGTACGTCTCCCTCTTGCCCCACGTTGCCCTCTCCCACCATTCCAAACCCACCCCCACTCCCCGTCACTGCCCGACCCCTCCTTGCCCTACCCTGTATTCCTTCCTCCGTCACCTCCTCTCCCCCGTTTCCCCCCGTTCCCCCATCCCCTTTCCCCTTTAAAACCCCCCCACACATTCACCTCCCCACATACCCAACCCAAAGTTGGCCCCACCGTGTTGCCCCCAGTCATGCCGCCTTTGTTTGCTTTTCTCCTTTGTCCACTGCTCGTTCTCCTGTCCGCCTGCTTCCCACACTCCCCCTTAGCTTCTCGTCCAACCTCTCTTCTCTCCTGTCTCTACACCTTCGCCCCCACCCCAACCCCACCCCTCACTTTTCCAACCCCTCCTTTTATCTTTCATGAGTTCAGCAGCCCGTTCAACCTCTCTTTGATAAAATTTGAGTGTTAAGACTTCTCAGAACCCCCATCAACCATCCCATCCCTCAGGAGTTCAACAACCCATTTGACCTCTTTGAAACGTTCTTTGGAGGGCGAATGGGCGGCATGGGCGGAATGGGCGGGATGGGGGGGATGGGAGCCCGACGCACAGCACCTGTACAAGGGGACGATGAGAGGTGAGACGGGAGAAAGGGGCGAATGGGCGGCATGGGAAGGATGGGAGGGATGGGAGGGATGGTGGGATGGTAGAGATGGGATGGATGGGTGGGATGGGTGGGATGGGAGGCATGGGAGGGAGGGATGGGAGCTCGGCGCGCAGCCCTTGTATAAGGGAACGATGAGAGGTGAGACGGAGAAAGGTGAGGTGCGGGGAAGGTGAGATGCGAGGAAGGTGAGATGCGAGGAAGGTGAGGTGCGAGTACGGTGAGGAAGATGCGTGGTAAGTCAAATGTGTGGGAGGAGAGAGCCCGTTCGGGGCAGAGAAGTAGACAACCTTCCTCCCTCCTCCCTCCTCCCTCCTCCCTCCTCCCTCCTCCCTCCTCCCTCCTCCCTCCTCCCTCCTCCCTCCTCCCTCCTCCCTCCTCCCTCCTCCCTCCTCCCCCCCTCCCTCCTCCCTCCTCCCTCCTCCCTCCTCCCTCCTCCCTCCTCCCTCCTCCCTCCTCCCTCCTCCCTCCTCCCTCCTCCCTCCTCCCTCCTCCCTCCTCCCTCCTCCCTCCTCCCTCCTCCCTCCTCCCTCCTCCCTCCTCCCTCCTCCCTCCTCCCTCCTCCCTCCTCCCTCCTCCCTCCTCCCTCCTCCCTCCTCCCTCCTCCCTCCTCCCTCCTCCCTCCTCCCTCCTCCCTCCTCCCTCCTCCCTCCTCCCTCCTCCCTCCTCCCTCCTCCCTCCTCCCTCCTCCCTCCTCCCTCCTCCCTCCTCCCTCCTCCCTCCTCCCTCCTCCCTCCTCCCTCCTCCCTCCTCCCTCCTCCCTCCTCCCTCCTCCCTCCTCCCTCCTCCCTCCTCCCTCCTCCCTCCTCCCTCCTCCCTCCTCCCTCCTCCCTCCTCCCTCCTCCCTCCTCCCTCCTCCCTCCTCCCTCCTCCCTCCTCCCTCCTCCCTCCTCCCTCCTCCCTCCTCCCTCCTCCCTCCTCCCTCCTCCCTCCTCCCTCCTCCCTCCTCCCTCCTCCCTCCTCCCTCCTCCCTCCTCTCCTCCTCCTGCTGCCTGCCCCTTCCACCTCTCCCTCCTCACTCTCACCTCCGCCCACCTCAGGTACGATCTGACGATCGACTTCCTGGAGGCTGTGTTTGGCGCCGAGAAGCAGATAGACGTGTCGCGCATGGAGGCCTGCGGCACGTGCAAGGGCACGGGGGCCAAGCCAGGCACCACACCCACCACGTGCTCCCAATGCAACGGCCAGGGGCAGGTCGTATCTGTGGCCAACACCCCGCTGGGCATGTTTCAGCAGGTCACCACGTGCCCGCGGTGCGGCGGCAGCGGGGAGATTTCCACTCCTTGCAGCACGTGCAGTGGAGGGGGACGTGTGCGCAAGTCCAAGCAGGTCACTTTGAAGGTGCGTTGTGTTCTAATCCTGGTACGTTGCTTTCTAATCCTGGTGCGTTGCTTTCTAATCCTGGTGCGTTGTGTTCTAATCCTGGTACGTTGTTTTCTAAACCCGGTACAAATTGCAAGGGGACGGTGAGAGGTGACAGTCCAAGCCAAGGAGGTCACTCCATGAATGAAACATGCAGGAAGGGATGTCAGTTTTCTTTCCTTTTCCCCTCCCACGCACCCAGGTGCCAGCAGGGGTGGATAACGGCAGCAGGCTGAGAGTGCGAGGGGAGGGCGACGCGGGCCTAAGAGGCGGGCCCTCCGGCAACCTCTACGCCCCGACCGCGAGCTCGAGCGCAAGGGAGCCGACATCCTCCAGACCCAAGTCTAACTTAACCGAATGTATTGTTTCCCTCTCCTCTTTTGCTCTGTCCACTTCTCTCTCGTTCTCGTCCTCTCCCTTTGCTCACGCCCCCAGGTGCCAGCAGGGGTGGATAACGGCAGCAGGCTGAGAGTGCGAGGGGAGGGCGATGCGGGCCTAAGAGGCGGGCCTCCCGGCGATCTCTACGTGTTCCTCTCCGTCCGCCCCGATCGAGAGCTCGAGCGCAAGGGAGCCGACATCCTCCAAACCCTCAAGTTTCCCCCTCCTTGTCTCGGTTCCCCTCCTTTCTTCTTTCTCAACTCTGTCCTTCTCTCTGTTCTCTCCCTTGCCTTTATGCACACCCAGGTGCCAGCAGGGGTGGACAATGGCAGCAGGCTGAGAGTGCGAGGCGAAGGCGACGCGGGCCTAAGAGGCGGCCCTCCCGGCGACCTCTACGTGTTCCTCTCCGTCCGCCCCGACCGTGAGCTCGAGCGCAAGGGCGCTGACATTCTCCAAACCCTCAAAGTCTCATATCTCGAAGCCATTCTTGGCACCACCAAGCAGGTCCGGACGGTTGATGGTCCGGTGGATCTGAAAATCCCTGCAGGGACTCAGCCGGGGAGTACGCTGGTGATGGCGAAGCGCGGCGTGCCGGTGCTGGGGAAACCGAACCTGCGCGGGGACCATCTGGTGAAGGTTCAGGTGGAGATTCCGAAGAGCTTGTCGGGAGAGGAGAGGAAGCTGATCGAGCAGCTGGAGGAGCTGAGCAAAGCCAAGGCTGGGTCACGGTGATTGTAGGGGGGGAGGATGGGATGGAATGGTGGGAGTGAAGGATGGTGGGATTGAGGGGGGGTTGAATTGGGCAGGAAATGTATGGGAGTAGTTAGTATGGGGGGGTAGTCTGCATAACTGGCTGCTGTTAGGACATATTAGTTATAGCACATTGCCTCGGCTTACTTATGATGTTCTACTGGAGAGCCATGCAGCTTACATGCATTGTTCCAAACAGTTGAATTAGATACAACACAACTTAACAGCAGCAACCAGACACCTCAGCATCATCTCACGGAGGTACGTACCGTAAGGTACGGGCATTCCTTGTGAGGTACATGTTGACGCCACAAGACACCTTCCCTCGCTGTACAAGGTGGATGAGAGTGCATCCTTGTTTGCTGCAGCATGTGCCTACAAGCCACCCCCAAACAATCCGAACCCCACAATCTCACAACCTCAACCTCACGACCTGCCCAGCATTTAGTATCAGCGAGGTAGGTACATATTTTCGAGGAACCCCCTTTCGGGACCCCTTGCCACAGACCCCGCAGTGTGTAGCTTTCAGTTGCTCACTGCATACAGCCTACAATCCCAACTTCACAACCTGTCCAGCATATCACTAACGTACGTGTTGACGAGGAACCTTCCTCTGGACTGCACGTCCAGCTGTTCAATACCCCTTGCCACAGAATCTACAGCATGTGCCTGTGAGTTTCTTGCTACACGAACCCTACAGTCTCAATCTCACGACCTGTCGAGCATGTCAGTAAGATACATGTTCACGAGGAACCTGCCTCGGGATTGCACATCCAGCTGTCTCTCCCTCGCGGTGTACCGACCTTTGTGCAGCCGGTACCGGTACGTCACTCCCAGCACCACGTAGCTCTCCCCTTCGATCTCCACCGTCTCGCCGCACTGCGTGTTCTGGAGGGGCATTCGGGGCGAGACGGTGGGGGAATGCGGTTCATTACTCCCAGCACCACATAGGTCTCGCTATCAACCTCTACTCAATCTTGCTGTATTGAGTGTCCCGGGGGAAAAGGGAGCATTTGAGGTGAGCGTGTCTCTCCCTGGCGGTGTACCGGCCCTTGTGCAGCCGGTACCGATACGTCACTCCCAGCACCACGTAGCTCTCGCCTTCGATCTCCACTGTCTCGCCGCATTGGGTGTTCTGGAACGAAGAAAGGATGGGGTTTGTTATTACATTGAACCTTGGAACAAAGTCGTGAAAAGACTTCCCGTGTATCCCTTCTGAGCACCACCAGTCAAATATAAAACAGAGACCTAACAATGGGCGGAATGAACGTTGAATGAGGAGGCAGCAACTCGCTCGCTGCTACTACTTGCTTGACCTCAAACGTAACAGCTATCCCCGTTATAAACTCACCAGGGGCAAGCAATGAATTCCCAATTCTCTGGCTGGTGGAGTCACTATCTTAATCGCGTACGGATGCTGTGCCACGTCAGCCTTATCGCCACCCGCACCCAGCGGTCCGCTCCTCCCCGCGTCGCCATTCCCGCTTCTGTCCCTGTTTCCTCCCCTCTCTCTCTTCCCCTCCCCGTCTCTGTTTCCCCCTCTATCTCTGTCGTAAGGCGACGACCTCCCCCGTCTACACTCCACTAGTAGCAACGGCGTGCGATGGGCTGACGTTGCGTCTGACGTTGCAGCAGAAGTCCTATCGTACAGCGACACGTGCCCTGAAAATGAGGCGGCCGATGCAATGGTCGCAGCGCTACCTCCTGATACTGGCGCTCCCGAAATGCGTCCGGTGAAAGCAGAGTTGAGTAATGAGCAGTTGAGGACAGGGACTCTCAGATTCGAAGCAGAGAATGATGATTTCGGTAAGCACGGAGATGGGGACGAGTGCATTTTGACGGACGCCTATACTGACCGAACTCGTTGACTGAGCTCTGGCGAGGTTCGGTGTGCAAGCTGACCTATCTACTTTGGAGTTTGATACAATGACGAGCGGCGGATGATAGATTTGCGCGATTGTAGTCAAGACAAACTTACACGCAGTGTCGAGAATTAATCAGAATGGACGTGGCGTTAGTTAAATTCCACGATGGCTGAAGCTAACTCGAAGGGAAGGTGCCCGCCATAGTCCGTCTGTTCTCCATACTTTAATTAGCACAGAAGCCTTGCCTCTGGCCTCAGGACTCCTCACTGCCGTACTCCGTCTCCGTCAGATGCTCTCGACTTCCGTCAGATGCTCTCGACAGCCGTCAGAGCTTCCCAAGCTCTGGACAGATTCACTAGCGGTTTCTTGTGAATCGTGAATCGTGATTCGCTGATGCTCTGTGAGTATGAACCAATTCCAAGGTGTCTGGAATGGAGGGCGTCTGATTCGTTGAGTAGTAGTCAACCAATAGATAATGAGCTGGAGTTGGGGCACCGCGTCGACGTGGCCTTATGTCAATACAATTGCAGGAACTTACTACACGGAGAACTAACTATCGTTATTCTGGCTGGTGTACTTATCCTTTCACGTCGTGACGGTGCCTTTCGTAACGAGTATATCTTTCAGGGGATTGGTCCGTTTTCGTGAGTTTCAAAGCGGTCATTGGACCCTTGGCGTGAGGGGGACAACTAACGGATGAGCTTCCCGCCCGCTTCTCAACGGATCGCGTTTTAGACAAACGTCAAACCGCCAACCAATCATGTACTGAGCCGCCGCGACCGCAATCACGTCCACACCACCAACACGCGTTTGTATCACCACATGTTCCAACGTTTCATCCGACCGTCTATTTTAACCCATCTAAAAGAATCCAACCACCCAGAAAAAACAGAATTGATCTATGATTGGTCAGGTCACCATCAGCTCTTTTCGCTTGATTCGTCGCGGCTCGGAAATCCCAACGCTCCACCTTCGTTCGTGCATTGGTTGTCTCGGCCATGCGGCGCCAATTCCCATCATCCCAACGTCCGCCCTCAGCATTTCGGACCGCGATTCCCGGAGAACTCCTCTTTGAGTGTGTCAAAGGGGCGCTGGCTCGTTCCCCTTGCTTCTTGGCGGCGAAGGTGCTAATGCCAAGGTTTCCGTGTAATGCGGCAAACGTCAAAGGCCAAGGCGAAAGTCGAGTTCGATCACCAATGCACTTGGCTGGTGTGCCTTGCAGAGCTGTCCTGAATCAACGCACTTTATCTTACTGAAAGCTACTCGCTTGCTCGCGAAGCTTGCTCAAAACGACGTTGCAAAAAACAGCAGCGCAAATCTTTTCTTCCTTCGTGCGTTTGGAACTAGAACATTTAGCTCCTCCTCATCAAAGCTCACCTGATCGGTCTCACTGACCCTCTGATCGTCATTTCGACCATGGTCAGGTGTAGACGATCGTAACTCTCAGCAGTTGGATCCTGACAGGCAGCGCCGATACCGACTGGTTCAACGCAAGCATACCGTTTCACATACAATCCAACCCATCCACAGTTAATTCCTCAATATGACGACGCGGATTCAAAAACTTGCCCCAAAATGGTTGCTGATCCTCTCTCTGGCTTCAATATCAGCCATGATACCATCCGCTCTTGCCATCGGCCTCTCGGCGCAAGGCCTCGCCAGAGTCAGAGGAGCCAAGAAGCCTTCGTTCGCGCTACAAGCAGTCTCGCGTCCCGTAAGAAGAAGCCTCGCGACAAGCCCAACGACAGCGGCAGTGGAGCTGCTCGAGGAAGTGGCCGGCAAGGCGACAGCGCTGAACGATCGTATTTTAGCCGTCAAGTACGGAGAAGAAGATACGGTCCCCTTTCGAGGGGTCTTGACGGAGGTACGTCAAGCTTCCCGACGGATTCTGTGTATAGCTTTACAGACGTCGCGCCCTCAACCCGTGCTGCGCGGCATTCTTATTCGAACAAAACATGTTCTGTTTTTTTTTTTTTTTGTTGTTGTTGTTTGTTTTTTTTCGAGTGAGTTGTTGGAGAACGTCTTGTAATCTCAAACATCTCCGGTTCTATCATCCTTCTCTCCCTGCCCTCACAGGCGTCGCTCATTGTCAAGAACCTTGACTCCGCCACCACCAATCTCGCCGACGCCGTGCGCGGCGGCCCGAACAACATCGACCGTACGGAGCTGAAAGAGGCAATCGCAGCCGTTGGATTCGCTCAATCGAGTGAAAACTACCTCGAGATTGCCTTGCAGGCGAATTTCCGCACCGTCAGCGAGAAGACGATCGGGCAACTACAGACGGCCGCTGCCGCCCTTGCTGACGATCTTAAAGCCGTTCGAGCCGTCCTCCTTGATCTCAAGAATCTTAACATCGAGCGGGCCTTCTCCGCTGCGCTCGCGACCGATCAGTATCAGCCAGCTGGCGAGCCTTTCGACCGGCACCAATCCCTGACCGAGGTGTTTCAATCCCAGCTCGCCAGTGCCAGTAACGGGGATAAGAAGAAACCGACGCCGAAATCGAAGGTAGACGTGAAGGGAAGACCGGTGGGTCACCACCCCCCGGGCGTGGGCGGTAAGGGAGGGAAGAACGTTGGGAAGTACGAGCCAGAAAAGGGACACCACCCGAAAGGAACGGGCGGCCATAAGACAGACAGCCAGAAGACCGTTCAGAGCGGCGGTGCCCAGGGCAATCAAGGAACCTCGAAGAGCCCTGCTAAGAGTCCCGCTAAGAGCCCCGCTAAGAGCCCCGCTAAGAGCCCCGCTAAGAGTCCCGCTAAGAGTCCCGCCAAGAGTCCCGCTAAGGGTTCCGTGAAGGCTCCTATTCGGGCGAATACCGGGTACGGAGCAGTCCGATTGGCTGCTACTAAGGCGGATAAGACGGTCGCTCAAGACGGCAGCGGCGACTATAAGAAGCTACAGGATGCTGTCAACGCGGTGTCGGACAATTCCGTGATTTATATCAAGGCTGGAGTGTACAACGAGATGGTGTCTATATACAAGAAGGGGATTACTCTAATCGGGGATGGCATTGACAAGACCATCATTACTGGGTCTGCCAGCGTATCGTCAGGATACGACATCATCACGTCAGCAACGATCGGTAAGCCACTGATACGAAACGAGCAGCAAGGTTTTGATGTTTTCATTCCCTTCACATCACCATTTCTTCTCTAGCGTTCGTTGGCTATTTCAAGCCCGCATCAACCCTCACTTCAACCTCTCACGCCCCTTGTCACATATTCACTGCGTGTGTTCTCGCATTTTTTCCCCGTCTCCTCCTGTACACTACCAGGCGTAAATGGTAACAACTTCGTCGCGATGTACATGACCATTCGCAACACCGCTGGACCCTCGGGACAACAAGCCGTCGCCCTGCGCCTAGATTCCGATCAGGCTGCACTGTACCAGGTCAAGGTTACGGGTTACCAAGATACACTCTTCTGCTCCACCGGCCGTCACTACATCAAAAACAGCATCATCGAGGGCACTGTGGACTTCATTTTCGGTTACGGGGCCGCCGTTATACAATCGTCTACACTCAATGCGCTCAAATCTCCAACTTATACGACGACAGTTCTGGCTTCTGGGTGTTACCAGTCGGGAGCGCTCTGTGGGCTTGTGGTGATCGACAGTGATGTGAATGGTGATTATGGTGACATTTACTTGGGCCGACCGTGGAAGGAGTATGCCGCCATGGTGTTTATCAACACTGACCTGCCTGCGGTGAGTGGAACCTGCGGCTACTCTTGTGCTTGCCTTCGTGTTACTCGTGTGCACCTGTTATCTTCTGTTCTGCTCCCTTCGTCGCTTGCCAGTTGCCACCTTTTATGTTCCCATTTGTTTCCATTTATCCGTGCCCTGCTTTTTGCAATGTTTTGTGCTGGTTTTGCAGAAGCTGAACAGGAACGGGTGGATGCCATGGAAAATCTCTGAGACGTTTGGTGGAAAGCCATTCTTGGCAGAGTTTGGCAGCAAGGGCGGTGGTGTCCAGTCATCAAGAGTATCGTGGGCGAGACCTGGTGTGGTTTCTTCATCATCTCAAGTCAGCAAGTACTACCCCAATAATTTCCTCTCGCTGAACTCGTGGATTGGAAAAACAGGAATCCCAATGTGACTTTCATCCCAATGCTAAGCATGGGATTAAACATAGGATCATGTGATGTCTCATGCAATAAAGATATAGGTGGTTCAGGTGTACATTAGGTTTCCAAGTGCAGATTCAATACCGATTTTAGCTGACATGTGCTAGGGAGGACGTCCTGCTTTCTAGCTGCCCTCTCTGTGTGGGATGCAAGTGAATTTTACTCGGGAATTGGGTGGGTGGACCCATCCAAGTGGGGCGGAAGCAAGTGATGGAAGGGAAGTGGGTTGCAGCTGCAGATGGGCAGAATTCTGAAGCGACGACGGTAACCACTCGTCGAGATGCAAGGTTTTACGTGGCGACGTTCGCCATATCTGTAACCCGAGGTTTGTTCTTAAAGCGCAAACCACGTTCACCTCATTCAACCTCACTGAACCTCGTATGGTTTCGTACGTGTCGTCCTAGGTCGTTTCCCAGCCTCCAGGAGCCACTCAGCGTGAGCCACACACATGCTCCGCTCAAGTCAAACCCGAAGTGGTGTGTGAGGCGTGAAACGAACAAACACGAAAGGACAGGAGTCATGGAACAGCTTCCTGAACACAAGGTGAGGTGCACCGGGTCTATTTGCGAAATACTGCGCTAGCCAACCATTGGTGACGCGTGCATGCGACTCGCATTCAGGACCTTCGCTCTTGTGGTTACTTTCGCACAAATCCACTACTGATTCTGAAGTATTTCTGCATTTTATTCTGAAGTAGTTCTGCATTTAAAGCCCGCGGCCCAAATTGCGGACCGCGCGGGTCAAGTTTTTAAAACTTGACGAAGTTGGTTCTGCAAGCTTTTGAAAAGAAGCGCGGCTGCAATTTGGGACTTTCGGGTCTCACACACTCACACCAGTGTAAACACTAGAGGCTGGCTGGGTTTGGCGAAAAAAACGACTTGAACGAAATCAGTAACGCTCGCCAAAACCCAACCCAGTAAAACTCCCCTCCCGTCAACTTTTTAAAACATGTGCAATTTGGGCTGCCGGCTTTAAGCGCCTGAACCTATTTTGCTAGCTCTGAAAGAGTTCAGAAATGACATTCTGTGGGCTCTAATGAACTGGTAGCGATGAACGGACGTGTGAGACGCAGTAAGGGCTAGCTGGCCTAGTACTAGCCTAATGCTAGCCTGTAATGGCAGACGTTGGAGCCGGTAGGATCGACGGACGAACATTTATGATGTTCCACGCGATTAGTGAAGAAGGCTGTTTGAATGCTACTTGGACGTCCTTTAGGTTGCAGCAGTGGATTTTGGCTTAGAGGTAGTGACTTAGTGAAGGGTAATTGAGCGACCTTCTGGTTGCTTGAGTAGGGCTGGCAATTAACTAGTTGATCGCGGGTCATTAACTAGCTAATCGCGTTCCTTCCTTGAGATGTAGATTCATCCTTTTCGCTCCGAAGTCTTGCTGAAGCATTCACTCTTTATCGATCTCCCGATGATATCGCTGAAACCTGTGGTTTGAGAGAATCGTAGGAGGATTTCTTCCCTGTAAGAGTTTTATTACTCGGACGTTCGAGAACAATTTCAACAAGGTGAGAGCTTCAGTTCGAGACGGAATCACAGAACACAATAAATAGCAAAAATCTCGCTTCTAGAAATGTGTTTTTCTTGCATGGGCTGTATCACCTCTTTTTGTTCACCAAGATATTCGAGACGGTGACTACACGACCACGCTATGGTGACTACTACATCTATACAATTGCCAGCACAATTGTTGAACCTTCCCATATTACGCTCCAGTGGTGACTTAAAGCGACGCCACGCGAATTTTTCCGACCCTCCTCCAGATGGCGACCGCGTCAGCGGCGACGGCGGCGGCTGCTGCTGCTACTGCTGGTCATGGTGGGCAAAGCTTGTTGGCTGGTGCTCACACGCTCGTCACCTCACTCCTCTTCTCCGTGGCTACTGGACCTGGCTGGACCGCAAACGGATGTGAGACTCTTCAGATTCCGTTAGTTGGTATATTTTCCTGTGTATGAGCTGCTGCTGATGCTTAAAGCTTGTTGGCTGGTGCTCACATGCTCGTCACCTCGCTCCTCTTCTCCATGGCTACTGGACCTGGCTGGACCGCAAACGGATGTGAGACCCATGCGATTGGATTGGGACTGGGATCATGCAATAGTGAATGCAATCGAATCCAATCGCATGGGATTCGTTGATTAGGACTGGAATCATGCGATTGGATTAGGACTCGGATCATGCAATAGTGAATTCTGGCAGGATTCGTTGCTTTACAGCTTTCCGTTTATTTTCAACCCTCCTCTAATCCTAAGCTAGAAGCTCTTCAGTTGTTTATCGGATGAGATTTCAATCCATTCCCTCAACCTAACCCACTTCGTCCCTCCCTGCTTTCCCTTCTCCTGTGGAGTGATAAATCTCTCTCTCAAAACCCCCAGCATCCCCACCCCCCAACACCCCCCCTCCCACCCTCCTGCGTTCGCAGCTTTCTGAGCCAGTTTCTCTGGCCCAAACGTCCCGGAAACTCCAGCAGCGGCAACCATCTCTTTAGTCACATCACAGCCAACCTGAACGTCGTCTCCCCCTTTCAACTCCCCTCTCCTGCGTTTGCAGCGTTCTGGGCCAGCTTCTGTGGCCCGAATGACCCGTACACTCCAGCCTGCATCAGCACCAACCTTCGCTTCAGTCACAGCCAGCAGACCAGTCATCTGCACAATGCCACACTGTCACCCGTGGCATCGTCAGCATCACCATCCGGTTTCACACCCTCCCAAACTAACGCCTTCCGCAATCCCACGTGGCACCATCTTCTTATGCGACATCAGCAGCACCTCCACCCGTTTTCCCTGGATACTTCCCCCCCGCTCTTCCACCCGTCCTCCCCCCTTCCCTGGAGCTCCCTTGAGCAAATTTCATCAACCTTCCAACGGGCAGGTAAAGAAAGTTTCCTGCCCAAATGGATCCATGTCTTCTCCCTCTCCCCCTGCCTCCAACACGCTTCCTTCCTCTTCCTCTCCTCCTTCCTCTTTCTTGCCACTCTCTCCCACATTCTTATTCTTCCCAAACCTTATTCCGAACCTGGTGCCAAGCCAGGCAGTCAGCCCCGTAGAGCACAGAATGGTGGGGAGAGACCAGCAGGTACGGGAGGGAGGGGTGAGACGAGAGTGAAGGGACGGAGGCAAGGCAGGGAAGGTGGGAGGGGGGAGCAAGGAGAGGAACGGTGGGAAGGCAGGGGGCAGGGGAGAGGGGAGGTGTGGCGTGCAGGCGTGCTGTTCTGGCCGGAGCTCCTCCTCTCTGTCGCTGCTTCTATCTGCTGGGCGGGGTTGCTTATATGGGAGATGTTTTCCGCCTTTTCGGCAGCAGGCCACGTCCTTGTATTGCCCCATGAGCTAGCATACGCAGCAGGGCAGGCAGTCACCTACACGCTGGCAGCAGTGGTCCTGCTGCTCTTCCAGAGGCGACGAGATGTGACTGTTATTGGTTCGGCACGGGTGTGGCTGTTTCTGAATGCTGTTCTCATGCTGCTGCTCTCCATGGTGATTCTGCTCCGGCTCTGGAGCAAGAGACTAAGGGGAGGCTTTGGGGAAGGTTTTGGTTTGGTGTCTGGTTCGGGAACTGGTTCAGGATCTGGTTTGGGATCTGGTTTGGGATCTGGTTTGGGGGCTGGTGTGGGACCCGGTGTGGGGTCGGGAGTTGGAGATTGGAAGGAGGAGAAGGTGACAGCGTGGAGCGATTTCTTGACACTTGGCAGCTTGCCATTGGCTCTTTTCTTGGGGGTGGTTGGTGTGCTGGGAAGGCCTGGCTGGGCTCGTTTGGACCGAGGAATGGGGGAGAAGAGAGGAAGAGAGGAAGGAAAAGAGATGGTGGAGGAGGGGGAGCAGCAGGAGGTGGGTGAGAGTATTATTGAGGAGGGTTTGGAAAGTAGGGTGCCGGATGGGAGGGCTTTTCTTCCAATTGAGGATGAAAGCGGTTCTGAGGAGGAAAACGAGTCTGATACTAGTGAGGATGGGGAATTTGGGATGCTAGCGGGCAAGCAAGACGGAAACAGGGACATGCAGGATTCTCCCTACGCCAGTGCAAATTGGCTGTCTCACCTCGCTTTCTCCTGGGTCTCTCCTCTTCTCGAAACAGGCAACCAGAATCTGCTGCTTCAGCAGCAGCAGCAGCAGTGGGATGGCCACAGCAGCGATTCAGAACCAAGGGATTATCAGAAGCAGCATGTAATTTCACTAGAGGACGTGCCGTGCCTGCCAGCGTCTCAAGGCTGTGAGGCCATGTTCCGTGCCTTTGATGCCTGCTGGCAGACACAGCTTGCACTCACCGGGGGTACTGCTGCTGCTGGGGGTGCCGCTGCTGCTGCTGCTGGTAGTGCTGCTGCTGCTGGTAATGGTGGTACTTCTGCTGCTGATACTACTGCTGGTGGTGGTACTGGTGGCACTGGTTCGACTATAACAACTCCACTGCTAGCAGCCCATCAGCACGAGCACAAGCACAATGAGAACGAGCAGCAGCTTCGCACCTCCATTCTCCCCTGTTTCATCACCACCACCATCAGCAGCATCAGCAGCATCACCAGCAACAAAACGCCCTCAGTGGCGCGTGCGCTGCTAGCCTGCTTCTGGCGCCCCCTCCTCACCACCGGCCTGCTGGTGCTGCTCAAGTGTGCGGTGATGTACGCGGGTCCGCTGCTCCTCTCCCGTTTCGTGGACGTGGCTGCGGGCAAGCAGCGGTTTGAAGGCGAGGGCCTGGCGCTCGTGGCGCTGCTGCTGCTGGCCAAGGTTTCTGAGACAGCCGTGGGGCACCAGTACAACTTCCAGGCGCAGGTGAGGGGTTGCTTGGTTGGGTACTCAGCAGTAGAGTAGGGGCCTCCTTGCCTCACCACAGGAGAGGCCTGCTGGTGCTGATCAAGTGTGCAGTGATGTATGCGGGCCCGCTGCTGCTCTCCCGCTTCGTGGACGTCGCAGTGGGCAAGCAGCGGTTTCAAGGCGAAGGCGTGGCTCTCGTGGCGCTGCTGCTGCTGGCTAAAGCCACTGAGACGGCTGTCGGGCACCAGTACAACTTCCAGGCGCAGGTGAGGAGTTGGGTACGGTTGTGCCCTCTTTGGGTATGCAGTAAGGTGAGGTGATCTGTGTGGTGCTGACAGGTCTTCTTGTGCCAGGCCTGCTCGCCACATGCCTGGTCTCTCCTCTTTCCTCTCTCCTGTCTCCCCCATACAGGCCCTGGGTCTGGACATTCGAGCAGCCCTAGTAGGTGCCCTATACCACAAGGGCTTGCGGCTGTCCAGCAGGGCGAAGCAGCGGCACACAGTGGGCGAGGTGGCGAGCTACATGTCCACAGACGTGCAGCGACTGGGTCAACCTCCTCTCTCCCTTCGCCTTCTTGATACCCCTTCTCTCCTCTGTCGTTCCTGTTTCCTCCCCCAACAGGCCCTGGGTCTGGACATTCGGGCAGCACTGGTGGGCGCGCTGTACCACAAGGGCCTGCGGCTGTCAAGCAGGGCGAAGCAGCGGCACACAGTGGGCGAGGTGGCGAGCTACATGTCCACAGACGTGCAGCGCCTGCTGCCTCTAACTGACCTGTGGCTTGGCTTCACCAGCTTCGCTCTCCCCTTTTCCCCTCTCTCTCTCTCTCTCCCCTCTCTCCTTGGTCTCCTTGCTCTCCCCACTCTGTCCTGTGTCACTCCCCACTCCCCCCTCCAACAGGCCCTGGGACTGGACATACGAGCAGCATTAGTAGGAGCGCTGTATCAGAAGGGCCTGCGCCTATCCAGCAGGGCGAAGCAGCAGCACACGGTGGGCGAGGTGGTGAACTACATGTCCACTGACGTGCAGCGACTGGCAGACCTCATGCTACAGCTGCACAACGTGTGGGTGCTGCCGCTTCAGATCACCATTGCTCTTGTTATTCTCTTCCAGGTGAGACGCACCGAGTCTTGATCCACCTTTATTTGGGTAGACTGAAGTATCTGCGTGAGGCACACGAGTCTGGATACCATACCACTGGGGCGATTATTGCCGAACGTGTTACTTTTTTCCTAGCCCATTCAATTCTGCCCATTATAAACCTGCAGAAACTGTCAAAACTGCACTCTCCAAGGAAGCCAACTTTTGAAACTGACACCTGGATGGAACCATGGCAACAGCTCCCTGCCTTTACACACATCCAAAACTGAAAGCTAAAAACCCGAACCCATTGCAGGTGGTGGGGGCGAGCATGGTGGCGGGGCTGGCAGTGATGGTGGCGGCAGCTCCCTCCACAACCATTTCTCCCAAAACCTACACCTGAAACTCTCAGACCTAAAACTCTTTTCAAATCCCTCCCAGGTGGTGGGGGCGAGCATGGTGGCAGGGTTGGCAGTGATGGTGGCGGCGCTGCTGCTGAACCTCCTCATAGCAGCCTCGCTGCGGGCCACAGTGGGGCACATTCTTAAAGCCAAGGACCGCCGCATGAAGGCCACATCAGAGGCGCTCTCCTCCATGCGGGTCATCAAGCTGTACGCCTGGCAAACGTTCTTTGAAAATCAGATCAAGACCCTTAGGGGTGCCGAAGCCGGTTGGCTTGCCAGGTATGTGCTTCACTGCTGTGCTGGCTGGGCAGCATGAAGGCCACCACGTCAGAGGCGCTCTCCTCCATGCGGGTCATCAAGCTTTATGCCTGGCAAACCCTTAAGGGTGCCGAAGCCGGCTGGCTCGCCAGGTATGTGCTTCAGTGCTGTGCTGGTTGGGCAGCATGAAGGCCACATCAGAGGCGCTCTCCTCTCCTCCATGCGGGTCATCAAGCTGTATGCCTGGCAAACGTTCTTCGAGAATCAGATCAAGGCCCTTAGGGGTGCCGAAGCCGGCTGGCTCGCCAGGTATGTGCTTCAGTGCTGTGCTGGTTGGGTCGCTGCTGTCACATTCTTAAAGCCAGAAATGGCTGCATGAAGGCCACATCGGAGGCGCTCTCCTCCATGCGGGTCATCAAGCTTTATGCCTGGCAGCCCTTCTTCGAGAATCAAATCAAATCTCTCAGGGGCGCTGAGGCTGGCTGGCTAGCAAGGTATGTGTGTGTCGGGGAAGACACGGGAGGAGGGGTTGGGTCGCATCTTCGAGGATCGAATCAAATCCAATCTCTGCAGGGCGCCGAGGCCGGCTGGCTCGTCAGGTAATGTGCTGGAGAAACGGGGGGGGGGGGGGGGGGGGGGGGGTTGGGTGTGTTTGCCGCTCACCCTGGAGGCTGTTTTCGAATTGACTTTTGAGTCGACTCAAAAGTCACCCAGCTGGCTCGTCAGGTAATGTGCTGGAGAATTGAAGGGGGGGAGTTGGGTGTGCTGCGCACCCCGTAGGCTGATTTCATTTTTGAGTTGACTAAATTATCGACTTACGGCCGGCTGGCTCGTCAGGTAATGTGCTGGAGAAACAGGGGGAGTTGGGTGTGTTTGCCGCTCACCCTGGAGGCTGTTTTCGAAGTGACTTTTGAGTTCACTCAAAAGTCACCCGGCTGGCTTGCCAGGTAATGTGCTGGAGAAACAGGGGGGGTTGGGTGTGCCGCTCACCCCGGAGGCTGATTTCATTCCCATTTCCACCTTCCCTAATAGTCTAACACCTTCCCTCCTTACCACTTCCCTTCCTCCCGCCCTCCTCTCCCTCTCCTCCTGCTTCTCCCTCTCCACCCTCTCCCCCATCTCCCCCCCATTCCCCCATCCCCCATCCCCCCAGGTACATGGCAATAGGGGCGGCCAACATCTGTCTGCTGTGGCTGTCTGCGCTGCCACTGCCACTCCGCTGTCTCGCCCCTCACTGTCCTCTCTCTCTCCCCCCCATCCCCCATTCCCCCCAGGTACATGGCAATAGGGGCGGCCAACATCTGTCTGCTGTGGCTCTCGCCTCTGGCTGTGTCGGTGGGCACGTTTGGTGCCATGGTGCTCGTGGGTGTGCCGCTCACCCCTCAATGCCCCCCTCTCCCCTGTCCCCCCACTCCCCCATCCCCTCAGGTACATGGCGATAGGCGCGGCCAACATCTGTCTGCTGTGGCTCTCACCTCTGGCCGTGTCGGTGGGCACGTTTGGTGCCATGGTGCTCGTGGGTGTGCCGCTCACCCCTGGGGCTGTTTTCACTGCCATCGCCACCTTCCGCATTCTTCAGGTGAGGAGGGGGGGAGGGGGGGGTTTGAGGGGTGGAAACAGAGGACTTTATGGTGGGAGGAGATTGGGCTTGGATCTCTGTTCTCACTGCCATGGTGCTCGTGGGTGTGCCACTCACCCCTGGGGCTGTTTTCACTGCCATCGCCACCTTCCGCATTCTTCAAGTGATGGGGGAGGTGGTGAAAACAGCTCCGGGGGAGGGGATAGCGTGCGGGGGTTTGAGTGTGGGGGTAAGGGTAGTCGAGACTGTATGTTGGAAGGAGAGGGGAAGGGAAGAGGAAGAGGGGAAGGTCAGCAGGTGGTTGGTACGTTTGTGGGAGGGTTGTAGTCCTTGCGAGTGATTTTTGAGAAGTCTCAAAAATCACTCGGAAGGTCAGCAGGTGGTTGGTACGTTTGCGGGAGGGTTCATCCTGTTGATGTATCATTCAGTCAAGTTGTCGTTTTTCCTTCCTAGAAGAAGAAATGACGCTTTAATGTGAGCACTGATGCCGGTTAACAATCTCCCTTTCACACCCCCCTTCCGCCTCCCCCGCTCTCCCCTTCCTCATATAGGAGCCACTATGCTCGTTCCCCTCAGTGGTGGCGGCTCTAGCACAGGCCATGGTGTCCCTCAAGCGAGTCACCACCTTGCTTCTAGAAGAGGAGGTCCAGGCTGACGCTGTGATGCACGAGTACTGAGGCACCTCAACAATCTCCCTTTCACCACCCTCCCTCTCCCATCCCTCCTAGCGCAGGCCATGGTGTCTCTCAAGCGAGTCACCACAACACCTTCCTTCTAGAAGAGGAGATGCAGAGCGATGCTGTGATGCACGAGTACTGAGGCACCTTCCACCCCCTCCACCCTTCCCTTCTTCCTCGTACAGGAGCCTCTGCGGTCGTTCCCCTCGGTGGTGGCGGCTCTAGCGCAGGCCATGGTGTCACTCAAGCGAGTCACCACCTTCCTTCTAGAAGAAGAGATGCAGAGCGATGCTGTGACGCGCGTGGAGGGGGCGGCAAAGGAAGGGGTGGGGATTCAGAGTGGTGCTGTGACGTGCGCGAATGGGCCGAAGGAAGGGGTGGGGAGTGGGGGACAAGGAAGGGAAGAGAAGAAGGGTGGAGTGAAGGGTGTGGGAAATGAAGTGGTGGTGCGGGTGCAGAATGGTGTGTTTAGCTGGGAGGGGGATGCTAGTAAGCCGACGCTATACGGAATCGAGTTGGAGATTAAAAAGGGGATGAGGGTGGCTGTGTGTGGGGCGGTGGGGGCGGGCAAGTCAAGCCTGCTGGCGTGCCTGCTTGGGGAGATGCCCAAGATGAGAGGCAAGGTGAGAAGTGGTGACATTTCCCTTTTAAACGTGCGTTGTTCCTATAGAGATTCAAATGCGGTCGGAACGGGCTTGGAACGATGGCCTGCCTTCTAGGGGAGATGCCCAAGATGAGAGGCAAGGTGAGAAGTGACGGCATGCTAGGTAAGATGTGGGCATGTCTTGGCAACTGTGAGTGTGCCTTACAGCCACAATGTGTTTCTCGCATTTCAGGTCACCCTGGTGGGCCGCGCCGCACAGCCTACATGCCGCAGCCAGCGTGGATCCAAAACGCCACCTCTCCCTCGCCCTCGTTCCTCTCTCACCCACCCCTCCCCCACCTCTCCACCACCTTCTTCCCACCTCTTCCACCCCTCCTCCACCTCTCCACCACCTTCTTCCCACCTCTTCCACCCCTCCTCCACCTCTCCCCATTCTGTCATCTCCAGGTCACCCTGCTGAGCCGCTCTGCTACGTGCCGCAGTCCGCGTGGATCCAGAACGCCACCTCTCCCTCCCCCACCCTTTCACCCCCAACCCTTCCACGTTCAAACTTCTCCCCCACCCCCCCGCGAGTCTCCAGGTCACCATAGCTGGTCGTACTGCCTATGTGCCCGCAGTCCACGTGGATCGAGAACGCCACCTCTCCCTCGCCCACAATCTTCTCCCCCACCTCCCCACATTCTGGCATTTCAGGTCACCATAGCTGGTCTTTTGAGGCGCCTCAAAAAACACAATCTTCTCCCCCACCTCCCCACATTCTGGCATTTCAGGTCACCATAGCTGGTCTTTTGAGGCGCCTCAAAAAACACAATCTTCTCCCCCACCTCCCCACATTCTGGCATTTCAGGTCACCATAGCTGGTCGTACTGCCTATGTGCCACAGTCCGCTTGGATCCGAAATGCCACCGTCCGCGAAAACATTCTGTTCGGGCAGCCCATGAATCAAGCACGCTATAGCCGGGTGCTGCAGCAGTGCGCGCTACAGCCGGACCTGGCGCTGCTGGCCCATGGGGACGCCACGCAGATAGGCGAGAGGGGGGTGAATCTGAGCGGTGGGCAGAAGCAGAGGATACAACTGGCCCGGGCCATGTATGCTGGGGGAGGGGGAATCGGCGCACTGGAAACGAGGAAAGGCCCGGAAGGGGGACTTGGAGGAGGGATGGGGGAAGACATAAGAGAAGGAGAAGCAGGTGGGGAGCAGAGGGAGAGGGCTGACGGAACGGGGGTTACGGAGGAGGGGAGGGAAGGTGCGGAGGAGCAAGGGGGTGCTGCGGAGGTGTTTCTACTAGACGATCCGTTCAGCGCTGTTGATGCTCACACTGGCTCGCAGCTCTTCACTGTGAGTCTGCCCCTTTCACAACTTTACTGCAGGAGTGAATGTGTGCTGCGTGTGTTGTGAGAGGCACGCCCCAAACCACAACTGTTGAATGGCCCTTTCATGTGCTGTGGGTGCTCAAACTGCCCTAAACTGCCTCAATCTGCAGTACGGGTGCCTTACAGCTCTTCACTTTGATTCTGCCTCGTCTCTGCCAGTCCACCTCTCCCTCTACCCTCTCCCTCCACCCTCTCCCCCATCTCTCGCCAGGAGTGTGTGCTGAGGGGCCTAGCGGGGAAGACTGTGATTCTGGTGACACACCAGGTGGACTTCCTGCCCGCTATGGACCTCATTCTGGTACCGCCCCTTCACCGAATCTGTTGGCTCTGTTGGCTCTGTTGACTCTGATGACTTGGTTGACGGATTTGATTCTGTCGACTCAGCAGCCTCGTGACGCGCCAGGTGGACTTCCTGCCGGCTACGGACCTCGTTTTGGTACCGCTGCCTCTTGCCTGAAAATGTTGACTCTATTGACCTGGCTGACTGGGTTTATCCGTTTTTTTCTTCTTCTTTTCTTTTTGGTTCTGTTGACCCTCAAAAGCCTAGTGACGCACCACCAGGTGGACTTCCTGCCGGCTATGGACCGTTGACCTGTTGACTTCTACCGACTTCCATCAGACCCCGTTGACCTGTTGACTCTGTTGACTTAACTTCACTTGATTGGCTTGATTATGTTGGCTCACAACAGCCTGGCGACCCACCAGGTGGACTTCCTGCCAGCTATGGACCTCGTTCTGGTACCGCGCCCTTGCTACGTGTAGAAAGGGTATTTTTGAGACGTCTCAAAAATACCCTCTCTACCTATGGACCTCGTTCTGGTACCGCGCCCTTGCTTCCAGACGTTGATTCTGTTGACTTGCTTGATTCTCTTTTGTTGACTCAGCTTTCAGTAATCTGGTAGTTTCTGAGTTGACTCAAAAAGGTCTGGTAATCCGCTGGGTGGACTCTCATTCTGACTGAATCCGTTGACCTTGTTGACTTTGTTGGAATTGGAATGTCTGACCTGATGAGCCTCATGTGCCGCCCGTCCCTTTACTTCCTCTACAACCCTTCTATCTACCCTCCCTCGCTCCCCGCTCTCCACAGGTGATTAGGGAGGGGCGCATCGTGCAGAGTGGGCAATATGACGAGCTGTTGGCGCAAGGAACGGATTTTTCCTCCCTTGTGGACGCTCACACCGATGCCATGCACTCCCTCTCCGCCACCACCACCACCGCTGCTCCTGCTGCTGCTGCTGCTTCTGCTGCTGCTGCTAGTGCCGCTGGTGATGGTAATGCTGCTGCTGCTGCCAATTCTGCCTCATCTGCTGCTAAAGCTGCACCTGCCTCGGCAAATGCAGCTTCTCCTACTCCCTCCTCCTCGTCCCCCTCCTCCTCTGCCCCTCTCACCCGCCCCTCCTCCACCTATTCTGCTACACCTGATGTGAGACGAACCTCGCGAGGAGATCAAAGAAAAGGGAAGCAAGCAGAGGCAGCAGAAGTGAGGGTGGTTGAGCTTGAGCGGCGGAACGATGATGCAGGCAAGACAGAGAAGCACGGCAATGGCAATGGTCACAGCGGCTGCAGCAGCAGGCGCAGGAACAAGGAGAGTGGTGCCAAGGCGAGAGCAGGGCAGCTGATAAGTGAGGAGGAGAGGTCATCAGGGCGAGTGGCCTTTGCTGTGTACTGGGCGTATCTCACCACAGCCCTTGGATGCTGGCCCATCCCCGCGCTCCTATTGGTCCAGATCCTCTGGCAGGCGCTGCAGATCGGCTCTGATTGGTGGCTTGCCACCTACACATCCTCCTCCTCATCTTCCACTTCCTTTTCCTTCTCCTCTTCCGTCTTCCCCTCCTCCTCCTCCACCACCGCTCCCTCTCCCCTTCCCTCCTCCTCTGTTACCACTTCTTCCTCCCCCTTGGACCTGCGAGCTCCCTCCATCACCCCAGTGGGCTTTCTGCGGGTATACGTGCTACTAGCACTAGGCAGTGTGCTCTTTGTGCTGCTGCGCACGGTAGCAGTGTCCTGGATGGGGTGGGAGACGGCTCAAGCCCTCTTCTCCCGCATGCTGCACGCTGTGTTCCGAGCTCCCATGAGCTTTTTCGACTCCACTCCCGCAGGAAGAGTGCTATCCCGGGTAAGTGTCGCATGGTTAACCAGGTGTGCTGTACGGTGAGCAGGTGTGAAATAGCACCCGTCGTGTCGTGGATGGATGGGGTGGGAGATAGACGGCTCAGGCCCTCTTCTCCCGCATGCTGCACGCTGTGTTCCGAGCCCCAATGAGTTTTTTCGACTCCACTCCCGCAGGGCGAGTGCTTTCTCGGTGCGGTTGGTATTGGTGTGCTGTGCGGTGAATTCAGGAGTTGTACGTGCTGCTGGCGCTGGGCAGTGTGCTCTTTGTGCTGCTGAGAACGGTGGCAGTGTCCTGGATGGGGTGGGAGACGGCTCAGGCCCTCTTCTCCCGCATGCTGCACGCTGTGTTTCGAGCTCCCATGAGCTTTTTCGACTCCACCCCAGCAGGAAGAGTGCTTTCCCGGGTGAGTGGTACTGTGCAATCTGTGTTGCGGTGCAGGGCAGTGAATCTACGTGAAACCAGTGGTAAGTGAGCGGGTGTACATGCTGTTATCACTAGGTGGTGTGCTCTTTGTGCTTCTGCGCACTGTAGTTGTGTCCCTCATTCCTCCTCCTCCTCTCTCATCCCTTTTTCCAGGCGTCAACAGACCAGGCTACAGTGGATCTAGACCTCCCATTCCGCTTTGGAACGGTGCTCTCCCTTCTCTTCCAGCTGCTCGGCATCCTCTCAGTCACCTCCTTCATTACCTGGCCTGTGCTTTTTGCTGTAGTGCCCCTCGCTTACTTCTACTTTTCATATCAGGTAAGTAACCACTGCTTGCTGTCTACTGGTAACCACGCCTGCTTGCCTCTCATTCTTCCATCCTCGCAGTCACCTCCATCACCTGGCCTGTGCTCTTCGCCATCGTACCCCTCGCCTACTTTTCATACCAGGTGAAAACTCTCTGCTTTCCTTCTGTAACCCAGTAACCACTCGTTCTTTGCACCGCATTCATCGTGTGGCCTGTGCAATTCGCCATTGTGCCCATCACAGCACCTCCCATAACATCCAATGCCTGCATGCCACGTGTTCAACCTGCATCCCTGCATTTTCCAGGAGTACTACCTGACCACGTCCAGGGAGCTCTCTCGCTTGGATGGCATCACCAAGTCACCCATCATCGAGCACTTCAGCGAGTGAGTCTGAGCACGCATATATTCATGCGTGTATACGTGTTTGTATATGTGAGTTTCGCTGTTTTGCCCAAGAAGACAATGAAAGACTTGGTCTACCTGACCTGACCACACGTCTTGTTTGAATGGCATCACACCGTGCCCCATTACTCAGAAGTTTAGCGACCGGCTCCCCAAGCCTCTCAACTATTCCTCTCCTTCTCCCCATCCCACCCACTCTATCTAACCACCCAGGTCGCTAGCCGGAGCAGCTGTGATCCAAGCCTTTGGTGAAGAATCTCGGTTTGCCTACACAAGTGCAACACCCCCCTATTTCCACCCAACCCCCCCTCACCCAGGTCGCTAGCCGGAGCAGCGGTGATCCGGGCCTTTGGTGAAGGATCTCGGTTCGGCAATGATCCGGGGCCTTTGGTGAAGCATCTCGGTTCGCCCACACGATTGCAGCGCGGGTGGACAGCAACACACGAGTGGCGTTCTGCAGCAGAGGCGCTGTGGAGTGGCTGGGGTTCCACCTTAAGCTGCTCATTCCAAACGCCGTCTTATCGCTTCAATACATACACAGTCTTTAACAGCCTAGCCCACCCACCACTCTCCCACTCTCTCCTTCCATCCCATCCACCCAGGTCGCTAGCCGGGGCAGCAGTGATTCGGGCCTTTGGTGAAGAATCTCGGTTCGCCCACATGAGTGCAGCGCGGGTAGACAGCAACACGCGAGTGGCGTTCTGCAGCAGAGGCGCTGTGGAGTGGCTGGGGTTCCGCCTGGAGCTGATGGGCTCGCTGCTGCTCTGCTTCTCTGCTCTCATGCTCACACTGCTGCCGCCCTCTGTGGTGTCCCCTGGTAGGGATGGGTTGGGTTGAGAGAGAGTGTGAGTGTGCTAGAGGTGAATACCAACTTCCTCTGCTCTGCACTTGTTCTTACTGCTGCTCTGATTCTCTGCATTCCTGCTCACCTCACTGCCCTCCTGTCCTTTCCTCTTTTTCCTCTCGTCTTCTCTTTCTCTTCTCTCCCAGGCCTAGCAGGCATGTCTCTCTCCTACGGCCTTGCTCTCTCCCAAGCGCTATTCTTCGTGGTGTGGTCGTGGTGCTCTCTGGAGAACCAGATGGTCTCAGTGGAGCACCTAGTCCCATACCATGCCTCCTACTCTGTCATCTCCCACCCCTGCCTGACCCTCCCGCCCTCTCCCTCTCCATGTTTTTGCTCTCTCCCCCCCGTTCTCCAGGCCTGGCAGGCATGTTTCTCTCCTACGGCCTTGCTCTCTCCAGGCCCTCTTCTTCGTGTTGTGGTCGTGGTGTTCCCTGGAGAACCAGATGGGGCTCTTGGCGAATGCCCTGCTGTACTTTTCCAGATGATGAGCCTCCAGATGAAGCTCTGCTGTACTTTTCCTGCCGTCTCATCATCTTTTTCCCCCCTTTCCACTGCCCCACCTCCCTTCCTCCAGGTCTGGCAGGCATGTCCCTATCCTACGGCCTTGCTCTCTCGCAGGCGCTCTTCTTCGTGGTGTGGTCGTGGTGTTCCCTGGAGAACCAGATGGTCTCAGTGGAGCGAATTCTGCACTTCTCCCATCCCGCTGTGCCCTCCGAAGCCCCTCTTGTTGTCTCTAACCATCGGCCTCCCCCTCACTGGCCAAACAAGGGGCGAGTGGAGTTTGATGGCCTTCAGGTGGGTGCGGTTTGAGTGTTTTTGGTGGGTGGTTTGGGGGATTTTGCTGTGTGTGTTGAGGGTGAGTGCAGTGTGGTGTGGGCGTGTTGTTCCCTGGAGAACCAGATGGTATCAGTGGAGCGCATTTTGCACTTCTCCCACCCCGCCGTGCCCTCTGAAGCCCCCCTCGTTCTACCCCACCACTGGCCTCCCTCTCACTGGCCGAACAAGGGGCGAGTGGAGTTTGACAGCCTTCAGGTGGGTTCCGTTTGAGGGGTTTCAGTGTGGTGGTGCGGGCATGGAGAACCAGATGGTCTCAGTGGAGCGAATTCTGCACTTCTCTCACCCCGCCGTGCCCTCTGAAGCCCCCCTTGTTATCTCCAACCACCGGCCTCCCTCTCACTGGCCAAACACGGGGCGCGTGGGTGGAGTTTGATGGTCTTCAGGTGGGTGCGGTTTGAGTGGCGTCAGGTGGATGGTTCGAGGGGTTTCTGTGGATAGGTGGACTGTGCCCCCTGAAGCCCCCCTCGTTCTCCCCCACCACCGGCCTCCCTCTCTCTGGCTGAACAAGGGGCGAGTGGAGTTTGACAGCCTTCAGGTGGGTGTGTGGTTTGATCTGAGTGCCGTCAGCTGGGTTCCTCCACGGTTTACAAAGGGCAGTTTGATGGCCTTCAAGTCAGCAAATTCAACCAATATCCTGCTCTGTATCTCTCCAATGGTTATTCTTCCTCTCAGTCTCTCTCCCTTCTCCACACTGGTCCAGTACCGGCCAGACCTCCCAATGGTGCTGAGGGCGTGACCCTGACAATCCCAGGGGGCACGAAGTCCAGCATTGTGGGCCGCACCGGCAGCGCCAATGACTTTAACCAGGTATCTCGCTTTCTCTCTCTCCCTCTCTCCCACCTTCCCTAACCCCTCTTCCTCCACCCAGGTCCAGTACCGGCCAGACCTCCCAATGGTGCTGAAGGGCGTGACCCTGACCAACCCAGGGGGGCACGAGGTTGGGATTGTGGGCCGCACTGTTGGCAGCACTAGCAGTGGAGAGCCAACAACGTCAACCAAGCCTCTTTCTCTCTCCCCCTCCCTCCCCCCAGGTCCAGTACCGGCCAGACCTGCCAATGGTTCTTAAGGGCGTGACTCTAACCATCCCAGGCGGGAACAAGGTGGGGATTGTGGGCCGCACCGGCAGCGGCAAGTCAACTCTCGTCGCTGCTCTCTTTCGATTGGTCGAGCCGGCGGGCGGCAGGGTGGTGATTGATGACGTGGACATTGGGAGCATCGGACTGGGCGACCTGAGGGGACGCCTGGCTATCATACCGCAGGACCCAACTCTGTTTCAGGGGTCGATTCGAATGAACCTCGACCCAGCGGGGGAATATAGTGATGCTCAGATATGGGAGGTGAGTGTCTTGAGGGGGAAGGGGGGGGTTGTCAAGAGATTGTCAATCATGCCACAGGATTCTGAAGTTTCCGACAGTGGTTTTCGAGGTCGAGCTAAGGTCTCCTATGGCCTGCCGCTTGCCTCCTGTACATCCCATTCCCCATTCCGCCCATTGTCCTGTCACATTCTCGTCTTCCTCTTCTCCCTCCCTTCCTCCCTCCCCTTCTCCCCTCTCTCCCTTCCTCCCGCCCCTTCTCCCCTCCCCCTCTCTCTGCAGGCACTGGATCGATGTCAGCTGGGGGACACTGTGAGGAGCATGGAGGCAAAGCTGGGTGCACAGGGTGAGTAGAGTGTGAATGAGGATGGAACTACTAGGTAAGGGGAACTTCAATAGGTTTTTTTCTTTTCTTTTCTTTTCTTTTCTTTTCTTTTCTTTTCATTTCTTTTCTTTTCTTTTCCTTGCTTTTCTTTTCTTTTCTTTACTCACAAAAGATACCTTCTTGTGGAGTTTTACCAAGCTCCGTCTGCCTGTTGCACCTCTAATGTGTGCCTGTTTGATACGTCTTGATACGAGACCTTCGAACCAACATCTGTGTCTCACCCCTTGTGTTTGTGTGTGTGTGACATGTGTGCGACATGTGAGTGATGTTTGCGACATGGGTGCGACATTTATTCCAACATCCAGTGGTGGAGGGAGGGGAGAACTGGAGCGTGGGGCAAAGGCAGCTATTCTGTCTTGGGCGGGCGCTGCTGAGGAACTCGCGGATTCTCGTGCTGGATGAAGCTACGGCATCCGTTGATTCCGCCACCGACGCGGCGATCCAACGAACGATAAAGGAGAGCTTTGGCGGGGCGACTATCATCAGCATCGCGCACCGGATCGCGACGGTCATTGACAGTGACATGGTGGTGGTGATGGATGGGGGTGAGTCGGTGAATATGGTGAAACATGGAGGAAGGTAATGCATTATCACTACTAGCAGCATTGCGCACCGACTCGCAACTGTCATTGACAGTGACATGGTGGTGGTTATGAATGGGGGTGAGTCATGGATGGGGGTGAGTCATGGAAACAAGTCATGTGACCTTCAAAACTCGCTGTCCAGCCATTATCGTCTTCCACCTTCCCGCCTTTGCCTTAATCATTTTACAGGAGCCGTGGCAGAGCGCAATTCACCAGCTGAGCTCATGCGTGACCCTGATTCCATGTTCTCGCGCCTTGTGGCGGAATATGCGGTTCGATCATCCGGCCTTGCAGACATTGCCAAGAGCCTATCGCTTGAAAGCCTTGCCAACGCTGCTCTGTCGTAGTGACGGCGAGGCAGTCAAAGTAAGAGAGGCAACATGGTAGTGATTGTACAAAAGCAGATGTGTACATTCCTTGCCAAAGTGTGTCCTTTTCTTCCTTTTTTTTTATATACGGATGCAGATGCTGTCTTTTGTTGGATAAGTATGCAAACAGACCTAACAAGCTTGGTCTAATCAACCTCTCCTCACAATGATACTCCACTTCTAAACTATGAAGGTAATAGCAGAAGCTGCGTGTATTCAGAACTGTGCCATTTTCGGCATTTCCGAGGGTAGTCGCTGCGCTAATGTCAGAAGCGGTTGAGAGCGATGCTGTGCACTGTCAAACATTTTGCCTTTTTCACCTATTTGAACCGCTACCCACCCCTGCCTGAAACCTGATCCGCTAATGAAAACCAGGCACGCCTTTCATCCCTCTTCCTTTCATCAACCTCGAGAGGATCCCATTGTGGAATACTGATTCTTTCACAGAGACAGCGGATTTCCCGCAGAAGCTTGCCTTCGGCTTTTCGGGTAGACGCTATCCCGTTCGCGTCGTTCACTGATCCCATTTCGCCTCGCAGGATCGCGACAATGGATAAGGTGCGTTGTCAAATAGGCTTAGTGTGGCTTCAGCTCCCCCAACGTGCTTCGTGAACTAAGGGCCTCCTGCGTTCAGTGTCTACTTCAGCCGTTAAGCTTCCCGCATTGTCATCGTTTCCGTGTGATAAAATCGATAATCATTTACCTAATCAGAATATAGGCTGTCTTATCATTGAAGCTGTGACAACGCCCTCCTGAGGGAGCATCCCTTAAAACCCTGATCCTCCGTCTGGCTGCCATCACGGGATTGTTACTGCCTGCACAAGCCTTACAGACCAGATTTAGCGTTTTTGTTTGATTTGTTACAAACAAGCCTTGCCGACCAGCGGAATATTTCGACGCTTTTCAGCTCAAGCGAGCCATTGTCATGTTCTCGAAATTTTGTGATATTAATTATTGTTTAATGTCGATGTCGGCGGCAAACGCGAGCTCTTATTTCGTTCGTCATATTGGTGTATTTATCACGAGCTTTTTTCAGTCTAAGTCACCCCGCCGTCTTGGAAATTCGTCGTTCCATATCGTCGTCATGCCTTTTCCCGTCGCTAGGACTGACATTGAAGAAGTGACCTTCCATTATGCTCATTTCTCGTGTTTCTCTATTCTCAATCAGGATCAAGCCGCTCCTGCAGCAGAGACCGTCGACGCGACGGCTGCAGCTGCTGCTGACCTGTCAATCGCCGATAAGCCAGCAGCGGAGGCCACGGAGCAGAAAGACCAGAAAGAGAAGAAGGAGAAGAAGGAGAAACCCAAGAAGGAGAAGGTCCCTAAGGAGAAAAAGCCCAACCAACAAGGCGGAGGCGGCAGAGGCGGAGGAGGGGGGAAGAAGGAGGTGAAGAAGGAGACACTCCTTGGTCTGTCGGTTAAGAAATCGGAGGACTATGGGAAGTGGTACTCGGAGGTTGTGGTTCAGTCAGAGCTCATTGAGTACTATGACGTGTCCGGCTGCTACATCCTGCGACCCTGGTCCTACTCCATCTGGGAAACCATCAAGGTAAGGCTGTCACAATCTCGGTGTGTGACTGACATTCAAGGTGATGCGACTTCTGTTACGTCAACACAAAAGCCATCCTCTAGCCGTTCTTATAACTCCTCTCTCTCTCTCTCTCTCTCTCTCTCTCTCTCTCTCTCTCTCTCTCTCTCTCTCTCTCTCTCTCTCTCTCTCTCTCTCTCTCTCTCTGCCTTGCCTCTCAGCCTTCTGCCCTCTCCGGTCCATCCCTCCCCTCCCCTTTTCCACCCTTCAGGATTTCTTTGACGCGGAGATCAAGCAGCTGGGTGTGCAGAACTCCTACTTCCCCATGTTCGTTTCTCAAAGGGCTCTCAACGCTGAGAAGGACCATGTCGAGGGCTTTGCTCCTGAGGTGAGCAAACACGATTTTGATGGGTTAGGCGTGGCAGTTCAGTTGTGCTTTTGAGTCGACTCAAAAGATTTTTTAGTCGATTCAAGGTGACTTCTGAGTCGACTCAAAAGCTCCTGAGGTACGCGATCACGATCTTGACGGGTTAGGCGTGGCAGTTCAGTTGTGAATGTGGCGAGTGGTAGTGCGGAACTTCCTGCTTTTCCAAGAGGACGCTCAGTGCTGAGAAGTATTACATCAATTCCGTGATGTACCCCATGTGCGCCAAGTGGATCCACTCCCCTCTCTTCCTTCCTGTCCCTCCCCTCCCGTGCACCTCCTCCCTCCCTGCCCCTACCTTCCCATCTCATTCCATCCATCTCCTTATCCCCGCCCATCCCTCCCACCCCTCCCCAACACAAATCACCCCCCCCAGGTGGCATGGGTGACCAAGTCGGGGCAATCAGAGCTAGATGTGCCCATCGCCATCCGCCCCACCAGTGAGACGGTGATGTACCCCATCTACGCCAAGTGGATCCACTCGCACCTCATCCCACCGCATCCCACCACACCCCATCCCCGCAGGTCGCATGGGTGACCAAGTCAGGCCAGTCGGAGCTGGACGTGCCCATCGCCATCCGCCCCACGAGTGAGACGGTGATGTACCCCATCTACGCCAAGTGGTCCCATTCGCACCTCATCCCACCGCATCCCACCACACCCCATTCCCCAGGTGGCTTGGGTGACCAAGTCAGGCCAGTCGGAGCTAGACGTGCCCATCGCCATCCGCCCCACGAGTGAGACGGTGATGTACCCCATCTACGCCAAGTGGATCCACTCGCACCTCATCCCACCGCATCCCACCACACCCCATTCCCCAGGTGGCTTGGGTGACCAAGTCAGGCCAGTCTGAGCTGGACGTGCCCATCGCCATCCGCCCCACGAGTGAGACGGTGATGTACCCCATCTACGCCAAGTGGATCCACTCGCACCGCGACCTGCCCCTGAAGCTCAACCAGTGGAACAGCGTCGTGCGCTGGGAGTTCAAGCACCCCACGCCCTTCATCCGGTGAGTGGGGGTTCAGATTTCAAACGCCCCACGCCTTTCATCCGGTGGGTAGGAGTGAGTCAGTGGGTACGGAAGAGTAGAAAGGTGTTCAAGCACCCCACGCCGAACGTGCGATGGGAATTCAAGTGCTCCTCGCCTCGCCTTTATCTGGTGGAAGTTTGAGCGCCCTCGCTCCTGATTTCACCCTGCTGCCCCCCACCCTCCCACTCAACAGGAGTCGCGAGTTCCTGTGGCAGGAGGGGCATACGGCGTTTGCCAGCAAGGAGGAGGCGGACGTTGAAGTGCTCGCCATTCTGGAGCTCTACCGCCGCATCTATCAGGAGCTGCTGGCTGTTCCTCTCCCTCCTCGTCCTTGAGCTACACCCGCCCTTCCACACACCTCCACTCCCTCCTGCCTGCACACTCTCTTCCCTATCTTTTCCCTCCTGCCGCCCAAACACTTCATCTTCCCTCCCCCAAATCAGGAGTCGCGAGTTCCTGTGGCAGGAGGGGCACACGGCCTTCGCCAGCAAGGAGGAGGCGGACGTTGAAGTGCTCGCCATTCTGGAGCTGTACCGCCGCATCTATGATATGAGGAGCTGATCTGCTCACTGCTCCCCTCCCTGCTCGCCCTGCGGCCCCGTTCACACACCTCCTCCCTCTCCCTTGCTCCCTTCCACACGCTCACTCTCTCTCTCTGCTCCCTTCCTCCCTCCTCCTCCCTCACCCAGGAGTCGCGAGTTCCTGTGCCAGGAGGGCCACACGGCCTTCGCCAGCAAGGAGGAGGCGGACGTTGAAGTGTTGGCCATCCTGGAGCTCTACCGCCGCATTTACGAGGAGCTGCTTGCCTCGCTTCTCCCCTCCCAGCCTGCTCGCCCCTTCACCCCACCCTCCCTCCCTCTCTTGTACGCACCCCCTTCCTCCCTTGCTCCCACACACTCACTCCTTCCTGCTTTCCTCTGCCTTCCCTCTCTTTCCTTTTCCACCAGGAGTCGCGAGTTCCTGTGGCAAGAGGGGCATACGGCCTTTGCCAGTAAGGAGGAGGCGGACGTCGAGGTACTCGCCATCCTGGAGCTGTACCGCCGCATCTACGAGGAGCTTCTCGCCGTGCCGGTGGTGAAGGGCGTGAAGAGCGAGCGGGAGAAGTTCGCTGGTGGTCTCTACACCACCACTGTGGAGGTACGCTGTTGTTTGGAAGCCAGTGCGAGACAAGGCGATAGGAGGCGGTGGTAGGGGTGGTGAAGTAGCTTGCCGCTGGCCATTCTGGAGCTCTACCGCCGCACTAGGAGGAGCTTCTCGCGGTGCCGGTGGTGAAGGGCGTCAAGAGCGAGCGGGAGAAGTTTGCTGGTGGTCTCTACACAACGACTGTGGAGGTACATGGGGAGTAGCATGGTGACGGGCAGTGAGGCTGTGTTGTGAGTCAACTCATTACGCACCGTGCTCTGCACCACATTGCATCTGCGATGCGCGGCACGACGCGATCCACAGCCTCGGTTGACCCAAGCGCTTGGGTACCAGTGAGAGCAAAGGCGCCGATGATGGTGACGTTGGGAACGAGAACGGTCTCGTTGGGCGCACCGTTGAAGTTGACTCCCATCCAGCCAAAGTACATGGTGCCATTATTGGAGCGGTCATATGAGCCGTCGGCAGGGACCTTGTGCGGGTACACGGTGTAGGAGGGGCTGGTGAGGGCTGGCGAGTACGGGATGGCCACGCGCAGGATGGCAGAGGTGCATGTGCGGGATAGCTGGTCCTTGCCCGTGGCACTGTGTGTGGACAGGGGGAGATTGGGAAGTGTGGAGAAGGGGAAATGGGTAGGGGAGAAAAGGGGGTGCAGAAAAGTGATTGGTGGGGTGGGAGCAACAGAAAAGAGCAGACAGAAAGACCGTGACATTCTTAATGTGCAGGAGATAGAATGCCATGAAAATACAGATGACCAATGCGCAGGAAGGATTCAATGGCGGGCATTGAGCTGCGGACTGCACAGCAACATGCATGCACAGCAATCACTCGGCCCACTGCACCTCGTAGTGTGTCACCTCACCGTGCCTACACTCCCCACCCAGAACCCCATTGGCCCTCCAACCACAGTGTGGCCCAGCACTCACACCCACACTCACACCCACACCCACACCCGCACCCGGAAATGTGACCGGAAATGTGTTTTTGCAACTTGCCATGCTCTCCTGTGCTGCTGCTCTCCCCTGTGGTGTGGGCCTACGGCTGGCGTGGGCATCCCAGCGACAGGCAGGCAGGGGCATCCAGTCGGCCACGTCGCACTGCCTGGGGCAGAACTAATTCCCCTCTCTCCTTGTCTTTCGCCCCCGTGCGTCTGTTCTCCTCTGTGCTTCTCCGTCCCCCTGTGTGCCCGTGCGACCATGTCATCTGCTCCAGGCGTTCATCCCAGCAACAGGCAGGGGCATTCAGTCAGCCACGTCGCACTGCCTGGGGCAGAACTTTGCCAAGATGTTCAACATCGAGTTTGAGGACGACAAGGGCGCCAAGCAGATGGTCTGGCAGAACAGCTGGGGGCTCTCCACGCGCTCCGTGAGTCGTTGCCCCCTCCATTGAATGATCTGTCACACCTCCCCCCTCTGTATGGCTTGGTTAGCCCTGCGGTCCTGTTTTTTCAAGGTGGGTGGGTGAGGCCATGAGTGAGCTTGTGTCAACCCAGCAAGAACTTTACCAAGATGTTCAACATCAAGTTTGAGGACGACAAGGGCGCCAAAGCAGATGGTCTGGCAGAACAGCTGGGGCTCTCCACTCGCTCGGTCAGTGGAGTCACCAGTGCCTGCCTGCCTGCCTGATTGTGTTGATTGTGTTTAGCTACGCATATGGTTCTTGTGTCCAGCCAACCAGATGGTGTGGCAGAACAGCTGGAGGCTCTCCACACGCTCGGTCAGTCACTAGGGCCCACATGATGGGTACCAGAGCCAAGAGCCAAGCTACTAGGTCATTCCTGCTATGTTGAAATCAATTTTGAGGATTCTCAAAAGTGATTTTAACGTGCTCGGTCAGTCACTAGGGTCCACATGATGGGTACCAGAGCCAAGCTACTAGAGTTATTCCTGGGAGAGGAGTGCATGGTGCATAGTGCATAGTGCTTCTAGTGAGACTAAGTGTGACCAAGCGTGACCAAGCGTGACCAAGCGTGACCAAGCGTGACCAAGCGAGACCATGCGAGACCACGCGAGACCAAGTGAGACCAAGTGACACCAAGTGAGACCAAGTGAGACCAAGTGAGACCAAGTGAGACCAAGTGAGACCAAGTGAGACCAAGTGTGACCAAGTGAGTCCAAGTGTGACCAAGTGTGACCAAGTGTGACCAAGTGTGACCAAGTGTGACCAAGAGAGACCAAGTGTGACCAAGTGTGACCACGTGTGACCAAGTGTGCCCAGATTACAAGGGCCTCATTCTTCCCCCCAATATGGCGCCCATTTTGCTGTCCCACATCTCCCCCTCCTACCTTCCCACCCTTCCCACTCCCCATCTTGACGTCTTCTCCCCATCCTCACTCCCTTCCCTTCCTTCTAAACCTGCCATACAGATCGGCGTGATGGTGATGGTGCATTCAGACGACAAGGGCCCCGTGCTGCCCACACATCTCAACCCTGCCCTTTTTCCCGTTTCCAACCCTGCTCCCTGCCCCCATTGTTCCTGCAGATCAGCGTGATGATGATGGTGCATTCAGACGACAAGGGCCTCGTGCTGCCCACACATCTCAACCCTGCCCCTTTTCCCGTTTCCAACCCCACCTCCTGCCCCCGTTGTTCTCGCAGATCGGCGTGATGGTGATGGTGCATTCAGACGACAAGGGCCTGGTCCTCCCCCCCAACGTGGCGCCCATCCAGGCCATCGTCGTCCCCATCCCCTTCAAGGACGCCGACCGCGCCGCTGTCGTGGCCGCAGCAGCAGCAGCCGGAGCAGCAGGAGGAGCAGGAGTGTGAGCAGAGCAGAGTACCTTGCTTGCTTGCTGTGTCATGCCTCATTTTCCCTCTATGTTTCCCCATCATCCTGCGCCCATCCATGCCTGTCACCTGCCATGCAGATCGGCGTGATGGTGATGGTGCATTCAGACGACAAGGGCCTGGTCCTCCCCCCCAACGTGGCGCCCATCCAGGCCATCGTCGTCCCCATCCCCTTCAAGGACGCCGACCGCGCCGCTGTCGTGGCTGCAGCTGCCGACGTGGGCGCCCAGTTGCGGGCAGCGGGGGTGCGAGTGAAGGAGGACACGCGGGACAACTACTCGCCGGGCTTTAAGTACAACTTCTGGGAGCTCAGGGGGGTGCCGATTCGCGTGGAGCTTGGCCCTAGGGACCTGGCCAACAAGCAGGTGGGCAGCAGGGGCTGATGCTGATTCTGGTGTGCTGGCAGCAGGTGGTGCGGGCAGGTGAAGGAGGACACGCGGGACAACTACTCGCCGGGCTTTAAGTACAACTTCTGGGAGCTCAGGGGGGTGCCGATTCGCGTGGAGCTTGGCCCTAGGGACCTGGCCAACAAGCAGGTGTGCGTGGTGCGGTTGGGCTGTGCTGGCAGCAGGGGCTGGTGTTGAATCAACAGGTTCTGCCGTGGTTATGAGAGTGAAGGCGGGGGTGCGAGTGAAGGAGGACACGCGGGACAACTACTCGCCGGGCTTTAAGTACAACTTCTGGGAGCTCAGGGGGGTGCCGATTCGCGTGGAGCTTGGCCCTAGGGACCTGGCCAACAAGCAGGTGGGCAGCAGGGGCTGATGCTGATGCTGGTGTGCTGGCAGCAGGTGGTGCGGGCAGGTGAAGGAGGACACGCGGGACAACTACTCCCCAGGCTTTAAGTACAACTTCTGGGAGCTCAGGGGCGTGCCCATTCGCGTGGAGCTTGGCCCTAGGGACCTGGCCAACAAGCAGGTGTGCGTGGTGCGGTTGGGCTGTGCTGGCAGCAGGGGCTGGTGTTGAATCAACAGGTTCTGCCGTGGTTCTGAGAGTGAAGGCGGGGGTGCGAGTGAAGGAGGACACGCGGGACAACTACTCCCCGGGCTTAAGTACAACTTCTGGGAGCTCAGGGGTGTTCCGATTCGCGTCGAGCTTGGCCCCAGGGACCTTGCTAACAAGCAGGTGGATTGCGTTTGAGTCGATTCCTGTAACAACACCCCCTATGGTTTGAAGTGTCATGTGGTCCTAACACACCATGCCCCCACTTCTCCGCTCCTCCCTTCCTCCCTCCCTCCCTCCCTCCCTCCTCTTCCTCCCTCTCTTGCTCGCCTCTCCAGGTGGTGCTCGTGCGGCGAGACACGGGAGTGAAGGAGACAGCGCCGTGGGAGGGGCTGGGCGAGCGAGTTAAAGCCCTCCTTGCCACAATCCACGCGGACATGCTGGCTCGCGCCACCAAGGAGCGCGATGACAGCATCGTGAAGATCACCAAGTGGGAAGAATTCATGCTGGCCATTGACGCCAAGAAGATGGTGCTGGCGCCGTGGTGCGACGAGGAGGCGGTGGAGGAGGATGTTCGGAAGAGGAGCGCTGGTGCTGGGGAGGGCGGATCCGCCAAGACATTGTGCATGCCGTTCGAGCAGCCTGAGCTCCCTGAAGGTGAGGCTCTGCAGTATGTAGCAGCGTTGAGCTTGGGATGAAAATGGGGTGAAAATGGGTTGAAAGGGGGGTGAAAGGGGGGTGAAAAAGGGGGTGAAAGGGGGGTGAAAGAGGGGGGTAGAAGATGGTGCTGGCGCCGTGGTGCAATGAGGAGGCGGTGGAGGAGGACGTGCGGAAGAGGAGCGCTGGTGCTGGGGAGGGCGGGTCGGCAAAAACGCTCTGCATGCCCTTGGAACAGCCCGAGCTGCCTGAAGGTTTGTTAATGCGCGCGCGTGTGTGTGGAGTGGGGGGGGGGAGACGGGGTTGGGGGGCTGTGAAGGTGTTTGTGCGGCCTGAGCTGCCTCAAGGAGACTGTGTATATGGGCATTGTGTGTGGGGTGGGGTGGGTTGCAGAGGGAAGGTTTGGGGGGTGGGTTGGCAAGGCATGGCTTGGCGAGTGCTGCTGGGCTTTTGAGAATTCTCAAAAGTCACACAAATATAGCAAGGCATGGCTTGGCGAGTGCTACTGGGCTTTTGAGAATTCTCAAAAGTCACACAAATATAGCAAGGCATGGCTTGGCGAGTGCTGCTGGGCTTTTGAGAATTCTCAAAAGTCACACAAATATAGCAAGGCATGGCTTGGTGAGTGCTGCTGGGCTTTTGAGAATTCTCAAAAGTCACACAAATATAGCAAGGCATGGCTTGGTGAGTGCTGCTGGGCTTTTGAGAATTCTCAAAAGTCACACAAATATAGCAAGGCATGGCTTGGTGAGTGCTGCTGGGCTTTTGAGAATTCTCAAAAGTCACACAAATATAGCAAGGCATGGCTTGGTGAGTGCTGCTGGGCTTTTGAGAATTCTCAAAAGTCACACAAATATAGCGAGGCATGGCTTGGTGAGTGCTGCTGCAGGGGAGGGCGGGTCGGCCAAGACGCTTAGCATGCTGTTTCAGCAGCCCGAGCTGCCTGCAGGTGGGTTCGAGTGTGGGCACTGTGGGCCAGTGGCTCGTGGCTGGTGATTATTGTTACAGCTGTGAGTAGCGTTGTGCTTGGGGCGTCACGAGTCAATGGTCGATGGTCATTAATGCTGAGGGTGCCCATACCTACCTCAGTGGTATGATACCCAGGTAGGTATGGCATGGCTGTGACTCACTGCCTCAGAACCAACAGCACACCCTGCCCTCCTATCTCATCCCTACTGCCCGTCCTCCCGTCTCCCACTCCCCTCCACCAGGCACACTCTGCTTTGCATCGGGCAAGCCAGCCAAGAAGTGGGCTCTCTGGGGACGCAGCTACTAAATTGGGAATCTTTACCCAAAATGGAGTTTCCCCGCAGCGGTCTCTGCCTCAGGATTACTGTGCGAGGCTCACGCGGCTGAATGGTACCGGTACTGATCCATTCACCTGGATAGAACACCCATGCACTGGCTGTAAATTTTGCTGTGTAAGCATCAGTGCTTTCTTTTCCCAGGAAAGGATTGTGGATAGCAACGTGGTGCTGGTTTTACGAAGCTGCTGCATTGCAGTGCCAGATCATCTCGATGTTTGCCACAAATCATATACAGGCATCAAGGTGGGGTCCTTATGAGTGCTCGCTGCATTAGGTGTATGATACTGCAGATTGGATATTGGCCCAAGCACAACGAATATTGGATGCATAAAAGGCAGTTCGTGCGAGGCAGGTACGGTAAGAGCACAGCACTTCAAGACAGCTTCTGCTCAGACATGTAGTGGTACCATATACTAACACTGGGATCCAGATTCCAGAGACCACCACCAACTGAAATGAGCCTGCGGAAGCAATTAAAGGTGGAATGGAGGAGACTGTCATTCTGCTTAAGTACCCGTAGATTGCTAAGATCCTGAACAGCCAGTGGGTGGGAGAAGCTTTTTTATTGGCGCCTCAAAAGTCCATGTATGCAATTCAAGGTGGAGACTGCCATTCTGCTGACGCAGATTGCTAAGAACCTGAAAAGCCAGTGGATGGGAGAGGCAATGAGACAGGGAGGTAGGGGTATGGATGGGGCAAGAGGGAGTGGCCCAAGGAAAAAGTGCGCATCCTACAGACGATTATTTCGGGCAGGAAAGAGGAGGTGGACCAGAGCGAGGAGGAGGGGACGCGGCGCGGCACACAAAACCTCCTTTTTCTAAATTTACTCAGCAGGATTCCTCCCAGTCACGACCTTTGAGCACTTAGACTTGACTCGACCCTGCTGCTCCTCCTGCACCCCCGGTCGTGGAAAGCGGAATCTCCCTCTGCTCCCGTTGCAGGCACAGCCACTCCCCGAGGAGAGTCATGAGCAGGCAGGAGAGGAAGGAGGTGAGCCAGAAGGAGAAGGAGGAGGGGACGCGCACGTAGAGTAGGCAGAGCAGCGCGTGCAGCAGATGCACCGTGGCTGCGAAGTCGAGACACTTTTTGGTTCGCTCCACCACCACTACCAGATAGAAGGCGCTGGTGGATGGCGGAATGGGGCGAGGATGCGGGAGAGGATATGGGGAGAGAGGCACAGGAAGGAAGAGGCGAGGCATCACACGACTTCAATCAAGGCCCATTCGGACGACATAATGCCATATGGCCAATGCTTCCATCCAATTTCCCATCCCCACCCCTCCCAGCCCGTTCCAACCCTCTCCACCTTTCTAACCTCCCATCTCCTCCGCAGCATGCGGCCTACCCCCCCCTCTTTCCCCCACCACTCCTCCCCCTCCACCACCTTTCCCGTAACTCTCCCCCCTCTCCGCGCCCTCCTCCCGCGAGCACTCACCCTACAAACGCGTTTGCCAGAAACGCGAATATGCAGCACCAGCCGACGAAGCTGGACGGCGAAATCACAGAGTAGTCGAAGAAATACTTGAGCGTGAATCGCGGAACGTGCGACCCGACGAAGAGCCACAGGAAAACGCCGAGAGAGAGGTAGAATAACGACTGTAGACACGCGATTTGTGCCACTATGAGCCACGGATCCCAGACCATCGCTCCGTAAAACATGGCGACGACGCGGCGAGAAACGGCCTCGTGAAGCAGCTGCAGCGGCCGGAACCCGCGCCGCTTCGCCTTGCCGTCCGTGGTGGCTTCGGTGGTAACCACCTTGGCGGGCGTTAGCGGCGGTATCGCCGCCGATTGCGGCGGGAGGTGGCCTTTTGAAAAAGGAAGGTACTAGGCGAGATGAAATGAGTTCCTATATTGTGAGGACCGGTTTAT
The DNA here is from genome assembly GCA_947470075.1 of Closterium sp. Yama58-4. Taxonomy (NCBI): domain Eukaryota; kingdom Viridiplantae; phylum Streptophyta; class Zygnematophyceae; order Desmidiales; family Closteriaceae; genus Closterium; species Closterium sp. Yama58-4. Next base: position 228,898 of record CANIUD010000184.1, on the reverse strand, counting down.
GATAACGGAAGCAGCACCCAAGTGGCGATTAGGGAGCACTCACTTGGCAATCAGTTATCACACAAATGCAATCAGGGACCGCGCATCGACCCTAATTAGGCTTTCGAGGATTCTCAGAGTCCCCGACAAGACATCGTGCACGCTGTTAGTATGAGGATTTAGTTGCCTGGTGCCCTGAGGCTGTCCCGCGGAAGGCGTGATTGCGTGGGATCGTCAGATGCTTGGTGAGACTGGGGTAGTGAATTCGGTAACATCCACGTATTTGTGGATTAGAACGGCAAAAAAACGAAACAAAAGTAAAATATATTTCACTTAGTAGTTCCGAACGCGATGGAGGTCAGAAGATAATGGAGATTAGTTGCCTCCGAACCAGAAAATCCGGGAATCTGGGAAACCAGGTCACTGAATACCTTCAAGACTAGATTGGACCTAAGGATTCGCGGGGTTCGTATTCCACCAATTCTAATTAAAAAATAATGAAACATTTTGAAGGGTGTAATGATTTCTCGGAAGTCCGACAAACACCTAACGGAAATACCTCGTCTTAGCTCATTTCTCGTCAGTAGAACCTTCGTATAACGGAGTTGTTTATAAAATTACCCATAAGGTGATTTTACCCGTTTAATTATACCTCCTTACAAATAATAGCCCACCTACATTTTGGGGCCTGGCTATGATCCCGCTGGAAGCACCACCGTGCCCGAATCTGTGAAAATCGTTTGTTAATTGCCCATCCTGGAACTACATCGTTGGGTGTGGGTATTCCAGGGAGGGAGGAAAAAAAAGGAAAGGTGCGGAAGATTTCGACAAACACTGTCATTTAAAATACCTCGTTATAGCTCAGTTTTCGACAGTAGAACCTTCGAATGACGGAGTCGTTTTGAAGATTACCCGTCACCTAATTGTACCCATTATATTACACCTCCTTTAAAATCATAGCCCACCATCATTATGGGGCCTGGCTATGATTCGGCTGCAAGCAACACCATGGCTAATCCACAAACCTGAAATTTGTTGGTAAAGTGCTCGTCCAGAATTTCACTGAAGAACGGGAAATCCCAGGGAGATAAATTTTGAAACATGAAACAATTTGAAGGGTGTGGAAGATTTTTCGGAAGTCCGACAAACACCTAACTGAAATACCTCGTTATAGCTCATCTCTCGTCAGTAGAACCTTCGTATAGCGGAGTCGTTTAGAATATTACCCGTCACTTAGCTGTACCCGTTTAATTACACCTCCATTCAAAGAATAGCCCACCGTCATTATGGGGCCTGGCTATGATTCCGCTGCAAGCACCACCGTGCCTGATCCACGAATCTGTGAAATTCGTTTGTTAAGTGCCCCTACTGGAACTCATCGTTGAGTGTGGGTAATTCCTGGGAGGAAACAAACTGAAAGGTGTGGAAGATTTTCGACAAACACCGTCATTAAAATAGGTCGTTATAGCTCAGTTTTCGACAGTAGAACCTTCGAATGACGGAGTCTTTTATAAGATTACCCGGCACCTGCTTGTACCCGTTAAATTACACATTTTTAGAAAACATAGCCCATATCGGGCCTGGCTATGATTCCACGAACCTGTGATGTGAAGTGCTCCTCCACATATGTCACTGAAGAGTGGGAATCCCTGGGAGATGAGCCTGCGCGCCCACCCAACCTCCCCCACTTCTTCTTGACAATAGACTGTGGACTTCCCCTACCCCTCACAGCATATCGAGACAGAGGTTGAAGTCGGTTTAGTATGGCGGAATGTGTCAAAGCGAGCCAGTGTTTTCTAGCCTATGTTTCAACATTACATAAACACTTCCTCTGGTTCAGATTTTGCTACCAGGACATCTAGTTCTAACGACGTGTTGCGACCCACCCGGGTCGGGTCGGGTCGGGTCGACCAGGTCGGGTAGACCCGACCCGACCCAACCCAACCAAAAGGCGACTCGAGAAAACAAAGAATTTCCCGTCGCCTTCTCTCAAATTCGAATTAAAAAGAAGGCAAGTTCTCCGCAGGTGGAAGGTGGGCGAGGCAATGTTTGGCGATATTACCGGGTATCTTTTTGTTAAACGACATACAAGCGACATTCGCGCGAGAACCGCTGATTTCGCAGGCTTGGGTAACCAGCTCCAGCTCGGTTGGGTTGGGTCTGGTCGGCCTGGTTGGCCCGACCTGGTCGACCCGGGTCGGGCAGACCCGGTTGGGTTGCGTTGGGTCGACCTGGTCGGGTTACCCGCGACGCAGCCTTCCTAGAAATTTGGGATCGGGTGCTGGTCGACCCGACCCGTGTGGGTCGCAACACGTCGTAAATGAGCAATAATAAATAGAAAATAAAGCCAACAATTCCAATACAACTAAAGCTAGCTGGTGAGAACAATACAGATGCAGCCGCATGTTCCTATGTCGGGGGGCAGTGGCCGCTGTTCCTATGTCATTCGCACAGGTGACCGCAAGGGACAGACGTGTGGGAGGTTCCACACCCCGTACCGCTGCTTCTCCCGCCTTGACGACGCTTGGCGTGAGGAGATGGGCGCGGATGTTGAGCGCCCCCGCTGGGCTGAGCTCATGAGGGCTGGTGTTGATGTCTTTGCTCTTGACTATGATGCTATTATTGCTGCCATGTATGCATTGACTGTTAGTGCCGAGGGAGACTGTTACTTGTGTGTGCCGCCTGACCCAGGTATAGAGCCCGCTGCCCTGGGTACTAGTGAGTCTGCTCTCTCTGGTATGGTGCCCCCTGTACTTGCTCCCCCCAGTGCTGTCCTGGCTGGTTTCGAGTCTGCTCTCTCAGGTACAGCACCCACAGAGACTGCTCTCTCAGGTACCGCACCGGCTGAGGCCTGTCACACCTTCACCCTTGACTCAGGTGCTTCCCGTTGCTTCTTTCGTGACAGTACTGAGCTCACACCGCTTCCTGCACCGGTCCCAGTCTCCTTGGCTGACCCCTCTGGGGGCCCAGTCCTTGCCCAGTCCACCACTGTCCTCCCTTGTCCGGCGGTTCCGTCTGGCTCGTTGTCGGGTTTCCACCTCCCCTCGTTCTCGACGAACCTGGTGAGCAACGCTGTCCTCCAGGATCAGTGGGTTGACACCTTTACCCCTGGCGGACAGCGTGTGGCGATCTGCACGTGCTCCAGGACCGGCCGTCACCTGGCTACGTTTACCCGTCGGCCGGGGTCGAGTCTCTACACACTGACCACTGCGTCTCCTCAGGTCGCTGCTGTCGGTCAGGTGTCTGCGTCAGGTCTGGTAGCCCACGCCTGTGAGTGTCGTTCCTTGTCGCACCAGACTCTTCTCTGGCACCACCGCCTGGGTCACCCCTCCTTGCCACGCCTTCGTGGCATGCACCGTCGCCACCTTGTGTCTGGTCTTCCCAGGTCCCTCCCTCCCCTCCCTGCCTCGCCTGCGCCGCCTTGCCTTCCTTGCGTCGAGGGGCGGCAGCGCGCCGCTCCTCACTCCTCCTCGTTCCCCCCGACAGAGGCTCCTCTGCAGACCCTCCACCTGGACGTGTGGGGCCCAGCCCGCGTTCGTGGTCAGGGCGGTGAGCGGTACTTTTTGCTGGTTGTCGACGACTACTCGCGTTACACCACGGTCTTCCCCTTGCGCACCAAGGGTGAGGTCCCTGCTGTTCTGATCCCTTGGATCCGCACGGTTCGTCTCCAGCTCCGCCGCCGTTTCCGGACGGATCTTCCTGTCCTGCGTCTGCACTCTGACAGAGGTGGTGAGTTTTCCTCCGATCTCTTGAGGACCTTCTGTCAGGCGGAGGGCATCGAGCAGACCTTCACGCTTCCGGACTCCCCACAGCAGAATGGGGTTGCTGAGCGCCGCATTGGCCTGGTCATGGAGGTCGCTCGTACCTCCTTGGTCCACGCGGCGGCTCCCCATTTTCTGTGGCCGTTTGCTGTCCGGTACGCCGCGCATCAGCTCAACCTCTGGCCCCGTGTCTCCTTGCCGGAGACCTCGCCCACACTGCGTTGGACGGGGGAGGTTGGCGATGCATCGCGCTTCCGGGTGTGGGGTGCTCGTGCCCTTGTCCGCGATACGTCCGCGGACAAGCTCTCCTCCCGCACGCTTCCCTGTGTCTTCCTTGGCTTTGTCCCTGACGCGCCTGGCTGGCAGTTTTACCACCCCACCTCGCGCCGGGTCTTCGCCTCTCAGGATGTCACCTTTGACGAGTCGGTCCCTTTTTACCGTCTCTTCCCCTACCGCACTGCCCCCCTCCCTCCCCCGCCGCTTTTCCTTGCTCCTGGTCCCCCTCCGGTAGACCCCCTTCCCCCTCAGGGTCCTGCTCCTTCAGGTGTCTCTCAGGTAGACCCTCCTCCCGTCGCTGAGCCTGTCGAGTTCACAGGTGACTCAGGTGCTGCTGCGGGTGGTGCTGCTGGGAGTGCTGAGCCTGGGGGTGCTGAGCCTGGGGGTGCTGGGCCTGGGGGTGCTGGGGCTGCAGGTGCTGGGACTGAGGGTGCTGGAGCTGAGGGTACGGTGCCTGAGAGTACGGAGCCTGGGGGTGCTGAGCCTGGGGGTGCTGAGCCTGCGGGTGCGGGGCCTGGGAGTGCTGGGACTACGGGTGCTGGAGCTGAGGGTACTGTGCCTGAGAGTTTGCCGCCTGGGGGTGCTGAGCCTGGGGGTGCTGCGACTGGGGGTGCTGAGCCTGCGGGTACTGAGCCTGCGGGTACTGAGCCTGGGGGTGCTGCTACTGAGCCTACGGAGCCTCGGGTTACTGCGTCTGGGGGTGCTCCGGTTCGGGGTGCTGAGCAGTCTCTCACACCGCAGCAGCTTCGTGACTGGTACGTCCGGCGCTTTCGCCGTCCTAGTGGCTCGGCTGGAGTTGGGGGTGCTGGGGCTGCTCGTCCTGGGGGTGCTCGTACTGGGGGTACTGGAGCTGCCGGGACTGGTTGTTCTGGGAGCACTGCGACTGGAGCTGCTGGAGCTGGGGACTCTGGCGCTGGCGGTGCTAGCGGAGTTGGAGCTGCCGACTCTGGGGGTGGCGCTGCTGCTGGTGCTGCGGACCCGCCTGGTGGAGCTGCTGCTGGAGCTGAGGACCCGAGCGGTGGCGCTGCTGCTGGTGCTGGGGACCCGGACGTTGGAGCTCCTGCTGGTCCTGAGGACCCGGCCGCTGGAGTCTCTTCTGCTTCTGGAGACGCTGCGCGACCGCGACCGTACTTCGTACCGCTCCTTCAGCAGGTTCTTGGGCAGGCTCCTCCTCCTTGTCCTCCTCCCTCCGTAGAGTGTCCTCCGCCTGTCCAGCCGCAGTCACAGTTACCGCCTGCCTCGCCTCTCCCTGCTCCCTCTCCTTACGCTGGTCCCACAGGAGGTCTTACAGAGCGTCGTGAGCCTGAGTCTCGTCCTGTGTCGCCTGTTCGTCCTGCTCGCACTGGTAGTCGTGTCCGTCGTGAGCGTCCTCCTCCTGTCCCAGGCACTCACTACATGACTCTGCGTCCCTCTACTGCTCCTCGGCGTGTCCCTCTACCGTCTCCTCCTGCGTCCTCTTTGCCTGCCGTTCCGGACCCTGAGTCTGACCGGTATCGCGCTGAGCACCCTACAGTCACGCGTCTCCTCGCTACTGTTGTCACTGACCCTACCTTTGAGTCCTCGGCTGCGTCTGCTCTGGTCGCTGAGTTGGTTGACTTTGCTGCTGCCTGTCGTCTAGACTACGCTGCTAGCCTTGTTGCTGAGTCAGAGTCTGCGTCTGTCTGTCCTCCGTCCGTCGGGGGTGAGTGTGCTCTTGGCACGGACGTCCTTGAGGACAGGCAGGAGGACTTTGACTCTCTTGCGGCTGCTGTACCTCATCTCGTGGCCTGGTTGCTTGCCCCTGAGGGAGACCCGGATGCACTAGACATCCCCACTCCGCGCACTTACGCAGAGGCGATCTCGGGTCCCTACTCCTCTCAGTGGCAGACAGCCATGGACGCAGAGATGGCATCCTGGAAGTCCACAGGCACCTACGTCGACGAGGTTCCCCCTCCTGGGGCGAACATCGTCGATGGCATGTGGATTTTCAGGGTGAAGCGGCCGCCAGGTTCTCCGCCTGTCTTCAAGGCTCGTTACGTTGCTAGAGGCTTCAGTCAGCGTCAGGGGGTCGACTTCTTCCAGACCTTCTCCCCCACCCCGAAGATGACCACTCTTCGGGTTCTGCTGCACGTTGCTGCTCAGCGTGACTACGAGCTTCACTCTCTTGACTTCAGCACAGCGTTCCTGCAGGGCAGCCTGCACGAGGAGATCTGGCTGCGCCGCCCACCTGGCTTTACTGGGTCGTTTCCCCCTGGTACCCAGTGGAGTCTCCGCCGGCCAGTCTACGGTCTCCGCCAAGCGCCACGTGAGTGGCACGACACACTGAGGACTACACTTGCGGCTCTTGGGTTCGCGCCGTCTACTGCTGACCCGTCGCTGTTTCTGCGCACAGACACGTCGCTGCCGCCGTTCTACATTCTCGTGTACGTCGACGACTTGGTCTTTGCTACTGCTGACACTGAGGCACTCGCTCGTGTGAAGTCGGAGCTGCAGAAGAGACACACCTGCACTGACCTGGGTGAACTGCGTAGCTACCTTGGCTTGCAGATCACCCGGGACAGAGCTCGCCGCACCATCACCCTGACTCAGTCACACATGGTGCAGCAGGTCCTTCAGCGCTTCGGCTTCCAGTTCTCCTCACCACAGGCCACACCTCTGGCTACCAGCCACTCGCTCTCAGCTCCACCTTCGGACGAGTCCGTAGAGCTGAGTGGCCCGTACCCAGAGCTTGTAGGCTGCCTCATGTACCTGATGACTTGCACGCGACCTGACCTCGCGTACCCTCTTAGCATCCTTGCTCGTTACGTTGCGCCTGGGAGACACAGGCGAGAGCACTGGGAGGCTGCTAAGAGGGTGCTGCGTTACCTGTGCAGTACATCAGGCATGGGGCTGGTGCTTGGAGGACGTGACAGAGTTGTCCTCACTGGTCACTCGGACGCTTCTTGGGTGGACGACCTGGCTACGCAGCGGTCGTCACAGGGTTACACCTTCAGCCTTGGCTCTGGTTCTGTCTCGTGGCGGTCCACCCGCTCTTCCTCTGTTCTCGGCTCTAGTTGTGAGGCTGAGATCTACGCCACAGCCATGGCTGCACAGGAGTTACGCTGGCTCACCTACCTGCTGACTGACTTGGGAGAGCGGCCTAGTTCTCCTCCAGTTCTGTACGGTGACAACAAGGCGGCTCTTGCCTTGTGTCAGGAGCACAGACTGGAGCACAGGACGAAGCACATTGCTCTTCGCTATTTTCTTGCTCGAGAGCTTCAGCAGCGCGGTCAGCTTCGGCTTGTGTACGTGGACTCGAAGGCCAACACTGCTGATATCTTCACCAAGGCGCTCCCGCCTAGTGATCATCAGCGGCACTGTACTTCTTTAGGCCTTGTGTCCACGTTTCCTCACTTGCTCACTGCTTGACATTCTTTGTACTGTACTTTATATATATCTTGTTGCTTGCTTGCTAGGTTTTGATCACTGTGTTGCTTGTCTTGTACTATATCTAGCACTGCATGTGAACTGGCCTTGTGGCCTTTACTTGTGCTCGGAGTGTGGTGACGTTGTGATCCACCCTGGGCTTTGCTTTGCTTTGCTGGACTGGTCTTGTGACCCTTTGTTCTCCCCCACTTTGCCTATGGGGGTGTGTTAAACTGTATTATGCTTGTAGGCTGTAGTGGGGTAGCCAATATGGGGTACAACCCCAACTAGGGTTTCATATTTGTACCCAAACTTCTGCTAGTTCAATCATTCTTGCCTAGCTATTCTGAAAGCATCTGTATTGTTCCTACCAAAAAGAACCTAATAGAAATCTCCCAACACTCTTGGTTCGCGGCAGCCCACCACCACCATTTTTCACTGGATAGCCTTGCATCAAGGTTCGCATGGATATGGATAGAAAGAGGAAAAGGGAAAGAGGGAGAAGGAAAAGGGAAAGAAGGCACCAGAAACAACTCAAACGCAACACCCATAAAAAGCCCCATAAAAATACTCCATAGAGAAAAAAACCCAACCAGGATCCCTTACCAGACGTCCCATCTCGCACCAAGAACCTAATATTCTCCTTGAATCTCCCTACCCCAAACCACCCTATATTTTTTCTGAAAAGTCAAGAGGTAGCGTGACAGCGGGGTACCGCATGAAGCATTGGAGAGAGCCCCATTTCAACCCCCACAGTTTAATTCCAAGATTCCCAGGTGCCGCTGAGGTAGTTGCTGAAGGTGGTCGCAAATCCTTGATTTTCCCGTATTCACGCTGAAAGCACCCATTGGTCCGCGTGCAGCAATGATGCGAGGGAGAGAGTCGTTCTCGTCGTGGATTGAAGAGCAGACCGCGCTCGCCTTTCAAGCAGTGACAGCTGCTGACGCGTTCGCGCTGACTACAGCGACAGTTCAGATGGAATGCGACACGTAGACGAGTGCGACACTTGGTGTTACTGACACGCTTCGTCGTGGCATTGCATCCTCAGTGACTGGAGCACCACAGACGTGGGAATAATAACACGACGCGGGGTGTCAAACTATATGTGCTGCATATTGTTTAGGCTGTAGTGGGGTAGCCCATATGGGGTACAACCCAATTAGGGTTTACTACTTGTACTCCTGCATCCTGTTAGTTCATTCATTCCTGCTGCTAGATTTTGACATGGTTTCAGAGCACTAAGGTCCGTAGGACCGTTTTTTTTTTTCGGGCCCACCTACCGCTGCGGTTACCGCGCTACCCCACGTACCTGCCTGCCTTGCCTTGCCTTGTGACGTGCTGCACTATGCGCGCCGTCCAGCAGCCCTAGCGCTGCCTCCTGCTGCCTTAGGCCAGCGCGCTGCCCCTAGAGGCCCGTAAGGCCCACGCGCCGCCCCTAGAGGCCCGTAAGGCCCGCGCGCCGCCCCTAGAGGCCCGTAAGGCCCGCGCGCCGCCTCTACACGCCCGTCAGGCCCGCGCAGCCCGCTGCAGCCGCGCGCAGCCCGCACAGAGCCCACGCAGCCCGCGCCGAGCCGCGCTCAGCCCGCTGCAGCCTCGCGCAACCCGCACCGAGCCGCGCGCAGCCCGCTGCAGCCGCGCGCAGCCCGCAGCTGCCGCGCGCAGCCCGCGCCGAGCCCACGCAGCCCGCGTCGAGCCGCGCGCGGCCTGCTACGGCCTCGCGAGGCCCGCGCGCGGCCCGCAGCAGCCCGCGCCGAGCCGCGCGCGGCCTGCTACTGCCTCGCGCGGCCCGCAACAGCCCGCGCCGAGCCGCGCGCGGCCCGCTACTGCCTAGCGCGGCCGCGCGCGGCCTGCAGCAGCTCAGCGCGCTGTCAGCGCAGCCCGCGCCGAGCCGCGCGCGGCCCTCTGCCTCGGCCCCGACCTGCCGCTGATGCGGCCCCGCCCTGCAGCTACCACGGCCCCGACCTGCCGCTGATGCGGCCCCGCCCTGCAGCTTCCACGGCCCCGACCTACCGCTGACGCGCCTACTCGGCCGCTGCTGTCGAGCGCCGGCCCTGCTCGCCCGGTGATCGCCTGCTCTCCCAGCCTTTGGTGAGCGCCTGCCTGCCTGCCTGACGGCCTGCCTGCCTACCTGCCTGCCTGCCTGCCTGCCGGCCTGCCTGCCTGCCTGCCGGCCTGCCTGCCGGCCTGCCTGTCTGTCTGCCCGCCTGCCTGCCTGTCTGCCTGTCTGCCTGCCTGCCTGCCTGCCTGCCTGCCTGCCTGCCTGCCTGCCTGCCGGCCTGCCTACCTGCCTGCCTGTCTGCCTGCCTGCCTGGCTGCCTGCCTGCCTGCCGGCCTGCCTACCTGCCTGCCTGCCTGCCTGCTTGCCTGCCTGCCTGCCGCGCCTGCCCTGCCCGCGCTACTGCTGCTGCTACTGCTACTGGCAGGTGGCCAGATGCAGCTCCAGCGACGTTCACGCGAGCCTCTCACGCCCCAGCAGCTTAGTGAGTGGTATACTAGCTGGGGTTGTCGCAGTAGCCGTCGTAGCTGTCGCCCTGGAGCTGGTCAGTTGGGAGCGTCTGGCAGTGGCCAGCTGCAGCTGCAGGGGCGTCCACGTGAGACACTTACGCCCCGGCAGCTCCAGGAGTGGTATGCTCAGTGTAGCAGGTCTACGCGTACAGTTCGCTGCCCGTACGTCATTCGCACAGGTGCTAGGACTGGTCAGCCTTGTGGGACGCTTGGTCACACACAGTCCCGCTGCTTCGCCCGTCTGAGCGACGACTGGCGCACAGTGTTTGGCGACGAGGCTGAGCTCCCCACCTGGCTGGAGCTGCATGGACAGAGGGTAGATATCTTTGCGCTTGACTATGATGCTATTCTCACTGCCATGTATGCATTGCCTACTAGTGCTGACCGTGCCTGTTACCTGTGCGTACCGCCTGACCCTGGTATAGAGCCTGCTGCTCTCGGTGCTGGTGAGGCTGCTGCTCTAGGTGCTAGTGCGTCTCCTGCTCTAGGTGCTGGTGAGGCTGCTGCTCTCGGTGCTAGTACGTCTTCTGCTCTAGGTGCTGGTGAGGCCGTGGCTTCAGGTGCTGGTGAGTCTGCTCTCTCTGGTACTGCGCCCTCTGCGGTCTCGCACACCTTCACCCTTGACTCAGGAGCTTCCCGCTCCTTCTTTCGCGACTGCACCACACTCACGCCGCTCAGTCGGCCAGTTCCAGTCTCCTGGGCCCAGTCCTTGCCCACTACTCCACGGTTCTGCCGTGTCCGGCCGTCCCGTCTGGCTTCCTGTCAGGTCTTTACCTCCCCTCGTTCTCTACGAACTTGGTGGCGGGAGCTGACCTCCAGGATGGAGGGGTTCACCAGTTCACTCCTGCGAGTCAGCGAGTGACCCGCTGTACGTGTGCTCGGACGGGCCGACACCTGGCCACGTTTACCCGTGCGCCTGGCTCGAGTCTGTACACACTCACCACTGAGTCCCCTCAGGTAGCTGCGTCTGCGTCTGTGTCTGGTCAGCTGGCGGCCCCCTGCGAGTGTCGCGCTTTGTCGCACGACACTCTCCTGTGGCACCACCGCCTTGGTCACCCCTCCTTGCCTCGCCTGCGTAGCATGCACTCTCGCTCCCTGGTCTCTGGTCTTCCCAGGTCTCTGCCTGCCCTCCCTCCCTCGCCTGCGCCGCCCTGCATTCCTTGCGTCGAGGGGCGGCAGCGCGCCGCTCCTCACTCCTCCTCGTTTCCTCCCACAGAGGCTCCACTGCAGACGCTCCACCTGGACAGGGCCGCGAGCGGTACTTCCTGCTGGTCGTCGACGACTACACGCGTTACACCACGGTCTTCCCCTTGCAGAGCAAGGGGGACGTCCCTGATGTTTTGATCCCTTGGATCCGCACTGTTCGTCTCCAGCTCCGCGAGCGGTTCCGGCGGGACTTTCCTGTCCTCCGTCTGCACTCTGACAGAGGTGGTGAGTTCTCCTCAGACCTCTTGGCAGCCTACTGTGCGGAGCATGGCATCACCCAGTCGTTCACGCTTCCGGCCTCTCCACAGCAGAATGGGGTTGCTGAGCGCCGCATTGGCTTAGTCATGGAGGTCGCTCGTACCTCCATGATCCATGCGGCTGCCCCCCATTTCCTGTGGCCGTTTGCGGTCCGGTACGCCGCGCATCAGCTCAACCTCTGGCCCCGTGTCTCCTTGCCGGAGACCTCGCCCACACTGCTGTGGACGGGGAAGGTTGGCGATGTGTCGCGTTTCCGGGTCTGGGGTGCTCGTGCCTTTGTCCGCGATACCACCGCGGACAAGCTCTCCGCCCGCGCTGTTCCCTGTGTCTTCCTTGGCTTTGTCCCTGACGCGCCTGGTTGGCAGTTTTATCACCCCACCTCGCGCCGTGTCTTTGCGTCTCAGGACGTCACGTTCGACGAGTCGGTTCCCTTTTACCGTCTCTTCCCCTACCGCACTGCCCCGCTCCCCCCCCCGCCGCTCTTCCTCGCTCCAGGTGCTCCCCAGGTAGACCCCCTCCCCGCTCCCGGTCCTGCTCCTTCAGGTGTTTCTCAGGTAGACCCTCCTCCCTTTACTGCGCCGGTTGAGGTCACTGGTGACTCAGGTCCTACTGAGGGTGGTCCTGCTCGGGGTGCTACTTCTGGGGGTGCTGAGCCTGGGGGTGCGGAGCCTGGTGGTGCTGAGCCTGGGGGTACTGAGCCTGAGGGTGCGGAGCTTGAGGGTGTGGAGCCTGGTGGTGCTGAGCCTGAGTGTGAGGGGTCTGGGGGTGCTGAGCTTGGCGGTACTGACGCTGGAGGTTCTGGAGCTACTGAGGGTGCTGGCGCTGGAGGTTCAGGAGCTGCTGGAGGGCCTAGTACTGGTGGCGCTGGAGCTGGAGGTTCTGGAGCTGCTGAGGGTGCTCGCGCTGGAGGTTCTGGAGCCGCTGGAGGTACTGGTGCTGAGGGTACTGACACCGGAGGTTCTGGAGCCGTTGGGGGTGCGGGCGCTGAGGGTTCTGAGTCTGCTGTTGCGCGGTCTCCTTGGAGTAGCCGCCTTCGTCCACGTGTGCCTCTCACCCCACAGCAGCTGCAGGACTGGTACGGTCGCCGTCAGCGTCGCGCTGCTGGAGCTAGGAGTGGTGCTGGTCCTTTGTCTACTGGAGGTGCTGGAGTCGCTGGTTCTGGAGGTGCTCGTGCTAGAGACACTGAGGCTGGAGACCCTGGGTCTGGGGGTGCTGCTGCTGGAGACACAGAGGTTGGAGACCCTGGGACTGGGGGTGTCGGCTCTGGGACTGGAGCTTCTGGAGCTGCTGGAGGTACGGGAGCTGTTGGAGGTACTGGAGCTGCTGGAGGCACTGGAGCTGCTGGAGCTGCCGGTACTGGTGCAGCTGCGCCGACACGACTGTTCTTCGCTCCGCCGTCTCCGTCGTCTCTGCCGCCGCCTGACTCTGCTCTTCGTCAGGTTGTTACTCTCCCGTCGTCTACTGGTCTTCCGTTACAGACTGGCTCACCGCTACCTGCTCCCTCTCCTTACACTGAGCAGACAGGCAGTCCTGCTACGCGTCGTGAGCCTGCGTCGCGTCCTGTCTCGCCTGTTCGTTCTGGTCGTACCGTTCGTCGTGTCGCTCGTGCGCGTCAGCCGGCTGTCCCCAGCGCACACCTTGTTGTCCGTCGTCCTTCCTCTGCTCTGCAGCCTGTTCCTCTGCCGTCTCCCCCTGCGTCCTCTCTGCCTGCCGTTCCGGACCCTGAGTCTGACCGGTTTCGTACTGAGCACCCTACTGTCACGCGTCTTCTAGCCACTGTTGTCACTGACCCGTCGTTTGAGTCTACTGCTGCGTCTGCCTTGGTCGCTGAGCTTGTTGACTTTGCTGCTGCCTGTCGTCTAGACTACGCCGCTAGTCTTGTTGCTGAGTCTGAGTTTGTCTGTCCTCCGTCCGTCGGGGGTGAGTGTGCTCTTAGCACGGACGTCCTTGAGGACAGGCAGGAGGAGTTCCAGTGTCTTGCTGCTGCTTTACCTCATCTTGTGTCCTCGCTACTTGCCCCTGAGGGAGACCCGGATGCACCAGACATCCCGACTCCGCGCTCTTACGCAGAGGCGATAGAGGGTCCCTACTCCTCTCAGTGGCAGGCAGCCATGGACGCAGAGATGGCTTCCTGGAAGTCCATAGGCACCTACGTTGACGAGGTTCCCCCACCTGGGGCGAACATCGTCAGTGGCATGTGGATTTTCAGGGTGAAGCGGCCGCCGGGTTCTCCGCCTGTCTTCAAGGCGCGTTACGTGGCTCGAGGCTTCAGTCAGCGAGAGGGAGTTGACTTCTTCCAGACCTTCTCCCCCACCCCGAAGATGACCACTCTTCGGGTGCTGCTGCACGTTGCTGCTCACCGTGACTACGAGCTTCACTCTCTTGACTTCAGCACAGCTTTCTTGCAGGGTAGCCTGCACGAGGAGATCTGGCTGCGTCGCCCCCCGGGCTTCACTGGGTCGTTCCCTCCTGGTACCCAGTGGAGCCTCCGGCGGCCGGTCTACGGTCTCCGCCAGGCGCCACGTGAGTGGCACGACACACTGAGGACTACGCTTGCGGCTCTTGGGTTTGCGCCTTCTACTGCTGACCCATCGCTGTTTCTGCGCACCGACACTTCCCTGCCGCCGTTCTACATCCTTGTGTACGTCGACGACTTGGTTTTTGCCACTGCTGACACTGAGGCTCTCGCCCACGTGAAGTCGGAGCTGCAGAAGAGACACACATGCACAGACTTGGGTGAGCTGCGCAGCTACCTTGGCTTGCAGATCACCCGAGACAGAGCACGTCGCACCATCACCTTGACTCAGTCACACATGGTGCAGCAGGTCCTTCAGCGCTTCGGCTTCACCTGGTCTTCAGCACAGGCCACTCCTCTGGCTACAGGTCACACGCTCTCAGCTCCACCTTCGGACGAGTCCGTAGAGCCGAGTGGTCCTTACCCAGAGCTAGTCGGCTGCCTCATGTACCTGATGACTTGCACTCGACCTGACCTCGCGTACCCTCTTGGTCTTCTGGCTCGCTACGTGGCTCCTGGTCGGCACCGACCTGAGCACATGGCTGCTGCTAAGAGGGTACTGCGCTACTTGTGCAGCACATCAGGCATGGGGCTAGTGCTTGGAGGGACGAGCCCAGTTGTCCTCACTGGACACTCAGACGCTTCTTGGGTTGACGACCAGGCTACTCAGCGGTCGTCACAGGGTTACACCTTCAGCCTTGGCTCTGGTTCAGTTTCGTGGCGTTCTACACGTTCGTCTTCAGTTCTCAGCTCCAGTTGTGAGGCTGAGATCTACGCCACAGCCATGGCTGCACAGGAGTTACACTGGCTCACCTACCTGCTGACTGACTTGGGAGAGCAGCCTCGTTCTCCTCCAGTGCTGTACGTCGACAACAAGGCCGCCATTGCCTTGTGTGAGGAGCACAGACTGGAGCACAGAACGAAGCACATTGCTCTGCGTTACTTCCTGGCTCGAGAGTTGCAGCAGCGAGGCCAGCTTCGTCTTCGCCACGTGGCCACTCGGGCCAACACTGCTGATATATTCACCAAGGCACTTCCGTCTGGTGATCATCAGCGCTTTTGTACTCTGTTGGGCCTTGTGCCTACGTTTCCACACTTGCTGTAGTCTCTGCTTGTACTGTGATCTATATATATACCTGCATGCTGGCTCTTGCTAGGTAGCCATCACTGTACTGTTATTGCTGCATATATATCTCTGCATGTGAACTGGCCCTGTGGCCTTTTGCTTGTGCTCGGAATGCGTGGTGACGTTGTGATCCACCCTGAGCTTGTTTTGCTTCTCTTGACTGGTCGTGTGACCCCTTGTTCTCCCCCACTTTGCCTATGGGGGTGTGTCAAACTATATGTGCTGCATATTGTTTAGGCTGTAGTGGGGTAGCCCATATGGGGTACAACCCAATTAGGGTTTACTACTTGTACTCCTGCATCCTGTTAGTTCATTCATTCCTGCTGCTAGATTTTGATACGGAGAAGCGACAGACGAAACTGGGTCCCATTCGACGCCGGAAAACCTGGCTTTGCGCGGGATCATCAGAGGTTGTCGCGCTGCCGTGACCGCTGTTGTCGATTCCGCTACAATGGACCCCGCAAACAGCGGGGCTGAGACATTAACCTTCACGGTGCCGTTGGAATCCGCAACGGTGATGTTCATCAGCTCAGTGAGATTGCTGGCCATATCTATGCTAGTCGTTGCGGCAGCTGCCCTTGCCCGCTCGAGCTTTTCCTCTACAGCCGCGGCGTCGAACGACGTAGATTCGGGCGTCAGAGGAGATTCGCGATCGGGAAATTCGAGTTCGGGAAATTCACGATTGGGAAACTCGGAGCTGACTTGAAGGTCCGCTCAGGGCTAATTTTTGGATTTGACATACCCTTATAATCAGTGTACCTGTAGCTCGAAAAACTGATTATCAGTGTGACCCCCTACGAAAAATCTTTCCTGTCAGGGTTTTCTTAACTTTGAAAAAATTTACCCTGTCACACTGTAAACCTGGCCAATAGTGGCCCACTTTGTGCCAGCACAAGAGTTGTCAAGGCCGAAATTCCGGCCTCGACAGTTGCCTTGGTGGAATCCCAGGTTACGGGAAAGGGGGGGGGGGGGGGGGGGGGGGGGGGGGGGGGGTGTACCAGGGGGAGGGGGGGGGGTAGGTTACGCGTTACAGGGTAGAACTTGCTACGAGAATTGGAAACCGTTGGGCATCAGTGTGCCTTACACAAAAAAACTGACACATCAGGGTAAATCAATCTCCCCAAAAAAACACCCTAGGCCATCAGTTTGACCCCCCAAAAACCACCCTGATAATCAGGGTATCAGGGTGATTTACCCTGATAAAATTTGCCCTGGTCCCGCTGTGTTCATATCTGCCTTGAGCTCCGCGACTGACTGTGAGTTCCGTTGGGAGGCGGTTGGAGGGAAAACTGTCGCCGCTGTTTAAAAACCTCGCATTGGAGAGCGGTGCGAGGGTGAATAGTAAGGCGAGAGCGAGAGTGATTGCGCCGCGGCGTGCCATACTGGATGTATGAAAAAATCGACTACCTGAAGATTCAAACACGATCCTGTTTTGAGCTCGACTGATGTAAGATAAAAAGGAACGTTCCCTACTACAAAAATTACTAGCTCGATGCTGGAGAAGTCGGATTATTTGCACAAATTGGATTGCAAGAAGAGCGAAATGCAGAATTTGAAGTTTGAGCCCAATGAAATACGTGTAACAGGCTTTTGCATTCCCAACCTCTCCCCTGTTCTTGCAGCCAGATGTATCTTTCGAGTCGCACAGCTGGAGTGGTTCGGATCGGAGGGGAAAGGAGGAGGGGAGGGAGGGAGGTGTTGTTTGAACCGCGTTGACGATGACAGGCCCATCGAGTCGCACATCGGTGGGAAGCAGACGAGGACAAAGAAAGTTCACCGTAAGAGAGGAGAGCTTTCGGAGGAAAATGATAGAAACTTCGCCAGAAGCTAGTTCGTTTCCATACGTAAAATACTCCAACAACATCAGTTTATTCCCATAGCGAAGGCCCTAAAAACTGTTTTGTCATAGAAAAAGGTTTCCAACAAGACATTCAAACACAAGTTACATTATCATTTACTACCACAGATTTTCAACCAGCATTAAGCTTCCAGCACATATAAGCAAAGCCCGACCAGTTGTTGGTCAAGCAAAAAACAGGACAACTGCCTAGACAGCCTCAATCTTTTCCTCCTCTGCGCTCTTCTTGCTGAGAGGCAGCAGATAGACCACAGAGTATGGGATTGCCACAGCAACGCCTGCAAGAATAGGCGCAATCCAGTAAATCCAGTGGTTAGCCCACACACCCTGCCACACCGATGTTCCGAATGCCTGTGCGGGGTTAATAGTTCCACCAGACAGCGGTACACCCACGGCAGTGGTCGTGAGAATGGAAAGGCCAATCATGAGGGGTGCGAGGGCAATAGGACCCCTGGGATCCACGGCAGTGGAGAAAACGGTGAAGATGAGGAGCGAGGTGAAGAGCAGCACTGCAAGGAAACCCGTGCCATTAGATGTGCCCGGGGGAAGTGACGCTGCGCCGAGGATCCTCTGTTAAGAAGAACAAAACAAGGAAAGAATGGCGAACGTAGCTGTCAGTGAAGGTTTCGAGAGAAAGCATGCACGTGAGGGAAGACGTGGCGAAAAAGGCACAGCATGCAGCAACATTAGAAAGTTATTAGGGTGTGGAGAGAATGCACGCACGTTAAGAGCTGAAGGCAGGACGGCAGTTGCAAGGCCGACGCCGACAAGCGCCCCAACCATCTGCCCGATAATGTAGACCAGAGCAGACACCACGTCAATCAGCCCAGCAGCGAGCATGGCGACTGTGGTGGCCGGGTTCAAGTGACCGCCGGAAACGCCAATCGTGCCGGCCACTGCGAGCGCGTAGCCAACGCCATTACCCAACGCAATGATGACCACCGTCGTGAGAGGCTCGACCTTGGCTCCTCCGCCTGGAGCAAGAATTGAGTGGAACACAAATGGGAGATTATTAGAGAAATGCGATGGGAAGCGATAGCGATAAGATGGCTCATTCAGCGAGTAAGACTGTCTCTTAGCACTTTTCATTACGACCACGCCGTGAGGTTCCATACACAGACTGGGTGCATGCGCGCTTGGTTCAGGCTGCTATTACATGCCCAAATTCTCTCGCCCACTCAACAACTGCCAGGGGAATCTCCCTTCCGCCGCAGCAGACTATCACAATTCTTTCCTAATTCGACTCCCACTACCTCTCCCTTGTCCTAAGGCTGTCTCGCCCTCTAAACAATCTCAAGTTTGAATGAAACGAAGAGATGCGGATTGCTTATTGTTGTAAATGAGCGAGAATTGGCGAGTGACTTACTGGTAACGGCGGAGCAGAGCACGCCTTGGAAGACGAAGTACATGGTTCCCAGGATTTCCGCAATGGCGCACTGAAGCAGCACCATCGGCGGCTTGAATTGCATCCATCCCTTGAACACCTGAGGCGCCTTCGCCATTTTTTGAAGTTGGAAGAATTGAAACCGCTGCTAAGGCAAGGCAGCGAGGCGAGCCGAACTCGCAAGATTAGGCGAAGACTGTTGCGAGTATCGAACGTTGAACTCAATCCTAACTTTAGGTCCATATTATGCTTCTATTTATGCACGAGATCTTCAGGTGCTCCCGGCTCGCGACTTCCAGTGACATGTGAAGGATAAGCGTTCCTCCCCCAGCTTACATTTCGCAGGTACATGAATTGATACGGAAGCTAGGATGCGTGCGGACCGCATGGCGGCTAGGAGCCTCCTAGACAGGCACTCGGGCTAAGTCTGACCCGAAGTTTCCCTCCTAGACAGGCACTCGGGCTATGTCTGACCAGAGGTCTCAATCAATCTAGGAGCGACTGTGAGCCACTTATTCGGTCGCTCCATCTTAGGCACCACCTGCTCTGGTACCATCCCCCCCCTAGTACACTTTCTCCGGCTCGTTAACCCACACGTCCATCGGCTTGTCTACCTTGGCGGTGGTTCCAGGTCATATTAGTGTGGTGCTGATGCGAGATATGGAGCGTGTGAGTCTCTAATTGGCGGCGGTTGCGGTTCCAGGTCAAAAATGAAATGGTGCTGAAGGGAGAAATCGGGGTTGGGTGAAGAATGTCCGATTGTCCTGGTCTCTGGCGTAGGGAGAAGGACGCACTCCACCCAAGTTTCGAGCCAAGTGTAGGTGTTCCCCTAGACGAAAGCTGGCACTGAAATTGATGCATTCATCCCGTTTTCAGTTTCTGTCAACGGCAGACCTCTCCAATGGGAAGGGGCTTGATTGAAAGTGTAGATTGACCAGCTAGCACTCGTGCGAAATTCAGGATAAGGCGCCGTGATTTGCGATAAACTACAGGTCTAGCAAACCACGTCAAGGAAGCTGCGGCCAGGATTGTTCGAAACGCCCTGCTTTGTTGATCTGCTCGGCACCCTCGCTAAATATTTGTGAGCAGCAGGTACTTTCAGGTTAGGTATGGTTGGACACGGTACGTGACACGTTCTCGTTACAAGACCTCCCGGAGAGACTCACGTAAAGAACACTCAACTCATTTTCAAGACCCCTGAAAAATCAGTACAGAGCTCTGCTGCTTTATTCCTCTGTCTCATGAACCCTACTCAGCTACATCCTGTGTGAGTAAACCTACAGACAGCTAATTATACAATTGCTGGTGTACTTGCAGCTCTTCCGATTTTAATGGTGTTTGCTACTCTCATTACGACAAGAAGTTGACTGCTAAAACGGCATATAGACATGCCCTCACACTCAGGGCTGATTTTATCAGACTAAAATAGTCTGATTGTCTGAAATCTCAGGGTATTTTCCTACGGATCCTGATTTTTCAGAGTTGTAAGATTTTCAAACATTAGTGCTTCAGACTTCCTTGTTTTTGGATACTGAGAATTTCAGAGTAGTGATTTAGCCGATAATGGGTCTTCTTACTACAGGGAGTACGGATCCTGAAATTCGGATCTGTACTTTCAGCGTAC
The DNA here is from genome assembly GCA_947470075.1 of Closterium sp. Yama58-4. NCBI lineage: Eukaryota > Viridiplantae > Streptophyta > Zygnematophyceae > Desmidiales > Closteriaceae > Closterium > Closterium sp. Yama58-4. Next base: position 209,022 of record CANIUD010000184.1, on the reverse strand, counting down.
CTTCCGCAAGGTACGAAAAACTTCACCGCACTATCACGCGCAAAATCTGTACTTGGCACTTCTGCCACCCTTTTCCCTTGGAATTCTACCACTTGGCTCGGTGTTTCATTTACACTCACGTGGGACCATCGCTGTAGCTACGCGGAATTCTACCACTTGGCTCGGTGTTTCACTTACACTCACGTGGGACCATCGCTGTAGCTACGCGGTGCCAGCGAGGGAAACGCCGTGTTTGATTTCGCCATGTGAAGTCTGAGTACTTCAGACTTGTGTTTTTGCGGAACCTGGAAAATCAGAGTAGCCATTCTCTGAGAAATATGCCTCAGACTATTTTTTTTGAGACCCCCCAGAACGTCAGACTGGATTTTTTTGAATAGTCAGCCCTGCTCACACTCATTAGCTGGAAAGCAAACTGCGTCAACATATTCACATTCTCTTGACAGATTGTTTCAAAGGCTCAAATTTGTATATACTATATTTGCTTGCCAGGAAAACAAGACAAAATTGCCATAACCCATAATCACCAAAGTACTGGCTGAAGCATTAGACTCAACACCCCTTCTGGTATTGAACCAGAACCTCCTAGAAAATTGGGCAAAAAAATAGAGTTATTTCCTCGAATCAATATTTTTCTACTCTTGTAGCGCACCAAGCACACTCCTAGGACGTGCCCCTGGGAACCTTTACACCTTCTCATCATCCTCATCGCCCTTGTTGCTGAGGGGCAGCAGATAGACAACCGCATACGGCACCGCCACAGCAATGCCTGCCAGGATCGGCGCAAGCCAGTAGATCCAGTGGTTGGCCCACACACCCTGCCACACCGACGTTCCGAACGCCTGTGCAGGGTTGATGGTTCCACCCGACAGAGGCACACCCACTGCAGTGGTGGTTAGGATGGTGAGGCCGATCATGAGGGGTGCGAGGGCGATAGGACCCCTGGGGTCTACGGCGGTGGCGAAAACAGTGAAGATGAGGAGCGATGTGAAGAGAAGCACTGCGAGGAAGCCTGTGCCTGAGGACGTGCCCGCGGGAAGCGACGCTGCACCGAGAACCCTCTGTTACAAAGAAAATGTGGAAAGAATGGAGTAAAGAGAAAACATTCTGTTACAAACCCTCTGTTAAGTACATGAAGAACAGAACCAAGGTAACTATGTCACATCGCCGCAAGTGATGAACAAGAAGTAAAACAATATCAGGGAGCAAGGCAAGAGGGCCCTAAGGGAGACAGAGCAGAGCCATACATTAAGAGCTGAAGGCAGGACAGCAGTTGCGAGGCCGACGCCAACGAGCGATCCGACAAGCTGCCCGATAATGTAGACTGCGGCTGAGAGCACGTCAATCAATCCGACGGACAGCATGGCAATTGTGGTGGCCGGATTGATGTGACCCCCAGAAAGGCCGAGTGTTCCAGCCACTGCGAGCGCGTAGGCGACGCCGTTACCCAACGCGATGATGACCACGGTTGTGAGCGGCTCCACCTTGGCTCCTGGGGCTGCAGCAAAGAAGCAAGCGCGATAGCGCCAGAAAGTTAGTATAGGAATAGGCGTCAGAAAAGAAGATGTAGTCCAAGGACGACAAGGGCAAGGAACGATGCTGACTTTTGCAGTGTGGTCTACATCAAGAAGTCCTCAAGGGCCCTCGACTCATCATAAGTGACCAATCAGGTTAGGAAGTATGAAAGCAATTAATCTAGTACACAAATTGGCTGGTGCGTGCGTCCATGCAGTTCGGCATACAGCGGCTCAATTTTAGCCACGAAATCAAAGCACTGCAACAGTGCACCAAAATCGTTTTGTCCAATGTCCTCCTCACGTGCCTCACAGCTATTTCAAACGTATCCCACTTCACAAGAACCAATGCCCAAGCGGAGTGAATGTTTTAGAAATGCGAGAAATGACGAGCGACTTACTGACGATGGCGGAGCAGAGCACGCCTTGGAAGACGAAGTACATGGTCCCGACAATCTCTGCGATCGCGCACTGAAGCAGCACCATCGGCGCCTTGAACTGCACCCATTGCTTGAACACCTGAGGCGCTGGCGCCATTGCTTCTGAGAGCTTCTGACTATGAGTCGAAACGGCTGGATATGCGAGTCAGAGGCGAAGGAGAGACTGTCTCGCGAGACGATGCGAAGACGTCAGGGCGTTGTTGAACACAAGTTTGACTTCCCGCCTCAGTTTGTGCGTCATTTTATGCTCGAGTCTGGACAAGTGCTCTTGCATCATGACTTCAATTTCGACGCGAGTCGGGAGATCTCCCCCCCCGGGCCTAATTTCTGGAGAGACATGAATTGATACTGAACCTTGAACGGGTCCGAACCGCGTGGCGGCTGATATTCAGAGTCTCCTGGACATGCTGTCAGACTATGTCTGACCCGAACCCGTCTCAATCAATCTCGGAACGCCTGTGAGCCACTTACAAAATATTCACTGAATATACTGTACTGGGTCTATGGTCCTTGGTACCCCCCTAGGACGCTTTCTCTTGCTTGTTAACTTGGCGTCAGTGGTGCCAGCCCAACGTCCCTCCGCATTCCTCCTCCCACAACCATAGTTTTGCCCTCCTCGGTTTTAGATTTCTTATGGCATCCTCACTGTGCAATGGCAAGGTTGGCCTGGATAAGGAGGCGTAAATTCCGGTCAGCCGCCAGTCGCGTCTGATTTGACATCGAGGGCAGATAAGCTTGACACGTTGAGCCTTGGCTGATGTGGCGGACCATTCACCACAGGAACTCGTTATCTAGTTTAGGGTTGAAGTGACTCGAGTCGATTGGGGCTAGGCCTGGGGGTATAGTGGGTTGGCTGCACCTCCCTGTCCTTTCAACCTTCGTGTGCGCTAAGATTCATCAATGCGATAAAAACGAAATGACGACCACGTACGGTACCTAGACCCACACAGCCCCTCGTCTCGGTGCCTACCTTTGAAAGTTTGGGATGATTCACTACTGCTCCAAATCGGTACATTCTACACGCTTCAATGTCGGTTTCTTCTTATGCTGTAAACAATGTGTATTGAATTCAGTAGAGTTGTATTATATCTGAGAAATCAGTGCCAAATGTTTGTTTGGGGGTCTTGCAGCACCCTTATACCACTAACCTTGCAAATGTAATAGACATTAACAGGACACATCGGTTTGCCCATACGGTACATGTCCTCCAGCAGTGGAGAGAACAAGCACAACTACCGTACATATTGCATAGCAACCAGTCCTGCTTTGGTAGCTAAGGAATTGAAAAACGAGGCAGACTGCATGCGAGCAGTGAGAGTGGTGATATAGCTGTAGGAAAGAATATAAATTTGATTTCCGTAACACCAGAACTCCACCCGCTCAAAACTCTCTAGCGCAGAGATCCCGGAACCCCATGTTTGCGCCAGCCTTCCAATCATAATACGTGTTCACGCCGCCATACGCGCCGAGAATAATCCCGCTCAGCCCGATAACCGAGCCGAGCGCGAAAATAATCACCGATGGCTTGCCGTAGCGCATGACAATAGCGCGCACAATGGAAAGGCCGGAAAAGGCGGCGATCATGGCAATGCCGGCGAAGACGAGCGCAACCTCGATGGGGATGCGGCCGAGGAGATAGAACTCGAGCACGGAGAGCGACGAGGAGAAGACAACCATGAAGGTTGTTGTCGCTGCTGTGACCTGTTTTGGTAGGAGGTGGGGGAGGGGTTGGGAGGAGGGGGTGGGGGGAGGGGAGGTGGGGGTTGGAAGTGGGAGACCAGTTGAAGCATCTTTGAGTGGACTCAAGAGGCTGTGAAGGTGGATTTTTGAGTCGACTCAAAAGTCACCTTGGAAGTGGGAGACCAGTTGAAGCAACTTTGAGTGGACTCAAGAGGCGGTGAAGGTGGAACTCGAGCACTGAGAGCGACGAGGAGAACACCACCAGGAAGGCATGGTCCTTGGACCCATGACCCATGACCCATGACCCATGACCCGTTGAAGCAACTTTGAGTGGACTCAAGAGGCGGTGAAGGTAGAACTCAGGCACGGAGAGCGGTTAGGAGAAAACCACCATGAAGGCATGGTCCGTGGACCCATGACCCATGACCCATGACCCATGACCCATGACCCATGACCATACCGTCTGTGGGGGAAGGTTGGGTTTGAGCAGCACAGGGCCCATGCCCATGCCGCCTCCTATGCCTCCTATGCCCAGCACAGCCCACGCACCACAAGCATTGCGATTCCAGTATTGCCCTGAAAGGTATTGACCCACCTGTGGGGGCAGGTTGAGTTCGAGCAGCACAGGGCCCATGACCATGCCGACTCCTATGCCCAGCAGCCCGCCCATCACCCCAGCGATGAACGAGCACAGCGGATACCCCCACAGCTGCTGCATGCCCCAGAGGGTCGACTGGCAGTCTTAGAAGCAGCTCACAAACAGCACACATGCGGCAACATTCACCTGTCTGTCTCCCTGACGCATTTCAACTCACCTGGGGAGGCAGGTTGAGTTCGAGCAGCACAGGGCCCATGACCATGCCGCCTCCGATGCCAAGCAGCCCACCCATCACTCCAGCAATGAAGGAGCAGAGTGGATACCCCCACAGCTGCTGCATGCCCCAATGTGCCGTGTGGTACTCTCCCCTCCTGCTGCCGCTGCTGCTGCTGCCACCCTCCCTCTGCTGCTGCTGCTCCGATGCTTCACCACCACCAGCACCACCAGCAGCAGAAGCACCACCAGCACCACGGCCTCGGGAGTTTCTCCCGCGAGACGGGTGGCTCTGGCGGTAGAGGCGGAACGCACCCACGAGGGTAGCGAGGAGAGCAACGGGGATCTGCAGCGCGTTGAGCAGCCAGTAGGGGCGGCTGCAGTCGGGCGTGTGCTGCTTGGCGAGCTGCAGGGCGAGGAAAGCGACCCAAACGAGGAAGAGCTCCAGCACTGACCGCCAGTCCACCAGCTGGAAGAGAGAGGCCTGGTGGGAAGAGGGATGGGTGGGTAAGGGGTGCAGATGGGAAGAGGGATGGGAGGAGTGGGGAAGGGAGAGAGGGGAGAGTGAAGGGGGGAAAGGGAATGAGGTGTTGAGTGGGTGGCGTTGAGCAGCCAGTAGGGGCGGGTGCAGTCGGGCGTGTGCTGCTTGGCGAGCTGCAGGGCGAGGAAAGCGACCCAAACGAGAAAGAGTTCAAGTACTGACCACCAATCCACCAGCTGGAAGAGCGACGCCTGGTGGGAAGAGGGACAGAGGAGGAAAGGGCAGGGGAAGAAAAGACAGAGGAGGAAATAGAAGCACGGCACCTCAACTTACCTCCGGACAGTGCTGCTGCTGACCCCTGCACCGTGGTCCTAAACCTTCACTCACCTCCAACGGCGGTCCGAAGTGCAGTTCCTCCATCAGACTCTTTGTGCGCGCTGCTGACCCCTGCACCGTGCTTCCCCTTCCCCCTCCCCCACCACCTCCTCTACCTCCTCCTCCTGCCCCTGGCCCTGATGATCTCTCTTCTCCTGCCCCTGCCGCTGATGCCTCTGGCTGCTGTAGCAACGGGGTGGTGAGCCCCCCAGAAGCAGCAGGAACCTTTGAAGCGTCCCCAGACGTTGAATCAGATGCAGATTCAGATGCCACGTTAACCCCAGAAGGAGCAAAAACAGCAGAAGGGTAGGACGCTTGCTGCTGCTGCGGCCTCTCTCCCTCTCTTTCTCTCTTCTTCTCCTTCTCGCTCCGCCCCTCCTCCTCCCCTCCCTTCTCCACCGCACCTGACTCGCCGTCCGCTAGCTCCTGCCCCGGCACACCCACCTGCGCACCTCTGTTGATTCCACCTGAGAAAAACCCTGAGCCAGCAACAGAATCACCTGCACCAAAACCACCGCCGAAACCATCATCATGGTCATCCTCCTCCATTCCAGCAACAACAGCCGAAGCAGCAGCAAGAGCAGCAGACAAACCAAACCCGCCGCCACCCATGCGACCAGCACTCCCACTCCCGCGGCTGTAGCTCCCTCCTGCACTACCCCCGCGGGGACTCAGCCCTCCGGCACTCGGGCTCACAAACACAGGCGGAACGACTGGTTCGATCGACCCCAGAATCCTGCGGCCTTTGCTAGTGCTGTTGACGTTGCTGTTGCTGTTGCTGGCAGCACTGGCTGCAACAGCGTCAGCAGCAGCTGCTGCAATGCCAGCGGGAGCAGTGGCGGTGGTGGCAGAGGCAGCAGCGACAGCAGAGGTCCGGGCTTCGCCCGGGTCTGAAGGTCCGGTGCCACCAGTGCTTGGCCCGGCATTGCCGAACCTGTCATCGCCAGACCTGTCAGTGTCGCCCGGTGATCTTCCCACTCCTGGAAGCCCCGCGTAGTGCGTCTCGGTTCCGAACCCAAACACGCCCTCCTCCCGAGCCAGGCCGTCCCGAGCCTGGCCCTCCCAAGCCAGCCCGTGCCGAGCCAAGCCCTGGTACCCCACTGCCCCGTGCTGGCTGGACTCTGCTGGCTCGCCCACGCTCTCACAGTCAAAGAGGGCTCGCACGGAGTGGGCGTGGGAGGTTGAGTGGAGAGAAGCGGAGAGGCGGAGCACGTCGGACCAGGAGGAGGGGAGAGAGGTGGTGCGGTCTGATGGGAGGAGGCGGGGGATAATGGGGCGGGGGGGCGCTGGGGGAAGGGGAAGAGGGGGGAAAGGGGAAGGAAGGGGGAAGCGGTAAGGGACATGATCAGCGACAGCACTTTGTCGGTGTATACATTCAATTATCAATAAAAAGCGACAGCACTTTGCCTCGTCGTCGCTACATAACACGAGCACTCACAGGAGTCACTGAAGGAAGGGAGAGGAGTTAAACGCACTTCACCTTGTGGCCCGAGCAGCCACACAACTTATCCTCGTCACCCTTAGCCCCCGAGGCATGAGCACTTACAAGAATCACTGAAGGAAGGGAGCGGAGTTGCCCTCACGGCAGAATGCTGAGTAAGGGAGAGGGGGAGAAAACAAGGGAGGGAGAAGAGGGGAAAGGATGAGAGGGAAATGTGAGAACTTAGATTGAACCCACCTGCCTGCTCGACAGTGTGATGTGCCTTGACTATATTCGAGGCGCCTGAAAAAAGTCTCACTTCAGGAGAATTGTGCCTTAAGAAGTGAGAAAATTCTCACTTTACAAGGGTTGTGATTTGACCGTCCTGGCAATGTGAGATGTGTCTTGCCAGCCTTGCATGAACAGAGAATTTTCCAACCACATGGCATAGTTTGTTGGCCTGTGTTGACCCATGCTGACCTGCATTGACCCGAATCAACCTGCGTTGACATGCATTGACCCGCATTGACCTGCATTGACCTGCATTGACCTGCATTGACTTTCTCAGACTCTCCTGTTGCACAACATGGTAAGGGCTTTTGGCCTGCATTGACATGCGTTGACTCGCATTAACTCTCATTGACCTGCATTGACTCGCATTAACTCTCATTGACCTCCATTAACTCTCATTGACCTGCGTTGACTTGCGTTGACTCACCTGGTGTGCCACCTGAGACTCCTTCATCCACATGGCCACGCCCTTATCCAGCGTCTTGTATGTCATCACTGCACGGGGTAGGGTGGGGTTCAGTGCGGTGAAGAGCGGTAGAATGTGGTGCGCGAGTGAGTGGGCACAACATGGTGAGATGTGTGTTGCATGAAATAGGTGATTCACATGGCCACGCCCTTATCCAGCGTCTTGTATGTCATCACTGCATGGGACGGGGTGGTATGTGGTGCAGTGCGGTATAGAGTGATGCAGCATGAGATAGGTGATTCACATGGCCACGCCCTTGTCCAGCGTCTTGTATGGTCATCACTGCATAGCATGCGGTGGTCTGTGGTGCAGTGCGGTAATGCCATAACACATGCACTCAAACGGTTCCCACTCATGCACTCCTACGGGCACTTACACAGCAGCAGCAGCAGGAAGAGCATGACAGTGATAAGCCAGGCGGGAAGATGACGTTGCAGGTGACCCCCACGCTGATCCCCAGCAGCAGCGTGGGCTGCATGAGGCGCGCCAAGCTGTAGTCACCGCAGCCCCATATAAACAGATGAACTCACGTGGGCACTTACACAGAAGCAGCAGGAAGAGCATGACCGTAATGAGCCAGGGAGGGAAGATGACGTTGCAGGAAACGCCCACGCTGATCCCCAGCAGCAGCGTGGGCTGCATGAGGCGCGCCAAGCCGTAGTCTATCAAGGGCTGGTGGAAGGTGGGGTGCTTCAGCTGCACGTTAAAGCAGACACTCGCCATCGCGCCCCCCATTATCATCGCTGTAAGGGAGGGCAAGCGGGCAAGGTGAACATGAGAATGAGCCCGATCATTTAATCGGCTACAGAGATTCTTACATTTGGAAAGGGCAGTAGACGTCTTGGCGTCGTATCCCACCCAGCAGCAGGTTGAACATGGGTACGAACAGCCCGCCAGTAAGTAGATAAGATAGGCTGGTTTGAAAGCCCTTAGCACTCACATTTAGAGAGGGCAGTGGACGTCTTAGCGTCGTATCCCAGCAGCAGGTTGAACATGGGTACGAATAAGCCCCCTCCCCCCACGCCTCCCGCAATTGCGAGTGCTGAGTCAACCCGACTAGAGATTCAAAAGTCAACTACTTACATTTAGACAACGCAGTGGATGTCTTGACGTCGTATCCGAGCAGCAGATTAAACATGGGCACGAACAGGCCCCCTCCCCCCACACCTCCCGCGTTGGCGGCATTGACTTGACTCGTGAATCAGGATCTTCTCTTACATTTGGAGAGTGCAGTAGATGTCTTGGCGTCGTATCCGAGCAGCAGGTTGAACATGGGTACGAACAACCCCCCTCCCCCCACGCCTCCCGCATTGGCGAGCGCGGCCCCCACGAGGGAGATGAGAGCGGCTAGCACGACCCGCGGCCCGAACACGAACGGCTGATTAGGTCATACAGGGGATAGGGAGAGGAATGCGGGGATTGGGGAGAGCGAGAGGAGGAAGCGAATGAACAAGAGATGGAAGAGAGAGCGCGGGAAAGCCTTTCGCACCCTTCCCTTCACTTCATCCCCCCCGCATTGGCGAGTGCCGCCCCCACGAGGGAGATGAGAGCGGCTAGCACGAACCACGGACCAAACACGAACGGCTGTTTGGTGGGGAGATGAGGGAGGAGAGGGGAGGGAGGGAGAGAGAGAGGGCGGGTAAAGAAGAGAGGAGGAGGGGGGAGGAGGGGGGGGAGAGGGGGAGGAGAGGAGGGGGAGGGGGAGGGGGAGGAGGAGGGGGAGGGGGAGGGGAAGAGGGAGGGGGAGGAGGAGGGGGAGGAGGAGGGCAGGGAAAGGGAAGGGGGAGTGGGGGGGGAGGGGGAAGGGGAGGGGGAAGGGGAGGGGGAGAGGGATGCTTACAGGCCATCTTTTATCGCCGAGCCATGCAGCAGTGGGCTTCGACACTCGCAGCAGGGGAAGCAGCGGATGAGTGAACATGCTGCTGCTCGCACTGCTGCTGCTGCTGGTGCTGCCGCTGGTGCTGGTGCTGGTGCTGGTGCTGATGACACTGTTGCTGCTGCTGCTGAGAGTGCTGCTGTCGCTGCTGCTTCCACCGTGTCTGTTGTCCCTTGAACCGCTCTGCACCGCTGGCGACGCTAGAAACGAGTGGAACCGACCAAACAACCCCACATGCCTGCCTCTTCCGCTCGTTACAGTCACTTCCGCCTCTCGTCCTCTCGAAGCCTCGCCTCCCTTCCCTTCAGCACGGATCTGAGCCTTAACCGCCTCGCTCCCCCTCGCTTTAATCACACCTCCTGCTTGCGCTGTTTCCACAGACTCATGGGGCGCATCCGCCAAGACATTCGGTATAGTCGCATTCGGACCAATCACATCCCACGCTGCCACGCCCGTTACTGTCACATTCGACGCCGTCACATTCTCCCGGGCGGCAGATCTCCCCTCGATTGTGGATCCTCGGATAGAGTCAACTCCGGCGCAGAGAACAAGCAGGGGACAGGCGGGTAGCAGCAGGAGGAGCAGCAGCAGCATTAGCGGCACCAGCATTCCCACCCCCATCATCCCCATCCTCATCGGCTGTTTCGGAGATTTGAGTAGCCGCGGCCGCAGCAGCGGCGGCTTTTGCGGGGCCTCAAAGGGGATATGAGTGGGCGCAGAACCAGCAGCGGCGGCGGCAGTGCGGAGAAGAAGGGGAGTGAAGTTTCGGTTGTAACGGTTTTTGGGGCGCCTCGAGAAGCGTGTACTAACGGCGGCAGCAGAGGAAGAGGGGCAGTGGTGGAAAAAGGGCTTGTTTATGCTAGCGGGAGTTGAAGGCGGCGTAGGGGGCGTAGGAAACAACACGGGATGGCGAGAATAGTGCAGATGAGCTGACGCAGTTGAGAGGTAATCACTGCGGATCCTGGAAGAGTTGTTACTGCGGATTCTACTAAAATACCAGCTGCTGATTCATAGCACGCGCGCGTGCTAAGCAGTTGTGAACTAGTGATAAGCCACTCCAGCACCCATAGCATGCGCACGCAACGCAAGCAGCGGCTACAGAATTTCCTAGTAGCAGTCTAACTGCTGCTAACTAAAAGTCCATAGCATGTGCCGCGTCACGTGCTACGCGGCGACAACTGTAGCACACCATGTGTGATGAAAGACGAGCCCAATGCCTGCCTGTCACCAACGCAGCTGCCAGGACGCGTCCGCGCGAGGAGAAGCCAGTTGTAACCAGGTACGAAGCAGCAACAGCAAAGCACACCAAAATCAGGTATGAACTAGTAGTGGTAACAGAAAACCACTCCAGGTGGCTTCGGATTGGAACGGTTGTGAGAACCCGGGTCAGAAGACGAGACGAGCCCAGTGCCTGCCTGTCGCCAATGAAGCTGCCAGGGCACGTCCGCGCGGAAGCGTTGTGGGAGAGAGACAGACGAACCTTCCCCGGAAACTTGGGAACGTGCAACTTGAGTCGACTCAAGAGTCTACTTGAATGCAGCACCTGTCGACGGGGCGGAAAGCGCGACTCGCGGATCGGAATGGGAAACTCGCACCCTAGAAATGCTATTCTCGTACGGGGAGGGGGAGGGGGAAGGGGAGGGGGAGGGGGAGGGGGCGGAGGAAATCTAGCTTTCTAGGCGCCTCCAAAATTCGCGGATTGAAATGGGGAGCTTGCACCTTAGTAATGCTCGTAAGGGAACAGCGTTTTGTTCGTAAGGGGAGCTAGCGGGACATTATCTCGTGAAACGGGAGCAGGATCAGAGACAGGGCTTGGAGGGGCGTGGAGGGAAATGGCGTGGGGGGAAGTGGCGTGGCGTGGCGGCTTGTGCGCGTATTCCGAATACGGGGAGGGCTTTATCTGAGCTGGGGGTTCCGGGGAGTCCCTGATTTGCTGCGAGCCGCGCTTTGCGGCACGCGAGGATGGAACGGGACGGAACGGAACCTACTGGGATGGCATGTAAGGTGAAGAATAAATGACCCGTCTCGACGGATCAGCCCGAGCCTCTCTGCGTCGGGCAGGCGGGCCTGTGGCCTGCGGGTTGTGGGCGAGCGAGAAAAACGGAGAACTTCTCCTATTGGCGGTCTGCTGACACGTGGACCGCGACTACTGTACACGTGTAGTGGCAGTAGAATACGTGTACAGTACTATCCTCACGCGATTGTACACGTGTACTACTCGGTTCAGGCTGGGGGTTCGAAAGCGGCGACAGACGTCGCTCTCGCCGTGCGAACGTGCGATGTCATGCGATATCGCCACCGAGCCACGTCAGCGCGTGGGATGCTATCACGGGTGCGGGCAGGGCGCGACTCACAAACGCAATGCTGCTGCTGCAGCAGCAATGGCAATCAAGAGCGGAGACGAGCTAAGGTCGCCTACGAAATCGTCGCACACTACAGAGTTGTCGCCTCACTTTCGCGAAATCCCTCCGAAATAGAAACCCGTACGGAACCATCCTCCTTTTCCCATAGTGAGCTGATTCTTTCATGCGCCACTTTCCATTCCACCCGAAGTGCTCCCCACCCCATAAGTCCTCCCCGTAAGTGCTCCCTCCCCGACCCATCTCCCCTCCCCTCTTCTGCGGCGCGCGTGGCAGCAGCTTCCGTCGCGTCATCTCGCTCACAGCGTTCTTGCTGAAGGTTGGGTGAATCTGGCGCTGCCTTCACTCTCACTCGCGTCGCTGTGAATGTGCGCTGTTTTTAGACGAAGCGGCATGGGAAACCCTAAAATGCTTCTGAGAAGGTCTGGTCAGCCAGGTAGGGTGGCTGTGTGGTGCAGAGTGAGTCAGCACACATGTCCAGATACGATGGCTTCTACACAGAACAGTGAACATGATGGATATATACAGTATAGCTTAGATAAACAAACTTGTACGGTATAAGGTAACGCACAAGGTGTTAGGAAGATGGGTTGAGATACTATCTATTACAATGTAGCATAATTACGCAAGGAAAAGGAGTGGAAACGGGAAGAGAGGAGAAAAGGAGGAATAACGTGAGTAGAAAAAAGGAGAGAGGAAGAAAGAAGGAGGGGAATAGGGGAAAAATGATAGGAGGAAGAAAAACAGGGAAGAAGGAAGAAAAAGCAGCACACACAACCCCAAGAAAACCCCAATAGCACACACATTTAAAACACCATCAAGCCCTCCCATCAAAGCACCCCAACTGCACTCCCATCGAACCAAACCTCCCCCCCTAAACCCACTTTCTAAACCCGCATGTCTACCAAGTATGGTGCATCCGCCCACGGAGCATCCCATCCCATCTCCTCCTCAACATCCTCCCGCTCCACCCAAACAGCCTCTGGGCCTCTCATCATCGACGCAGCGCGTAACAAGATCACACGCGCCTGAGCCCGTTGCAAAGCCACACCCACAGCCGCTTTGAGCGATCCGAGCAAATAAGCCGAGAAACCCTTTCCCGTAGCTCGCGCCGCCCCTTTCGTCTTTGCTATCTCGATCTGCGCGTCACCCTGCTTCTTAAGCCACCGTCCAAAACTCCCCCCCAAGCATCCCCATGTCTCAGCAATGAGTGGTGTGAACTGCACTCCCCCATGCCGCTGTAGAAGCGATTTGTAGTCCGCCGTCTTCCGCTTTTCTCTCTCTCTCGCGGCAAAACCCACCTTGCGACCAATCTGTCCATGGTGCTGCGCGGATAGCGAGATAGGATCTACCACACTAACCTCCAGCGCGTGCTCCTCCCCCTCCCTCAGTTTCCGAACCGCCACATCAACCCTCTTCCCTGGGAGCAACGTGTCGTCTTCCATGGTCACAATCCCACCCGCACCCTTAGCTATCTTCGCCACCACAAATTTAACCGCATCGTGAACCCGAGAAGGTGCATACTGATACTTGCAGCGAAGGGCATGATGCGGGTCAGAGGGATCAGCAAACTCAAACCCACACGCGCACTTGCCGGCCACTATCAGCTGCTGAATAGGGAGGCCTAGGCGCATGGACGCGCAGATGCTCCACTCGGCTGCGGTGAAGGTAGCCTCCTCGTGCGAAGGAACGGCAGAAACCCACGCCCCAGCCCCCGGGCCCTGAAGGGATGTCAAACGGGCCAGGGTGGCATCGTTGTGGGCCATGCCTCGAAGAGATTGGAGGCTCTCAACCGCCAGGCGACGGTGTTGTGTGGGGAAGAGCAGCATAGGCGGATCAGCGGTGCACAAGGCAAGGGGTGGCATCTCCTGCCGAACCGACTGTGGAAGCAGATCCACTGCTCTCGCAAACCAGGGGTCCAACAAGGTCGTAGCCTCGGGCGTGCGGAAAAACTCCTCAAACATCCGCTCCTCACCTGCCACCCCCAACCGAGCCACATCGCTCACTGCTTGGCACCAGCCACATGCATACGACAGAGGACTAAGGTCAGCCGCAGATCGAATGCCGAACCCCCCGAGTCTGGCAGGAAGGTGCAGCTGTAAACGAGCCATCTGGGACTTCCCCGAATCGTGATCCCAGGTACTATCTGGAAACAGCTCCTCGAAACAATCTTCCAGCTTCGTGTCCCAGTCCCGAAAAGCCTCCACAACCTCAGGTCGTGGAGGCATCGTCCGTGTGAGGTAGATCGGGCGCGCCGACACTGCGATCGCCAACAAATGGGACGCAATCTGTGGGTGGTCAAGCAGAGGAAGCCAGGGGACAGGTGCATGCAGCTCCGTCAGCCGGCGACGCAGGCTAGCCACCTCCCAGTCCTCCTCCCCAATGGGCACCCCTACCACAGTGAGCCCCGTCCATGTCTGCTGCATGCCGGGCGGGACAGTCTCATTTCTCTCCTCCCCATCCTGGTCCCTCCCTCGCTCCCATAGCTTACACTTATGCGGCTGCACCTCCAAACCCAGCCCGTCCAGTCGTTCCCGCAAGGCCTCATAGGCTGCTAGAACCCGTTCCCTAGGCCCCAGGATATACGTATCGTCAGCATAGCTGAGGAAGAGTAAGTCGGCGTACTCCATTTTGGTTGGTTCCATAACCAGCTGCTGTGTGAACGCGAACAGAAACGGACCCAATGGATCCCCTTGCCTCGAGCCCCGCTCGGAAGCCAAAGCTTCGACAAAAGGGCCCGCTCGGAGATAGAGGTCGCTAGGAGTGCCGTAGAAGACACGCAGAAATGGAATCAATCCCTTGAAAGGCGACTGTCGAAGACCCTCAAACATTTCCCGCCGATGGAAGGAGTTGAAAGCGTTCGCCACGTCAATTTGCAGCGCACACCACGACGGGTGAGTAGAGATGGCGGAGCGAAAGGCATGTGCGAGGACTTCCACTCCCGACCTGGACCCGACTCCAAACTGGTTACACGGAGCAAAGTGCGACATCATCTTCGGGCGAAGCACGATGCATATGGCCCGAGATAGTATGCGGGGGAGCACCTCGCCTATAGCCACCGGGCGAACGTCACCATTCGGCTTCGACAGGCCCACCAAGTTGGACGCAGTGAGCCAGGGTCGCACGCGCTCCGCTACCTCTCCCTTGGTCCACTGGGTGAAGACCTCTAGCAGGTGGGACAGATACGCGGGCTCAGAGAGAAAAGTGTCGCGCAGGTGCTCCGTCACCCACCCCGACGGTCCTGGTGCGGACGCCCTAGCCGCTGAGTGGATCGCCTGGCCGAGTACCTCCACTGAGAGCTGTGGGATAAGGGAAGGCTCGACTGTCTCCTCCTGCACCCACCCAGGAATGGCGGACTCGCACGATGGGTGTTTCGCTCGTAGCGCGTCCACCATGTGCTGAGAGGGCTGAGCGATGCTACCAGCCGTAAGGCACGCCAAACCCCGACTCCATTCTCCCACTTTGCACCTTGTACGGCAGCGGGATAGGCGCACGGCATCAGGATCATGCTCGGGTGGGGTGAAGGACAAGGGGCGAGCCGCAGGTTGCATCGCCGCCACCGCCAACTCAAACAGCTGCTGCCACTCCCCAGCCCAAAACTTCTCCAACCGCTCCCTAATTGCCGCCCTCTGCCCCTGGCCTTGCCCGGTTGGAATCCCCAAGAAAAGACGAGGGAAGGCCAAAAACACCAAGGATGCCGCCTCGTCTGCTGCCTTTGACTTGAGCCGCTTCAGGATACAAGCTAGTGCATCAAGCACCCCCAGTCTTGCGCGCTGTGGGATGCGACGCATGATTCTCCCTGGCACCAATTCGATCCCGAAAAACGACTCCCAGTCCCATGTGGGAACTGCGGCCCACACCTCTTCACTGATATCCCGTGGTGGCGGAGGTTCGCTGTCCGAGTCGTCTGTGACGTCGCGGGTCAACCCAAGCGCCTGTGCACGGCGCTTGGCGTCCGCTGCCCTGCAGGCCGACATATGACGCGTGGCCTTTCCTCTCTCCGTGAAAGTGCGATAACAGGTTTCGCACGGGATGCGGGGCGGGGGTGTCAGCATAGGGTCTGGGTGCTCCTCTCCACTCGAACACGCCGGCAAGACCTGTCTGCTCGACTCCATCTCCATCTCCCCCTCTGGCAGCCTCGCAAGCTGCACCCCATCGGGCAGCTCCTGCTGCCCTCCGCTCTGCAGCTGTTGCTGCCCTCCGCTCTGCAGCTGCTGCTGCCCTCCGCTCTGCAGCTGTTGCTGCCCTCCGCTCTGCAGCTGCTGCTGCCCTCCGCACTGCAGCTGCAGCTGCCCCCCACTCTGCAGCCGCTGCTGCCCTCCGCTCTGCAGCTGCTGCTGCCCTCCGCTCTGATTGGGCTGCTGCCCTCCACTCTGCAGCTGCTGCTGCCCTCCGCTCTGCAGCTGCTGCTGCCCTCCGCTCTGCAGCTGCTGCTGCCCTCCGCTCTGATTGGGCTGCTGCCCTCCACTCTGCAGCTGCTGCTGCCCTCCGCTCTGCAGCTGCTGCTGACCTCCGCTCTGATTGGGCTGTCAGAAATAACTGAGCAGGAATGGATTGAACTAGCACATAGTTTGGTACAAGTAGGAAACCCTAACTTTCAGTACCCCCTAAGGTGTAACCCACTACAGCCTACATAATATAAGCATGCAATGTTTGACACACCCCCATAGGCACAGTGGGAGACAACCACAGGGTCACAAGACCAGTCAAAGCAAAGCAAAGCAAGCTCAGGGTGGATCTCAAGGATTCCACACAAATTCCGAGCACAAGCAAGCGGTCACAAGACCAGTTCACATGCAGGTTTATAACAAAGCAAGAGATACAGTGATCACAACCTAGCAAAAGTAAACAAGTAGGCATATATATATAGTGATCACAGTACAAGCAAGGTCAAGAGGTAAGCAAGTGAGGCCCAGTAGGTACAAGGCCTAGCAGAGTGCAAAAGCGCTGATGGTCACAAGGCTGAAGTGCCTTGGTGAACACATCAGCAGTGTTGGCCTCCGTGGCCACGTAACGCAGACAAAGCTGACCACGTTGCTGCAGCTCTCGAGCAAGGAAGTACCGCAGAGCGATGTGCTTCGTTCTGTGCTCCAGTCTGTGCTCCTCACACAAGGCAATGGCAGCCTTGTTGTCGACGTACAGCACTGGAGGAGAACGAGGCCGCTCTCCGAGGTCGGTCAGCAGGTAGGTCAGCCAGCGTAGCTCCTGAGCAGCCATGGCTGTGGCGTAGATCTCAGCCTCACAACTGGAGCTGAGAACAGAAGAAGAGCGAGTAGAACGCCAAGAAACTGAGCCAGAGCCAAGGCTGAAGGTGTAACCCTGGGACGACCGCTGAGTAGCCTGGTCGTCTGCCCAAGAAGCGTCTGAGTGCCCTGTGAGAACAACCCGGTCTCGCCCTCCAAGCACAAGCCCCATGCCCGACGTACTGCACAAGTAGCGCAACACCCTCTTAGCAGCATCCATGTGCTCCTTCCGGTGACGGCCAGGAGCGACATAGCGTGCTAGGATGCTAAGAGGGTATGCAAGGTCAGGTCAAGTGCAGGTCATCAGGTACATGAGGCAGCCCACAAGCTCTGGATACGGGCCACTCGGCTCTACGGACTCATCCGAAGGCAGAGCTGAGAGCAAGTGACCGGTAGGCAGAGGAGTGGACTGAGGCGAGGAGTACGTGAAGCGGAAGCGCTGGAGAACCTGCTGCACCATGTGTGACTGAGTCAGGGTGATGGTGCGCCGTGCTCTGTCCCGGGTGATCCGCAAGCCAAGATAGCTCGTCAGCTCACCCAGGTCTGTGCACGTGTGTCTCCTCTGCAGCTCCGACTTCACGTGAGCGAGTGCCGCAGTGTCAGCAGTGGCAAAGACCAAGTCGTCGACGTACACGAGGATGTAGAACGGCGGCAGCGAGGTGTCGGTGCGTAGAAACAGCGACGGGTCAGCAGTAGAGGGAGCGAACCCAAGAGCCGCAAGTGTCGTCCTCAGTGTGTCGTGCCACTCACGTGGCGCCTGGCGGAGACCGTAGACCGGCCGCTGAAGCCTCCACTGGGTGCCAGGAGGAACTGACCCAGTGAAGCCAGGGGGGCGACGCAGCCAGATCTCCTCGTGCAGGCTGCCCTGCAAGAAAGCAGTGCTGAAGTCAAGAGAGTGAAGCTCGTAGTCGCGGTGAGCGGCTATGTGCAGCAGCACCCGAAGAGTAGTCATCTTCGGGGTGGGGGAGAAGGTCTGAAAGAAGTCTACTCCCTCTCGCTGACTGAAGCCTCGAGCCACGTAGCGCGCCTTGAAAACAGGCGGAGAACCCGGCGGCCGCTTCACCCTGAAAATCCACATGCCACTGACAATGTTCGCCCCAGGAGGGGGAACCTCGTCTACGTAGGTGCCTGTGGACTTCCAGGAGGCCATCTCTGCGTCCATGGCTGTCTGCCACTGAGAGGAGTAGGGACCCGCCATCGCCTCAGCGTACGAGCGTGGGGTCGGGATGTCTGGTGCATCCGGGTCTCCCTCAGGGGCAACTAGCAAGGACACGAGACGGGGCAAAGCAGCAGCAAGGCAGTGGAACTCCTCCTGTCTGTCCTCAAGGACGTCCGTGCCGAGGGCACACTCACCCCCGACGGACGGAGGACAGGCAGACGCAGACTCAGACCTAGCGACAAGGCTGGCAGCGTAGTCTAGGCGACAGCGAGCAGCAAAGTCAACCAACTCAGCGACCAGAGCAGACGCAGCAGAGGACTCAAAGGTCGGGTCAGTGACAACTGTAGCGAGGAGACGCGTAACAGTGGGACTGGCAGCACGACGGGAGTCAGACTCCGGGTCAGGAAGAGTAGGAAGAGAGGACGCAGGAGGAGACGGCAGCGGGACACGCTGCGGAGCAGTGGAGGGACGCAGAGTCATGTAGTGAGTGCCAGGGACAGGAGGAGGACGCTCACGTGGGACACGACGACCAGTGCGAGCAGTACGAATAGGCGACGCAGGACGAGACTCAGGCTCACGACGCTCTGTAAGACCTCCTGTGGGACCAGCGTAAGGAGAGGGAGCAGGGAGAGGCGAGGCAGGCGGTAACTGTGACTGCGGCTGGACAGGCGGAGGACACTCTACGGAGGGAGGAGGACAAGGAGGAGGAGCCTGCCCAAGAACCTGCTGAAGGAGCGGTACGAAGTACGATCGCGGCCGCGCAGCGTCTCCAGAAGCAGCAGGGACACCAGTGGCAGCCCCAACGCCCGAGTCCTCAGCACCAGCAGCAGCTCCAACGCCCGGGTCCTCAGCACCAGTAGGAGCTCCAACGCCCGAGTCCTCAGCACCAGCAGCAGCGCCACCGGTCGGGTCCTCAGCACCAGCAGCAGCTCCAACGCCCGGGTCCTCAGCACCAGCAGCAGGGCCACTGGTCAGGTCCTCAGCACCAGCAGCAGCGCCACCGGTCGGGTCCTCAGCACCAGCAGCAGCTCCAACGCCCGGGTCCTCAGCACCAGCAGCAGCTCCAGCCCCCGGGTCCTCAGCACCAGCAGTAGCTCCAGCGTCCGGGTCCTCAGCACCAGCAACAGCACCACCGCTCGGGTCCGCAGCACCAGGAGCACCACTACGAAGACTGCAGCGCCGCGTGTACCACTCGCGGATCACCTGAATGGGGGGGAGCTCCTGGGTAGGAGGGGAAGTACCGGGACGAGCTCCAGAAGCACCTCTCCGGAGGCGGCAGTACTCGAGGTACCTCTCCTGCAGCTGCTGGGAGGAGAGGGCTCCTCCAGGTGGAGCACGCTCAGGCTCAGCACCCCCAGACTCAGCACCCCCAGACTCAGCACGTCCAGACTCAGCACCCCCAGGCTCAGTACCTCCAGGCTCCGCACCTCCAGGCTCCGCACCTCCAGGCTCCGCACCTCCAGGCTCCGCACCTCCAGGCTCCGCACCTCCAGGCTCAGCACCCCCAGGCTCCGCACCTCCAGGCTCAGCACCCCCAGGCTCAGCACCCCCAGACGCAGGACGCGAGTCAACAGCTACCTCGACAGGCTCACCCGGGTCTACCTGGGACACACCTGAGGGAGCGGCACCCTGAGGGGGGAGGGGGTCTGGTACCTCAGCACCTGGAGCGAGGAAGAGAGGCGGGGGGGGGAGCGGGGCAGTGCGGTAGGGGAAGAGGCGGTAGAAGGGGACGGACTCGTCAAAAGTGACGTCCTGAGAGGCCAGAACCCGGCGCGAGGTGACGTGGTAAAACTGCCATCCAGGCGCGTCGGGAACAAAGCCAAGGAAGACACAGGGAAGAGCGCGACGGGAGAGCTTGTCCACAGACGTGTCGCGGACAAAAGCTCGGGATCCCCACACCCGGAAACGCGACGCATCGCCAACCTCTCCCGTCCACCGCAGAGTCGGGGAAGTCTCCGGCAAGGAGACACGGGGCCAGAGGTTGAGCTGATGCGCAGCGTACCGGACCGCAAACGGCCACAGAAAGTGGGGAGCAGCCGCATGGGTCAGGGAGGTACGAGCGACCTCCATGACTAAGCCAATGCGGCGCTCAGCAACCCGATCCTGCTGTGGAGAGGCCGGAAGCGTGTACGACTGCTCAATGCCGTGCTCAGCACAGTAGGCTGCCAGGAGGTCGGAGGCAAACTCACCACCTCTGTCAGAGTGCAAGCGCAGGACAGGAAAGTCCGAGTGAAAGCGCTCGCCTAGCTGGAGACGGGCTCGGCTGATCCAGGGGATCAAAACACCAGGGACGTCACCCTTGGCGCGCAAGGGGAAGACCGTGGTGTAGCGCGAGTAGTCGTCAACAACTATCAGGAAGTACCTCTCCTGACCCTGACCACGGACGCGGGCTGGGCCCCACACGTCCATGTGGAGCGTCTGCAGGGGAGCGGTCGTCGGGGGAAAGGAGGAGGAGTGAGGAGCGGCGCGCTGCCGCCCCTCGACACAGGGAATGCAGTCAGGAGCAGGGGAGTCAGGAAGGGGAGGGAGCACCCTGGGAAGACCAGCAACAAGGTCCCGTTTGTGCATGGCCCGCAGGCGCTGCACAGACGGGTGACCAAGGCGGTGGTGCCAGAGGACGGTGTCGTTCGCCAGAGAGCGACACGAGCAGGGGGCGGACAGCTGACCTGACGCTGACGCAGACGCAGCTACCTGAGGGGACTCAGTGGTCAGTGTGTACAGGTCAGACCCCGGCTCTCGAGTGAAAGTAGCTAGGTGGCGGCCCGTCCGAGCACATGTGCAGTGAGTCACACGCTCGTAGGCAGGGGTGAACTGGTGAACACCCCCGTCCTGGAGCGCACTACCTGCCACCAAGTTCGTGGAGAACGAGGGGAGGTAGAGACCTGAGAGCGTGCCGGACGGAACCGCTGGACACGGAAGGGTGGTGGAGGAGGTCGCAAGGACCGGACCCCCAGAGGGGTCAGCAAGAGAGACAGCAACCGGCCGAGCTAGAGGCTCAAGGACAGTGCGGTCACGAAAGAAAGAGCGAGAAGCACCTGAGTCCAGTGTGAAGGTGTGCAGTGCTGCAGTCAACTCAGTACCAGGGGGCACAGACGCACAAGTACCTAGAGCAGCAGCTGCAGTAGTACCTGTGGGAGCAGACACACTAGCACCTAGAGCAGCAGCGGGGCTGGCCTGAATGCCCGGGTCGGGCGGAACACGCAAGTACTGAGCACCCTCTCCACTAATAGACATCGCATACATGGCAGTGAGAATAGCATCAAAGTCTAGTGCCCAAATATCAACACCCTTCCTGAGCAGCTCAGCCCAGCGCGGCAGCTCACCCCCACCAGGAAACTGGGTGCGCCACGCGTCGTTGAGGCGGGCGAAGCAGCGCTCCGTCTGGTGCGGCCCCCCACACGTCTGGCCAGTGCGGTCACCTGTGCGAATAACGTACTGGCAGGTGACGCTGCGCCGCGCATACCACTCACGGGCGGCCTGAAGGGTCGGGGCAGGCTGCTGACTCTGACCGCCCCCCGGGCCTCCACGACCACCACCCCCGCCGCCTCCGCCCCGGCCACCTCCACCCCTGCCGCTGCCACGACCACCTCCGCCTCCGATGCCACCTCCGCCCCTGTCACCACTCCCACCGCCGCTGTCACCTCCACCACTGCCGCCACTAGCCTCTCCAGTCGCACCTCCACCGCCACCACCTCCACTCCCGCCTCCTCCGCCACCACCCCCACTCCTGCCACTCCTGCCCCTGCGTCGTCCGCCTGAAGCAGACGCAGCCCCGACCTTCTCAGTACCAAGGAGGTCGACAGCAGCAGCAGAGGCGACAGAGGGGAGGAGGGGGGAAGGGGAGCACCCCTCGAAGAAGGGGCCGCGGGGGTCGCCACGAGAGGTGCCTACAGCGACGATACTAGCCTCGGCTGCAAGCAGTTCCTTCTCGAGGAGGTCTACGGTGAGTTCAGTGGGGGAGCGAGAGAGGAACTGGTCCCTGACAGGGCGCAGAGAGTCAGGGAGGCGGGTGACAACGTGGTAGAGAGTGATCCAGAGCGGGGGGGGGTTGCTAGCGAGGAACTCGTCAGGCATGGCAGCGCGAAAGCGAGCCTCACTAGTCTTAAGGTGGGTGATGAGGTCTGCGACAGTGTGAAAGGAGGCTAGGTCAGGGAACAGGTAGGGGAGAGTGAGGCGGCCTAGCGTGGCAGAAGCGGGTGAGGAGTAGCGGGCCACTACAGCTGTGTAGAGGTCCTTAGCAGTCTTGCACTGGCCGAAGTGCTCGCGCTCATCTAGTGGCAGGGAGTTGCGAATAGCAAAGCGAGCGTGCGCGTCACGGGTCTGCCACTGTGAGCGCTCAGCTGGGGGGGCAGTAGTGAGTGGGGCGGTCGCATGGCCGAGAGCGTGGTCGTACAGAGTAATATCTTCCTTGGCAGTGAGCTGTAGGAAAAGGTGCAGGTCATCTAGCCAGGTTTCGAATTTGACCGGACGGCCCTCGGCGTCGAAAGCTAGAACAGGAGGACTAGCCATAGCGACAGCGGCAGTAGTAGAAGCAGTAAAGTCACTGAAAAGGCGTGCGCAGGGTCAGCGGGGCCGGTGGGGCCTACGGACTGTAGTGGCGCACAAGCAGCAGTAGTAGGATCTGCAGTAGTAGCAGGATCTGCAGTGGTGCACAGGCGCAGCAGGCGGCAGCGAGAGCCGGCGCAGCAGGGGCGGGCTCAGCAGCGGTGATACGCGGGCGGCGGCGGGCGCAGCAGCGGCGGTGCGCGGGCGGCGGCGGGCTCAGCAGCGGCGGCTGCGGGCTCAGCAGCGGCGGGCCGGTAGCAGGCAGTGCGCGGGCCGCGCGGGCCGTATGTGAGCTGTGCGGGCAGCGTGCGGGCCGGCGGCGGTCAGCGCACGAGCCGCGCAGGCTCAGCGCGGGCTGCGCGGGCTGCTCGCGGGCTGCGTAAGCGGGTCGCGGGCGGCTCGCGGGGGTTCGCGGGCAGGTCGCGGGCTGCTCGCGGGCAGTTCGCGGGCTGTGTGCGGGCTGCGCGGGCTGGTCGCGGGCTGCGCGGGCTGGTCGCGGGCTGCGCAGGCGGTTCGCGGGCTGTGCGTGGGCGGTTCGCGGGCTGTGAGCGCGGCGCGCTGTGCGGTTCGCGGGCGGCGTGACGGGGCCGATCGGGGCGCTAAGGGGCGACGCGACGGGGGCCGTGAGAGGCCGCTAGGAAAAAAAAAAAGTTCGACGGGGCCGCAGGGCCGCTAGATCGTGCTAGATCGACGGGGCCAGCGGGGCCGGAAACAAGTGAAGGTAAGCAGGTAGGTAAGTCGGTGGGCCCTAAGAACAGTCCTAGCGAAGGACCTGCTCTGAAACCATGTCAGAAATAACTGAGCAGGAATGGATTGAACTAGCACATAGTTTGGTACAAGTAGGAAACCCTAACTTTCAGTACCCCCTAAGGTGTAACCCACTACAGCCTACATAATATAAGCATGCAATGTTTGACATGGGCTGCTGCCCTCCGCCCTGCAGCTCATGCTGCCCTCCGCTCTGCAGCTGCTGCTGCCCTCCGCTCTGCAGTTGCTGCTGCCCTCCGCTCTGATTGGGCTGCTGCCCTCCGCTCTGCAGCTGCTGCTGCCCTCCGCTCTGATTGGGCTGCTGCCCTCCGCTCTGCAGCTGCTGCTGCCCTCCGCTCTGCAGCTCCTGCTGCCCTCCGCTCTGCAGCTGCTGCTGCCCTCCGCTCTGCAGCTGCTGCTGCCCTCCGCTCTGCAGCTGCTGCTGCCCTCCGCTCTGCAGTTGCTGCTGCCCTCCGCTCTGCAGCTGCTGCTGCCCTCCGCCCTGCAGCTCATGCTGCCCTCCGCCCTGCAGCTCATGCTGCCCTCCGCTCTGCAGCAGTTGCTGCTGCCCTCCGCTCTGCAGCTGCTGCTGCCCTCCGCTCTGCAGCTCCTGCTGCCCTCCGCTCTGCAGCTGCTGCTGCCCTCCGCCCTGCAGCTCATGCTGCCCTCCGCTCTGCAGCAGTTGCTGCTGCCCCCCACTCTGCAGCTGCTGCTGCCCTCCGCCCTGCAGCTCATGCTGCCCTCCGCTCTGCAGTTTCTGCCGCCCTCCGCTCTGATTGGGCTGCTGCCCTCCGCTCTGCAGCTGCTGCTGCCCTCCGCTCTGATTGGGCTGCTGCCCTCCGCTCTGCAGCTGCTGCTGCCCTCCGCTCTGCAGCTCCTGCTGCCCTCCGCTCTGCAGCTGCTGCTGCCCACCACTCTGATTGGGCTGCTGCCCTCCACTCTGCAGCTGCTGCTGCCCTCCGCTCTGCAGCTGCTGCTGCCCTCCGCTCTGATTGGGCTGCTGCCCTCCGCCCTGCAGCACATGCTGCCCTCCGCTCTGCAGCTGCTGCTGCCCTCCGCTCTGCAGTTGCTGCTGCCCTCCGCTCTGATTGGGCTGCTGCCCTCCGCTCTGCAGCTGCTGCTGCCATCCGCTCTGCAGCTGCTGCTGCCATCCGCTCTGCAGCTGCTGCTGCCCTCCGCTCTGCAGTTGCTGCTGCCCTCCGCTCTGCAGTTGCTGCTGCCCTCCGCTCTGATTGGGCTGCTGCCCTCCGCCCTGCAGCTCCTGCTGCCCTCCGCACTGCAGCTGCTGCTGCCCTCCGCTCTGATTGGGCTGCTGCCCTCCGCCCTGCAGCTCCTGCTGCCCTCCGCTCTGCAGCTGCTGCTGCCCTCCCCTCTGCAGCTGTAGTAGTTTGGTTGCCCGTCGCCTCCGGCCCCGCCCCCGCACTCGGGGCCTTTCCGCTTGGTCCGAGGAGTCGGGGTTGGCATTCTCACCCTCCATGGGGCTTGATTCCAGCTCGTCGGTGTATGCCTCGGCCTCTATCTCCACATCCAACTCCCCCAGTGGGTCTTGCTGCCCTCCGCTCTGCAGCTCCTCCTGCCCTCCACTCTGCAGCTCCTGCTGCCCTCCACTCTGCAGCTGCTGCTGCTCTCCACTCCGCAGCTCTTGCTGCTCTCGGCTCTGCAGCTCCTGCTGCCCTCCACTCTGCAGCAGCTGCTGATCTCCTCTTTGCAGCTGCCGCTGCCCTCCGCTCTGCAGCTCCTGCTGCCCTCTGCTCTGCAGCTGCTGCTGCCCTCCCCTCTGCAGCAGTTGCTGCTGCCCTCCGCTCTGCAGCTGCTGCTGCCCTCCCCTCTGCAGCTGTAGCAGTTTGGTTGCCCGTCGCCTCCGGACCCGCCCCCGCACTCGGGGCCTTTCCGCTTGGTCCGAGGAGTCGGGGTTGGCATTCTCCCCCTCCATGGGGCTTGATTCCAGCTCGTCGGTGCCTGCCTCGTCCACCATCTCCACATCGCTCACCCACAATGTCTCTTGCTGCCCTCCACTCTGCTCCTCCTGATGCCCTCCACTCTGCAGCTCCTGCTGCTCTCCACTCTGCAGCTCCTGCTGCTCTCCACTCTGCAGCTCCTGCTGCTCTCCACTCTGCAGCTCCTGCTGCTCTCCACTCCGCAGCTCATGCTGCCCTCCCCTCTGCAGCTCCTGCTGTGCTCTGCTTTGCAGCTGACGCTGCCCTCCACTCCGCAGCTGCTGCTGCCCTCCGCCCTGCAGCTGCTGCTGCCCTCCGCTCTGCAGCTGCTGCTGCCCTCTGCTCTGCAGCTGCTGCTGCCCTCCGCCCTGCAGCTCATGCTGCCCTCCGCTCTGCAGCAGTTGCTGCTGCCCTCCGCTCTGCAGCTGCTGCTGCCCTCCGCTCTGCAGCTGCTGCTGCCCTCCGCACTGCAGCTGCTGCTGCCCTCCGCCCTGCAGCTCATGCTGCCCTCCGCTCTGCAGCAGTTGCTGCTGCCCTCCGCTCTGCAGCTGCCGCTGCCCTCCGCTCTGCAGCTCCTGCTGCCCTCCGCTCTGCAGCTGCTGCTGCCCTCCGCCCTGCAGCTCATGCTGCCCTCCGCTCCGCAGCAGTTGCTGCTGCCCCCCACTCTGCAGCTGCTGCTGCCCTCCGCTCTGCAGCTGCTGCTGCCCTCCGCTCTGCAGCTGCTGCTGCCCTCCGCTCTGCAGTTGATGCTGCCCTCCGCTCTGCAGCTGCTGCTGCCCTCCGCCCTGCAGCTCATGCTGCCCTCCGCTCTGCAGCAGTTGCTGCTGCCCTCCGCTCTGCAGCTGCTGCTGCCCCCCACTCTGCAGCTGCTGCTGCCCTCCGCTCTGCAGTTGCTGCTGCCCCCCACTCTGCAGCTGCTGCTGCCCTCCGCTCTGCAGCTGCTGCTGCCCTCCGCCCTGCAGCTCATGCTGCCCTCCGCTCTGCAGCCGCTGCTGCCTCGTCCCCTCCGGCGGCTGTCGGCCTCTTTCCCGGCTCCCCTGCTGTCCGCCCGCCTGCAGGTCCCACCGGCCCCCCACCGGCGGCTCCCGTTGCCTGTCTCTTCCTGCCGCCCTCCGACGCCGCCATTCCTGCCGCCGTGCGAGACGTGGCACGACTAGGGGAGAGTCGACGTCGGTCGAGCAGGCACTCTCAGGTAGGCCACTCCTGCGAGTGTTGTGCTGTTGTTGCAAGCGCCTACGATGCTCTTCCCAAGCTGCCCTCGCAGCCTCCAATGCCACATCGGCGGCCAGACTCTTGTCGCCCATTGCTTCTCCCCCCTCTTCGTTGACGGCCGAAGGCTCTGAGACGCCGCTCTGGCCAGCCCGGTTGCTGGGGGGGTTCTTGGGGGATTGTCCACCTGTAATTGCTGAAATCGGGCGGTTCGCTTCAAAACACCGCCTCTTGGGTGGTTTGCCGAAGAGGCACAGAATGTCTTCGTGGCGGAGGCGACAGATGCGTGGGCTCTGGAGCGCACCCTCAGGCCCCCCCCGTCTTTTGTGGCCAGCCCCTAGGCAGAGCGACCCCGTGACTGCCGCCGTGCTTGTCCCCCCTTTGCCCCCGATGGCCTCCGTCGTGCCGTTGTTTGCGCCGTCTCCCGCCCAGACCCCGGGGTCCCCGGGGCCTGGGTCGTCTTCCATGATAGCGTTTCAGGTGGTACCTGGTGGTTTCTGCGGCGATTCCGCCCTGCTGAGGCGAGATCGCGCTGCCTGGTGGCGTCGAGGCGCTGCTAAGGGGCGATTTTGCGATGCCTAAGGCGTCTGGCGCTGCTGAGGCGAGATCGCGCTGCCTGGTGGCGTCGAGGCGCTGCTAAGGGGCGATTTCGCGCTGCCTAAGGCGTCTGGCGCTGCTGAGGCGAGATCGCGCTGCCTGGTGGCGTCTGGCGCTGCTAAGGGGCGATTTCGCGCTGCCTAAGGCGTCTGGCGCTGCTGAGGCGAGATCGCGCTGCCTGGTGGCGTCTGGCGCTGCTAAGGGGCGATTTCGCGCTGCCTAAGGCGTCTGGCGCTGCTGAGGCGAGATCGCGCTGCCTGGTGGCGTCGAGGCGCTGCTAAGGGGCGATTTCGCGCTGCCTAAGGCGTCTGGCGCTGCTGAGGCGAGATCGCGCTGCCTGGTGGCGTCGAGGCGCTGCTAAGGGGCGATTTCGCGCTGCCTAAGGCGTCTGGCGCTGCTGAGGCGAGATCGCGCTGCCTGGTGGCGTCTGGCGCTGCTAAGGGGCGATTTCGCGCTGCCTAAGGCGTCTGGCGCTGCTGAGGCGAGATCGCGCTGCCTGGTGGCGTCGAGGCGCTGCTAAAGGGGAGCCTTTAGTACAACAGTTGCCCGGACCACCTCAGATCAAGAGGAGTTCAAAGTTGGAAACCAGAATGCACCGCTGAATATCAACGTTCATTACACTTGTACCACTTGTTACCCATGTGTCTCTGCAACGTCTCGTTTGGAAAAGCCCGCAGGAATCCAAT
The DNA here is from genome assembly GCA_947470075.1 of Closterium sp. Yama58-4. NCBI lineage: Eukaryota > Viridiplantae > Streptophyta > Zygnematophyceae > Desmidiales > Closteriaceae > Closterium > Closterium sp. Yama58-4. Next base: position 181,188 of record CANIUD010000184.1, on the reverse strand, counting down.
TGTTTCGAGCCCTTGCGGAAATTGTGCATAAATATGATGCATATGCTGATGTAGTATATGTGGTATATACGTATATATACTATATGTGAATGCTTATATAACATAATGAAAATGCGTGATAGTTGATTGACCCATACACTAGGCTACCGCATCCCCTGCCTAGCATGGGGGGGAAGTCAATAGCCTAACGTTTGAATCATCCAACTGTCACATGAAATAACACAATCTGTGTGATCTAAAAAAAAGGTCAATTCCATCAAATCCAGTTCAAATGAACACAATCACTGAGTGGGCAAAAAACCTTCTCGGAAATGATGGCTTGATCCTAATTGTTAAAACTCATACATATGTTATTAATGCAATGATAAATGAATGCCAAACACACACACAAACACACACCGACATACGCATAAACACACTCATGCAGTCAAATGCATGTACATTGACAAGCCCGGACAAAAACACACCCTACTCAATAAAAGCTGCAAAAACAATTAGCAAGATAAGTATGATGAATCCTAGAAGTAACCGCTACAATATCTCCAGATTCAAGTCAACGTCCCGAAAGGAATAACAAATGTCCTGAGAACATGGGAAGAAGTTGGGGTAAAAGAAAAATTGATGGGAGAAAAAAGAATGGAGGGTATAAGACCGGTAAATATAGAACCAAAGATAGAGATGTAATTATGAAATACATATGAAAAAACGGCACGAAAGTAAAGACGGAACCAAAACGGAAGGAAAGATAACATGCAAGGCGAAGACGATATACGAGAAGCGAGAAATAAAAAAGAAGCGCAGGAGAATAAATCAAGAGGGGGAACATAAGATTATAAAGTACAAAACGGGAAATGAGAAGGAGAGGAAGGAAGAAAGGAAGGAAACGGGCCGTACTTAAAAAAACTAAGATGTGCTGAAAGGATACAGTGAAGAAACGATGAAGGAAGGAAGAACATGAACTAATGAAAACTTTTGAGAACTTACTGGTTTAGATTGGTAGAAGGAACCTGAACAAGACGGCTCCTAGTATTCTCTCGAAGTCTACAATGACAAGAGGAAACAATTAAGAACAGAAATGAGAGCCAAAGAACATACTGTATATGCAATTTAAAAATGAAAGGAAAAGAGTTTTTGATGGCATGAAAGAAAAAAAAATAACAAAAATGTCAGAAAGACACTAGACAATATCGGAACAAGATGACAACGAAGGGTACAATCAAACGGGTAAAAGGAGAGGAATGACATAGGAACGCAACAAAAAAAGGACGAAACGACTAGACAATGTCTAAAGGGCACGTAAGAGCCAAAAGTGAATTGAAAGGAAAGATGAAAGGAAGTAAGATGGGAAGAAGAGAGAAAAAGAATTGCGGAGAGAAAGGAGAAAATGAAACAGGTAGGTAAGAGACACGAAAGAACACAATAAAAGACCGGATAACGCTGAAATTGAACAAAACTTCAAAGAAAAAATGACGGTAAAGAGAAGGGAACGACAAGGAAGGTACCAACGAAGTGAAAAAAACATGTACGGAGAGAAAAAATGAACCACAGCAGAAAGCTAGACGGAAGGAACGGAAAAAGATTAAACTAAAGACAGCTAAAGAGCACTTAAGAATGAAGGCGATATTTAGAAAAAGATGGAAGGAATGTTAAATGAAACGCTGCTGAGAGAACGAGAACACAGTGAGAAAGAGAGATACAAAACTTCATGCATAACGAAGAAACAAAGAATGGGAATGGACAAAGCAACTAACGGACGGAATGAGGCTAGCACAAAAGATACAAGGACGGCTATAGTCGCATGGGTTTGTAGTTAAGAAATCGACCCTTTTTCTAGGACGAAATGGTCAGCAAGCCTAAGTCGACATGGATACACAAGATCTAAGCCGGACTAGTTTAGATCTAAGTTAATCTAGGTAAGAATCAAGTCGACCTAACAAACACTAATTGAAAAGGTTGAAGTTGTAAGCTAGGAGCTTACCTAGCGGAAGTCCCGTAGCCCGTTAGCAGAACGAGATGAATTTAGGAGAGGGAGGACTAACTAAGAATAAGAAGCAAATGAAAACTCTAAGCGGCATGTTGAATATTCTGACCTTGGAGTTAGGTGGAGCGTGAGTAGAGTGAGGCAGAACAAGCTCCTCTGGCGAACCCTAGAGCACTTCACGCGCAAAATAAATCAACGTATAATCTTAACGCCGCGCACGAAGCAGCGCACGTAGCACAGTTGTTTCGAAGTCGGCCTTGTTTCGAAAGGTCATAGTTTCGATTCCAACTGCATCCATATCTAAAGTTCCAACCGAAAGGGTGTTCCATTGTTAGTAATTGTTTTGTTTATAAGCCTTGTTGTTTTGTTTATAAGCCTTGTTGTTTTGTTTATAAGCCCTATCTGTTTCGAAGAAGATAATAACGAAACCAAATATGTAATTGTACAAACAGCTTCGCAACCCTAAGACGATTTCGTCGCCTCTTGTTTTTTTTTTTTTAGGCCTGTTTCAACATTCTGAACCTGCTTGTGTAATATGTACGTGGCCAAGCTACAAGAGGTTGATTGTAGTCGTGTATATATCCAGTCTCACCGCCGCAAACCCGACTTTCACGGCGAACTAGGAATGTTTTTTGGCTGCGAGTGGGATTCCGCACTCAAGGTTACGTATAGAATCGTTCGCAGGATTTTCGCAGAATCTCAACAGAGTCGAACCAAGAATCACCCCTGCGTTGTCATCGCAAAGTCGGAGAGGGGATAGCAACATCGACGCGTGACAGGATTCCATTAGCCCTAACTCCTGGGAGTTTGACGAATCAGACCGGAAAGCAAAAAGAGGGCTTCGTGGACTACGTGTCATCTTGGTGAAATGGACGGAGGCTAGGCTTTACTTGCGTTTTCATCCCGCGCAAATTTTGAGAATTCCACATCCGTCAAAGTCGCGGGTGGCAAAAAATCGCATGGTAAAAGGGGTCTGGCCGGGCCACCGACATGAGCGGAACTTGATGGTTTCCCCCTCCAGCTCGAAAGGCTATCAAAACCACCACCAAGCCAGACTCACGACGACAAGTAATCATCCCCGTGACTCTGAACGCTTCGCGTGGTCGCGTGCGACGTGCTCTTCTCCGTCAATTTTCGTCGTCGCCGACATGTAGAGAGTATCGCTTTTCCGAGTCGCCATCTCACATGCTCGAACCGCACAACCCATCTCAATTGAGTAGAGAGATTCGAAAATTCTTACCCAACCATCACACAAACCCCCGAAGAACTCCCATAAATAGCCTTCATATTCTCCTTTCCACCATCACATTCATTCCAGCTTCACAAACAAAGCACTTCAAGCGCTTCTCTCTATTCTCCCAGCAATCACTCCTTCCTCCGACGACTCGCCATGGCATTCTCTAGAGTGGCCGCCCTAGCCTGCGCGCTGCCCCTGGTGGCGCTCGTCCTGACGTCTTTCTGCCTCAACGCCTCCGCCGAGCTCGCCCCCGAGGCTGCCTCGTCCGCCCTTGCCGCCCCCGGCGATCTGGCTCAGCTTGACGCCGCTGATTCCCTTATCCACGAGGCTGCGACGAGGAGGATTCTTCACCACGACCACCACAAGAACAAGACGGACAAGAAGGACAAGAAGAAAGACAAGAAGAACAAGAACTCTCCCCCCCCTCCCTCCCCTTCCACTCCCACCACTCCGACCAAGAAAGGCGGAAAGAAAACTCCCCCGACCCCCACAACCCCCGCCACTCCCGGCACCTCCGCGGGAACTCCCGCGGTGAAGCTGAGCGGCGCGGATTCGAAGGTGACATCGCTGCTGGAGGCGGCGGCGGTCGACGTCGATAGCGCCAAGGCGAAACTGACGATGAAGATGTACGTTAAGAGCTTGACGGACACGGCGGCGGCGCTGCGCAACGCGGAGACGCTGATCCGCACTGGGCAGCGCACGCTGGTGGCGGGGCAGATCGACAACTCGATCGCCACCATCAACGGCGTCAGCATGATGCTCCCCGCTGGCGGCGCCGACAAGAGCCTGCTCGCCTCCGCGCTCGGCAAGGCGCAGGGCGCCAAGGCCGCGTGGAAGGCGTAACTCGCTCAGCCAGGATGGCGTCGAGGGATTTCTGAGTGCACGCTCAGGCGGGGTGGCTGGATGTGTATCGCCACTCGTATACAGGCGCGAAACTAGCTGTTGGATTCTAGGCTGATCGGCGTGGCAGTTAGTGCCCAGGTGGTGCCAGTAGCGACCAATAACTTGTGCCACTTGTTGATAATAATTGCTGCTAGAGATAATGTTGCTAATTATGAAATTGTTCTGTTCCATGTAATGACCGTTTCTATTTATGGATTTGTTCAGCTCTTCCTAGTAACCTTCTCATAGTGTTGGAATAAGCATGCGTCTCATCCAGCTCACTTTGCACATCTACCGTAGGTGAGCAGAAACACTATGTGTAGGTATAGGCTGTGGCTAATGTAGATTCCTTTTCAGGTTTATTAGACAAGAACAATGACCATCTGATTCAAACACATCTTCAGGCCCCTGTGTGCAATAGCCTGGTAACATTTGCCTTTGCCTGCTTCAAATCTAAACATTCATCTACTCTCCCTAGCGTGATAACAGTCTGTCTAGCAGCCCCGAGCCTCCACACGCCACTATCTCCTCTGCTCCCCTCCTGCTCACCTCAGCCACCCGCCTTAGTGCCCTCCTCACCTCCCTCTCATTCTCGGTTCCCTCCTCTCCCATCCCCCCACTTCCCACCACCACATCAACACCAGCACCAGCAGCAGCACCAAGCAGCACGGCAACCAGCAGCGGCACAGCCCCCACCAGCACCAGCTGCTCCTCCACCGGCGCACACAGCCCCACAGGCACAACCGCACTCATCTCCCCCTCTCCTCCCGGCACCAGCGCTGCCACAGCCGCTGCCACGCTCACATTTGTGAAGGGATTTGGCAGCTGCTCTCGCAGCAGGTCAACGAGAGGGAGGAGGGCGCCTGTGAGGAGGATTGAGCGGCGGACGACGGGGGAGAGGGAGAGGAGGCGCAGCGTGGTGGCGGAGAGCAGACGCAGGTCGAGAGAGTAGGCCGGGAGAGCAGGGCGACGAGCGGGGGAAGGCCACCTTCCAAGGCTATGAGTGAGCGGTAGTCCCTGGAGGAGAGAGCACGGAGAAAGGAGGGGAGGGGGCAGGTTCCGAGCGGCATGGATCTTCATCTTTCCGACAACGTGCTCCTTTTCCTTTGGCAGCCATTTCTGCATGGGTTGAGACATGGAACATCTCAGCCACATCTCTATTCCTTCATCTTTATATCCACTTATAGTTGTTTTTGTGCTTGACACACTTGTTTGAAAGTAATCTTAGTAATTCTTAAGGATAGTGAGTTCACATATGGGATAATAGTGTAAAATTAGCAAGGAGGGTGAAGGAAAGATGGGGAATAGAAGGGCAAGAGTCCATAGAATTTTAAGCTGTTGTGCTTAGACACTTTGCCAAAGACTATAGAGAAAAATAGGGTTAATTGAACAATACAGCACATCATGGGTTCATCCCAATAACGAGGACCGCAGATTCCTTGCTTTGAATATTCCGGAATTCTTTACGCGTCTTATCACCTGCCCGTGCAATCTCCCTACAGAAATTCCAAACTCTCCACGTACACGTAACCCCATAACGTTCGAGCGGCATGGGTCTTCATCTTTCCGACAACGTGCTCCTTTTCCTTTGGCAGCCATTTCTGCATCCTTCGTCTGCCCCTCTTCGGCATGTCAGTTATTTCTGTTTCTGCGTGCCAGGTCGAGCAAACATCAACAACAGCAGGCTGGACAAGGCGCCTCCCCTCCTTTCTCTCATCCTTCCTCCCACCGCCATTCCGCACACCCACACTTCCACTATCCCGCCACCACATGTGACCAGTACAGCTGCAGTAGGTCATGGTCCTTGCACTGTACAGTGCAACGCGTGATTTGAGGGCGACTTGAGCGACATGACTCACAATTGCATATTCGTGCGTCATCACTCGTGCCACGGTGTCCACCTGGCGTTTGTAATTGATCGTGCCACGTTGCAATACGTTTGATACCCTACCCAAACGCTCTAAGACACTACAAAATCTCATCCCATCGCATCAGAGTGAACTTATGTGTACTGTGTTACCGTTGGGGCTCGGAGCTGAGAGTTGTCCTTTTGCGGTCCGCTCCCAAAGTGTTCGCCAAAAAAATCGCACATGAATCAAAGCTTTCCGAATCACGCGGAATCAGTTGCACACACTTGAGACAGAGCTGTACTGTAACAACAAGACGAAGGACGAGGATGGCGGCGGGCGGCGCCGGCGAGACTTGGCGTCTTATCTTTGTTTCGTTCGACAACTTCCTGCGCTCGGTGCGGTCAAGTTCGTTTCTTCACGGTGAAAAACGGTAAGACTTCAGAACCGTTCTCCACCGTGTGGAACCTTCCTCAGCCACGATACACAAGAACTGTAAATGTGCGAATACTGTGCGACCTGACGTCCCCCTTACGTTCTAATAACGCGGTCTGTTGTGATTGGGCTCCCTAAGAGCGTTTCAGTAGACTGACATGGCGGGAATCCTTCGTGGCGGATGGCGAGGCTCCCTCCCCCATCTTCTCTTGTCCAATCACTTCTCGCGAGCATCAGACAGGGGCCAACATCATAGACATGCAAATTAGTGTGGTAACCCTATCCAATGGTATGCAAAACCGTCTTACCTCTGTTTGCAAGTTATTGACATGCTGCCCTGAAAGCGCGTTCGTTTTTAATTCAAATTTGATCTTTACCGCGCTTGCCTTCGCGCTAAGACGTGATTTCTTCGGGCCAAGAAAAAAATAAAACCCGATCGGAAAGGGATGCGTCAGGGAGGCATCAACCCTAAAAACAATGTCCTTTCCCGTGTTTAGGGTTGATCCCTCCCAGAAATGCGTCCAGGTCCCTAGGGGTTTTATTGTTTTTCTGCCCTGCCCCTACATTTCCCGGTAGCAATATATTGGTCCAAATTAATGTTATCGAAATGGACCCCGTAGCCTTTCATTCCAGTGGATTTTTCGTCACATTTAGCGGAAAATAGTAGCCGGCAGGAATATTTGTTAGGCGCCGAACAAGACGCGGTAAGAACCACGACGATACGAAATCGAAAACGCAACTGATTCAATCACATATTTTCTTCCTTTTCTGTGCTGCGTCAGCTGTTACACAGTGTTTTGAGTGGCGCTACCAGACAATTTTGCGCAGCAGAACTGGGGTATCGACGGTTTTGCATACCATCGAATAGGGTTACCAGACTAATTTGCATGTCTATGATGTTGGCCCATCAGACAGCCGCCATATCATTCTACTTTGGGGGTACCACACCATGCTATAACTAAGGGCAAATTCAGCATAAAGAAAGCAACCGCTGCATTTTCTTGCTCGAACTTCTGGGGGACCATCACCGTCCCATTCCTCTAGTGCTATACCCCTCAGCAGCACTCGGTTCGCACCGCCGCAAAGCTTCCTCCGCGTCGCATTACCACTACCGCGACAAACCGCTGGTCGCTCTGCTCCTTGCACGCGAAACAACCGAGGGACTCGCATCATGGCTGTGCAACTGAAGCAATGGATGAAGTTCAAGCCGCCGATGGTTCTGGCGGGTTGCGCTGTCGCGGAGCTCGTCGGGACGATGTTCTTCGTGTTCCTCGGCGCGCTCTCGGTCTCCGTTACCGGTAAGCAGCTGCCTGGGATCCTTCTCCTACCACCCGCATTTGTCGCTCGCGTTCATTTGTCGTGCCACGCATCCAATGTTGTATGGGGATTTCCGTGAAAAAACTAAGATCACCGAAGACATTTCTGTTGGCATTTTCTGTTGCCCAGAACTCGCGCTCTTCGGTCGTCCCTTCGTGTAGACACAGCGTATATTATAATCCCCATCCCGATTTTTTTTTCTTTCATTTTCTTTCTGCAGTTCAATTCACCTCGTACGAGCCTTTGACTCGCGTTGTCGTCATCGCTTTGGGTTATGGCCTCGGCTTGGCGCTCGCTGTGTCAGCAACCGCCGGCGTCTCCGGTGGCCACATCAACCCGGCCGTCACAATCTCCCTGCTAGCCGTCGGTCTCACCGACGTGTTATCCGCCGCCGTCTACATCGTGGCGCAGGTTCTTGGGGCCATTTTCGGCGCAGGACTTGCCAAGGCTATCGTGCCTTCGGATGTCAATGTACGTTCTTGGCGCTCCACCAACACTCCCATATTTTTCTTTTCTCTTTAATTAATTATTATTCTGGCATTTCCCAGGTACTTCTTCAGAAAGTCCCTAGAGCCTCTGAAATATTACTCTGGTATTATTATTAATAATCTGGTTTTATTGATATTGTTCCTCCTATTACTCCACAGGGAATTCTCGGGCAACCGAGGCTGGGCGTGGGGGTTTCAGTCGGGCAGGGTTTTCTCGCGGAGCTACTGCTGACCGCGGTTCTCGTCTACACCATCTTCGCGTGCGCCATCGATCCCAGGGGCCCTTCGGCGATCGCACCCCTTCTGATTGGCCTTTCCGTTCTTGTCGACAACGCCGTGGGTGTGCCTCTGACGGGGGCGTCGATGAACCCTGCGCGTGCGTTTGGCCCGGCCGTGTGGTCAGGCCAGTGGGCGGACCAGTGGCTTTATTGGTTTGGCCCGATAGTCGGCGCGCTTCTTGTGGCGATTCCGTACACGGCTATTTATTTGATGCCCCTCGCCAAGAAGGGCGAGGAGGGAGAATCCAAGGAAGATGTTTAAACCGTGAAATCACCTGACTCACCGTCATCCGACGCGGATTTTCGGTCAACGGTGAGTGCGTAGTGTTCCGACCCTTGGTGGGTCGCCGAAGCTTAGCGGGATGGGTGTTTGAGCCTCCCAGTTCACAATTTAGCTTGCTTCGGGAGTTGGGTTGCTTCGCGGAAGAGGGAGCTAAAAGGTGCGTCCTTTTTGTTCCCGTATAGTTTGTGTTGCTGTTTAGACGGAGTTATTACGGCTATAAATTTATGTAATAAGAAGTCTAGTATTTGTGTCATTGATTGAGCGAAGGAAAAATGCACTATCAAAAGGAACAATACAGTGGGAGAAGGCATGAGCTAATTGATAGATAGCGAAAGCATCCTTCGATGGTGGCGTTCTCAATGCCACTGAAGGACCAAGGTTGGTTAGCAGCTACGCCGGGTGGTTTGGTTGGGCGTAAAGGGCGTTGTGGTGGGAACACTGTCTGAGGCGAGTAAGGGGAAGTTTTTCCCTTTCAAGAATCAGATATATCACTCAAAACCATTTGGCAATCAATATTCCATGTAGAAATTACTGTACTAAAATAAGGTTTGGAAGGGTGAGAGTGTGCGGGGGACACTTGGGAGAGTAGGCAGAACTGTTCCCGCTGAAGTGCAATTACAGTGAGGAATCTAAACTCATTTGACTCAACCTTGGAACACTATATCATCCACACACCATGAATTCATTCCCACACCACATATTAAATGTCATCAACTGCTGCTCATTCTGTAAGTTCAGACAGTAAATTGCCAGCAGTCCCCCAACAAGTACCAGGTCACCAAAAGGCCTGCAATTTTGCAGACCAATGATCTACTTCTGCTTCTTTCGGGACTTGACTTGCTGCTTGTTGTGCTGCTCAAAGAAGGTACCCTGCAGGCAAAACACCGTCCCAAGCAAGACAATCTTCGTCAGTTGAAAAGAAAACAAGAAACTCAACCAAAGTGGCAGCAAATTACAAGCTACTGAACAAGAATTTGTAAGCCGAACCTCATCTGAAGTTGCAACTTGAAGTTTTGAGACTAACATTCCTATCATGGAACTGACCTGGAGCCACTCGTTGGTCTCAGCACCAGTGTCTCCCGCTGTGCCTGTCTCAACCTTCTTAGTGCGACGGGATTTCTGCGAGACAGAAGTGGCATTTCATTGGGGTGGGGTCACAGGACGTGCCGACACAATTGGTGACAAATTGTGGGAAAACTTTGAAGACAGGATGATCAACAGCTTGAGAAAGCTTCATTCAACAAAGCAGCACGAGCAAGAAGAGCTCATCACTCATTCACAACACTTCCACCTTGTGTATATCTTTGAGTCGACTCAAAAATCGACTCATCAAACGTAGTGTATAACTTACACCACAACAGCATGGCGGTACACCCACATTCGCTCACATATACCCCATGACCACAGCCAACTCCCCCCAACCCTTTTCCACCACTGCATGCTCCATACAAAATCCTTGAACCACATAATCCAGCCAACTTCACCTGATTGACTTTTCAGCCGACTCACAAGACAACTTCATCCATAATCTCTGACGCACATCAAGTCTAGTTTTGAGGTGCCTCAAAACGGGTCAACTTCATACATAATCTCTGACGCACATCAAGTCTAGTTTTGAGGTGCCTCAAAACGAGTCAACTTCATACATAATCTCTGATGCACATCATCCAACCAGCCATACCTAGTTCATCCTGTTTTTGAGACAGCTTCCCCCCCCCTGCCTCCTCCCCCCAACCCCCCTCCCTCCCTTTTCCCAGCATCCCTGATTCCCTCTTTCCCCACCACACAACCCATACATTATCGCAAATCTAGACATCGCCTCAGCACCACACATCACCCCTTCCAACCGCACCTGGTTCATCTTGGTGACCTGCCCGTACGCCCACACGCCCAGCAGCGCGAGCAGCCCCGCAGCGAGCAGCACCAGGAACACCGACTCGCCGCTCACGTACCCCACCGGCTCCAGCACCTCGACTGTGCGGTTGATGAGGAGAGAAGCATGGAGAGAGTCGCCCACGATATAGAAGGCTGCGAGAGCCAGCCCGAAGTCGCGCGGCTGGAGGGGAAGTGGGGGTGGGGGGAGGGAAGGCGGGGGGAAAGGGAGGGGGGGAAGGGAGGGGGGGAAGAGGAGGGGGAAGGGAGGGAGCGGGGGGAAGTGGGGAGGGGAGAGGGGGGAGAGATGGTGGTGGTGAGGATTGGAGGAACACCGACTCGCCGCTCACGTGCCCCACCGGCTCCAGCACCTCCACTGTGCGGTTGATGAGGAGAGACGCATGGAGGGAATCGCCGACTATGTAGAAGGCTGCGAGGGCCAGACCAAAGTCGCGCGGCTGGGGGGAGACGTGGTGGGAGAGGGGCGTAGGGAGAGGTAAGGGAGGGGGGAGGGAGGGGGGAGGGGGGAGGAAGGGAGGGAGGGAGGGAGGGAGGGAGGGAGGGAGGGAGGGAGGGAGGGAGGGAGGGAGGGAGGGAGGGAGGGAGGGAGGGAGGGAGGGAGGGAGGGAGGGAATGAGGGAGGGAGGGAGGGAGGGAGGGAGGGAGATGAGTGAGGGGAAGAGGAAGGAAGAGAGGTGGTGGTGGTGAGGGTTGGAGGAACACCAACTCGCTGCTGAGCTCACGCACCTCACGGGCTCTATCACATTGAACGTGGGGTTGATGAGGAGCGACGCGTGTAGGGGAGGGAGGGGAGGAGCAGGAGCGGAGTGGAGGAGGATGCGCAGATGTGTAACTGACGAGGTAAAAGACAGGCAGGGGGAACACAAGTTCCCAAGACAAGGAAGTGGGTTGGACATAGTGTTAAAGAAGAGGCGGAGAATGAGGGGGCGTGATGGAGTGTTGGGGGGGGGGGGGGGGGGGAGGGGGGGAGGGAAGTTGAGGGCGGTAGAGAGGGCAATGAGAGGGGAGAGCGAGGGGGCGAGGAGAAAGAAGGAGAGGGACGAAGGGTGCGGGGGAGCTTTGAAAACGACCAGGGGAGGGTAGGTGCTGAAGGGTGAAAAGAAAGAATCGATAAATGTCAAGAGAACGCACCTGAAGGTATCTCTCTGGAGTGAAGTGGAAGGAGAAGGAGGTCTGCACACCCGGGGGGATGGTGACGTTATACGACTGGAGAGCGCACAGGAAGGAGAGAGCACAGCACGCACACACAGGGGGGGAACAGAATGCGCGCGCATACAGGCACACGGGCGAGCACACAACACACACACGAGGGGGGGGCGGGGGGAACAATGCACGCATACACAGGCATACGGGCACACAAAGAAGGAAAACACAGCAGGAGAATGCAGTGACACAGGGAGGGGAAAACACAGAAGGAGCATACAGGGACACAGGAAGGGGAAAACACAGCAGGAGATTACTAATGAGTCGACTCAGAAAGAGGTCTGCATTCTTGAAGAGATGGTGACGTTGAATGACTGTACGCGCACACGGGGACACAGGGAGGCGAAACACACAACAAGCACCAGTCCATTGCCTCCTCGATACATTTTCATCCTCCAGTAGACACCTCTTGAGGCGCATCAAAATACAAAAACCAGTCCATTGCCTCAATCCCTTTCCCCCCCACTTCCAACCCCCCACCCGTCCCCTTCCCCCCACCCCCACCCCTCCCCTTTCTCCCCCCTCCACCCTCCCCTCCCCCCCCCCCCCCCCCTTCCACCCCTCCCCTTCCCCCACCCCCCCTCCCCCGCCAACACACCACCCACCCACTCCAACTCACGTCGGACGAGAAGTTTTGCACCACGTATCGGAAGTCGAATGGCACATAGATGTTGCCGGTGACGTTACCCATGAACACCGGGATCGGACCTGAAACCATGAACACACCATCAGCATCCGCACGGAGAGAAAAGGCCAACCGGTTAAACGTTTAGAATAAAATCAAAGCGGTTGCCTCTCAGAGGAGTTGACTGAAGCATGCTAAGGGTCGTTGGCATTAGATGTCACACAAAACTCAGAACCGGTCGTGTTTTCCGCATGATCTCATGCCTTGTGTCTACAGCTTGCAAATGCTCCAGTGAACAAAACTAACGGAATTCTTAACACACAAGTACCGCATCCAAGAATGCACTCGGAATACGTCGAATGAGGTTAACTGCAATTAAGGATCTCATGCAAAAGCTCAATTCAGATTGACGATAGGATCGAGGGAGGGACAAAAAGTTGCGAATTTTGACCGAATCGGAAGTCACCTCATTATAGGGCTACGGAGGAGAATGGAGAACGAGGGCGTACCGTTGTTGCTAATAGAGAAGAGCAGCTCGGCTTCCTGACCAGCGTGGATAACCGGCTCTGTACAGAGAAGATAAGAAACAAATGTTTGACAAAGAACATACTTTGCATGCTTGTTCGATACAGAAATCGTAGACGGACATGGATGAACAAGAACGTGACAGAATGCGTAAGATCCAGAACATGCGATACCGGAAATGGAAAAGCAAGGCGCCGTTGCTAAGTGTTAGGAGACAGGGTGACGATCAAACGCGACACGTACCCTTGTTGAAGAATTTTGGAAGAATGGAATTAACTTCGGCGCCATCAGCCGAGAGTCTATCATTAAGGCGCCTAAAAAAGGGTCAAACGCAACGCCTACCCTTGTTGAAGAATTTCGGAAGAATGGATTTGACTTCGACTCCATCGGCCGGCATAAGACGCGGTAGCTCTTCCTCCGCCTCCTCTTCCTCGGTCGCCACGATCTCCGATGCAGCCGCGTCAGCCGCTACGGAGTCAGCAGCGGCGTTCGCATCTTCATCGTCGTCTTCCTCAGCACGGACGGTGACTGGCGACAGAGATTTTAAAAAATGTCAGAGTTTTGAACGGTCAGGGATTGAGTCGGGAAGAAAGCGAGCAAGACGGACAGTGACTGGCGACAGAAAATTCTAGAAGACAGAGTTTTGAGTGGTCAGTAATTGAGTTAGGAAGGAAGCGCGCATGCGCGGACGGTGATTGACAACAGAGACTCAAGCGGTCAGATAACAGATCGAGAAGAACGCGATCACGCACGATGCGTCAGAGCGTACAATGGCATCGGACCATGATGCGCTATGTTATGCAAACGATCAGATCCAATGTCCATGCCATGTTCCTATGTTCATCGTGGCGGGACGGACATAGGAAAAAGAACGCCATTGACGAGTCTTGCTTAGGAAGGGAGGAGCGAACTACCTGCTGGCGAGAGGATTAAGAAGATCGCGAAGAGAACAAAAGAGAGCCGCCATATGGATCGTCGAGCCATGTCGAATCGCTAGGCGGGAAGACGAAAGGAATAGGTCAATGCCGAATCAGATCCGCACAAAAACTAGCAAGGCAAGATACTGCGACCAGCGAAACTAGATCCAGAAAAATTGTAGTCCCAAGGCTGATAAGGTAGAGGGAATGGAGGTGGGGGGAGATTTTTGATTTGGTTGAGCTGGATTTGCACAAACAACAATGGACTTGGGCGTGCAAGACCACGAGGTACCGCATCCTGCCGCTCTCAAAGCATTTTCACCATCTGCAACCTGATAATGTTGGCAACTAGGAACTTCAATAGTCCGCGGTGGGGGTGGGATTCCCGCCTGATAATTTGTCAAAAACGAGTGTTCCTAAATTGGATGGGCTTATGCCGTTCACGTTTGAGGAAACCCGTTTGAAACTTGTGAACACTTTGATACTGTAAAAAGCATAGTCGTATGAACTCCATACGAGATCATAACGAGCGGTATTGGACATTTCCGATCCGATGCTTCCCATAACGCTTGTGTAACGACCAACAACCTACACGCAACGCCCGAGGCACCATGGAGGATGTACAGGGCCGTGAACTGCGGCTGTTTCCAACAAGCTACTCGTCGCAACCAATCAACTGCCTTCGTGGAAAACCCCCAGGTTCCCTGGACCGCCTTTCGTTTCTGCCGTGCTTCGAGCAACCGCACGCCACGCCAACAGTGACCCACATTCACAACCTGCCCCTTCTCCTGGGGTACACTCCATCCTCGTCAACCTTATTACACTCCCGCTCACCGCACTAGAGTACAGAAAAAACCACCACCCATCCACCCTCCATCGGTGCCTTCCGACGCGGCGCGATGCAGTGCGCCCTTCCCCATTTGCGCTTCGCAGTCCGCATTTCGAGTTGGGTTGAGCAAGCATGCAATCACTGCCAAACGCTCTGTCCGTACAACCCACAAGTCACACAACTACGCAGGGGCGGTGTGAGGCGTGACCGTGACACAGCCTGCTTTGATGACTGTTTCAGAAGCTGAAGTTGAAATCACACGCAGCCAACAGCATTCGCCTCGCGTCACTTCCACGGGCTCCACTCTAGCTCACACCAACATTTCCTCCCCGTACATGGATGTACTACCGCCGACAGCATGTACATAACCCTCCACTCAGTCGATCACCTCTCTTATGTACCCACGCACTAGGAGGATAATCAGTTTCTACAGGCCAGGAGTCGTCTGAGCATCGAAACACACCAAAGCTTGTAAATTCCGTCTTCGATCCCAATAAGCGCGAGTCGCGCTTTATTCGCTACGCACTAGTTATCTGTTCCCATATTTCTTCTCGACGACGAATTTTTAGCTCTTTGAAGCCTTAGTAAGTCTTTTCCTTCCCTTCCTTGGACCTTTTCACTCGGTAGTTTCACCACTCCGTCGTTTAGGCCAAGTTCGCTTATTCTTCCAAATCTCCTCCCTTCGCCGTCAGAATGGCTGCGATTCACCAGACTCCGCCAACTCAACGAGACACACACTCATCGTCGAGTCGCCGACGCTCGCGTACCCTCTCAGCCGCGCGAATGCGTGCCTTCAACCAAACCCAACCAAACCTGCTCGTGGCTGCTCTTTTCTTACCCGCCTTGGCGCTCGCGGTGCGCCCCCAGTTCCCGACAGAAGGAACGCGCGACTCGCAGGATAGCGTCGTCATCGCGGTAAGCTCCAAGTCTCCGAAGCCTCGTCGAAGTCGTCACATGAGACACTTGTGCGTGGTCTTGTTGGACACACGTCCCTCAAGCAAACTCATACCCTTCAAAAGATCCAAGCATCGTAGTCCGATACAAAATATAGTTTTTTCTTATTTTAGCTGTCGCCCTTTTCTTTCATTCTCGTTGCTCCCCGCAGAGGTATCAAGCGGGGCTGTCGAAGATGTGTCTCGGAGCCAGTAGCGAACGGGCGCGAGCGGTTATCGGCAACGCCGATTACGCTGGCAGCGACGCCAACGTGGCGCTCGCCTATTCGCAGCCGACGAACGCCACATTCATGTACATCGGCGGCGCGAGAATCAAAGGTAAATTATTCCCTGTTTGCCGACGAACGCCAGAATTCGCAGCCGACGAACGCCACCTCCCATGTTTGCACCATTCTCCGTGCTGTTCCACTTTTCCGGTATCGACCAACGAAGCTTCTCCTTCCTCCCTGTCTTCCCCTCTTCGCACCCAGCATTCCGTGTCTCTTTTCCCCTTCCTCGCACCTCTTCTCTGTATCCTCATCGGGCTTGCCTCCATTCTTCACTTGCAAAATGACGTCCCTTTCACGGTTTCTTCATCATTCTTTCATATGAGTCAAGGCTATCATTCCCCTTACTTCAGACCCTCCAATATCCCTTCCCTTGTCCTCGCTCCTTCTATTCCTCTTGCCTCAGGCCCTCGCCGCTGCGTTCCGCCAGGTCAATTGGGTGTGTACACCTACTACCCCTCTACGAACAAATTCGTTAAGAGCGATTTGCGCAGCCTCCCCGAGCGCGTAGTGGACTCGTCGTACGTGGTCTCCCTGACAGTGCCATCCGCGTTACAAGTCGCCCCGCAAGTGACGCTGGACGTGTCGAACATGTACCCCACGGCTCTTGAGGTTGACGCAGCCGGGACAGTATCTGCCCCTCCCATGACTCAGGCCAATTTCACAGTAAGCGAGTTCTTGCATGAGCTAATTGTCCGTTTTACGTCCTGTAACGTAACTTCCCTCCTCATCTGCCACACATGCCCCTGTAGACTCGCTTCCATGGCTACATATTGCTACGTCTTTTGGCGTCTCGTTTCCCTGCATTCAATTGCTAGGCGCTCGTGCATGTCTCCCTCCATCGTTCCATAATCACCAAGTTTCCTCTTCCCGTTTTCAGGTCTCGGGAGCAGATCTCTCCCCTCCAGCCGACCCATATGGAATGGTTTCTTCCTATCTTGAGCAATACGGTGCCAAAGCTGATGCTAACGACCTCTCGGGCGCAATTCTTGTTACCTATGACCCTTATATCGAGGCGCACGTTACTGTGTACATGATTTACCGACCCGTCTACAGTCCCGCTGCGGTGGTCCAACAATACTGCAACGCGAATGCGCCATGTTACTTCGCGTATGAAATGATCGGGAAGTACGCAGCTCCGCAGGATGTATCTGCGAGGCGTCGCCGAAGGCTTCTTGTAGCCAGTTCGCGAGCAGATACGCTGGCATCGACGGGGACGTGCGTGCGATATGTGTACAACCCTGTGTGCAAGTGCTACAAAACCACACCTTGTTGAGTTGCTTGAGGTGGCCAACAATAGGCATCTGCTGGACCACGTGTACATTAAAAGCCCCTTGGAGTGGGCATCTGTACACAAGGCCGCTCTTTATATATATGGGTTAGCCAGCAGGTAAAGGTTTCAGGTTAGAACCTCTGCAGGAAGACTGCAATAGGATGACACCAGATCCGAAGTCCTTTACCTGTCCCCCAAAGCAATGGGTTACCTACATGCATTGGTTCTATAGTTTGAGTGTGAGCTCTGTGTTTCCATGGGTTTGCTAAATTCTGAACCAGAGTGGCTTGGCATCAATCGTTTACTGCTTCAGGAGGAGTTGAAATATCTTGTGTGACACAGCAATTGGTGGGCCTTTACACATTTCGTTATATCCCTCAGAATCTGCTCTATCATAAGTTGTCTCGTGAAATTGCAGTTATCAGTGCAACACCATTCGGAAACTGACACAATAGTGCATCGCGAATAAAGTGTTGCTGCGATTTGCCGTTAGTTTTAGGCACGCGCACTTGTCGCAACCAATAGAATTCGTCGCATGAAAACCTGCAGGTTTTTTGCTTCAACTTTATTTGTCGTTTCTACCTTGCCCTCAACAACCACACCGGTACAGTGACCCACATTCACAACCTGGCCCTGCCCCTGGCGGAAATCGCCAATGAATTCACTGCCCCTGCCCAAACCTCCCCGCCCTCCAACCAATCGCAAGCGGCGTGATGCGATGTGTCTTCACATCTCCCCACAGGCGGGATTTGTCTGGCTGCATCTCAGCCATGCAATCAGGGGCGGCACGGTTGGGCTGGGTGGACATTGACGAATCAAACAAATCACATTACCGCAGAAACGCTTGGATGGGGGGACAGAAGAGATTGCAGGGGAGGGGAGGGGGAAGAGAGCTGGGGGCAGGTACAGTAGAGTGCAATTGGGCTGGGGAAGAGTGGGGGGGGGGGGGACCTTTGTTATCAAGCGCACACCCCCAATCCAGCAAAGCAGCCAACAACTTATCGCCTCGTCGTCACTACGGCATCTTCTCAGCAGCATTGCCAGTGCACTCCACATTCCATGCACATTACCTTGAAATAGATCGCAAACGAGCGACCTCAAGTCTACGCATTGCGCGGCGAGTTAGGGCATGACTGTCTGAGCAGACGATTTCGGAGCCCATTCTCATCTGATCTGCACCCTGTAGGCCAGTCCCGCGTATAACGACATACAGTACTCACATCAGCCTCCTCTGCAACCGCTTCATCCACGTTGCGCTTTTGACCGTGCTCACCTATTTTTAACCCCGTCTCCATCGTACTTCCAGTCGGCATTTAGGCCGCCATTTCGGTGAACGTTTCCGTCGTCGCACCAAACTCGACATCTCTATCCGATCTACCTCACGATTCCGTCGAAATGGCTGCAATGCCGCAGGCACAGCTGAATCGACGAGGCTCTTTCGCAGCCACCAGTCGCAGACGATCCGTCACGCTTTCGCCCCGGCGAAGAAACATTTTCGGTCGACTCCATCTCCAAGTGCAACACGTGCTGGTGGCTTCTCTTCTCGTACATTCCCTCAGTCTCACCGTGCACGCTCAGTTCGTGACAGAGAGAACACGCGCGCAGGACAGCGTTATGATTGCGGTAAGCTCGAAACCTCGATAAGCAACCTCGTGACCTTTAATGCGTCCTGGTCACAAATTTCGCCTTCTCTGGCTTTCCCATCACTAACTTCTCCCTCCGCTCTCGTCGCTTTTCTCCCCATCGCAGAGGTATCAAGCGGGGCTGTCGAAGCTGTGCCTCGGAGCCAGTCGCGACAAGGCGCGGGCGGTTGTCGCCAACGCCGATTACGCCGTCAGCGACGCCAACGTGGCATTCGGCTATTCGCAGGCGACCAACGCCACATTCATGTACATCGGCGGAGCCAGAATGAAGGGTAAGTAACCCTCCTTTAAGCCTTCTCCGGCGCGCAGAAACCGCTCTCTTCTCTCCTCTCTCATCCCTTACTCGGTCGCCTCCCTCCTGTCTCCTCACTCGTACGTGCTCTATACGGGGCCTCACCTAGCCCCTTCCCTTCTCATATTTTCCTCTACTCCGCATGTTTTCCTCTATTCCTCCTTCCTCAGGTCCTCGCCGCTGCGTTCCCCCGGGACTTCTGGACGTGTACACTTACTATCCTTCTAAAAAACAATTCGTTAAGGGTAATCTGGGAAGCCTCCCTGAGCGCGTAGTGGACTCGTCGTACGTGGTCTCCCTGACAGTGCCATCCGCGTTACAAGGCGCCCCGCAAGTGACGCTGGACGTCTCGAACATGTACCCCACGGTTCTAGAGGTTGAGGCCGCGCAACCGGTGTCCGCTCCTCCCATGACGCAGGCCAATTTCACGGTAAGCAAGTTAGTTTGTAAGGTAAATCTCCTCGTCATCCACTACTCATGCCGCTATATCAAGTTCCTAGTGTCTGCATATTGTTTTGCAGGTCTGTTTCCCAGCTTGTAGTAGCTACAGGCTCGTGCACAGTTCCCCACGCCTCATTCCATATTCACTATATTCCTCCCTCTACTTTCAGGTATCAGGAGCAGATCTCTCCCCTCCAGCCGACCCATATGGTATGGTTTCTGCTTACCTAGAGCAATACGGTGCCAAGGCTGACGCCAACGACCTCTCGGGCGCTATACTGGTAACCTACGACCCTTATATCGAGTCGTACGTTACAGTGTACATGATCTACCGACCCGTCTACAGTCCCGCTGCTGTGGTACAGCAATATTGCAACGCAAACGCGCCGTGTTACTTTGCGTACGAAATGGTTGGCAAGTACGCAGCTCCCCAAGATGCGGTCGCCAGGCGTCGGCGAAGACTACTCGCCACGAAAACTGATTCGCTGTCAACGATGGGGACGTGTGTGCGATACGTGTGGAGCCCTTCGTGCAGGTGTTACGTAACCACGCCTTGCTGAGTTACACGCTCCTACCATTTTCGCCACTTGATATGACATTCGCCCCAACCACGGGACCCCAAAACTGGCTCAGAAACTCGGGCCTACGGGAGTTGCTTGCGGGGGACCGCGCCTCTAAATGATTAGAGGGTGGCGGCTGTACAATAGAGCCATTTTCTATCAGCTGGTCCTTGCGGCAATGTGTAATGTTGTATCGTTTGCAATTTTGCCTTGCTAGCGCCATAAGGTTATTTTGCCAGTGAACATTCAGAAGTATATACGGTACTCTGGTAAAGGGGTGGGGATGTGAAAGCAACAATCTTAAATTGAGATGCACGGGAGGAAATAGATAAGCTGCAACCCTATGTTTGCAAGTGGAATGTAGAAAGGTGTTTATCTTGCTTAGATGATGCCAATATGAGGCACAAGCAGGTTCCCATTGATTCCTTATAATTTGCATCATTCTGTACACTCGTGGCCTTCTGGCTTTTGATGTGGCACAACCATGGTCAGACAACAACGCACTGGCTCTTACTACTCATCAATACATCACTACCTTTACCAACAAATCCGGCTACCACCTGTGCTATGTCGTCGCCTTAATCACCTTCACTTCAGGCACAATCACGTCCGGCAGCTTGCTGTGCCAATCCCAAGTGCACATCCTTCTCAGCCCATCGTAGTGCCAAAACGAGTTCACCACAAACCGCTCCTTTTTAGCATCCTTCCCAGCAATCCAGTTGTTGTGCAGAATCTTGCTCCCCTTCCTCCTGCACGCCCCCATCACATCTGCCGCCTCCCAAAACCCGTGCACCGCGCCGTTAGGGTAAATCGCCCTGTCGAGGAAAATAGTACGGAGTCCATTCTTCCACACGCATTCCTCCTTTCCGGGCACCACATTCTCTCCTTTCACCCCGCAGAGAATATCATAAAAGCTTGGCTGCTCGGATAGCTTAGTCGTGGCTGCATGCGCTGTGATCGCCTCAAACCCTTCGATTGTCTGCGCATCCGACCTTGCGAAATAAAACCCGGAGTTGATCCTGCGGATTCCGGTTCCGGGCAGGCTCGCGTTAGGCTCGTTGCTCTGGATCGGGAAGGTGCCAGGCCCGTACGACATGAGGTCCGGGAGAGGGTCGGAGAACCAGACAATATCGACGTCTGTCCAGAGGACCGAGTAGCCTGCCTTGAGCACGCGCAGCACGGCGCGGGATTTGAGCTTGGTGAACTGGCGGAAGCACTGGCTGCCGAAGGCACAGTTCTTGGAGTCAACACCCTTGAGACCCACGCTAACCTGAAGGAGGGAAGGATGGGAGAGGGGAGAAGGAGAGAGGGAATGAGTGGGGATTGAGCCGCTGTGAGCTTGGTTAACTGGCAAAAGCACTGGCTGCCAAAGGCGCAGTTCTTAGAGTCAATGCCCTTGAGACCCACACTGAGCGGAAAAGGGAGAAGGAATGGTAGAGCTTAAAGGAGGAAAGGAGCAAGGGGGGGATTGAGAGAATTTGAGCTCAATTCTCATTCATGGGATAGGAAGAGGAGGGAAGGCGGGATGGGGGGTAGGGGGAAGGGGAACATGCGAGGGTAGGGAATGCAAGCTTGCTCTCACAAGAAGCTGCTTCTAGACTCAGCCTTCTGACCTCACTCGTTGCTGGACACCTTTTTTCTTATTGGCCCAGATCCTGTTTGTCAAACCGAACCTGAATTTGGACTCACTACAATGTTAGACTCGTTACAAGCGCTCACCTGTTCATAGTACACCTGTACAAGTCCTTGTGTAAACGCGAAGCGATAGAGATCCTCATCGAGCGACGCGACCACGAGATTGTCAGCCAGGCCGAGCCCCCTCGAACAATATTATTTCCGTTACAAGCCTGCCTCGTTACAAGCTCTCACCTGCTCGTAGTACACTGCCAGGCCTTGTGTAAACGCGAAACGATAGAGATCCTCATCAAGCGCCGCGACCACGAGATTATCCGCCAGGCCGAGCCCCCTCAGGCGGCACACGAAGCTCATGAGCATCTCCGCGTATCCGAACGTGACGGCGACTAGGGTTACCACCTTGAGCCCGTTCGCCTCCCTAGCGACGCGCGGCAGCAGCTGCTCCATCGTGTGCGGAAGCCCGATGGAGGATTTTGGCGTAGGAACGGCTGCGATTGAGTAATCCTCCTGCTTATCGACGGACACGGTTCCGCACTGCCACTTGTGGCCTGTAGCGTCGAGCTTGGGATCTGATTGGCTGTTTTCGACGAAGTTGGAAAACTCGCACGTGCACGTGGCGGGACGCAGGCGCTTCTGAAGGCACATGTTGAAGACTGGTGGTGGGGGAGGGGGACGGGAAGGGGAGGGGGGATGGGGAGAGGGGGACGGGGGAAAGAGGGAAAGGGGGGAGGGGGAAGTTGGAGACACGTATCGGGTAAGGAAGGTTGGGGTTTGGGGGGGCAAGGGGGGGGGGGGGGATGTGGGGGGAGAGGACTGAAGGGAATGTGGAGAGGGGTAAACGGGGGGAGGGGAAAAATTCGGGGTAGGGGAAATTCACACGTGCAGCTGACGAGGTGTAGATTCCGTTAATGAGTTACTTATCCATATAATTTTTGTGCCTTATGTTACTGTTCCCCCTCCCCGCCCCTCTCTCCCCACCACGCTACTCTTCGTTCCCCCATTCACTCGTTGCCCCACTCCTCCCCAGCTGTCCCGCCAACCCCCGTTTTCTCGCCCTTAATTCTTTCCTGCTTAGCTCGAACAACCCCGCCGCGACCCCCGCCGTACCTGAAGGTTCATGACACGTGGCGAGCTTCCACGGCACGTGCAGCGCCGTGCCCTTCTGGTTGACGTACGATCCGTGCGTCTGCGCCATGTGAATGTTCGCGAATAACTCCCAGCTGCTATGCTTCCTCGTCGACCAAAAACTCTTTCCTAGCAGGCCCTTCCCCTCCTTGGTCGCGTCGCCCTCCACTACGTGCGAGTAGGAATGCGCCACGTGGATCGCCGTCACCGCGTCGCTCGCGTCGACGACTTGCCGGACGCCCGACGCAACCATCTCGTGCGTCAGCCAGTTGTCGTACTTCCCGCGGCCGAACATGAACGGCGGCATAATTCCCGTGAAAAGCGGAAGCGGGGAGTTGTTCCAAGCCCAGAAATCCACGCCGCCATAGGTATGCAGCGACCCGGTCTCCCGGACAACCTTCTTAATCTCCTTCTCGATCGCCGCGCTGCTGCGCCCGCCGCCGCCGCCCGACGAAGCCCACATGGAAGGTTCGAAAGAGTACGGGAAATCCTCTTTCACGTCCCACCGTGCTGACGTCATCACCCAGTGCGGGAAGCTACGGTGAATCTTCTCGATGGCGACCATGACGTCATTGAGGAGAATAATATCGCCGTTAATGATCATGGAGAGATCCGTATCGGCGGCTTGCGCGCGCGCCACGATGCTGTGAAACTGCGGCACGCCGTAGAAATTAGTGTCGATCGCGTCGTCGACGGAAATGCGCGTCGGGAACTCCCGCGCGAGCGCGTGAAACGTCGAGTCGTTCCCGAGAAGGACGATCTTAGGAGCCGGAGTTAATCGCAGCCACGACAGCAGTGCGCGGCGTTGGTTGTCCACGGCACGGTCCTTAGGATTCAGCACCGACTCGTACGGCTTCGGAGCGCAGAAGATCGTCAGCGAGGGAGCAGCGCCATCTGCGGCGCCTCTCGCGGCGCCACCTGCGCCGTCCACGCCGCCGGAGCCCTTCGCCTCCTTGTTTCGGTATAGGCTCTGGCTCTTCTTAGCCAATAGGAGGCCTTCCTGGAGCTCGCGCCGCTTGTGCGTGGCGAGGGAGGGAGTCGCGACCACGATCGCGGCTAAGAACGTTAAGGCAATAAGTAACCGAAGCTTCATAGTGAAGGAGGTTAAGGCGCCTTTAGGGCGCATACGCGCGAAGGTCTTTCGCAGCTGGGAAATTCAAAAGGTGCTTAGACTAACAGACCGACCGAGTTCAGAAGGTTAAATAACTCGAACGCCGCGTTTGCTGTGTAGGCACAGGCGATGTGCGTACATGTATGCGCTATGAAAGGAACCTCGTGTCGTGTGCCCTATGGCATAAGCTGCAATGCAAACACATCAACCCTAGGAACAATCAGCTTTTACGGGTCTCCAACAAGCACGGGTGTGGTTTCCTAATTGTGCGGGCTGGCAACGTCCTTGCTTGCTGGTGGCAAGCGGGGGAGGAGAAAGCAGACAGGTTGGTTGGTTGGAGGACAGCTGCACGCAGGAATGGCTGCACGCGGAACAAGCGGTGTGAGGTGAGGAGGGATGGATAAACAGTGACAAAACTTGTTCTGTACCGTTCTAGATCGTAACGCAACACAATGAAACATGGTTCTTCCCGAACACGAATCCGTGCAAGCGGGAAATGAGGCAAGGCTATAGCTAGGCTCGGGGGTGGCGGAAGCGATGGGCAAGGTTGGGGTCCCCAACTTGGGGAGGAGGAAACGGCGGAACATTCGATTCGGCTCGAGAAATTGATGATGGGTGTGAATAACGTCGATGATCCGATGCTGTAGGTGGTTGGTGAAACATTCGACGGTCGAGATGCAGTTTCTCCAGGTGGTTGGTTTGAGTTCTGCCCACGGGCATACTGCATGGGGCGAGTCCGGGGAAACAGTACTGTAAAGGTGCGGAGGGGCGTATCCGCGCCCTTATCACATACCGTGGTTGCTTTGGCCTTCATAGGTCAAATCGAAATGAAGGGGCAGGTAAAGTCGCGGGCAGGGTATCATATACTCGACGAGTCACATTCGGAGGCCGTATGTGTGAGAAGTTCGGTCAGAAAATGGAAGAAACTGGCTGCCAAAGAGTTGTGGGCAGCTCCCACTGGGCAGGTACAGCACTCCGTTTGTTGCCCTCCTCTCCATCCCCAAGCAACCACCATCATGAACCTTCAATTCGGTACGTCCGATGCAGTGGACCGAGGGGCGGGCAGCTACCCCACGAGCCAAGAGGGGAACGACAACATCGGAAGGATGCAGTTTCGGTGGTTCGGCGGCGCGCGGATGCTGGTCAGGTCGAAATTCCCGTGTCGCAGGGTTGAGCGAAAAGTTCTACAAGTTCGTTAGAACTGGCGGCCTGGAAGCAACATGGAGGATGAATTTCAGGTCATCTGGGGCAACAAAAACGCAGATTCAAGGCATGGTTTCTCGCAATTCGGTACGGATACAGGCGATTTGAGCCGTTCACACACGAGACAGTGCACGACGGACCGCAGGTGAATGGCCTGGCGGGCGCAAAAAGCATGTCGCGCTATACTACAATGCACCATAAAACAGGAAAACCAAGCTTGGGGCAAAAAGTCAACCCATAATAGCACCAGGTTTGCCTATGATGTTATTTGGCTTATCTACTCAGTAGAGCCGAGTAGTACTACATTTATATTCACTTCATGCACTCATGAAACCGTCAACCACAATGTCAACCAGGGAAGGAGCTGCTTTCTGGATGGGTATCAGAATCAGAGCAAGAACAGCTGTTTTCAGCAACTGTATTACCGTAAAGTTCCGGCTAGAAGACCCGCCGGTAAGAAGGTCCCCCGGGACTCTTGAACGGGTAGGGGGACTCTTATTGTGGCAGATATTGTGAGGACCCCCCTTTGGCCGCTAATCATCATAAGACCCCCCCCTACCCTAAAGTGCCAATATCAATCTGGTGAATTAATGGTCCTACAACTAGACATTACAACTCACAAACACATCACTACACTGCCTTCAACCTACAACTAGACATTACAAGGTCATAGTGGCAAATCTAGCGTCTTAGGGCTCCTGGAAGTCCCATACAACTCTGCCTGCAGCCTAATCCTCACTCCTCGTCCGCGTTGTCCTCCAGCCCACCCTCCTCCTCCTCCTCCTCCTCCTCCTCCTCATCCTCCTCCTGTTCTTCCCCTTTCTCCGCCTCGTCCTCCTCCTCCTCCTCCTCCTCCTCCTCCTCCTCCTCCTCCTCCTCCTCCTCCTCCTCCTCCTCCTCCTCCTCCTCCTCATCCTCCTCCTCAGGGAGGTCCCCGGCATCCTCGGCATCCGCCACCTTTGCCGCCTCCTCGTCATCTGCGGCGGTTGCATACAGGGGGTTCACCCACTCCTCCACTTCAGGGAGGACGTGCACGTCCTCTGCCACCTCGACCTCGCCCGCGTCGCGCATGTGGGCCAGGACGAGGTGATCCTGCTTCCCGTCGACCGAGTTGCTGATTCCGCACGTGAGAAAGGCCTTCTCGATGATGTGCTCAGGAACCGCTGCCCAAGCGGCCGCAATCCACTTGAGCACGGTCTCGGCAGGGGGCTTCTTCAAGTTCCCTGCCACACAGATTGGACACACAGAAAGAAACACGGTTTAGGACACGAAGTACTTTACCCAGACGGGATAGAACAAGCAAACGCCCACTCACCGGCTCTAGTGTACGTGTTGACGCCGATCTCGGCAAACCACTCGTTGTACATCTCACGCAGCAGCGCCTTGAATGAGCGGTTGACGCTCACGTCAAGGGGTTGCAGCAGAGGTGTGCAGCCCCCTGGGATGATGGCCGGGATCACCCGGTTCCACTTCAAGTTGATGAGCACACCATCAGTGAGGTGGGCCCGGTAAGAGTCCAGGACCAAGAGGGTCTTGGACCGTCGGATGCCACGCGGTGGCTTGATGAACGGGAGGAGGATGTTGTTGAGCCAGTCGTCAACAAGCTTGGCGTCCATCCACCCCTTTTGTTGAGCACGGACGACGACACCTGCAAAGGAACAGCAAATGCGGTTAGTCATAGCCACCAAACACGGAAAAACTGAAACGTTTAACGGTTGCATCTCACCTGCAGGGACCCGAATCTTCGGGATTGTCTTGCGCTTAAAAATCACCATCGCAGGGAGTTTCCGGCCGTCAGCGGTAATGCCAAGCATCACCGTGACCCTCTCCTTCTCGTACCCCGCGCTCCTGACGTGCACCGTTTTCTCCCCGCGGTGATGCAGGGTGCGCTCGTGCGGCATCTCCAAAAACACCGGCGTTTGATCGGCGTTTATGATGTTCCACGGCGTTTATGATGTTCCACGTGTCGATGCCGTGCTTGATGATGTTCTTGCGCGTGAACTCCCAAAACTCCAAGCACTTTGGCTTGCACTCTGCCACGGACGCACAGAGACGAATTCACGTGGATGAGCCACGGTCGTTGGGTAAAACAACCCTTATGAATGCACAATATTACAACGAGAATGCGTGTCGAGGCCGCGAGACACTCAATCTTCTTACCTTTTGCAAGACGCTGGCCAACCTTCGTCTTCACGCGGATACAGAGTCCGAGGCGCCCGCGAAATCTGTACGTCCACCTGTTGGACGCCATCCACCTCACGTCCGGGTAGTGGGCCTTCATGTAGACCCTGCTCCAGTGTTTGATGAGTCGGATCGGAACGGCCAAGCCACGGCCGCGGAAGTTCAGCATGCGCTTGTAGGCGTGCGCCTCCTTGTCGGGGTACTTAGCCTTCCGCCCGCCACCGCTGAGACGACGCCTGGAGCGCTCTGCGTTTTTTATCCGATCCGCTGCCCGTATCCACCGGCGCACACTGACCGGTTGCACCCCCGCCAGACGAGCCGTGTGGCGGACGGAGAGTTTCTCCGCCTCCATCCGCGCAAGCCAGTCTTGTTTCTCACCCATCGTACGGGCCTTGCGACTGTGCGTTGTGGTGCGTGCGCGGGGACTCGATGGCACACCGTCGGGTCTGGACCGCGGACCGTTCTCGTCGTGCATGAGGTCCTCCGGGAAGCGCGGGATCGGGAAATTTCCGACATCATGATTCACCTCGTCGTCACCGGCGTTGTCGTCATCCCAAGCGGCGGCGGGTTGGGAAAACCCCTCGTTCTCGAGCGGGTCCAACGGAGGGTTGTTGCGCCAGTCAACCGAGCCCGTGGGAATCACAGGGGGCGCAGGAGGCGCAGGAGGAGCCGGAGGGGCCGGAGGAGCAGGAGGTGTTGGAGTATGAAGGGAATCGTAAGCATTCCCGAAGGTGCAGCAACATCGCACCTGCCACCAACGAAGCAGCGCAAACAGCAGATGTCGGATCAGCCTATATCAAGGCAGGAAAGTCAACAGTCGCAAGAGTCAACTGTCGCGACTGTTGACTATCTGGACCGACGATTGACCTACTATCGAGGAATGGCAACAGGCGTAACCGTACGCACGGTTACAAGCAGCGACTCGGTAACAAGAAAGGAAATGTAATAGTCAGAGTCACTGTTGTACTGCCTGTAAAACAGTTATAATAAGGGAATGTACCCCTTAGAGTACATGGCTAGTTAGGACTATTTATCTTGCTTGTATTCTATCAATCAATCAACCTTTTCATTTACATTCACTATGATCAAGGGTTCCTACCAAGACTTCCGCTACCAATTCTTTCAGAGCACTTCCTATCCTATCCAAAGATCCTCAGTCTAACATGGTATGAGAGCCAGTTTGGATTATAGGAACTGCTAAAAGGACCTCTTCTCAGAAGGTAACTCTTCATATAACTTACTACAAGGGCAAGCAAACATGCCAGGTGCCGACTGCGGAGAAACAGGAGAAAATCCAATACATCCGTCCACTAATACTACCTCTACTACAACAACCGTGGACACAGCACTCCTCGAGCAGCTGATTTCCCGCATCAGCGCACTGGAGAGCCATCAGCCAATGAGCATTGACGGCTCCAGCTACGCCCGAAGACCTCCCGATCCTCAAGGAGCTGGATCTGAACGATCCTTCACCTTCGACAATCGCGGAGCTCCAGGACCTGCTCAAGCACAACAGGCGCATCTCGAGACAATGGCGTCAATGCAGAGCAAGTTCCTGTCCACGTCAAAGCTCAAGACAACAAAACCGTTCGACGGACAAGACTTCTACACCTGGAGCTTCGAATTCGAACTACTAGCTCAAGGCGCCCAGATCTGGATGTATTACGACGGTTCATACCCCTTCCCAACCAACGGCTCACCTCAGGAGAAGACGCAGTACTACAACGAGTCTCTCCTAGCCTTCACCGTCCTGATCCGGAACCTGTCGCCTGAAGAACAGCTGAGCATCCGTCCATTCAAGAACGAGTGGGCACCCGCGCAACAGTCCTGGGAACACCTGCGCACCTGCCACATGGCAACAGATTCGGTGACGCTCAGTCGCCTGCTCAACCAGCTGAACAATGTCAAGATGTTTCCCGGCGAAAAGGCCGGATCCTACATCAACCGCTGCAGAAACCTGAGAGACCAATTCAGGAAAAGCGGCGGAAACTTCCCTGACGACATGTTCGTCACAATCATTCTCGCTGGATTAAGCCCGGAATGGCGCCAGTGCAAGTCGCTCCTTCGCACTCAAGGGACCGTCAGCGAAACCGCCCTCTGCTCAACGCTCCTCTCCGAGCAGAAGGAAATGGACCTGTACAACGAGAGAGGCAACAAGAAGGAGAAGATCGCTTTCTACGCACAAGCGCCACCAGACAAGAAAAGACTCTTCTGCAAGTACTGCAAGAAGACTGGACACACAATCCAAGACTGCTGGAAGCTGAACGGCAACAACAACAACCAGAAGGGGGCCGCTTCTCACCAGCAAGGAAGGACTCCAATGCGCAATCAGACCGTATCGCCACCTGCCGTCGCAAGCACATCCCAAGCTCCGGCGCGCGTCTCTGCGAACACAACCGACAAAGGCAAGAGCAAGGTGTTAACCTGCATGGTCCGACGAGGTCCACCTCGCCCGAACCGACACTACCGCTTCTTCCGGAGCTGGGAAGACATGTTAGCAGACCCGCCGCAAGAGCGTCCTGAAGGGTCAGTCGAAGACGAGGAGGAAAACGACCCAACATACGACGAGCTGACAGTTGGCCGCATGGAGTATGACTGGGAAATGCCGCCTTGGATCCAGGAGTCACCACCTGCACGCGAGGCATACAAAGATGAGGATTTTACATACGATTACGAACACGAGCACGACATGGAGCATCACATCACTCCAAGGCTCGCCAACCTCGCCAAGGCAAGAAAAGAAATCAACACCTGGTACCTGGACAGCTGCTGCGGACAGCACATGGTGTCGTCGAACGTCTTCATCCTCAACAGTGAACGGCTCTTCAACGAAGTAGAGATCACTGTTGCCAACAGTCAGACCATCTACGCCAATAGCCGCGGGCAAATTCAGCTGGAGTCCAACGACACCGGGTACTGCATCCACATCAGCGACGTACTTGTTGTACCTGAGCTTCGGTACAACCTTCTGTCGCTCCACCAGTTGATGAAGTGCGGAGTCGGCCTGGAAACAACAGAAGACGAGATGCACTTGATTTACAACGGGATTTTCATCGGGAAGGCAACCAGTGTGGAAGGAGTGTTCGTACTTGACTTTGAGTCACCAAAAACCACTGGAGACAACGAGCATATCCTCGTCCTTGACCCACCTGGACACCCGTCGCCGCCACGATGGAGTCATCCTGAGGAGACCGACTACCAGCGGCCTGGCCTCGACGGTACCTTCCGCGCTCTTGCCGTGCCCGTCGCTTCAACCACAAATCCTGGAAGCACAGGAACGCAAGCAGTGGAAGAAGGAGAAGAAGGCACGTCAGATACAGCAATCGCAACGACCGAAACTGGAGAAGCAGACGTCCTGCGACAAACCTGGCCATCTGACGCTCACCCTACTGGCTGGAACACCACTCAAGGGTGGGACGCGGTCGACGTACGCTGGGTCATCGACAACACCGCGCTGGGAGAAGCCGTGGAAGCAGAGACGTCAGGATGGGGAACCACCGCCGAAGAACCTGCAGCAGAGGCAACCGAAGTAGTAGAATTACCAGAAGTCACAGAAAAAGCACCTGAAGCCGAAGAAGAAGAGCTACTGACAGAGTACGGACCTCACCTGCTCCCCATCACCACTGACGGCAGAGACTACCTCCGCCTCGAGACAAGGGGAGTGGCGATCGGCGACACACCCTTCGAAGAAGGGGAGATCACACAGCCCGACGATCGCCACCAGCGGACCTCGTCCTCATCTTCTGAACAACCGCCGACGCTGCCGGTGACGATCGACACTGTCACCATCGGCGATACCGACGGAACGTATCACGGCGCAACAATCCAAGCAGCGGCGGTCCACGTCACCGTGCCCGACGAACCTGCGGAAGGCACCAGGAGGATAACCGCAGAGGAGATCTTAGCACGGGAAAAAGAGCTATACACTCGCACCAAGGGATATCGGGCCGACGGTGACATCTGGCATCAACGCATGGGTCACCCATCAATCGAGGTGCTCAACAGCTGCATCAATGCAAAAGTCTTTGCGGAAGACGCACTGTTGCTGCCAGACGGAAAACTGCTGAAACCAAGAACCGACCTACCCAACTGCTCTGTCCGTCCGGCAGCCGCGCTCCGTCACACGCCCTTCGCCGAAAAGATTCCTGGAGCCGAACGCTACAAACCGCTGGAGAAGATTTACAGCGACTTCCTGGTGCTTACGGCAAAAGGAGTCGGTGGGGAGCAGTATACACTTACCTTCATCGATGCAGGCACACGCTTCGTCTGGGCCGTAAACATCAGCGACCGTTACCTCGCCTACCAGTGCTTCGAGGTCTGGCTCAGCATGGCGGAAACCCAGAGCAACGGCTACAAGGTGAAAAGCTTCCAGACAGACGGAGCCCTGGAGTACATGTCAGAGGACTTCAAGAACCTCTGCAAACAGAAAGGCATCAAGAGGATGATCTCACTTCCCTACGCTCACGAGCAGCAGGGATTGGCCGAGCGAACCAACAGGAGCCTCGCGACAAAAATGCGAGCCCTCATGAAGCAGTCCGCTGTGCCAACCAAGTATTGGCCCTATGCCATGGCGCACGCAGTTCGGTTGCACAACATGCTCTCCTCGAAGGCCCTGCCCAACAATAGTTCGCCCTTCAAGGAGTGGACCGGAAAACACCCCGACACCCGCATGCTGCGAGTCTTCGGGTGCATGGTACAGTACCGCCCCCACACTGCCCGAACCGGAAAATTTGAAGACCGTGCCCGTTGAGGCATTCACCTCGGAATCGAATCCGAATACCACGCCTGGACAATTCTGGACTTCGCCACCCACCAGCTCACGCGTTCACGTGACTGCATCTTCTACGAAAGACTGACCCTGCCACTGTACCGCCAGCACCGCACTGCACAAGAAGCGCCAGACAACCTTTTTCAGGGACAGCACAGCTACGCCAATGACGAGGATGACATCGACGTGGCAGGAGAACAGCCGGACAACGAAGCAGCAGATAACACACCCTTTGTACCCGTTACGGAGCAGTTCGAAACACCCACCTTCTTCCCAACCAACACTGATTCCCACGAAGCAATACAAGCCCAATTTGACTACACCAGTGAAGAAATGCACTCACCCATGAACGAAGACCCAACTCGCGACTCCTCCCTTGACACGATTCGCGACGTCCCTGGCGATGACGACGACGACGTCGTCGAAGTAACCAATGCAGCCGAATCCAACCTCACCGGACTTCGCATCCTCGGTCTCGCCGTCGCAATCCGGGGTAACCAGCAGCTGGTGGAGCCCACCACCGTTCGCCAGGCCCTCAGCGGACCCGATGCCGAGAAATGGAGAGCAGCCATGGCCGCCGAAGTCGCTGCTCTTCCGAGGAACCTGGAAGCTGGTCCCACGGCGACACGCGAAGGGGAGAAAATTTCTCACAAGGAAATGGGTCTTCAGGATCAAGACCTTGGCGGACGGAACCATCGACAAATACAAAGCGCGATGGGTCGTCCGCGGGTTCGAGCAAACGCAATTCGTGGACTACAACCAGACCTTCGCACCTGTCGGCCGTCACACGTCCGTGCGCATTCTCCTGTGCATCGCCGCTGTCAAGCAGCGCCCTCTGCGCAAGATCGACGTCTCCAACGCCTTCCTGTATGCGATCGTCGACGCCATAATCTACGTCGAGCAGCCGCACGCCTTCGAGGAAGACGGCAACGCAATCTGTCTCCTCCAGAAGTCACTCTACGGCATCAAGCAGGCGCCGCGCCTGTGGCAGCAGTATCTTCACACCATTCTCATCGAGCTCGGCTTCCAGCAGCTTCCCCACGACCAGGGGATGTACCGCCTCGAATCCCGCGGCCACTTCATCCTGCTCGTCGCCTACGTGGACGACCTTCTCTACACCGGGGACGACTCCGAGCTGCTCGATCGCTTCGAGCGCGAGATTCAGGAGAAGCTGGAGGTGACTATCAACCACGACGTCACCCAATTCCTCGGCCTCAACGTCACACAGAGCGCCGACTCTATCCACCTCTCTGCCGCGAAGTACGCCGAGAGCCTCGGAAAGAAATTCGACATCGCCTCCATCGGCATTACCACCCCATTCCGCATTCCTCCTCCCAACCACGAGCCGGACACCACTCCGCTCTCCCCAGCAGATCATCGTCTCTACCAGCAGCAGCTCGGTTGCCTCCTGTTCGCCGCCGTCACATGCCGCCCCGACCTCTCCTACGTCGCCAGCCAGCTCGCCCAGTACCTGCGCCGACCTGAAGGGGAGAACATGGCAGATCTTCGTCGAGCCCTACAGTACTTCATTTCTACGCCCGACGTCGGCCTCACCTACAAGGCGAACCTAACGGCTAACCTGCAGCTTACTGGTTTCGTCGACGCAGATCACGCGGGGGACGCAGAAAACAGAAGGTCCCGCACAGGCTTCATTTTCAAACTTGAGCCTGCAGGAACCATCTCCTAGAATTCACAGAAGCAGGAGCTCATCGCCCTCTCGTCAGCAGAAGCAGAGTTCATCGCAGCAAGCGCAGCAGTTCGCGAAGGACTCTACCTCACGGAACTCCTACAGGAAACGAAAACGGCGATGAACGGGTCCTTCAAGTTACTCTGCGACAACCAGAGTGCGATCAAAATCGCACACAAGCCCGGCTTCGTCAACCGCACCAAACACATCGCCCTGCGATATTTCTTCGTCAAGGACGAAATCGACAAGGGCAAGGTCCAGCTCACCTACTGTCCAACTGGCGAAATGGCAGCTGATTTCCTGACAAAGAAGCTGCCACGTCAGAAGTTCCATTACTGCTCGGACCTATGCGGAATCGTTCGCAAGAGCCACGTGGCGCACCTCCAGGAATGAAGGGGAGTGTTGGAGTATGAAGGGAATCGTAAGCATTCCCGAAGGTGCAGCAACATCGCACCTGCCACCATCGAAGCAGCGCAAACAGCAGATGTCGGATCAGCCTATATCAAGGCAGGAAAGTCAACAGTCGCAAGAGTCAACTGTCGCGACTGTTGACTATCTGGACCGACGATTGACCTACTATCGAGGAATGGCAACAGGCGTAACCGTACGCACGGTTACAAGCAGCGACTCGGTAACAAGAAAGGAAATATAATAGTCAGAGTCATTGTTGTAATGCCTGTAAAATAGTTATAACAAGGGAATGTACCCCTTAGAGTACATGGCTAGTTAGGACTATTTATCTTGCTTGTATTCTATCAATCAATCAACCTTTTCATTTACATTCACTATGATCAAGGGTTCCTACCAAGACTTCCGCTACCAATTCTCTCAGAGCACTTCCTATCCTATCCTAAGATCCTCACTCTAACAGGAGGTGCAGGAGGAGCAGGCGGAGCCGGGCTTGTGATGAAAATGATAGCAGGCTGGTCAGACGTACGGCCTAAGCTCGAACGGCGCATACGCCATGGGCTCTCGTGAACAGACATTGGTGGAAGCTACTGGTGTGCTACTGGCAACTGCTTGGTTCAGTTGCAGCTGCCATAGCGTGCTTTGTAGTCGGGTTTGAAGGAAGAGTGGCAAGTGTTGGATCTGAGACACGGTAGAGGGAGCAATGAACCACCAGGGTTGCCGTGCTAGGCAGGCTGGAGACGTGAAACCCTAGTGCAACACGTCTAGCATCTCTCCTGCGTCTGGGTTGAGACGGGCTGCTTGTAAGCCCCGTGACGTGGACATCTTGACGGGCGATTCCGTCAAGATGCTGTGCGGTCCGTGTTTTGGGGCGTTCAATCCGCCCTCGTGCATTGTACCTTGCCGCGTGTTGTTGGCGACGTCACGCACGTGGTGCGCTAAGCGAGGGATTTCGGCGAGAAAATTAGAAGACCCCCCCCCCCCCCCCCCCCCCCCCCCCTGTAACGAGACTGTACATGGTAAATCCATTAATGTTAATAGACAAATAGGTGTACCCCGGGTCTTAAAAATTTGCAACCGCCAAGATGTCCACCCTAGCAGTTTCCCTAGCAATTCTAGAGAGTCCCCCGGGTCTTCTAGCCGGAACTTTACGGTACATAAAAAATTATGAAACAGTAATACTGACATTGCTCTCATCCTGGCGTGCAACTCCAGCCCTAGAAGGGCTCAGCGCTTTCACCTTATCCCCATACTCCCTAGGCACCAGAAACACCAGGCAGTACGCAACACTGACGACACAAGCACCAATAATAGTCCCAACCCAATAAATCCAGTGGTTCTCCCACACATTCGACCAAACAGCTGCACCGAAGGAGCGAGCCGGGTTCATAGAGGCCCCTGTTAGTGGAACACCCACTATATGATCCACAAGCACGGAGAAACCAATCAGCATCGGCGCGAGGTGGGACGGCCCCTTGGGGTCGACAGCAGTTGCGAAGACTGCGTAGACTAGTATGGCAGTGAGGATGATTTCAGTGAGGACCCCTTGGCCTATGGAGACGCCAGCACCGAGCACGTGTGCACCAAGAGCGTCCTGCAGAGGGAGACACATGGATGAGAGAAATAATTGGTGTTAAGTTGCACGAAATGTGAAGAGAAGGTTAAGAAGGAAATGGAGTGAAACAGGAGGGAAATCGGGAAAGCGAGACAAGGGGATAGGGGGAGGTGGCGGGGAAGGGAAGAGTTGTTCAGGGGTGTGGAGAGAGGGGAAAGTTTAGTGAAGGGAATGACTGGGGTGGTCAGAAGGGACTTACATGTGTGCTGGCAGGAGTTATTGCCTTAACCAGGCCAGCGCCAAACACACCGCCTATCAGCTGAGCTGCCACGTATGCTGCTGCTGTGATGACGTCAACCAGCCCCACTGCCAGCATGCCAAGTGTGACAGCTGGATTGATGTGCCCTCCTGAAATCCCGGATGCGGCTCCCACAGCAACCACTAGCGCAAGGCCGTGTGCGATGCCAATGGAGAGTATGCGGGTCACGTCCAGCCCCTGAACGAATTCACCTGAAAATTATACAAAAAGAGAAAAAGAGAAAGGAGGAAAACCGGGAACAACTACCGGTTCAGCTTGAAGCATAAGATGAGGTTCCTCTTTTATATTTTTGCTTTGCCTCTATCGTGTGATCAACTAGAATAACTCGAGCTGGAAATCTGAAGACTTGACGCCAGTTTGAACTCACTCGAGACAGCCACTGACCCCACGCCGACGAAGACACAGAACATGGTTCCGAACAACTCCGCCGTCGCGGCACACGCCAGGTGGACGAATTCCAGGCATGTATTTTCTATGGCCAGAACTCACAGAGAGCTGCTTTCCACTTACTTGAAACAGCAACTGACCCCACGCCAATGAAGACAAAGAACATGGTTCCGAACAGCTCCGCTGTCGCGGCACACGCCAGGTGAACCAGGTTGGGCGGCTGAAGCCATTTCTTGAACTGCGGCATGCTGCTGAAGTCAAGTTTGCAATTGAATCGTCAGAAGTGTGTCGGCGACGGGTATGGAGTCCCGACGACCCTACGAAAGCAGCTGGAAGTTATTCAAAGTAATCAACCACTTAGATAATCGAAGCTTCAAATCGGCTCGAAGAATAGATGGAAGACGGAAAGATTAAAGCACGACGGATTAATGGTCTGGATGAGGGACTATTATATATTCTGTCGCTTCGGTCGACGTTCGCTCGTCCTCCGTCGTGACAACCGCCAATCATCTCGTCGGCAGCACAAGTCGCTATCACAACCGCGCGCGTTGTGCGAGCGTGCTTTCCACAGTTCACAGTGACGTGACGTCAGTCCGTCTATCTGTGCGAGCTATGCCGCCGTGTCCAAGAACACGTCATTGTCGCCTTACCCGTCCGCTGACGCGGCACGCGTCGCGAAAGAACCATGTCAGCTTCGAGATACCCGTACGGACGCGCGACGACATGATAACTCGAGCATGGCAAACGAGCACGTGCGTCGCCAGTAGTTCTCCGCCAACGTTGTTACCCGACGCGACCACTCACGTTATCTAAGGACGACCCAACGGGAGAGGCTGTGAGCCAGCAGTGTGTGCGCGCCTTGCCAGCATGACAGCGACGCTGCCATGCTGGACTGTGGCACAGGAAAGGGTAGGAGATAACGACGGGTGACACGGAAACAAGCAGCCATATTTACATGCGGTAACTTGGATAGAGGCTTTCCCTTCATTCGCTTTCCTCTACTGTTGGACGAAACAGGAATCATGCAGAGCGGTCAGCCAGAAACTCGAGCCTCGATTTTGCCGAAAGACGGACTCGTCAAAATCAACGTCAACGTCAGCGTCAACATGCCAGAAGTCGTGACAGAATTGTGGTTCCCTTTGTTTTCGTTCCTGCAATGAACACATCTCTAAATGTGAAGTTTATCGGGTACTTCAAAACAAAATACATTTATGCACGGCCTAATATTGGCCCTAGTTGAGGAAATATGACACGAAATGTTTCCTATTGGGGCGGAGGCTGGCTCTCCAAACGTTGAGGTTTACCCTTATGAGTCGGCTTCGCTGCCGGGCGCAACGGGCCTCCCTGTCTCCTCGCACCACCCGCTCCCCTCTGCACTGGCCGAGCCTGCCTAGCACCCGAACCCGTCTGCCGAACCACAGGCCCCGATTGCCTCCACCACGTGGTCCACCCGAGCCTCTCCGTGGCCCCGAACCTCGCTTCCAGATCACCCGCCCCATCATTATCACTCTCCCTCTCCCGTCCACCCTCCCAGTCGTCGTCCTCCTCATCTAAGCACCCTGCCACCAATACCGTATGCAGACTCGCCGATTCTGATTGCCCGGGAAAATCCGTGGTAAAATGCAAACCCCGGCTTTCCCGTCTCCTCAGTGCGCTGCGCACGACAAGCGACGCCACATTGATAAGATTCTCCATCTCGCACGCCTCCATTGAGACAGCGCCACGTGGCAGCAGCACATCGGTCTCGAGGTCAGCACGCCAGGCAGATGCCAGCGTGTCAATCTCCCTCTGTGCTATTCGGAGGCGGTCAGTGGATCGGACAATCCCGACATAGCGCCACATGATAGCCTGGGATTTAGGACAGGACAGGGCAGGTAAGGGAAGGGCAGAGCAGGGAGGGTATTATTGTCGAGGGCCGTAAAAAAAAGGCAGTCAGTGGATCAGGAAATACATGAAGATACAATGGGGAGGGAGGGCAGGGAACGGTAGGGGATGAGAGAAGAGGGTATAATCGAGGAGACTCCGCAGCGAGTTGAGGAGGAGAATAAATATACTATTTTGAGTCAGCATGGGTAGAATTCGTGCAATGAGTGGGTGAACCTGATGCTCAAGGCAATAAGAATTGGCACACACTAATGGTGGTAACCAGACGTTTTCACAAGGCTCACCTTAAGCTGCTCTCTGTACTTAGCAGTCACACGAGCAGCAGCGACCGCCCCTGGATCCTCCCTCCTCAACCCCACCACCTTCACTTCCTCCCCATCCCCTTCCCCTTCCCCCTCCCACTCCTCTCCCCCCCACATTGCCCCATCCATATCCCTCCCGTCAGGCAACCCTGCAAGCACATGATTCAGTGGTGCAGCTGCCACAGCATGTGCAATTGCCGGCTCTACTGCTCTCTGCGCAAACACCAGCGCTTCCAGGAGCGAATTCGACGCCAGGCGGTTTGCCCCATGTAGACCCGTGCAAGCCACCTCCCCCGCAGCCCACAACCCTCTAATCGAAGTCTCCCCAAACAGCCCCGTTTGGACTCCCCCGCACATGTAATGCGCGGCGGGGACGACCGGGATCGGGTCCTTAGTGATATCCACGCCCCACCGCTTGCACTCAGCTGCGATGTTCGGGAAGTGCCGGAGGATCTCGGCCGTCGGTTTGTGGCTGATGTCGAGATAGACGAAGAGATCGCCGCGGCGCTTGAGCTGGTCGTCGATGGACCGGGCAACCACGTCCCGAGGGGCGAGCTCGCCCCGCGGGTCGTAGTGAAGCATGAAGCGCTCGCCTGCCTGGTTGTACA
This sequence comes from Closterium sp. Yama58-4, assembly GCA_947470075.1. NCBI lineage: Eukaryota > Viridiplantae > Streptophyta > Zygnematophyceae > Desmidiales > Closteriaceae > Closterium > Closterium sp. Yama58-4. Next base: position 141,847 of record CANIUD010000184.1, on the reverse strand, counting down.
GCAGCCCGCCTGCTCCTCGTACAGCTTCGGAGATGAGGAAGGCGTTGGGGCGGGGTCCCGGTGGCTGGATGGGCAGACCTGCGTCGGCTAGCGCTGTTGGATGGAACTGGATAAACCTGAGAGGAGGCGAGAGGGAGGGGGGAAGAGGAAAGGGGGCAAGAAAAGAGCGGCGCTTGAGCTGGTCGTCGATGGACCGGGCGACCACGTCCCTGGGGGCGAGCTCTGCTCTTCAGTCGTAGTGAAGCAAGAAGCGCTCGCCCGCTTGGTTGTACAGCAGCCCGCCTGCTCCTCTCACGGCCTCTGAGATCAGGAACGCGTTGGGGCGCGGGCCAGGGGGTTGGATGGGCAGACCAGCATCAGCCAGAGCCGTTGGGTGAAACTGGATGAACCTGATGAGAGGAGGTGGGTGGGAGGAGGGAAGGGGGGTGGCAGGAGGGGGGACAAGGAAAAGAGGGGCGCTTGAGCTGGTCGTCGATGGACCGGGCGACCACGTCCCTGGGGGCGAGCTCTGCTCTTGAGTCGTAGTGAAGCATGAAGCGCTCGCCTGCTTGGTTGTACAGCAGCCCGCCTGCTCCTCGTACAGCTTCAGAAATGAGGAATGCGTTGGGGCGGGGTCCCAGTGGCTGGATGGGCAGACCCGCGTCTGCCAGAGCCGTTGGATGGAACTGGATGAACCTGGGGGGTGGGAGAGGGGAGTGAGGGCATGAAAGAGAGAATGGTTAGAAGTGAGAAAGGATGTTGGAGACGCTACTGGGCAGTGCATGGGTAAAGAATGACTGGGAGGGGTGAAACTGGTGAAAACGTGGGGGTAAGTAGGGGAATAGGAGAGGGGGTAACCCGCGTTGGGAGGGGGGGGGCCGTAGAGAGATGGAAAAAATTTATGGACTGTTTCCCATTTTGGAAATGACAAATGGAGTGTGGGGGGAAGAAGGAAAGGGAAGGAGAAAGAAGAGGAGGGGAAGGGCAAGGGGAAGGGGAAGATGAAGGAAAAGAGGACAGGAAAGACGAGGGAAGGGGGAGGGAAGGAAATGGGGAAGGAGAGTGGGAACGGGAAGTGGAAAGGGAAGTGAAGGGGGCAGGAGAAGGGAAATGGGTAATTGGGCAAAGCGGAAAGGAGAAGGGGTGGAAGAGAGGGTTCTTACTCCATATTAGAGATGACAGCGCCTGCACGGAGCGCCAGAGCCACACCGTCCCCAGTTGCCACCTGCACACACGAGCGTAGGCGAGGCAAAAACTTCGGACAATGAGACAGTGAAACGAGCGCCTGCCCCGTACACATATGGGTGTATTTTAGCCTTCTGAAAAACACACCGTGGGGTTGGTGGTGTTGGGGTATACGTGGCCTGCCCCGCCTGTAGCGAGCAGCGTGGATCCCGCTATAAAGCGGATGATCTGCCCCGTCTCTGTATCAAGCGCCTCTACTCCATAACACGTGCTCTGCCCGCCGTCCTCCTGCAGTGGTGAACGGAGGGGAAGGTTACGGAGAGTGGGGAGTGGGGGAGGGGAGTGTGTGTGGGGGAGGAAGGAAGGCACAAGATCAAAAGGGGACGGATTGATGCTTCAACTTCCTCACAAACACATACTTTGCCGCTGGTCCTGCTGCTGCCGCTGCCTCTGCCGCTGCCTCTGCCGCTGCCCCTGCCGCTGCCCCTGCCGCTGCCCCTGCCGCTGCCCCTGCCGCTGCCCCTGCCTCGGCCACAGTCCTACATTGACCCTATCCCTAGTTACAAAGGGCATCTCTGCTCCTCTGTGTGCCCCACTCCAATATCCCCCTCCCATCTCCCTCACTTTCCTCGCCTCCGCTCCTCCTCCCTCCTCTCCATTCCTCTCTACGCCTCTCTATTCCTCTCTCACCTGTCGCGTCAGCAGGTCGATCGCCATGTGGTGTTCAAACATATCGATCCGCTTCGTCTTCTGCGCCGCCGTCAACAGCGCGCGCTGGATCTCCCGCCCGGTCACGTCCGCCGCGTGCACGATCCGCGAGTGCGAGTGGCCCCCCTCGCGCGCAAGCAGCAGCCGCCCGTCGTCCCCGCGGTCGAAACTTGCGCCCATGCGCATCAGCTCGCGCACGCGCTCCGGCCCCTCGCGACAAACCACCTCCACGACCTCCACGTCGTTTAAATACGCGCCCGCCACGATCGTATCCGAGATATGATTCTCGATCGAATCTAGCGGATCCAGGACCGCGCTCACGCCGCCCTGCGCGTAGTTCGTGCTGCCCTCCTGCGGCTCGGCTTTGGTCACCACCGCTACAGTGCCCTTCGCCGCGACGCCTAGCGCGAACCGGAGGCCGGCAATGCCGCTCCCGATAACCACGTAGTCGTATAGCTTAGTCTCCGGTGGGGGGACTTCCGCCGCTCCCGCGCCTGCTTGCGCTTCCGCGCGCACACGCGTGCGACCCGCCAGTGATTCCGCTGAGAAGGATGGGCGCGCGGAAGCGGCGCGCGGGGCGCTGAGGGCGTCAGCGCAAGGAGCCAGCCAGAGGCGCTTGGCTTGCAGTGGGACTGGGAGTGCTGACGTGGCAACGGCTGCAGTACCGGGAGTGGCGCAGCTTGGCTGCAGGAGAAAGGGGAAGGGAAGGGGGGAATGGGGGAAGGGGGAATGGGGGAAGGGGGAATGGGGAAGGGAGAAGAAGGGGATGCAGGGAAGGGAGAGGACACAGGGGGAAGGTTGGGAAGTGGGGGAGGAAAACGAAGTAGGTGAGAAATTCATCAGCTTTATTCCAGCTTCAGACCATCACGTGACACTGACAGCTCTAGGGTTATACGCACGTGGCGTTCTCTGATATAGCTCCCGAACTCATGATGAGTAAGTGAATACTTTGCCAAAGGGATTCCAAAAAGGAAGTCCATTTTGAGCAATAATGTTAATAACGGTTGTCTTTTCTCAAACGCCAGCGATTAGCACGTACCCGAAAAGCATCGTCACTGCGACGAGTGATCCGCCATTGCTGGGACCTCCTTCCATGCCTGGACCGGCGATCCTGCACTGCTGCCTGTAAAAACAAACCAGATACACAAAGTTAGTGTCAAAACAGTTTATTGGACCACGTTAGTGCCAGAAACCCACTCAAATGAAACGGAGTGGAAGTTACAGTAACAGAAGCTCTTCACCGACCTAATTATGCTTGCACATTTCTTAACGTTGATTACTAGTTTTAGGCTGATACAGCTAAAAAGGAGACTTGCGACCTTCCATACTCAGTTAATGCTGGTCACTAACAAAAAACCTCGACGCAGTGCTATCGAGAACGCATGTCAGGCAGAAATACCCGCGGATCCAATCCGAGCAAGCCACATTGACTAGCAAGCTAGGCGTACTACATGAATACCCCTTTTTGCTCGAATCAATCCCTATGCGAGCTCTGGACGGCCTGTCGAAGAAGCACGCACCTGGTGCAAGGAGCACACAGACGGACCAGTTGCTGCGAGAGCCTCCATGGTTCTCACGTCTCGCGGCTACAAACTAGTTCAGTGAAAGCCGTCTACACCTCGCTCACAGCGAAGCCAGTATGCAGCAGTAGCCGAGAATGCAGAACAAGCTAATTTTCGACCGCTGGTCAGGACAGATCAACGTAAGGCAGAAGGTGAAGGAGAAGAAACCAGAAAAGAACTGTTATTCAAGCCAGAGAGCAGAAATACCCAAGGTCTTCTGAACCTGTCCCCGAAGAACGATGGAATGAAGGCAAGAGCGTGAAGCGGATTGGTCGATGGGGAGATATTGGTCAGCCAGCCGCAGTCCAATGAGCAGCACGCAAGCTCAGCCAGTTGGGCCACACCAGCAGGAGCAACGACTTTTGCTTTTCTAAGCGCGACGTTTACCGAAGAGGAAGGGTGTGTCCTTGACTCAAACGTTTGAAAGCCTGATGTGTGGGTTTTAGCAAAGCGATGTTTCGGCACTGGGTTGCGGTATGAGGTGACGTGTGGTGGTCATCAAGCGTTCCTGGCGGGGATTCGTCCGCTTCGAGGGAGGGTTGTTGATGCAACCATTTTCGATGGATGACGTGGCGCATGATAAATGGGTGACGAACCAGAAGCTTCGGAAAGTGGATTTGATGGCGGCGGCTTGTCGAAGCTCGTCCATCCGTCAGATCGTGGAAGAAGTGGGCACAAGGCCGAGAGCCATGCTCGAGGGCACGAATGCAGGGCAGGCCAGAAGTAGAAATTCACTCTGCCCTGGGCAGGTTTTCGTGGCGGTTGATCAATCAGCTCCCTGAATGGCCCGAGATCGGGCACCTGAATTCCATCTGCCTTGTGCGCTGGCAGCTCCTGGTTCTTCGGAAAGTGTAGATGCGCCACTGCCAGTCAGAGATGCAACGGCCCACGAAACACCACCACCTGCATTTCCCGCCACGGTTCGCATCTGAAATGGATGAAACACAGCTGTATCTGTATCAACGTTGAATATTCAGAATAAATGCGACGTATAACGCGTACGCCCGTTGTGACGAGAAAACGAGGGGCTCGGTATACCACCAGTCCCTACTAGGTCTCAGTTACGACTTACACTGTAAGTGGTTTGCCATGTAATAGTAACAAATAACAAACCATCAAGTACAAGGCTTTATTCTTGATGGTTGTTTCCATTCTTCGCATTATGTAACGTGTAAAGCATACACCATCTACACACACCGTGCACAATCATGCAGAACTTGCTCCGTCACCTCTTCTAGACTTACCCTCGTCCTCCCTTACCCTTACCCTTCCCTTTCGCCCCACCCTTCATCCTCTTGTTCCCCCCTTCGCCACCATCCAAATTCCCATCTTCACCACCACCCCTCTTCTTCCCTCCTCCCTTTGTCTTCACACTCAACACACCGCTTCCCGGAAGTTTCCCCCCTCCTGCAGCAATCGCAGCCTCAAAGTCTGCATCTCGGCCGTCGATCGCAAACTCCTGCATCTGCCCAGGTGTCAGTGACGTCAGCAGGGTGGTGGTGCCAGGCTCTGCTGCCCCCTCCAGCCGGGATTTAATCACCTTCTGTTACAGGAACGACATGCATAGGAACACATGAGTATGATGAGAATTCCACAGCCTTCCACACTGTAGCTAAGGATTTCAAATGCTTCTAGTATCGCAAACGGTTTTTTTCCTTCATTTGGTGATTGCGTTTTCAATTCTGAAAATATTAAAATGTTTATCCTGACCAACTCACCTTGGCTTGATCTGCTGCCTCTGCCAGATCTTCATCAACTGACTGGGGGTGGGGCCGCAGGTCCACCTGGTGGGGAGGGAAGACGAGGGGGAGATGTGGCACCAGCAGCAGCAGGACACACTGAAGAAGCAGAGGAGCAGTAGAGGAGGGCAGAGCATACGGGTATGGAGAACACATATGCCTCTTTCATCCTGGGCAGAGCAGTTTCTATGGTAAAGGCAGCAGCGGCAGGAGCAGCAGCAGCAGTACTAGAAGCAGCACGTAGCACAAAGCACATCATACAGCAACACACGTACCTCTTTGATCCTGGGAAGGGCAGCCTCTATAATGCGAGCAGCAGCGGCGTACAGCACACTGTGGATCTTCCGAATGGCCTTGTTGAAGAGAGCAAGAACTTGAGAGTGAGGGGCATCAGAGTACAACATACCTCTTTGATCCTGGGAAGGGCAGCCTCTATGGTGCGAGCAGCAGCGGCGTAGAGAACACCGTGGATCTTCCGAATGGCCTTGTTGAAGAGAGCAAGAACTTGCGTCCCGGGCAGCCGAAGGTTCGCCTGTTGGGGATTCGGGCAGAGGAAAGTGGAAGCGAGTGCGAGAAGAATGAAAGCCCGGCTTTCCTTAGCAAGACACACACACACACACACACACACACAACACACACACACACACACACACACACACACACACACACACACACACACACACACACACACACACACACACACACACACACACACACACACACACACACACACACACACACACACACACACACACACACACACACACACACACACACACACACACACACACACACACACACACACACACACACACACACACACACACACACACACACACACACACACACAGCGCTATAGTGACACAAGGCACTACTGCCGTACCTCAATGGTGGAGAGCTCGTGGTGTTGTAGACCGAAGGAGAGCAGAATGACATACGCTTCAGGTGTGCTACAGCCAGCGTGCTACAGCTAATGTACGATATGGTCACACAAGGCGCTACTGCCGTACCTCAATGGTGGAGAGCTCGTGGTGCTGCAGACAGAAGGAGAGCAGAATGACATTCATCTATGCTACAGCCACACGCTACAGGCACATGCTACAGCCACAGAAAGCGCTACAACTGTACCTCAATGGTGGAGAGCTCGTGGTGCTGCAGACCAAAGGAGAGCAGAATGGCCGCTTGGGCGTAGGAGAGAGAAGAGTGGGGGAAAAGGGGGATGTGCCAGTGCGCTACAACCACACCACATGCATGCTACAGCCGTATCTCTATAGTGGAGAGCTCATGGTGCTGCAGACCGAAGGAGAGCAGAATGGCCGCTTGGGCGTAGGAGAGCGAGGCTGGGATGAGACCCAGGAAGTAGAGACGGGCGAGTGGGGGGATGTGCAAGCGTGCTACAGCTAAAGAACTCGCTACTGGCACACAATGCGCTACTGCCGTACCTCGATGGTGGAGAGCTCGTGGTGCTGCAGACCAAAGGAGAGCAGAATGGCAGCTTGGGCGTAGGAGAGAGAAGCAGGAATGAGACCGAGGAAGTAGAGTCGGGCGAGAGGGGGAATGAGGTCCATGATCTGTTTGGAGGGAAAAGAATCCAGGGGGTGGTGAGAGGAGGGGGGGGAGGTGGGGGTTGGAAGTGTGGGAGGAGTGGTTACGAAGGAAGTAAAACATGAGGTCCACATGGGGATGTGTGTGTGTGTGTGTGTGTGTGCCTTTTTTTTTTTTTTTTTTGTCAGTACCAGGTGATAGTCGACCAGGTTGTTGGTGTATGACTCGAGTCACTTCATATCGTACAGCAGCGCATCGATTATAGCCCAGGGTGTTAGTCGAGTGACAGAAAAGCATGAGTGCTGCTGATCAATCAACAGACTGGGTGTGACAGCACAGCATCATTACCAGGTGGTAGTCAACCAGGTTGCTGGCGTATGACTCGAGTCGCTTCATATCATATGAAGACAGCAGTGCCGCTTTCCCTTCCATCAGCCCTGCCGGCACGGTAGCCTCCCGTGCCTCTGTCTCTGGGAACTCAATCTGTGGGTCCAGAATGCTGGTGAATGGGGGTTGGTGGTGGGAGAGGGGAAGGGGAGGGAGGGGTAGCATGTGAAAACATCCAGTTCTGAGACAGCTCAAGGCACAAATTTTCTTCCCTTCCATCAGCCCTGCCGGCACGGCTGCCTCCCGTGCCTCTGTCTCTGGGAACTCAATCTGCGGGTCCAGAATGCTGGGGAACGGGTGAAGGTGGTGAGGGAGCAGAGAGGAACAGAAGGGTAGGAGGCGAGAAAATTTAGTTCTGAAATACAAGCTCGCCTTCCCTTTCCTTTCCTTCCATCAGCCCTGCCGGCACCGTTGCCTCCCGTGCCTCTGTCTCTGGGAACTCAATCTGCGGGTCCAGAATGCTGGGGAACAGAGAGCATGCAAAGAGAGCATGCAGGGAGAGCATGAAGAGAACTCAGCAGCTAGGCAGAGAGGAGGTGGGGTGGGGGAGAAAGCGGATCAGGCCGCACTGCGCTTGAGGCAGAGAGCCCTTAAAAAATCGCAAACGATAGGGATGGGAGAACAAAAAGAGCGCGCAGTGTACCTGAGGCAAAGGGCAGGCGGCAAGGGCCGGAAGGAGACGAGGTACTGTTGAAGAGGCAAGGGAGAGAGGCATACACGATGGGCTGGAGAGAGAAAAAGAAACTGCGCACATACCTGAGGCAGAGGGCAGGCGGCAAGGGCCGGAAGGAGAAACCGAGGAGCGAGAGGAATCGACGGTGGAAGTCTGGTGGGGGATGGGGGTGCGGGGGAGGGATGGAGGAAGAGGAGGAGAGAGGCGACGAGTGGAACAAACAGGGCGCAAAAACGTCTCCAGGAAAAGACTTCCATGAATCACTCACTCACTCTCTTACTCACTCACTCACTTACTTACTCACTCGTTCACTCAATGACTCATTCACTCAATTACTCACTCACTTGATGACTTACTGACCCACCCAATCACACTCACTCACTCACTCACTCACTCGCTCACTCACTCACTCATTCATCCCACAACACACCAACCTTGTGAGAATGAGTCGAGCCACGAGTGCTTGGCGTCTGCCACGGTTGCTTACGCCCCTCACCCACCCACCCACTCAAACGCACTCACGCACACGCCCCGAGCGACCACACATACACCGACCTTGTGAGAAGGAGTCGAGCCACGAGTGCTTGGTGTCTGCTGGGCCCAAGTCGTCTTTCCGCAGGGGCTTCAGCATGATGCATGCACGAGTGCTCGTCCCCACAACCAGCCAAACCTCACCCCCACAACACACCGACCTTGTGAGAAGGAGTCGAGCCACGAGTGCTTGGTGTCTGCTGCGACTAAGTCCTCGTTCCGCAGGGGCTTGAGCATGATGCACGTGTGCTCACCTGTGATATCGCTCTGGTGTGTTGTGAGAAGGGGGAAAAGGGGAGGTTGGAGGTAGGGGGAAACGGGAGAACGCGGGGGCTAGAATGCACAGGAAGGGCTTGAGCATGATGCACGTGTGCTCGCCTGTGATGTCGCTCTGTTGTGGTGAGAGCGAGAGGGGAAGGGAGCATGGCGGAAAAGGGGAGGGTGGGTGGGATGCACGGGAGAATAAGGTGCGGTGACGCACGCATCGTCATTCCGGAGGGGCTTGAGCATGATGCACGTGTGCTCGCCTGTGATGTCGCTCTGTAGTGGTGTGAGAAGGGGGGGAGGGGGCGAAGGATGTGAAGGGAGGAGGCAGAGGGGTTAGACACTGAGTGATCAATTTAGAGGGGCTTCAGAATGATACACGTGTGCTCTCATGTGATGTCGCTCTGATATAAGTAGGGTGGAGGGGGGAAGGGTGAGACAGGGAGGCCGGTTGAGTCATGTGCGGTGGCGTGTGGTACTGTGCGGTCCTGCCTGCTGTTTTCTCACTGGGGTCTGTCTGACGTAGAGGGGAACAAACTGCTGCCTGCGCCAGAAGTTGAAGAGCTGCTGCCCCAGCCCAAACGACACTCCCACGTACTGCAGCTGCTGTGCTATGTGTGGTGCTGTGCAATTCGGTGAAGTGAGATGCAGTGCAATACGGAGCTGTGTGGCTCACCGGTGTCTGCCGAACATAAAGGGGAACAAACTGTTGCCTCCGCCAGAAATTAAACAGCTGTTGCCCCAGCCCAAACGACACTCCCACATAGTGAAGCTGCTCCTGCCGCCTCTCCCCCACAGGCTGTAGCAGCGGCGGCAGGCCCGACCGCGGCGCTAGCTGCTCCTCTAGCAGTGATGCCTGGAAGAGAAGGAGGGTGGACAGGAAAGGAGTAGAGAGATGGAGCTACTCCAGTCAAAACTCTCCCCCACCGGCTGTAGCAGCGGCGGCAGGCCCGACCGCGGCGCTAGCTGTTTGATGCCTGGTGGGGAGAGGGGTGGACAGGAAAGAAGTAGGGAGACGGGGTTACTCCAGTCAACTCTCTCCCCCACTGGCTGTAGCAGTGGCGGCAGGCCCGACCGCGGCGCTAGCTGCTCCTCTAGCAGTGATGCCTGGAAGAGAAGGAGGGTGGACAGGAAAGGAGTAGAGAGATGGAGCTACTCCAGTCAAAACTCTCCCCCACCGGCTGTAGCAGCGGCGGCAGGCCCGACCGCGGCGCTAGCTGTTTGATGCCTGGTGGGGAGAGGGGTGGACAGGAAAGAAGTAGGGAGACGGGGTTACTCCAGTCAACTCTCTCCCCCACTGGCTGTAGCAGTGGCGGCAGGCCCGACCGCGGCGCTAGCTGCTCCTCTAGCAGTGATGCCTGGAAGAGAAGGAGGGTGGACAGGAAAGGAGTAGAGAGATGGAGCTACTCCAGTCAAAACTCTCCCCCACCGGCTGTAGCAGCGGCGGCAGGCCCGACCGCGGCGCTAGCTGTTTGATGCCTGGTGGGGAGAGGGGTGGACAGGAAAGAAGTAGGGAGACGGGGTTACTCCAGTCAACTCTCTCCCCCACTGGCTGTAGCAGTGGCGGCAGGCCCGACCGCGGCGCTAGCTGCTCCTCTAGCAGTGATGCCTGGAAGAGAAGGAGGGTGGACAGGAAAGGAGTAGAGAGATGGAGCTACTCCAGTCAAAACTCTCCCCCACCGGCTGTAGCAGCGGCGGCAGGCCCGACCGCGGCGCTAGCTGTTTGATGCCTGGTGGGGAGAGGGGTGGACAGGAAAGAAGTAGGGAGACGGGGTTACTCCAGTCAACTCTCTCCCCCACTGGCTGTAGCAGTGGCGGCAGGCCCGACCGCGGCGCTAGCTGCTCCTCTAGCAGTGATGCCTGGAAGAGAAGGAGGGTGGACAGGAAAGGAGTAGAGAGATGGAGCTACTCCAGTCAAAACTCTCCCCCACCGGCTGTAGCAGCGGCGGCAGGCCCGACCGCGGCGCTAGCTGTTTGATGCCTGGTGGGGAGAGGGGTGGACAGGAAAGAAGTAGGGAGACGGGGTTACTCCAGTCAACTCTCTCCCCCACTGGCTGTAGCAGTGGCGGCAGGCCCGACCGCGGCGCTAGCTGCTCCTCTAGCAGTGATGCCTGGGGGGGGTGTCGAAGAGAATAACAAGGGGAAGGAGAGGAGGGACGGGTATCGACAAGGGGAATAGCAGCGTAGCACTCAAGCAAAGCAAACAAAGCAATCAAAGCAATCAAAGCAATCAAATCAAACAAAGCAATCAAAGCAATCAAAGGAGAGCGTCTTTCTGACAAACCATATGACACGACTCCAAGCACACAGATTGTCGTGTCATAACAAATGGCTCATTCCTGCACCATTTCGTGCCAAGATGCACTTCCCTGCACCATATCGAAGGTCTCTAAATCAAGCAATTAAATTGAAGGAATCGACAACGATAACCAGACCAGCCCATACCACTTTAAGTGCACTGCACCATACCGATCCATTCTCCCGAGCCTCTTGAGCAGCCTTGGAGCGCCCGTGACCCCCCTCCTCTTCGTCCTCACTCTCCTCCTCCTCGCTGTCCTCCCCCATGCTTGTCAACTGACCCTCGTAGTATCTGTGAGCATCGAAACATGGGAGACAAACAGAGACAAACATGAGAATTCCCAAAAATCGATAACTGTTGCACAGCTAGACTCACGGGATCCGTAGGCTGCGTGCATGACGTCGGGATGAACGGCGATCAGAACCACCCGAGCGCCAGATAGTGAAGGAAACTCAGAGTCTTGGAATTGCTGGGAGAGCGTCCAGGGCAGAAAGTCAACGGCTCAGAATGCAGCATGGATCCGTACCTGGAGAGCAGATCAACGGCTCTGGATCCGTATCCCGCGTGCATGAGATCAGGATGAACGGCGATCCGGACCACCCGAGCACCAGAGAGTGAAGGAAACTCGGAGTCTTGGAACTGCTGGGAGAGCGTCCAGGGGAGCAGGTCGCCTGTGGGCTGATGTCCCTGCGAGAGGCCTTTCAGTGCTGACGCTTTTGAAATCTCTCCTTCCAAACACACCTGATGCATGGGAGAAGCGGAGACAGCGGAAAGGGGGGTGGTAGGAGAGGAATTCCGAGTCTTGGAACTGCTGGGAGAGCGTCCAGGGCAGCAGATCGCCCGTGGGCTGATGACCTTGAGACAGTCCCTTCAATGCCGATGCTTTTGATATTTCTCCCTCCGAGCATACCTGGTGCATGAGGGGAGCGGAGACGGGGAAAAACGGGAGAGAGGGAGGGGAAGTGGGAGTCTTGGAACTGCTGGGAGAGCGTCCAGGGGAGCAGATAGCCCGTCGGCTGATGTCCCTGCGAGAGGACCTTGAGTGCTGACGCTTTTGAAATCTCTCCTTCCAGACACACCTGATGCAGGGAGGGAGGAAGAGAATGGACAGGGAAGGGAACTCGGAGTCCTGGAACTGCTGGGAGAGCGTCCAAGGCAGCAGATCTCCCGTCGGCTGATGACCTTGAGAGAGGCCTTTGAGTGCTGATGCTTTTGATATTTCTCCTTCCAGACACAGCTGATGCAGAGAGGAGAGTTGTGAGCAGTGGGAAGAGAGATGAGAAGAGAGTGGAGAGGGAGGGGAAGTGGGAGTGTTGGAACTGCTGGGAGAGCGTCCAGGGCAGCAGATCACCCGTGGGCTGATGACCTTGAGAGAGGCCTTTGAGTGCTGATTCTTTTGATATCTCTCCCTCCAGACACACCTGGTGCAGAGAGGAGAGTCGTGAGCAGTGGGGAGAGAGGAGAGAAGAGAGAGGAGAGGGAGGGGAAGTGGGAGTCTTGAGAGAGTCCACGGCAGCAGGTCGCCTGTTGGCTGATGTCCCTGCGAGAGGCCTTTGAGTGCTGACGCTTTTGAAATCTCTACTTCCAAACACACCTAGTGAGAGGGGCAAGTGGAGCAGATAGAATGAAGAAAGAATGAAGGGAACTCAGAGTCCTGGAACTGCTGGGAGAGCGTCCAGGGCAGCAGATTGCCCGTGGGCTGATGTCCCCGTGAGAGGCCTTTGAGTGCTGATGCTTTTGATATTTCGCCTTCCAAACACACCTGGTGCCGAGAGGATAGTAGTGAGCAGCGGGTAGAGAGAAGAGAAGACAGAGGAGAGGGAAGTAAACTCAGAGTCCTGGAACTGCTGGGAGAGCGCCCAGGGGAGCAGGTCGCCCATGGGCTGATGACCTTGAGAAAGCCCCTTCAGTGCTGACGCTTTTGATATCTCCCCCTCTAGACACACCTGGTGCAGTTAAACGGGTGTGAGGAGAGGGAGGAGTGGAGAGAGGAAAGAGGAGTGAAGGGATGAGAGAGGAGTGAAGGGATGAGAGAGGAGTGAAGGGATGAGAGAGGAGTGAAGGGATGAGAGAGGAGTGAAGGGATGAGAGAGGAGTGAAGGGATGAGAGAGGAGTGAAGGGATGAGAGAGGAGTGAAGGGATGAGAGAGGAGTGAAGGGATGAGAGAGGAGTGAAGGGATGAGAGAGGAGTGAAGGGATGAGAGAGGAGTGAAGGGATGAGAGAGGAGTGAAGGGATGAGAGAGGAGTGAAGGGATGAGAGAGGAGTGAAGGGATGAGAGAGGAGTGAAGGGATGAGAGAGGAGTGAAGGGATGAGAGAGGAGTGAAGGGATGAGAGAGGAGTGAAGGGATGAGAGAGGAGTGAAGGGATGAGAGAGGAGTGAAGGGATGAGAGAGGAGTGAAGGGATGAGAGAGGAGTGAAGGGATGAGAGAGGAGTGAAGGGATGAGAGAGGAGTGAAGGGATGAGAGAGGAGTGAAGGGATGAGAGAGGAGTGAAGGGATGAGAGAGGAGTGAAGGGATGAGAGAGGAGTGAAGGGATGAGAGAGGAGTGAAGGGATGAGAGAGGAGTGAAGGGATGAGAGAGGAGTGAAGGGATGAGAGAGGAGTGAAGGGATGAGAGAGGAGTGAAGGGATGAGAGAGGAGTGAAGGGATGAGAGAGGAGTGAAGGGATGAGAGAGGAGTGAAGGGATGAGAGAGGAGTGAAGGGATGAGAGAGGAGTGAAGGGATGAGAGAGGAGTGAAGGGATGAGAGAGGAGTGAAGGGATGAGAGAGGAGTGAAGGGATGAGAGAGGAGTGAAGGGATGAGAGAGGAGTGAAGGGATGAGAGAGGAGTGAAGGGATGAGAGAGGAGTGAAGGGATGAGAGAGGAGTGAAGGGATGAGAGAGGAGTGAAGGGATGAGAGAGGAGTGAAGGGATGAGAGAGGAGTGAAGGGATGAGAGAGGAGTGAAGGGATGAGAGAGGAGTGAAGGGATGAGAGAGGAGTGAAGGGATGAGAGAGGAGTGAAGGGATGAGAGAGGAGTGAAGGGATGAGAGAGGAGTGAAGGGATGAGAGAGGAGTGAAGGGATGAGAGAGGAGTGAAGGGATGAGAGAGGAGTGAAGGGATGAGAGAGGAGTGAAGGGATGAGAGAGGAGTGAAGGGATGAGAGAGGAGTGAAGGGATGAGAGAGGAGTGAAGGGATGAGAGAGGAGTGAAGGGATGAGAGAGGAGTGAAGGGATGAGAGAGGAGTGAAGGCTGCGAGTGTTGGAAAAGCATCTCCTTAGAAGAGCATTGCTCAATGTTCTAAGTGCGTTCCAAGCTGACTTGAGGGGATTTTTGAGGCGCCTCAAAAGTCGGCTCAATGTTCTAAGTACGTTCCAAGCTGACTTGAGGGGATTTTTGAGGCGCCTCAAAAGTCGGCTCAATGTTCTAAGTACGTTCCAAGCTGACTTGAGGGGATTTTTGAGGCGCCTCAAAAGTCGGCTCAATGTTCTAAGTACGTTCCAAGCTGACTTGAGGGGATTTTTGAGGCGCCTCAAAAGTCGGCTCAATGTTCTAAGTACGTTCCAAGCTGACTTGAGGGGATTTTTGAGGCGCCTCAAAAGTCGTCTCAATGTTCTAAGTGCGTTCCAAGCTGACATGAGGGGATTTTTGAGGCGCCTCAAAAGTCGTCTCAATGTTCTAAGTGCGTTCCAAGCTGACTTGAGGGGATTTTTGAGGCGCCTCAAAAGTCGTCTCAATGTTCTAAGTGCGTTCCAAGCTGACTTGAGGGGATTTTTGAGGCGCCTCAAAAGTCGTCTCAATGTTCTAAGTGCGTTCCAAGCTGACTTGAGGGGATTTTTGAGGCGCCTCAAAAGTCGTCTCAATGTTCTAAGTGTGTTCCAAGCTGACTTGAGGGGATTTTTGAGGCGCCTCAAAAGTCGTCTCAATGTTCTAAGTGCGTTCCAAGCTGACTTGAGGGGATTTTTGAGGCGCCTCAAAAGTCGTCTCAATGTTCTAAGTACGTTCCAAGCTGACTTGAGGGGATTTTTGAGGCGCCTCAAAAGTCGGCTCAATGTTCTAAGTGCGTTCCAAGCTGACTTGAGGGGATTTTTGAGGCGCCTCAAAAGTCGTCTCAATGTTCTAAGTGCGTTCCAAGCTGACTTGAGGGGATTTCATACTACTTTTCTGAGTCACTGGCAACGCTCACCTGCAGCACACACAGCACGTCCCTCCCCCCTTCCTACCTGCAGCACACACAGCACGTCAGGGAGCGAAGTCTGTGACTCGTCCACTGGACCTGCATGGGTGGACGGGTGGACAGGCGGAAGGGGGGAAGGGTGGACGGGCACACGGGCAGAAAGGGGTGACTTTTGAGTTGACTCAGAAGTCACCTCTCCTGCAGCACACACAGCACATCGGGTAGCGATGTCTGCGACTCGTCCACTGGACCTGCATAGATGAACGGGTGCATGGGCAGACGGGTGGAAGGGGGAAGGCCAGAGGGAAAGGAAGACAGAAAAAGGCTGGTGAACGCAAGGCCAGGGAGAGAAAGCGCTGGGGGGGAGAGAGAGGGAATCGCTTTTGAGAATTCTCAAAAGGCTGGTGAGTGGAAGGCCAGGGAGAGAAAGCGCTGAGGAAGAGAGAGTAGGAGGAAGAGACAAGGGAGGGCGACTGGCGCATTCAGAGGTTCTCATATGGTTCGAATAGCGGTATCACTCACTTTTTGTGTGTGCACTGTAATGTGTATGCAATGTACCCAGGAGGACGAAGAGGTGGTGTGCCGGTGCGTCTGACATGAGCTGTAGGTCATACGCTGTAGTCAAATCACATGTATGTATCTGTTGCTGGCAGTGACACATGTGCTGTGCCCAACGTACCGAGGAGCACAAAGAGGTGGTGTGCCGGTGCATCGGACATGAGCTGGAGGTCGTTCGGGGTGTTCTTATAGTGAGAGGACACGTATAGTGCCATCATTCTCTGTCAGCCGGCAGAAAGGAAGAGCAAAGGGAGAGAGGGGGGAGGGGGCGCGAGGCAGCGGGTGGAAGAGGAAAAGAAGGTAAGCTTTTGAAATCCAAGCAGATCATCGTGAGAACGAAGAAGGTTAGCCGGGTCATCACAGGACCATCAGACCTCAAGAATTTTATTTTCAAAGCTGGTTTTTGAGAATTCTCGGAAACTAAGAAGGTCAGGCGGGTTACCACAGGACCACCAACCACACCTCAGGGATTTCATTTTCAAAGCTGGAAACGAGAAATTTTAGCTAGAAGCCTGACTAACTGGAAAAGGTGGTGAACTGTTGAGAAGGCTAGAGGAACCGCGGAACCGCATTGCACCTGGAGGAAGAGCTCTGAGGCGGAGTGGAAGGAGAAGAGCGTGTCTCGGTTGACGTAAAACAGCTCACACTCGTCTGGGTGCGGCATGCTGGGGGAGCAGGGCACAAGAGTGGGAAAGCGGTGAGGAGGAAAGCAGGGGAGCAGCAGGGAAGGGAGTGGAAGGAGAAGAGTGTGTTGCGGATGACGTAGAATAGCTCACACTCGTCTGGGTGCGGCATGCTAGGGAGGGAGAACAGGGTACAACGGTGGGGAAGAGGTGGGGAGAGGAGCAGCGGAGCAGCAGGGAAGGGAGTGGAAGGAGAAGAGCGTGTCTCGGTTGACGTAGAATAGCTCACACTCGTCTGGGTGCGGCATGCTAGGGAGGGAGAACAGGGTGCATGTGGGTGGGCGGGAGGGGAGAGTTCGCACACAGGGAAAAAAACATGGGGGGTGGGGTGGGGAAGGAGGCAGCAGGGAGTGGAAAGGAAAGAGAAGAGCATGTCTCGGTTAAGTAACAGAGCTCTCACTAATGTCTGTGAGGCATGCTGGGAGTGTGGGGTGAGTGGGGAGGAAAGGGAGAGGGAATGTGGGGATGGGTGGGGAGAGGCAGCAGAGAGTGAAAGTAGAAAGATTGTTGCATATGGAAGAGCTTGAATATGTAGGGTAGGTGTGAGGCATGCTGGGGGAGGGGGTGAGGGAAAGAGAACGCACGTGTGGCAGATTTTGAGACTAGTTCTTACCTAGCCTGTGCTTCCCGAACCTGTGACTTACCGAGCCTGCAGCTTGGGCACATGTGAAGTAGCGTCGAGGCACAGCAGGTGGTTGAGCCATTTCTCCACAGGATCCCCCTCCGCATACCGGATTGGCTCCTGCAGTTCCACCTCCCTCAACACTCGCACTGACACTCCTCCTCCACTCCCACTGCCACCATCGGCGCCAGCAGCACCACCACCAGCAGCGCCGCTTGCTCCAGCAGCGGCGGCTCCTTTGGATTGCTCTCTGAGCTGCTGAATGAGCTTCAGGGAGAGGGACCGCCCCGTGCCCTCGTAGCTGTAGGGTTTGGGGGGAGGGGGGGGAGGTGGGGGAGGAGAGAGGGGATGGCGGCAGCGGCAGCTCCTTTGGATTGCTCTCTGAGCTGCTGGATGAGCTTCAGGGAGAGGGACCGCCAAGTGCCCTCGTAGCTGTAGGGAAGAGGGGGAAGGAGGGGTGTGGGAGGACGGGGGGTGTGAACCAAAAGGTTGAGCACGGTTTCTTGAGTGACCCGCACTGGCAGCAGCGGCAGCTCCTTTGGATTGCTCCCTGAGTTGCTGGATGAGCTTCAGGGAGAGTGACCGCCCCGTGCCCTCGTAGCTGTAAGGGAGGAGGGGGAAAGGCAAGAGGAGAGCGGGTGAACTAGGTAGCAGCACCACCAGCAGCACCAGCAGCAGCACCAGCAGCAGCGCCAGCAGCGGCAGCCCCTTTGGATTGCTCCCTGAGTTGCTGGATGAGCTTCAGGGAGAGTGACCGCCCCGTGCCCTCGTAGCTGTAAGGGAGGAGGGGGAAAGGCAAGAGGAGAGCGGGTGAACTAGGTTGCAGCACCACCAGCAGCAGCACCAGCAGCAGCGCCAGCAGCGGCAGCCCCTTTGGATTGCTCCCTGAGTTGCTGGATGAGCTTCAGCCCCTCCGCATACCGAATTGGTTCCTGTAGCTCCACCTCCCTCAGCACCCGCACCGACACCCCTCCTCCACCGCCGCTGCCACCACCACCACCATCAGCGGTTGCAGCAGCACCTGCAGTGCCGGCAGCGGCAGCGGCAGCTCCTTTGGATTGCTCCCTGAGTTGTTGAATGAGCTTGAGGGAGAGGGACCGCCCCGTGCCCTCGTAGCTGTAGGTGGAGAGGAGAGAAGGTGAGAGGAGAAGGGTTGATTGAGGCTGCAGGTCCCCCTTCGCATACCGGATCGGCTACTAAACTCCACTCCACCTTCCTCAGCACGCGAACAAACACCCCACCGCCACCACAGCCCACGAAGACCAGTTACGCCCCCAGCAGAGCCTTCACCACGGGCAGGGGGATGGCTGCTGCCTCGTATACCCCTTACAGGCTAACCCATTACCAGCACATGGCACATACCCGTTAACAGTGGAGCCCATGAAGACAAGGTACGGTCCCAGCAGCGCCTTGACCATGGGCAGCAGGATGGCTGCTGCCTCGTATACCCCTTACAGGCTAACCCATTACCAATACATGGCACATACCCGTTAACAGTAGAGCCCATAAACACCAGGGTCCCAGCAGTGCCTTGACTATGGGCAGCGGGATGGCTGCTGCATTGCCATCATACAGAGTAACCCGTTAACAGCACATACCAATGTAAGGCACATACCCATTAGCAGTAGAGCCCATGAACACCAAGTACGGTCCCAGCAGCGCCTTCACCATGGGCAGCGGGATGGCTGCTGCCTCGTCTATCACGAACAGTATATCCCCCCTACAAGGTAACCCACTACCAGCACATATGCAACGTACCCATTTACAGTCGAACCCATAAACACGAGGTAGGGGCCCAGCAGCGCCTTGACCATGGGCAGGGGGATGGCTGCTGCTTGCTGCGCACACCCTTCACAGAGAAGAGAGAAACGCGCTGTTAAGAGCACATACCCGTTAACAGTAGAGCCCATGAACACCAGGTATGGTCCCAGCAGCGCCTTAACCATGGGCAGCGGGATGGCTGCTGCCTCGTCTATCACGAGCAGCTCTGCCTGCTGCACTCGCTCCGCGTGCTGAGGCATCACGTACTGATGATGATACAAGAAGGAAAGCAGGGAGAGGCAGGGAGGGAAGATGTGAGCAGAGGGTGAAACAGAGCGCAGGGGATGGCTGCTGCCTCATCTATCACCAGCAGCTCTGCCTGCTGCACTCGCTCTGCGTGCTGAGGCATCACATACTGTATTAGAGGGGAAAGGAGGGAGGGAGAGGCAGGGAGGGACAATCCAGAGGGTGAGACAGAGCACAGGGGGATGGCTGCTGCCTCGTCTATCACGAGCAGCTCTGCCTGCTGCACTCGCTCTGCGTGCTGAGGCATCACATACTGAGAAAGAACGAGGGGAGGCAGGGATGCAGGAGTGAGGAACAGGGAAGAGGGGAATGAGCACAGGGGGGTGGCATTGCCTTGCCTCAACTATCACCAGCAGCTCTGCCTGCTGCACTCGCTCTGCGTGCTGTGGCATCACATACTGCGAGTGGGAGGGGGGGAGGAGGAGGGAAGAGGGCAAGAAGACGAGTCAGTCAACAGACAAGTCCTGCAAATGAGGGAGCGAAGCAGAGCATGTGAGAATCGCAAGTGTCTTGACAGTCAGTCGCCAGCACCTCTGCTTGCTGCACTGCACTGCACTGCACTGCACTGCACTGCACTGCACTGCACCGCACTGCATGTCCCCCCACCTGGATGCTACCCTACCCACCCTCCTCCCCACTTCTCTTCACCCACCCCCACACACCTGTATGGTCTGCCTGTGCTGGTGAAACACGTTCATGCGCACAATAGCTCGGTAAAAGGCGGGGTTGGTGCTTTCCACTCCACTTGTGCTGGGATTGATTTAACCGCGTTGGACCCCTCTGAAATCCCTCACTGACCACAAGCACACCCGTATATCTCTCATTGCCCTCTCCTCTCACCTGTATGGTCTGCCTGTGCTGGTGAAACACGTTCACTCGCACGATGGCGCGGTTGAAGGCCGGGTTAGTGCTCTCCACGAGCTCGTAGTCTATGTGCTCCTGATGTGTTGGAATGGGGAGGGGACGGGCAAGGCGTAAGGGATGTGGGGATGGGATGGGGGTGAGGAGCAAAGGGAGGCGAAGGACCGGTTGGTGCTCTCCATGAGCTCGTAGTCTATGTGCTCCTGTTGTGTTGGGAGGGGGGGCGTGGTAGGGGCCGAGAGTAGTGTGGGTGAATTGGGAATGGAAAGGGATGTAAAAGGAGGTGGTTGAATGCCCGGTTGGTGCTCTCTACGAGCTCGTAGTCTATGTGCTCCTGTTTCATAAAAGGGGGCAAAGGAGGAAGGGGGGTTAGGTGGTAACCAGCGGCATCGAACGACGCTGTCGACTCAAACAACACATTGTTATATAATCGACTACAGAAGCAATTGTTACTTACTTACCTTGTACCCGATGGCATCAAAGCCCTTAAACACAAACTCAAAGAGCGTCTTCAGATTCTCCGGGCTTGGTGCCGTCACGAATATGTTGGAGTAGCTGCCAAGGGGGAGAGGGACAGACAAGGGTGAAGGGAAGTGTGTTGTAATGCAAACCATCCAGACGGTGCTTGAGAGAAATCAGCATTTTCAGGGTTCGTAGCTGTCACGAATATGTTGGAGTAGCTGCGTTAAGGTGGGAGAGGGGAGCGGGGAGAGAGAAGGAGCGGGGAGGGAGGGGGGGGTGGGTTGTTTTGATTGAATAGAGGAGGGAAATGGGAGCGAGCAATGCTGCAGTGCAATCTCAAACTGTGATTCGCAGCACATTGGCCTGCTCCTCCACCCCATCCCACCCACCCATCCCAATCCCTTCCAAACAAACTCAAACGAGCGCCATGATAATGGTAATGGTAGTGGTCATGGTGATGGTAGTGGTAATGATAATGGTAATGGTAATGGTAGTGGTAATGGTAATGGTAGTGGTAATGGTAATGGTAATGGTAGTGGTCATGGTGATGGTAGTGGTAATGATAATGGTAATGGTAATGGTAGTGGTAATGGTAATGGTAGTGGTAATGGTAATGGTAATGGTAGTGGTAATAGTAGTGGTGATGGCAATGGTAATCGTTTTGGTAATGGTAATGGTAGTGGTAATGGTAATGGTAGTGGTAATGGTAATGGTAATGGTAATGGTAGTGGTAATGGTAATGGTAGTGGTAGTGGTAGTGGTAATGGTAATGGTAGTGGTAGTGGTAATGGTAATGGTAGTGGTCATGGTAATGGTAGTGGTCATGGTGATGGTAGTGGTAATGATAATGGTAATGGTAATGGTAGTGGTAATGGTAATGGTAGTGGTAATGGTAATGGTAATGGTAGTGGTAATAGTAGTGGTGATGGTAATGGTAATCGTTTTGGTAATGGTAATGGTAATGGTAATGGTAGTGGTAATGGTAATGGTAGTGGTAATGGTAATGGTAATGGTAGTGGTAATGGTAATGGTAGTGGTAGTGGTAGTGGTAGTGGTAATGGTAATGGTAGTGGTAATGGTAATGGTAGTGGTAATGGTAATGGTAGTGGTAGTGGTAGTGGTAATGGTAATGGTAGTGGTGGTGATAGTGGTAATGATAGTGGTAATGATAGTGGTAATGGTAATGGTAATGGTAATGGTAGTGGTAATGGTAATGGTAGTGGTAATGGTAGTGGTAATGGTAATGGTAATGGTAATAGTAACGGTAATTGTAATGATAATAGTAATGGTAATGGTAATGGTAGTGGTAATGGTAATGGTAATGGTAATGGTAGTGGTAATGGTAATGGTAGTGGTAATGGTAATAGTAATAGTATTGGTAGTGGTAATGGGAATGGGAATGGTAAAGGTAATGGTAAATGGTAGTGGTGCTTACGATTACCATGACCACTACCATTACTCAACGCCACAGCGACACCAAGAGCTGCACCAAAGCCGCACATTTGAGGCGCCTCAAAAAACGCCCAAAGCCGCACATTTGAGGCGCCTCAAAAAACGCCCAAAGCCGCACATTTGAGGCGCCTCAAAAAACGCCCAAAGCCGCACATTTGAGGCGCCTCAAAAAACGCCCAAAGCTGCACATTTAAGGCGCCTCAAAAAACGCCCAAAGCCGCACATTTGAGGCGCCTCAAAAAACGCCCAAAGTTGCACATTTGAGGCGCCTCAAAAAACGCCCAAAGCCGCACATTTGAGGCGCCTCAAAAAACGCCCAAAGCCGCACATTTGAGGCGCCTCAAAAAACGCCCAAAGCCGCACATTTGAGGCGCCTCAAAAAACGCCCAAAGCCGCACATTTGAGGCGCCTCAAAAAACGCCCAAAGCCGCACATTTGAGGCGCCTCAAAAAACGCCCAAAGCCGCACATTTGAGGCGCCTCAAAAAACGCCCAAAGCCGCACATTTCCCTCTGCCTCTGGCAGCAGTGATGGCGACAGTCGATCGCAGAGTCTTCTCAGACACGGCATCGAGGAACGTCACCACTGCCTTGGCCTGGTCCAGCCCATCCCTCCACCACCCCCCAACCATCCCAACCCCTCTCACCCCTTGCTCTCCACTCACCCCAGTGCCACGGCCCCAGCCACAGCCACTCCCAGCGCAGCCGATTTCCCCCTGCCTCTGGCAGCGGTGATGGCTACAGTGGACCTCAGAGTCTTCTCAGACACGGCATCGAGGAAAGTCACCACCGCCTTGGCCTGGTCCAGCGTGCGACACGTGGCCACCAGCGCCCCCACCGGCTGTGTGTCAGCTAGCGACTCCTTCAGTTCTCGTAATTCCCTGTCGGATTCCGATTCCACTGCCTCGCCCTGTGGGGGTATACATGTGAGTGAGGGGATGAGGGAATTAGAGATGGGTGCAGGCAGAAGGGCCTGACTGACTGGCCCTTCCCTTGGTGTGGGACGGCACTCACTCACTGACCCGCACCTCTGTGAGTGGTGATGGTTGCACGTGGCGGATGTGGGAGGAGGGGCACTGGCAGCGACTGACCTCTGTAAGTGGAGTGGGTTGCAGGTGCCTCATATGGGAGGAGAGCGGCAGGATGATGAGTTCATCGTCCATCACACAGCACTTGCGGCATAGCAGAAGGCCTGACTGACCTCAATGAGAGAGCACCGATAAGGACTGACCCCTGTGGGAGAGCACTGACTGACCTCTGTGAGTGGCGATGGCTGCAAGAGCCTCATGTGGGAGGAGAGAGGCAGGATGTTGAGTTCATCGTCCATCACACAGCACGTGGGGCAGGAGGCGAGGGAGTCACCTGTGTGGGAGGACACTGAGTGACCTGTGTGACAGGGCAATGACTGACTTTTGTGACACGGCACTGACAAACCCTTACTTCTGTAAGGGGCGACGGTTGCAAATGCCTCATATGGGAGGACAGAGGCAGGATGTTGAGCTCATCGTCCATCACACAGCACGTGGGGCAGGAGGCGAGGGAGAGGATGAAGCGCTCGTTGAACCGTCCCACCACGTCCCCGTGAGACTCGGTGCGATAGCGCGCGTGCACGTCCTGATGGGGGGGAGAGGCAGGCAAAAGGAATGGGGGTGGATGAAGCGAGCAAGTGAGTGAATGCGCAAGGAGGCGAGGGAGAGAGTGAAACGGTCGTCGAAGCACAGGCCGACCCGACCGTCCTTCGTTTAAGCGCCCCACCCACCACGTCTCCACGCGACTCCGTGCGGTAACGCGCATGCACGTCCTGATAGGGGGGAGACGGGGTGAGCAAGCGCGCAGGTGAGTAAGTGAGCAAGGAGGGGAGAGGATGAAGCGCTTATTAAATCGACCCACCACGTCCCCATGTGACTCCGTGCGGTATCGCGCATGCACATCCTGTTAGGAGGGAGGAGAGAGCAGACGAGAGCGAATACAGAGAACACGTGAGCAGCACAGGCCGACCCGACTGTCCTTGGTTAAAGCGCCCCACCCACCACCACGTCCCCACGCGACTCCGTGCAATAACCTGCGTGCAAGTCCTGGTTTAGGGTTTAGGGTGGCGAAAGAAATGGAGTTGAATGAAGAGAGAAGTGAGCAAGTGAGTAAGTGAATGAAGAGAAAAGGGCATACGGCACCGCACAGCTTACAGCAGAACGTACCATGGCGAGAGTGAAGAGACGGGAGGGGGAGGTGAGCGAGGAGAGCAGCAAACAAAGCAACTGAGAGAGTGATAAAAAAATAGGCAGCAGGGCAGGTGAAGCAGCACGTACCATGGCGAGGGTGAAGAGGCGGGAGAGCGAGGTGAGGGAGGAGAGCAGCAGAGAAGCTGAGAGGATGAGAGACGACTAGGGCAGCAAGGAAGCAGGGCAGCAGCACATGCCATGGCGAGTGAGTGAGTGAGTGCGTGAGTGAGTGAGGGCGTATCAGCAGGGCAGCAGGGCAGCAGCACGTACCATGGCGAGGGTGAAGAGGCGGGAGAGGGAGGTGAGGGAGGAGAGCAGCAGAAGAGCAGCTGAGAGTGTGCAACTGAAGCACAGCATACAGCACACACAGCATACCATGGCGAGGGTGAAGAGGCGCGAGAGGGAGGTGAGGGAGGAGAGCAGCAGCACAATGATTCCCCCACCCTCCACCGTCTCTATCGTGCGCGCTAGCAGGTTGGGCGTCAGGGCCTCAAAGTCCTGATGTGGGTGAGAGAGCAGAGCAAAGAGAGGCAGGGGAGGGAAGCAGTGCTCATTATTGAGAGTGAGATGGCAGGCCGGCCTTTGAGTCGACTCAAAACTGACTTTTGAGTAGACTTGCGAGTCGACTCAAAAGAGAGGCAGGGAAGGGAAGCACTGCTCATTATTGAGAGTGAGATGGCAGGCCGGCGGGCAGGCCTTTGCAACCCCAGTCGCCCTCCACCGTCTCGATTGTGCGCGCCAGCAGGTTGGGCGTGAGGGCCTCAAAGTCCTGATGTGGGTGAGCGGAGAGGAGAAGAGAGGAGGCGGAGGAGAGGGTAGGGGAGGAGAGGGTAGGGGAGGAGAGGGTAGGGGAGAAGAGGGGAGGGGAGGGGAGGGGAGGGGAGGGGAGGAGAGGGGAGGGGAGGAGAGGGGAGGGGAGGAGAGGGTAGGGGAGGAGAGGGTCTTATGCTTCTCGCAGTAGTAGTAGTAGCAGTAGCGGATGGTCGTTGATGCCATGAATGGGGCGAAGGCATGTGCAGGGAGTTGCGACTCAGGGGAGAGGAGTGGGAGGGGTGTGAGGTCCGAAACAGCACACACGACGCACGTACCTGCAGCACGCACATGCCGAAGGTGTTTCCGAGAATCTTGTGCGTCTCGGAGTAGTAGCAGTAGCGGATGGCCGTTGATGCCATGAAGAGAGCGAATGGGTCCTCCTTCTCAGGGTCCAGCAGCCCCCTCTGCATCATCTTCTTCATCTGCCTCATGCGCTTTTTCCGGTTGCTGTGAAAACAGGGGGTGTGGGGAGGGGAAGGGATGAGAGATTGAAAAAGTCTCCTTCCTTCTCAGGGTCGAGCAGCCCCCTCTGCATCATCTTCTTCATCTGCCTCATTCGCTTCTTGCGGTTGCTGGGGGGTGAAGGAGTGGGGGGAGGGGAACGGAAGAGAGTGTGAAAGGTTCTTCTTCCTCCTTCTCAGGGTCGAGCAGCCCCCTCTGCATCATCTTCTTCATCTGCCTCATTCGCTTCTTCCGGTTGCTGGGGTTTACGGAAGGGAAGGTGGGGGGTGGGGCACAGGGGATAAGAGGAAAGAAAAGGCCGTCTCCCTTCTCAGGGTCGAGCAGCCCCCTCTGCATCATCTTCTTCATCTGCCTCATCCGTTTTTTCCGGTTGCTGGGGATTAAGGAATGGCGGAAAGCGAAAGAGGAACAAGGGATTAGGAGCATGGAAGGGTCCTCTTTCTCTTGGGGTTGCTGCGGGGGTGGACAGGAGAGAAAGGAGAAAAGATCAGACTGGGCAGCATAAACCCTCTAGACCATGAACTAGACTGGGCAGCATAAACCTTCAACCCTTTAAAACCCTAACTGACCATCTCTCTCTCCCCTCCCCCCCAACTGCTTTCTGCGAAAGAGGTCCTTCCTGTAGCCACACCCTGAACCCTCCAAAACCCCTCACCCCTTGTCCTTCACAGTAGCTGCTGCGGAAGGAGTTTATTTTGGTTGCATAAACCCTGAACCCGAAACCTGCTGAGAAAGAGGTCCTTCTTGTAACACCAGAGCACGCTAGGTCGTTCCGGCGCCTCAACCCTCTACAAAACCCCACACCTTACCCCTAACCCCGAACCCCACAGTACCTGCTGAGAAAGAGGTCCTTCTTGTAGCACCAGAGCACGTTCGGCCTTGCCTTGACCACGGCCTTGGCGTTTGCGTCGACTCAACAGTCACCCCTCAACCCTCGACCCTCCAGACCCCTCACACCCATAACCCCTAACCCCTCACGGTACCTGCTGAGAAAGAGGTCCTTCTTGTAGCAAAAACCCTCAACTCTCCAGACCCCTAATACCTAACCCTTAACCCCTCACATCACAGTACCTGCTGAGAAAGAGATCCTTCTTGTAGCACCAGAGCACGTTGGGCCTCGCCTTGACCACGGTCGACTCTAAAGCCAACCCTACGGCCCTTCTTGTAGCACAACCTGAAACCCTCCAGACCCCGCTGACCCCTTACCCCATACATACCTGCTGAGAAAGAGGTCTTTCTTGTAACACCAGAGCACGTTGGGCCTCGCCTTGACCACGGCCTTGGAGAGCATGTAGTGGAGATTCACCACCTGTTACAGTCACATCGGGGTACAGTAGTATCAGGATACTGTCACATTGGTAACAGTATGGTCGTCATGAATTACAACATTGTCGCATTACTATCACATCCAGGTAATATCCATACCCGATAAACACACGACTCAGCTGGGTTCAGGGTTCTAAGGCAAATCAGGATGGCCCTAAATAGCTGGTGTGTCGAGTCGGGGTTCTAATTAGTTACGAGTCAGAGAAGAACCTGTCTCGTAGTTACGAGTCCATTCCAAGACGGCAGAAGAAACGACGAATGTCCTTTTTTAGCAACAAAACTCCCAATCTGCTCTTGTCCCTTGTCCCCCGCGATTACGAAGCTCGCTTCCTATCACAAGCATGGAACCAAACTCTAACACTAACAATGACAGGCTCACGACTAGGTTTCTCACCCCCAGGCCCTAAGGTTTTCGTTCTATTTTTGCACCTGGTCTCGGCCCTTGTCCCCCACGATCACGAACATGGACCGCTGTCGCGACTATACTCTCTTCCTTGCTTTTAACTTATCCCGAATATGATACAATCGCAAATAACCTCTCCTGCTGATCCCTCACCTGATCCCGGCCCTTGTCCCCCACGATCACGAACATGGACCGCTGACGCGACTTGACGCCATTCTCGACGAGGGTTCGAATCCTCGCGTCCACCTTTTTCCTCATCGCCGCGGCCGCTCCTCTGTCACTCCGAAACTACGAAAATTCTCACGAATAAGCTCCTGCGGGAATTTGCGGAAAGTCCCCGAATCAGTCTAATCACCAGCCCCACTCCTGCAAGTCTCCTGATCAATGCAGGAGCAGCAAGGGTGTGACGCGTCTAGCGACTAGAGACTACTCGAAACCTTGTTCGCAACGGTCCTTTTTCCACCCGAGCTCTGCTCCTGCTGCTGCTCCCTGAAACTTCTCTCACGCAGGTCCGTCTCTTTCCGATTGTGTAAGGAATTAGAATTCCTTACTCTAGTAAATTGTTAGCGAGGACATCCCGAGGGTGTCGCGACGAACCTGCGATGCCTATTTCGTCGCACCGAACCACCCCCGAGTCGGCCTCCGCTCCAATCGTGGCCATCACCGAGCCATCCCATCCCGAACCCCCCGCCTAGCTAGGTTTTCCCCTATTTAGGCCTCGCTACTTCATTGTTCAATCATTCTGTAATTTCTCATTCTCGTTATTCGATATCCGCGCACTCTGACAAGTTCATTCATAACACCTGGTATCAGAGCTACTTTCCTAGCCTACCCCGCTTTTTAGAGTGTAATACCCCTCGGGGGGGGGGGACGAGTAAGGATGCCTTGGGGTCCAGGAGTTGCGTAGGCCGGCCAAGAGAACTAGTTAGTTGCTCTTCGCGGCCATGGTTTTACGGGGCACTCCTTCGGCACCGCCAGATCCTTAGCTCGACGGTCGCGATCGACCATGACCTCCCTCCCCCCGGGCGACGGGCAGCAGTAGCTGTCGCGACATTAAAGTGAGTAATTTCCGCTGCGATTTCCGACGATTTCGGAGCTTGATTCGTGTGGCAGCCTGCGTCAGCGGACCTGCGTCGGCACCTGCACGAACAGCATCGACGTCGTCATCACGAGTGGCAGCTGGCGTTGGCGGATCTGCGTCAACAGTTGCGCGAAGATTTCGGAGTCGTCCCTACGCGGCAAGTGACGTCGATGGCAAGCCGTCATCTTGTGCGCGAGATTCTCGGGAGAATCTTCGGCAGCTGGCGACAACGGGCCTGCGTCAGCATGGGCGACAATTTCGGAGGTTTCTACTGTGAAGAAAAGGGCAGCTCGAAGGACTCGCCAGGCGCAAATGGAGTTTTGCGTCAGAGGATCCCGACGGCTGGAGAGATAGACGCTCAAGCCGCCCGAATTATGCGGGGGTTGAGTTTTATCCCGTCCGACCGGATAGTGCGGCGCTTACCGTACTGGCGGGCGAGTCGTCGACGATTTTCGGCAGAAGTGCTTGTGGACAGACGGGAACTTTGGACCCGCCGACACTTACGGGCTGCAACAGACAACGACGTGGCTAAATCGCACTTAGCAGGAGTGGGGCGCAGGCGCGAGGGCATATCGGGACTGAACACCCGAGAAATACTCGTTTGTTGCTGCGTGCCTGGAGCTGCTTGCCAGCTGTTCGACAGTTTCGAGATCGGTTTCCCCGTTCAAGGAAGCCGTTTTCGGGGACAGCCGCAACAGCCCACGATTAAACGGTGTTCAACGTGCCACCCCGACAATTTCGGAGTGTGGTGCAGGCCGCCGGGACACGCGTGAAGAAACTGCCCAACGGCTAAGCGGGGGTTGAAGAACGTCGTGGGGAGCAGATAAAAGCCGGTGGAACCGATCTGCGGCCCTACTTCGCCCGAACCTCACCATCCCCACCGATTACTGGTTCCGACTCATGCAGTCGACCTTATTCGGATGAATAACGGGGGTGAACACGAGCCTACCCTGCGCTGGTTAAAAGCACCTGGTTTGGTGCCCGTTCGACAGCTGTACAGAAAAGACAAAAGACAAAAAAGGGGAGTTGCGGCACTGTTCTACTCCGACAAAAGCGGGCTGGGTGAAACAGCACGCGAAAAAATCGGGGCGCCGCAGGACAACACTGGTGCAGTTTACAGGTTTCCTCTGACCCGGGCGTCTACACGAGGTGACGGCGCAGCGGCGAAGCTGGGACCGGAAGCTGTGGAATTTTAGTGGCGCGACGGGCACGGTGGGCTGCGAAGCGGTTGGGACTGATTTCCTTTTAACTAAGGCAACCCCGACTCCGATAGTCTTTTCTTCTCCACCGTGGCTGGGGTTCGCGCAGGGCAACACCGACAATACCCCATCCGACAAAAGCGGACGCTGGTTGAACGGCGGGAAGTGGAATGTTCGGGGGGTGAAACGACAAAAAAAATATGAAGCTGAGGGTGTTTCTTCGTTTCTTGGAGTGCGGTTGAGTCGCTGGGGGACTTCGCCTGAAGGGCGCTTTTCGAAGTTGCCTGGCAAGAAACACAGCGGCAAGGATTCCTAGGACCCTTGGTGTTTAAACGCACACCTCGGGAAATTCTTCAAAAAAGGGAAGCGTGGGAGCAGTCGTAGCTTCGGGAACTTATCGGCCGGCGACGAGCGATGGGTGAAACATCTGCAAAGCGCTGGTGGGAGAAACAGGGAGTTTTTGTTAAACGACATCGGCGGGAGCAGCTTCGACTACGGAGGTCAACGGCGTTGATGCCTCTAGGTTCCGTGAAATTCGGTCTCGGAAGACCCAGGGCAGTCCCCGGTTCTCGATTTAACCCACATGCTGGGGTCGGGTAAACCGAAGGAAACTGATGGTGACCGAGTGGGCGGCTATAGCACGACCGAAGATTTCGGAGGCGAACTGCAACTGCAACGGCGAATTTTACGGGGTTGTTTTTGAGCGAAATTTTCGGAGTTTTACGTGGGGACTTACAGGTTTACGGCGGGAAGCGCCGACAATTTCGGAAGACTTTTCGGAGTTTTGGTTAAACGCACGCGACATTTACGCAGGGCAACGGCGCGGGAACTACACGGACTTTTCAAGGGGTACGAACGACTTACGACGAACTGGAGGAGGCGGCAGCAACAGTGGAAGGGGGGAGAGACAGCTGTAATTTTTACATCTCTGCCCGGGAGTCATCGGCGGATTGCGACAACATGCTCGGCGAGTATGGACAAACCCGCCGGAGGTGCTGACATCATCTGACACTGATTCGTGTTCGACAATATTTTTCGGAGTGACATTCGCTACGGTTACTGCTTCGACGACCATCGCCGACTTGAAATAAACAACTTCGCCTTTAATCGCCTTCAATCGCCGACTTCGACGACACTCGTAACACTCCTGATTTCACGGCCAGAGGTTTTCAGGACGGTTCCATTCCGACTCTACTAGCGACAAACCCATCCACTCGACCCGCCCACGACAACTGCATTGATTTCAACCACGTCAGGTGCTGCCAGTTGCAACTGCTGCAGATACTGCACGATTCTGGCGACGTGAAGACAAAAAGCTTCAGTTCGAGTACTTGGCAACTTTGGTTTCGGTTTCTGGTCTACTTCTGCGAGTTCGCCCTCGAAGATTTTATGGGCACGTAATACCTGGTTTCGTCATCAGAATTTCCACACCGACGCAACTTCACCCGGCATTCTTCGCTCAACGGCTTTCTTCGTGGGACTTAACACCTGGATTTTTGTGTGTTTTCATCTCGGCGCAGCTGCGGGAACTTTTCTGGTGCCATTTTCTTGGAGGGGGGGAGAAAGTGCTTTGCACTGTTTTCTTCCTTGGCGTTTTCTTGGTCCTTTTTGCGTCAGCACGACGGACGATTGCGATCGCACCGACACAATCTACGGTTCCTGCTCAATCGCGTTTGAATTCGCGTCAGCTGGTTCCCTCCACATCCGCGTCACCGTCAACCGTCAGATCGACATTTGAAATCATCAGCGGTCAACGCGAGCTCTGACCGTCCGATCAACATCTGCTCGATCAACGGCTCTGTTTCCAACCTTCAATTCGAATTGGTCCACTTCATCTTCGACCGTCAGATCGAGACCTGACTACATCAACGGCCTACATTCCAACTTTTTCAAAAATATCGCCCAAGGGATTTCAGCCGTCGGATTCAGCTGAAAGGGAGATCAACGTGTCAGAATGTTATGTGTGTCTAGCCTGCAGTGGGGTACTCTATAGCGAGTACAACCCGATTTAGGGTTTCGTATATGTATCCTGCTGCTGCTAGTGAAAACCCCTCTTTGCCTATTTCTCGTTTTCGCCTAGCCTGTTTAACATGCTATCAGAGCAGGTCGACCCTCCTGGGTCGATCCTGTGGGTGGGCCCCACCCGATGCTTCCGCTGCTCTATTGCCTGTAGCGTGCCCCGGGCGCGCGCCGTTTTCTCACTGCCGTGCGCTCGGAGCGCGCAGCGTTTTTTCTTCCCGCCGCGCGCTCGGGGCGCGCGGCGGTTCCCTGCCCGCCGTGCGCCCCGAGGTGCGCGGCGGTTTGCTGCCCGTCAAACCGCGCGTCGCCCCCCGTCGCCCGCCGAAGCGCCCCCGGGGACCCGCGCGTCGGCCCCCGTCGCCCGTAGCGGCCCGCGCGACCTGCGCCAGGCCCGCGCGCGGCCCGTACAGCCCGCGCGCGGCCCGTACGGGCTGCGCCAGGCCCGCGCGCGGCTCGGGCAGCCCGCGCGCGGTTCGTCCGGCCTGCGCCAGGCCCGTGAGCGGCCCGTACCGTCTTCCCCTGTGCCGCACGCCCTCCCCCGAGCTTCTGACAGTGCCCCACCCCCGCTGCTGCCCGCGTTCCTGTGTTAGGGTTTGGGGGTGGAGAGTATGGGGGTGCCGTGTGTGTGAGCCGTCCCCTTCTCCTCCTCCTCCTCCGTCTCCCACTGCTGCAGCTGTCGCTGAGGGGGGTGGATGTGTTGGAGCCGTCGGAGTGGTACGAGGGGGGTGGCGTGTGAGCGGTGCTAGTGGTTCAGCAGGGAGTGTGTGAAAGGGGTGTGGAACAGTTGGGGGAGGTTGACCGGAGGTAGCCGACTTGTCGTCCGCAGCGCCTGAAGTCCAGAGAGCCACGACCCCCTGTGGCCTGAGTAGTCCGGGGCTCTGCGCCCGGTAGCCACAGTGTGAGCACTCCTGGTAGTCCAGAGAGCCACGACCCCCTGTGGCCTGAGTAGTCCGGGGCTCTGCGCCCGGTAGCTACAGTGTGAGCACTCGTGGGAGCACAGCGAGCCAGCAGAGCCTGTCGCCGTGTAGTCCGGGTTTAGCCTGGTAGCGACAGTGCTGCGCACTTCTGTTGCCCGTGTGTCTGCAGCTTCAGCCGTCGTCTCTCATCTTCTCGGCCCCACAGTTTCTCCTCCTCCTCACTTGCTCTCTGTGATAGTCTCTAGCGCTGCTTATAATTGTGAACTACTGCTCTGCCTGCTTGTTGTGTTGATTGTACCCCACTTTGACTATGGGGGTGTGTCAGAATGTTATGTGTGTCTAGCCTGCAGTGGGGTACTCTATAGCGAGTACAACCCGATTTAGGGTTTCGTATATGTATCCTGCTGCTGCTAGTGAAAACCCCTCTTTGCCTATTTCTCGTTTTCGCCTAGCCTATTCAACGGCGTACTCATTACGGAAGGCTTCGGTCTACATACAGGGAGGGCTTATTTGGAAGGTGGGAGAGTGTAAGGAATTAGAATTCCTTACTGTAGTAAGTTGTTAGCGAGGACATCCCGAGGGTGTCGCGACGAACCTGCGATGCCTATTTCGTCGCACCGAACCACCCCCGAGTCGGCCTCCGCTCCAATCGTGGCCATCACCGAGCCATCCCATCCCGAACCCCCCGCCTAGCTAGGTTTTCCCCTATTTAGGCCTCGCTACTTCATTGTTCAATCATTCTGTAATTTCTCATTCTCGTTATTCGATATCCGCGCACTCTGACAAGTTCATTCATAACAGATTGCATTGGCAATGCCACAGTTTTCCAGCGAGTGCAGCTGTGGCTGTGCTGAAGGGGGAAGCAATCGGTGCCAAATCGCGTTAGCGAAAAGGAACCCATAGGGGTTACACGTTACTGAACGGGTAATTTCTCATAGCAATTATAAAAATGGGAACGCGACAGTAACCAATAGCAAATGAAATGATGTCTACAAAGTTTCTCCATACTCTCAACGCAGCACCTGCTTTCTCTGACACTGTTCTTATTCAGAATTCTGTACCGTGTAAAGTGAACGCAATGCCTAACCTTTTTTGTGACAGTTGTTACTGACAAGTACAGTCGATGCTCAGCCTATCACAAAAATTTGCTCATCACAATTAGAAAATCAGTCACTCGCGAACGTTTTTCCGGTGAGAGGTGATTGTGCTGATTTCGGGGTACAGTCACCAAGTCGAGGAAGAAAAACATCTACAGTTCATAAACAACAACGGCTGCCTGTCATCAGAATTGTTTACCTGGTTACGAACTTAAACCCCTAGACTCGTTTCACATTCCAATTTCATTTTACAATCACATTTTTGCCCGTGGCGACAAGGGCGAATGTGGCGAAATGCCTAAAACTGGTTTCACTCACATGCCGCCCGCCTACCTGGTGTTCTTGAAATGAGCACCGACTGTATTGGTATGCAGCACCTCCACTCCTGCAATCCTGCTTGGGCTAAGCTTGAAGCGCCATACCTCCTTCTCATCATAGACTACGAAATCCCATACGCTTGGAGAGAAACAACCCCTGTACACCACATAACACATTATAAGAAGACCCATCATCCAATTTAGGATCGTACAAAAATCAACCCGTAAGAAAGGCGAAAGGAATGGCTACATGTAAGAGCTAGGTGTCAGTCACGATTTGTCACCACCACTCATCCCGCACCGTTCCCAGGGCTAGAATCTGCTGTCCTGCGCGATTGCTGCATCTTGTTCCCATAAAAATCAGAAAGGC
Organism: Closterium sp. Yama58-4; assembly: GCA_947470075.1. Taxonomy (NCBI): domain Eukaryota; kingdom Viridiplantae; phylum Streptophyta; class Zygnematophyceae; order Desmidiales; family Closteriaceae; genus Closterium; species Closterium sp. Yama58-4. The sequence continues at coordinate 107,882 of CANIUD010000184.1, read as the reverse complement.
TTGGACTCTGGTTGTCCTGCTCGGGTTCAAGTCCGCTGTTCACCACCCCTGCTGCACCTTCTTCCGACCATACACAGCCATCCCCACACTGGCAGTAAAGCGTAACCTGACTCAGGAGTCATGCAATGTTTGCTACCACACATCCCGTGGTGTCCTGCTGGGGCTCGAATCCGTCCCCCCCCACCCTTGCTGCATCTTATTCCCATCATACACCGCCAACCCCACGCTCGGAATCTCCTCCGGAGCCTCCTTCACCCATGCGTACGTCCCCTTTTCAAACATCCTCACTATCTGCTCCAAGCTCTTCCCTCTTGTCTCCGGCGCAAGGAAATAAAAGAACACAAACCCAACCACTCCCATCCCAGCAAACATGAAAAACGGCCCGGCAGGACTACCAGTCGCATCCGCAAGACTCAGAAAAGTCATCGCGACCACGCCAGATGCTATCCTGTTCACAGCCGTGCCAATACCAGTTGCCTGCGCTCGCAGCCGCAGGGGGAAGATCTCTGAAGTGTACAGCCAGTTGATGGGGCCTATGCCGATGGAGAAAAAGGCGACGTAGAAGCAGAGTCCAGTGAAAGCAACGATGGCGGCGGCTGGGACTCCTGTGGAGGCGGTGACGGTGGCTGAGACATCTGCGTCAACAGCGGTTGGGAGCTTGAGAAAGGCCAGAGCTTGAGTTAGGAGAGCAACCGTCATGCCTGGAAGGAGGGGAAACAAACAACGGAAGGGGTATTGGGTGTTTGGGAGATTTTTGAGGCGGTTTGGGGATCTCTGAGGTGTACAGCCAGTTGATTGGGCCGATCCCTATGGAGAAAAAGGCAACGTAGAAGCAGAGCCCGGTGAAAGCAACGATGGCAGCTGCTGGGACTCCTGTGGAGGCGGCGACTGTGGTTGAGACGTCTGCGTCAACTGCGGTTGGGAGCTTGAGGAAGGCCAGGGCTTGAGTTAGGAGAGCAACTGTCAAGCCTGGAGGGAGGGAAGACCAACAAACAGAGGGATATCGGGGAATTAGGAGAGGTTTGAGGCGGTTTGGGGATTATTGAGATGTCTATGTCAACTGCGGTTGGGAGCTTGAGGAAGGCCAGGGCTTGAGTTAGGAGAGCAACTGTCATGCCTGGAGGGAGAGGAGATCAACGAACAGAGGGATATCGGGGAAATAGGAGAGGTTTGAGGCGGTTAGGAGTTGTCTGGAAGGGTGTAAAAGACCAACGCTTGCACTTGGGAGCCCGGTGAAAGCAACGATGGCGGCGGCTGGGATTCCAGTGGTGGCGGTGATGGTGGTTGAGACGTCTGCGTCAACTGCGGTTGGGAGCTTGAGGAAAGCCAGGGCTTGGGTGAGAAGAGCAACCGTCATGCCTGGAGGGGGGGGAAGCGAAGATCATAAGGGGTATGGGGAATTTGGGAGAGATTTAGGCGGATTGGAGATGATTGGAAAGGTGTGATCATTGGAAAGGTGTGAAAGGCCAAGAGCTTGACGAAGGCCAGGGTTTGAGTTAGAAGAGCAGCCATCATGCCTGCAGGTAGACGCAGGGGGAGGATGTGAAAAGTACAGTATTTGGGGGTTGGGAGCGATTTGAGGCGGTTCGGAGGTGGTTACGAGGGTGAGAAGGGTCAGGGCTTGGAGCGCAGTAGATCCTAAGCACGCACACAGCAGAGGCACTGACGCACACTTGCAGTAGGCAAGCACGCTCACCTGCGGTGGATGCTAGGAGCAGCGGCCTCTGTCCAAAGTGTTACAGCATGCATGTGGCAATACCCACAAACCACACCTTGATCACCCCCATCAGCAGCGTCGCCCCCAGCAACGCAGAGACACTGACACACACACAGCAATCAATCACACTCACTTGCAGTGCACTCTCACCTGCGGTGGATGCAAGCAGCAGCGGCCTCCGTCCGAAATGGTCCAGCATGCACGTGGCAATACCCACAAACGACACCTTGATCACCCCCATCGGCAGCGTCGCCCCCAGCACAGCAGACACACACACACACAGAGCAATCAATCACACTCACCTGCGGTGGACGCTAGGAGCAACGGCCTCCGTCCAAAGTGATCCAACATGCACGTGGCAATACCCACAAAAGACACCTTGATCACCCCCATCAGCAGCGTCGCTCCCAGCAACGCCCTTGTCGACGTCACCCCCGCATCCCGCAGCACCACAGGCGAGTAATACACAGCAGCGTCAATCCCCACCGCCTGCTGCAGGAAATTCGTCCCCACGCACACCACCAGCATTCTCCCCACTGCCGGCGTCGGCCAGAGTAGCTCCTTCCACACCCCCGTCCCACCCGCTCCCTCCATTGGCCGTATCACGTGGATCTCCTGCTCCTCTTCGTCCACATACACTGTATCTCCCGCACCATCGCCCCCGCTGTCTCCTAGCCGCTCGCGAGAATTGCTTCTGCCCCGGGAAGCGGGAATTTCAGAGCCTTTGCTGATAACTTCCTCCTTCAGCCCTGCTGCCTCGAGAATCTCTAACATCCGCTCATGGGCCTCTTCTTTGCTATCGGATATTGTGAGGAGAATATCCTTGGCTTTTTTCACCTGCCCGTGCATGATCAGCCAGCGAGGGGATTCGGGCAGGAAAATAACTCCTACTGCAAGAATCAGGCCCGGAACGGCTCCCAGCCCCAGCATCCACCGCCAGGCGGTATCAACGGGCAGCCCAGAAAGAACAAACGACGTCAGGAAGCCAATCACAATGCCGATGTTGATAAAAAGCTCTCCGAAAGAAACCAGCCCGCCACGCTGACCGGGAGGAGAAATTTCCGAAATGAAAAGCGGAGGCAGAGAAAGGCCGAAACCGACACCAATGCCTGTAATGACACGACCTATAACGAGTATAGCGTAGGTCGGTGCTAACGCCATGCACAGAGCTCCGGCGATAAAAATCGAGGCGGCTGCTCCCATCGCGAATCTACGGCCCGCGAAATCCGCAAGTCTACCGGCTGATAACGCGCCAACGAGGGAGACTATATTGAGGATGCCGACAAAAATCTCCTGCTGCACGTGGGAGAGGTCGAAATCTTCTGCGACGAAAATGAGCGCTCCGCTGGTGACGCCAATGTCTGCATGCCACGTCAGCAAAGGGAGGTCACAACAGATTGGTGGAGACACGAAAGTGGGTTACAGCGGGATGCTCGGGAAATTAGAATCTTACATACATGGTACGAAAGGCATTGGCATGCGTCATACTGAGATGCATGAGATGTCACGACGCAGAAGCACGACAAGACACACTATAGAGCATTCACGTGTTATATCGCGTACCATATCTAAGAAGAGCCAACGATATGGATGCCACGACACCAATTGAATAGTTAGCGATACTATTGCTATCGCGTACCATAACCGAGAAAGCCGACGATATAATTGCCAGAAGCACGACTGATTGGATTCGTTACAAATGCTCTCGCTGTATCGCGTACCGTATCCGAGAAGAGCCGACGATATGGATGCCAGTAGCGACACCGACAGCACATACGGCTTGATGGAGCCCCAGCTGCCCCGGTGACCGTTACCCCCCTCGCCGTCAAGTGCGGTACTCGTCTTCCCGTCCCTCGCAGGGCTCGCTGGCGGCGTTCTCTCGTTGACCGTGAAGTACGACGATCCTTTTGGAACGGTCGCAGTTGTTTGGTTCGCGGCATTGCTGGACGTATCGGATCCTGACCGCTCATCTGCTCCGCTGCTCGTCATGATGACTGCAGAAGGTGACCTAGATGTTACCAAAATGTAAGTCGACACATAAACCGACAAGTCGCTGAATCACTAATATGATTTTCACACTAGCACGGAACGATTTCTCCTACAGAGACAGACATGCAGGGAGTGTCCTCGAAAAGCAAAGGCTATACAAACATGTGTCTTCTGCAAGAAAGCCCCAGCTATGTGCAGTTGGAAGAAGGCATCCTAGCACAAGCAGAATTCAGCAATAATTGTCAGCCATGGAAGAAAATCATTCGGCATTGTCAATGCGATGAAACTCGAGAAATCTGGGGGTCAAAGAAAACGAGAGAGTTGGGAACGGAGAGAGTCGCGCAACTGGAGGAATCTGGGCATTCTTGAGAATCGACGGTGAGAAGTTCTGTCGGTTCTGCGACTACTGAATTAGGAAAATCAGGGCCTGCGACATCGGGGACTAGGCGTATGCGAAATGCTGTGTCGGGGGAATCAGAGTCTGCAAAATCGAGGTCGGGGATTTTGAGGCGCAAGCGCGCAAGGGAAGGCCATTACGGGGAGGGCTAGAGGTTTGGCGCGGAAAAAGACGGGGAGACGCCAGCAGAAGGCTGCCGGAACGGAACGCGGTGGCTGACCAGTGAGCAAGGGCACGGAGGGCGGGACGCTGTGCGTGCGATGTGTCAGTGGCATACTGATTGGGGAAGACCTGGAGGTTAGGTTTGTGAAGAGCAGCGAAGGTCGTTAAAACGTCGTATTATTATGTTTTGGGAAAGTCTATCCCAGCTCCTGACTTTCAGTTTTTTCTCATATTTAGCCCTATGTTTACTCAAAAAGCACCACTTTCCATTATTTCTCTCACGCGAGGCCCAAAGTATGTTCAAAACTGGTCCTGCGGGGCGAAGTTTTCGACACGTGTCGTTTTGTTACCAGCTGACGCACTTCCACTCTGAACTAACCGTTTGTCAGGGCAATTTTCGCGCCGGAAAAGTTTTTACGGGACAAAAAAACATAAAACCCCTAAAGGACCATTACACATTTTCACGGGACCTGCTAGGTGTTTAGGGTTGATCCCTCCCGCGAATGTGTCCTGGTTCTCTAGGGGTTTTATGTTTTTTGCCCCCGTCCAAATTTTCCATGCGTGGAAGTTCGTCAGATGGTGTAACAAGAGGACACGTGTCGAAAAAATCGCCCCGCAGGACCACTTTTGAACATACTTTGGGCCTCGCGTGAGAGAAATTCTAGAAAGTGGTGCTTTTTGAGTAAACCTAGGGCTGAATATGAGAGAAATCTGAAAGTCAGGAGCGGGGATATACTTTCCCTTATGTTTTTCTCCGTTTTACCAATCAGCAAGAAACGATTTTGTCACCCATCCAATCAACACCCCTGCCCAACGAAAGGCTAGTGTTCGCAAACGCGATCCCACCTGACCAGGGGGGATTGCGTTCCATGCCTCTGGAGACTAGCAGCCGCACCTGACGGCCAATACATCTGCGTCCATACCCGTTATGACATGTATTTTTCATAGAGCAGGAAGAACAAAAAAAACTATCACTAAAGAAATAAGCTTTGCTGTGAGAAAGAGCTGTGGAGCTATATATATTTGCGCTACACCAGTTTCTATCTGCTCTCTTCGCCATTCTTAGGCATCTCCGTACACCGCTTTTCTCCGCTGACCCGCCTACACATGCGGACAGTCCCGTCCGCTTGCCTTTCCACCTCACAGATGCACCCAGGAAAAGGATTCGCGTAGAAATTCTCCTCCAGCTTGGGATTCTCGCCAACCTCCCGCATATGAGGAGCTCCCATTCCTTGTTTGTGCGCTTGCCTGATGAGCCTCCTAAACGCCTTCCACCTGATTTGCCGTGATTTTAATTGGTCAATATGCCGAATGATGGCTTCCCTGCAAAGTGCGCACAACATAGAAGGATGTGTGGGTGAGAAAATGGGGAAAGCACAAGTAGAGTGGAAATAGACCAGGAGCTATGATCATACACACTGACATGGATACTGCTACACAAATTACCGTCACATCCATAAGCAACCCACCTGTTGGGGATGATGGTCTTCCTGTGCCCTTCAAACCGCCTGTGCCCCTGCACAGCCCGGGCCATGTTCCCCTCATACGTGTACACAAACACATCGCTCTGCACTGCCACTGGCACTCACTTGTGAATCACCTCTGCACCGCACACTACCACACAATACCACACACCTATTGGGAATAATGGTCTTCCTGTGACGTTCAAACCGCCTCTGCCCCTGCACGGCACGGGCCATGTTCCCCTCATACGTGTACACAAACACATCGCTCTGCACTGCCACTGGCACTCACTTGTGAATCACCTCTGCACCGCACACTACCACACAATACCACACACCTGTTGGGAATAATGGTCTTCCTGTGCCCTTCAAACCGCCTGTGCCCCTGCACAGCACGGGCCATGTTCCCCTCATACGTGTACACAAACACATCGCTCTGCACTGCCACTGTGTAGTCCACAGCTGCCAGCCGGTTCTGGTACGCGCCTATGCTCGCCAGCTCCTCTGCTGTTGCCAGCGTGCTGTGTGTGTACGTGTTTGGGTACAGGCGAGTCAGGTCCTGGTAGTGAGGGCAGGAGGGGGAAGAACATGTTGGGGCATTAGCTCGTCACAACGCTGCCAGCCGATTCTGGTACGCGCCTATGCTCGCCAGTTCCTCTGCTGTTGCCAGTGTGCTGTGCGTGTACGTGTTTGGGTACAGGCGAGTCAGGTCCTGATGGTGAGGGGAAGGAGGTGTGGGGGATGTTGGACATAAGATTGTCATGCCGCTTCCAGCCAGTGCTGGTCCCATGTGTTCTGGTACGCGCCTATGCTCGCCAGCTCTTCTGCTGTTGCCAGTGTGCTGTGCGTGTACGTGTTTGGGTACAGGCGAGTCAGGTCCTGATGGTGGGGGCAGGGGGTGTGAGGACAGAGATTCAGGAGGAGCAGATGGTGAATTCTTCAGCTGTTGCGAGAGTGCCTTACTGTTGCCAGTGTGCTATGTGTGTACGTGTTTAGGTACAGGCGAGTTAGTGGTGAGTGCCTATACTGTTGCCAGTGTGCTATGTGTGTACGTGCTGGTGTGAGTGGGCACGCCACCTCCCTTTTGAGGTGCCTCTAAACTATTTTTGCTCGCCTCGAGCCCGTTAGACCCGTAGATGTCCCCAGCAGCTACATAGATGGGCGTTGTATTCGGATACCCCATGGCACGCAGAAACAGCGCTGTCTCCCTTGGCGTGAGCAGGCACCTGGGGGATAGGCACGCGCCTTCGGCTTTCTCTCACCTCGAGGCCATTGGAACCGTAGATGTCCCCAGCAGCCACGTAGATGAGCGTTGTATTCGGATACCCCATGGCGCGCAGGAACAGCGCCGTCTCCCTTGGCGTGAGCGGGCACGCCCCCTCTGTCCTCCTTGCCTCCCCGTCAATCTCCTTCTCCTTCCACCGCGAGTTGTTGAGCCTCATTGCCTTTAATTCCTCCCTCTCTGATGCCTGCAACCCATGGTCGCACCCTGTGAACGCCAGCATGTCCTTCTCGTATCTGGGAGGACAAGTCCGGGAGGGCAGAGAAGGAGGAACACACGTGGGAGTTGTTGAGCCGCATGGCCTTCAGCTCCTCCCTCTCGGATGCCTGCAGTCCATGGTCGCACCCTGTGAATGCCAGCATGAATTTTTCGTATCTGGGGGTTTGGTAAAGAGGGGAGGGGTTAGGGAGAGAGGGACAGGTGTTGTTGAGCCGCATGGCCTTTAACTCCTCCCTCTCGCCCTCCTTCAGTCCGTGGTCGCACCCTGTGAACGCCAGCATGTCTTTTTCGTATCTGGGAGGACAAGTCGGGGAGGGCAGAGACGGAGAATCACATGTGGGAGTTGTTGAGCCGCATCGCCTTCAGCTCCTCCCTCTCTGATGCCTGCAGCCCATGGTCGCACCCTGTGAACGCCAGCATTTCTTTCTCGTATCTGGGTGGCAACAGGGGAGAGGGAGAGGGAAAAGTGGTGTTGGGGCAGAGAGGGTGGAAGGAGGAGAGGGGCAGACGGGTCAATCGCCCTTCTCCTTCCAGCGCGAGTTGTTGAGCCGCATGGCCTTCAGCTCCTCCCTCTCGCCCTCCTTCAGTCCGTGGTCGCACCCTGTGAACGCAAGCATGTCTTTCTCGTATCTGGGGGGTTGGTAAAGAGGGGAGGGGTTAGGGAGAGAGGGACAGGTGTTGTTGAGCCGCATGGCCTTCAGCTCCTCTCTCTCTGATGCTTGCAACCCATGGTCGCACCCCGTGAACGCCAACATGTCCTTCTCGTATCTGAGAGGACAAGTCGGGGAGGGCAGAGACGGAGAAACACACGTGGGAGTTGTTGAGCCGCACGGCCTTCAGCTCCTCCCTCTCGGCCTCCTTCAGCCCATGGTCGCACCCTGTGAATGCCAGCATGTCTTTCTCGTATCTGGGGGGTGACAGGGAAGTAGGAGAGGGAAGAGGGGACATTAAGGGTCTACGGTTAGTCGATCGCCTTCTCCTTCCACCGCGAGTTGTTGAGCCGCACGGCCTTCAGCTCCTCCCTATCGCCCTCCTTCAGCCCATGGTCGCACCCTGTGAATGCCAGCATGTCTTTCTCGTATCTGGGGGGTGACAGGGAAGCAGGAGAGGGAAGAGGGGACATTAAGGGTCTACGGTTAGTCGATCGCCTTCTCCTTCCACCGCGAGTTGTTGAGCCGCACGGCCTTCAGCTCCTCCCTCTCGCCCTCCTTCAGCCCATGGTCGCACCCTGTGAACGCCAGCATATCCTTCTCGTATCTGGGGGGTTGGTCATGAGAGGGGGGAGGTTAGGGAGAGAGGGACGGACGGGTGTTGTTGAGCCGCATGGCCTTTAACTCCTCCCTCTCTGATGCCTGCAGTCCATGGTCGCACCCTGTGAACGCCAGCATGTCGTATCTGGGAGGACAAGTCGGGGAGGGCAGAGAAGGAGAATCACACATGGGAGTTGTTGAGCCTCATGGCCTTTAACTCCTCCCTCTCTGATGCCTGCAACCCATGGTCGCACCCTGTGGACGCCAGCATGTCTTTCTCGTATCTGGGAGGTCGGACACAGGGGAGTAAGGCGAGGGAATGGACGAGATATTGGAAGCTGGGACGATGTTTCCGTATCCTTCTTGTTATCCAAAGAAAAGTCTTCCTTGAAACTAAGAAGCAAGCACCAACACGCAAGGAGCTTGTAAAATAACCCACCTCAAGTGCAGGGCAATGTACGGGCCCCTTGCATGCAATCTCGAGATCAGATTCGCCGCAATCCGCGAGATCGACGGCGTGTAGCGCAGCGACTTGTAGTTGGCGCGGCATCGCAGCCGTTGGATCGAGTCGGGCACGCCGTTGTTGGCGAGCCGAGAGTCGGTGAGGGGGAAGCGCATCACTCGGTGCTTCTTCACTCGTGGGAGCAAATCCTCTCGGTAATAGGAGAACTGGAGCAGAGGGAGTGGGAAGGCAAGAGACATTCAGTGGCTGATCACCTATCCAGCCAGCCACACGAGAGTCGGTGAGAGGGAAGCGCATCACCCTGTGCTTCTTCACTTGTGGGAGCAAGTCCTCTCGGTAGTAGGAGAACTGGTAGGGGGGAGGGGGTTGGACAGGCAGACAGGCAGACACACGCGAGTCAGTGAGGGGGAAGCGCATCACTCTGTGCTTCTTGACCCGTGGAAGCAAGTCCTCTCGGTAATAGGAGAACTGGTAGGGAGTGGGTGGGTGGGTCGACAGGCAGACAGGTAGACAGGCACATGCGAGTCGGTGAGGGGGAAGCGCATCACCCGGTGCTTCTTCACCCGCGGGAGCAAGTCCTCTCGGTAGTAGGAGAACTGGTAGGGGGGAGGGGGTTGGACAGGCAGACAGGCAGACACACGCGAGTCAGTGAGGGGGAAGCGCATCACTCTGTGCTTCTTGACCCGTGGAAGCAAGTCCTCTCGGTAATAGGAGAACTGGTAGGGAGTGGGTGGGTGGGTCGACAGGCAGACAGGTAGACAGGCACATGCGAGTCGGTGAGGGGGAAGCGCATCACCCGGTGCTTCTTCACCCGCGGGAGCAAGTCCTCTCGGTAGTAGGAGAACTGGGAGCGGGAGGGGTTGGGCAGGCAGACAGGTAGGCAGGCACACGCGAGTCGGTAAGGGGAAAGCGCATCACTCTGTGCTTCTTGACTCGTGGCAGCAAGTCCTCTCTATAGTAAGAGAACTGGCAGGGAGGGCTGGAGTGAAGGGTGGGGCTAAACAATCAGTGGTTAATCAACCAAGGAGGCAGGCATCCATCAATGCAGCCAGCCACACAAGAGTCGGTGAGATGACTTTTGAGTTGCCTCAAAAGTCACCTCGGTAAACAGTCAGTTGTTAATAAACCAGGGAGGCAGGCATCCATCAATGCAGCCAGCCACACGAGAGTCGGTGAGAAGGAAGCGCATGAGTCTATGCTTCTTGACTCGCGGGAGCGCTCCCTCTCAGTAGCATTGAGTGTACACAAGGGCGAGGACAGCTTACCGGCGACCAGGAGACGGGGAACTTCTCGAGGGGCTCGATGTGCTGCACACGCTTGGGCAGCTGGCGCACACACTTGGGTCGCAAGGAGATGAGCAAAGATGGTTCAATCCACGAATGTGAGAGTGCACAGGGTAAGAGTGCTTACCGGCGACCACGAGACTGGGAACTTCTTGAGAGGTTCAATGTGCTGCACTCGCTTGGGCAGCTGGCGCACACAGTTGGGTCGCAAGGAGATGAGCACGAGTGGATCAACAGGGCAAGACATCTTACCGGCGATTAGGAGACTGGGAACTTCTCGAGTGGCTCAATGTGCTGCACACGCTTGGGTAGCTGGCGCACACACTTGGGGTTGCAGAGAGATGAGCAAAGATGGTTCCACAGGGTAAGAGTGCACAGGGTAAGAGTGCTTACCGGAGACCACGAGACTGGGAACTTCTCGAGAGCCTCGATGTGCTGCACATGCTTGGGTAGCTGGCGCACACACTTGGGTTGCAGAGAGATGAGCACGAGTGGATCAACAGGGCAAGACATCTTACCGGCGACCACGAGACGGGGAACTTCTCGAGGGGCTCGATGTGTTGCACGCGCTTGGGCAGCTGGCGCACAATGCGAATGTCCTTCTTGAGGGAGTTGATGAAATGATCCAAGTCAAATATGTCCTCAAATTCACTGCAATGGGAGGGGTGCATAGGTGTGCAGAGGGGTGCAAAGGGGTGCAAGAGGGGCGGAAAGAAAGGTGCACAATGCGAATGTCCTTCTTGAGGGAGTTGATGAAATGATCCAAGTCAAATATGTCCTCAAACTCGCTGGAGGTTGGCGGAGAGGGAGAGGGGTGCAGACGGGTGCAGAGGGGTGAGTGGTGTGCAGAGGGGTGGGGCAGAGAGGGGTACAATTCGAATGTCCTTCTTGAGCGAGGCGATGAGATGATCCAAGACAAATATGTCTTCAAACGAGCTGTATGGGGAGGGAGAGGGGTGCAGAGAGGCGCACGATTCGGATGCAAGGCGTGGGATGGCCATAGGGAAACCGATGATCATCAAGTAACCAGATGGACCAGCGAGGGGGACGGAAGGGACTGACCTGGGGTCGGCCCAAAAGGAGGTGTGGTCGAGCTCTGGCACCACGAGGGTGACATTCATGATGTGTGCCACAGCCGTTTTGAGATGTTTCAAAAACAGTTCACTATCACAAAAAGCCACTGACCTGGGGTCCGCCCAGAAGGAGGTGTGGTCGAGCTCTGGCACCACGAGGGTGACATTCATGATGCGTGCTACAGCCACCATGTCACAGATCTGAGGAGGGGTGAGGGGAGAGGGGAGGGGCGAGAAGCAAGTGCATGGCATGTCTGTCACAAGGGAAGCACGAGGGTGACATTCATGATGCGTGCCACAGCCACCATGTCACAGATCTGAGGAGGGGTGAGGGGAGAGGGGAGGGGCGAGAAGCAAGTGCATGGCATGTCTGTCACAAGGGAAACACGAGGGTGACATTCATGATGCGTGCCACAGCCACCATGTCACAGATCTGTGAGGGGTTAGGAGGGAATATGGGGTGGGGGGGTGGGGAGAGAAGGAGAGCATGATGAGATGCAGTGCCCCTCACAAGGGAGCCACGAGGGTGACATTCATGATCCATGCTGCAGACACCAATATTGTTCTGGATTCCGCCTGTTTGATTTTCTCCAATATCTCTCTGTTCTTCGCATTGCAGGCCCTTCCATCAACTTTCCCCCCTCACCCTCCACATCCTCACATTCACACCCCACTCTCACAGCCCCACACTCGCATCCCCACACTCACATCCCCACACAGACAGCCCCACACTCGCAGCCCCACACAGCCCCGCACCCAACCACAGAACCACACTCAAACCCCTATCACAGCTCTGCATTCAGAACACCTCTCACTCACAGCAGCTCTCATCTGGTTGAGGCCCCCATTGGCTGTGACCAGCAGATAGCCGTTGGTGGAGCCCTTGACAGGCACTGGGGGAGCGGGTAGGACGGGGGGAGGGCGGAAGGGCGGGAGGGCGGGAGGTAGGGGGGTGGGGGGAAGCGGGCGGGGGAGGAAGGGCAGGGGCAAAGGGGGGAATCCATTGGCTGTGATCAGCAGATAGCAGTTGAAAGGCACTGGGGGAGAGGAAAGGGGGGGAAGGGAGGGGAAGGGAGGGGGAAGGGAGAAACGGGGAGTGGTGGAGGCACAATCAAGGTAAAAATACTCATTATACGCCAGGAACGGGAGTAACACATGCGAGTGAGAGAACGAACCGGAAAATGGGTGCAGGTAGGGGGGTAGCAGAGCACGGGGTGGAGAGGGGTTGGGGCGGGTTGAAGGTGGTAGAGTGAATTCAAAATCTTGTGCTGCAGAATGAGTCTTAATGAGACTCAATCCTGTGAATCGATAGCAACACGCCTTTCCAGGCTCTCACGAATCTCTATTTCAGGCTTGAGCTGATATATTCAACTTCAACAACCATCCTCCCCTTCCCACCTTCCACTTATCTTCCCTCTTGCGTCCGTTCCCTCTTCCCTTCCCTCCTCCCTACCATCCTCCCTTCCATCTCCCCTCCCTCTTCCCTTCCCCCTTCTTTTCTCATTTTCCCCTTCCCTCTTCCCAACCCTTCCTCTCCCCATCCCTCTGTCACATACCTTTATGGGTGCGGGAGCGCGCAATGCACTGCGCATATTTTTGACTCTTGGGGGCTCTCCAAAGGAATTTTTCTTTAAAGGGTATGGGGGGCGCGTGGGAGAGAGAGGCGTTGAATCCGAATGGGGGCAGAGGAACCGAAGAGGAAGACTGGGAGTAATCATTGAGAGGGGAAAGTGGGGAGACTAGGGAGGAGGTGAGCGAGGACGAGGAGGAGGAGGAAGAGGAGGAGAATGGGGTTCTGTTCTCTTCATTCCCATCTTCATGCCTCCCCTCGTCTGTATGATGCTCGTGCCCCCCTCGTTCTTCGTCCCCGTATTCCTGGTCCTCCATCCCTCTATGCCCATGCTCCTTCGTCTCTTCATGCTCCTTCGCCCCATCCTCATGCTCCCTCGCCCCCTCTGCATGCCGACCCTTGTCTGTATGATGCTCGTGCCCCCCTCGTTCCTCATCCCCGTATTCCTGGTCCTCCATTCCTCTATGTCCACGCTCCTTCCCCTCCTCCTCATGCTCCCTCGCCTCCTCCTCATGCTCCCTCGCCCCCTCCTCATGCTCCCTCGCCCCGTCGTCATGCTCCCTCGCCCCATCGTCATGCTCCCTCGCTCCATCCTCATGCTCCTCTCCTGCTGCCCTCTGCTCACCATCCTCCTCCCCTTCCTCTCGCCCATGCACTTGTCCCTCGTGCTCCTCATGCTCCACGTCCCCTTTCCCCTCTTCCGCCACCTCGCCAGTAATACGGCCCCTTTTTCTTCTAGACCCCCTTCCCCCCTCCACCTCCCCTTCACCCTCCGCACCTTCATCCTCTTCATCTTTCCGCTTCCTCCCTGCACCCACCCCTGGTCTTTCCTCCTCTCCACGTTCCTTCACTCCCCTGTGCGCCCCCTCTTCCTCATCCTCACCAACTGAATTATCCCGCGTAGCTCGGACCCTGCTTATTTTCCCCACTCCCACTGCTTCTTCCTCCTCCTCCTCCTCATTCCCAAACGTCCTCAGTACCTCACCACTTCCCCCACCTCCACCTCTTCCACTCTCTCTCCGGCCCGCTCGCGTCTCCTCCTCAGCACCATCCCCCTCACTCCCCCCTCCCCTGTACTTGTCCTCTCCATCACTATCCCCGCTCCCTGCCCCGCCACTGCTCCCCCTCCCCTCCTCTTCCAAACCACTTCTTCTTTCGGCCTTCAACAGACCATCTCCAAATCCCCTCCTCGACAGGCCATTCACTTCACCCGAGCCAGAACCCACTTCCGAACCGAATACAGAACCCAATTCCGAACTTAATTGCGAACCCCCATTTACCCTGGTGACACGGCGCCTCTCATTTGCACTCTCCGCAATTCCAGCCGTGTGTGCTGGATCCTCGATCAATCCAATATCATCGCCGGAACCCGCAATAAACACTCCGGCGGCGTGGCCACCTCTTAGGTTCCGGCTCGCGAATAAGGCGTGCTGCGCGCCGCCGTTTCCGTTCACGATTTCGCCCGCAGGCACGATCTTCCCCTGATGGAATTGAATTGGTGAGAAGTGTACGAAGAATGAACAAATGAACAGAAAAGAACGCAATTGAGTTGTCCGTGGTGTACGATTTCGCCCGCAGGCACGATCTTCCCCTGATGGAATTTAAATGGTGACAAGTGTACGAAGAATGAACAAATGAACACAAAAGAACGCAATTGAGTTGTCCGTGGTGTACGATTTCGCCCGCAGGCACGATCTTCCCCTGATGCAATAAAAAAAGGTGACAAGTGCACGGAAAATGAACACAAATGAACGCAATTAAGTTGTCCGAGGTGTGTGATTGTCGAACGGAGGGGATTATAGGAACGGAACAACACTCGTGGCGCGTTCCTGCAGCATTGAGCACATGAGCTGTCAAATCAACGTCGTACTCGGCGGCAGTTGAGCATGTCGCGTTTTGATAACAATTGAACGGGCCTAACGGCAAAACTGTGTTGCCCGATTGACCTAAGCTTCGTTTGTTCCAACCACGAGCCATTCCGAGCCGAAGTAGCAAGCACGCACGCACGTAGCGGCGACTCTGATCGAAGCTTCCCAAACATGAACGTACCTCGCTGGAAAACGGTTCTAAATCGACTCCATGGACGAAACGGCCACCATTAGAGCTCCGCCGATGGAAAAACCGATTCGAGGGATTAAGGGTATTCTGTTGCGTCTGAAAACGCGTACCTTGTTTGTTACAGCAGCATGTTAACCATTTCAACAAGCCGGCAATCATCTTCATGAAATCGTCGAGCAGACGGAACGTAGATGCAACGAGTTCGGAATGTTAGGCGCGGTTTGAATCGCGGACGTACCTTGTTAAGTGCAGGAATTGACTTGAAAGAGACGGCAACCATCATAATCCCGGCGAACAGGAGAAACATGGACGCGCGGAAACTCAGCGGAACCACTCTCTTCCCCTCGTAAGTCTTCCCCCTGAGCCACCTGCTGCCGTCCACATGCGCCTTCCGCACCGATCGCTTCCCCTCTCCCGCTTCCGCTCCCCCGATCACTGTTCCCCCCATCACCAATCCCCCGACGGCCATCACCGGATTGTGAGCATTGCCAGTCTTAGGCGCAGCTGCAGGTCTACACGAAATCGACTGATCGCCTGGAAGTCTGTCGTTACACGGAGCTGCGTGTAACGGGGATGATTCGTAACTGTGTGGAGCAGCAGAATTAGGATCTGTCATATGGTGGTGGAGGTGAAGGAGGTTGTTGTGCGGAGCGGCGTGTAGATGCACGTTGACGGCCGGCTGTTCCGCCATTGCCACCGCTAATATAGCGTACGTACCACTTATTCAACAGCGCTGTAACACACCGCCTATATAACACACGCACTTCCAATCTCGATAGATGCGAGAGTAGATGGAAAACCGTAAACGACGTCTAACGAGCAGCTAGACGGAAATCATGCAAGGAATTGGCATTGATTTGATTGTTAGTTTTCGGAAAATAGTCAAGCTGTGCGGCATTCTTCAAGTGCGTATATGGTCCAGTCAGTAGCTGTAATCGTTTCCGTGACATGGACAGAAAACGTTCAGTGCGCCTAGGGAGGAAAGAGAACAGCCATGAGTGACCCAAACTATGTCACTAAAGTCTCGCATCGCATCTGATGACAAAGCACAGATGCATGCACAATAACCCCGAACAGTACAGATAAAACTTTGAAACGAGAGTGTGCGGCGGACTGGCCATGTGAAAGGCAGGTATGGAAAAAGTACAGACGGAGCAGAACTGAACTGGGTGAATGGTGATGGTGCACTGCACAGGGAGTGAAGTTGACAGGCTCTGATGAAAGTTGAGAAATGGGAGATCGGCGCAATTGCTGCAAATCGGCAGTCTCAAGGAGTGACTGTCAGCCTGTCACAAGGGTCTATTGCGTTTCTGTGCGTTTTAGCGAGGTATTAAGCGTTTCCGAGGCAGAGCGAGCTTTGGAAGAGGTTGGGGAGAACCAAGATGGCCCAGCGAAAGTCTCAGGCTGCCTTACGACTTCTGTCTTCCAACCGACCAATGAAACACAGGAAGCTCTTGTGGAGAAGGCGAGGTCAATACAGCCTTGGGAGGTTCGCGCCACGTCAGGGGGGTACTCCTTCCGATCAGGACTAAACTCGTGGTGCACCAAACCGAACTTGCTGTCGCACGAGTCACAAAACCTGACTGGGCGACGACACATGCGACGAATGTGTCCACTCCACACATCCCTCGCATTCGGATGGCCATCGCGAACGCTGAGACACCGTTGGATTGGCTGGAACAGTCAAAAGGGTTCCGCCGAATCTCCTGGGCCGTCGCTTTGGTTCGGAAGGTGCTAGCCGAACGAAGTCTCCTCTTGGGATTTGGCGGGGACGCAGGCGGTCTGTGCTGTGCAAGGCGGGAAGTCTGGTGAAGGTTGCTGCATGCTGCTTGTATCGATGCGAACCGCCTTTGAGCATGGAGTAGAGTTCACATATTTCATAAACCAATCATATACCGGTATGCACTAGCTATGCAGAATTTGTTGTGGTATTTTCCAGAATACCATCGGGGCCTGCTTGAACCAGAATGAGTGCTAGAATGTTGTGTCCCTCCTTTGTTCCTTTACACATTGGAATGAGTGCCAGTATATGGTGTCCCTCCTGTGTCCCTTTTTACATTGGTGGCCTAATCAGTTCGTATTACTAGCAAATGTACGTATATCACCTTATCGAAGAGCCAAAAGGCAATTCTTTTTCCAATCTGTAAGCCATGGTCCTAAAACATCTGCCAGCCAAATCTCAGGCCAGCTCAAGGTCACACTAACGTTGCCTTTGCCAATGCCAATTTGCAGTTGGCATAGGCAGCCGAACCCAGGTATCAGTGGCTATCACCAACCAAATGCAGTCGAAAGTCAGTCAGAAGCTTCTTAATAGTCAGTCTTCAGGAGGAGGGGGCGCAGTGACTGGCATTCTAAGCTTCCAGCCCGGTTGGATGATGAAAAGATCGTCGTCAATGGGAGTGTCGAATTTCGCCTTTTTGAAGTAATGCCGATTCTCGTTCACGATGTCTGGTGTGGAGGGGAGCAGTGGGAGAGGGATGAAGAGGGGGGAGGGGGAAGGAGAGGAGGAAGTTTAGAGTGTGCTGGCAGGAATGAGAATGGGGCAGAATGAGAAGCAACCAGAAAAGAGGGTAAGGGAGTTGTTGTGTGTGTGTGTGGGGGGGAGAGGGTTCTCATTAAATTGCAAGAAACTCAACCTCAGCAACAAAGGCCCCAAATCACCTCAACTCACAAAGTTCGAGTTAAAAAGCACAGCTGATGCCCCATAGGTGTCACACCAGGACCTTTCCAGTCGGTCCCTCTGCCTGTCAGCTCAGCTGCCTACAATACCCCCCAAACACAGCTGCCCAGTCTAAAACCTTACCCACCTTTCCAGTCGGTCCCTGTGTCTGTCAGCTCAGCTACCTACAATACCCCCCACACACAGCTACCCAGTCTAAAACCTTACCCACCTTTCCAGTTGGTCCCTGCGCCAGTCAGCTGACGGCTGATGCCCAACAGGCAGTCACCCTTCTTCACTGTCGTCGCCACGGTCTGTTTTCGAGTCAACCACACAACTTGACCTTCTTCCTCACACCCTACCCGCCTTTCCGGTTGGTCCCTGTGCCAGTCAGCTGTCGGCTGATGCCCCACAAGCACCCTATTTCAAGCCGTTTTCCAAACTGAAACCTGCTCTTGACCTCCTCACACCCTACTCACCCTTCCAGTTGGTCCCTGTGCCAGTCAGCTGTCGGCTGATGCCCCACAGGCAGTCACCCTTCTTCACTGTTGTCGCCACCGTCACCGTTTTGCGCTTGCCTATGCGGGGAACCTGGTAGGGAGAGTAGCAGGGGACAGAGTCACAACGTACTGGTTAAGAGAAAGAACTCGGGGAGGTTACCAGAAAGTGGAGTGGTCGAAAAGAAACAACCCTTCGTGGTTACCAGAAAATGCATGGTGGTTACCAAACAGTGCATGGTGGTTACCAAACAGTGCATGGTGGTTACCAAACAGTGCATGGTGTTTACCAGAGTGCACGTGTGGAGATCATTGCGAGGAGGCATGGCTCGTGGGTCTTCGCCAATGCGGTCCTGACACCCCTCGTACACATCTGAAGCACCGTAGGATATGATGGCAAGAGGGAGAGAGGGAAGGGGGAGAGAGGGAAGGGGGAGAGAGGGAAGGAGGGGGACGGGTTGGGGTGTGGGATTTGAGCCGACTTGAAACCCACCAGAAATCAATCATTAATTATCAAAGGTGGGTACGCGGCCATTGCGTGGAATCGCTCCACATGGCCTTGCTCCACGACCACAGCGTCGACTTGATTGGACGGATACACGCGAGTGACAGGACGGGATGCCATCTAGTGTAACAGCAAGAGCAAATGCAACCTAAATAAAAACGATTGGACGTACGCGGCCATTGCATGGGATCGCTCCACATTGCCTTGCTGCATGACCACAGCGTCGACTCTGACTGGAGGAGCACGCGGAAGCGACAGAAATGCAATTCATCTAATGTACAAAAAGTGAACAATGGATGATTCCGTACGGCCCTTGGCAGGGGAAAGCATACGTACGCGGCCATTGCATGGGATCGCTCCACATAGCCTTGCTCCACGACCACAGCGTCGACTTGGCGGGACCGAGTCCAAAATTCCCCTGCTGGTGCCCTCCCATGCCGAACCTAAACACGCCGTCGCCTTGTTGCTGCTGCTGCTGTGGCTGCTGCTGACGTGGCTGTGGTTGCTGCTGTGACTGGAGGTGCTGACGCTGGTGCTGTTGGTACTGGGGGTGCTGCTGCCACGACCACTGGTGTTGCTGCTGCTGCTGCTGCTGCTGCTGTTGTGGTTGGTACTGCGCTGGTTGGATGAACGCTTGGGTTTGCTGTGTTTGAAACGCCGTATGCTGCGGCGGCGCATGCGGTTGGTTTGAGTGCTGTTGGAACACGGTTGTGGATGCGGAGGCGAGTGTACGGTTAGGATTGTGGTGGTGAGCTGTTGGATCGTATCGACCGTCGGATCCGCGCGGAGTTTGCCGTTGCCGCGTGCGGATGAACAGCGGCCGGTGCCGCGGCGTGAGATCGCCGAGACCTGATCCGCTCGACGCCGTCGCGCCGCTTTGAAACGGAAGCATTGCGTCACCTTACGTTTACAACCAGGCTTCAACTAGCAAGGGATCACAAAAGATCAGTTAGTGTTAGCAGTTTGTTTACAAGTCATTAGTGGGTGATCAACGTCTAGACTAAACTTGTTCTTCGAAAAACTGCCAGCGATCGACGATCCGCAAAGGACAGCAACTACTGAAAGCGGATCGACATGAACCACAGGAGCCGCACCGATTGAGCTTTGATGCACGGAAACTAAGGAAGCAAGATTCTCGCAAAAAAGGCGCAAAAATGACGTAAAATGACGCAGGTCTGTTTGCCAGACCAGGTGCTTACCCCTCTTCTGCCCCGATTTGCTCCGCGCCTGTACGGTGGCGCAGAAATGGCGCGAAAACATCTATATTTCAGCACTTCAAAACCTGAACATGTTGTTCTCAGAGGCTTGGCGCAGGTAAGGGTCTGCCGTGCCTGACTGACTTCTAGGGTGTGCTTCAGACGTTCTGCCGAGGCTGGGTCATTGGCCAATTGGGGAGGTTTTGGAGCAGGCCAGCTGAACGCCTGACTCGCCTTGTTTTACCGCTTTGCAAACCCCCAAGAACATGGAACAGCTAGCCATGAAGCTTACGAAAATCCAATTGCGATTCTGTACTCCAATTACGAATCAGTTAATAAACCTACAAAATGTAAATATCGACCATTTTACTTCGCCATGTCCGAGGAGCGTCTGAGTGACGCCACGCGGAAACCTAGTATCGTTCTTATCTCAGTATTCCAGCACCCCGCCGTATCCGCTCACTTCTTCCCAGCACCCCAGCGGCGTTCCAGCTCTGCTACTGCTACTGCTACTTGAAATACATCGTTTTTTCTTGCCTATGGTGACAGAAACTGATGGAGGTATCCGTGTTTCAGCAATGGGACCGCGTCATAGCACACTTCGTAAGAACGATATGAAAACAAATCCAGAAACAAATCCAGAAACACAAATCCAGAAACAAACAAATAGACCGCGCAAACACATCCAGAAAAACAAATCCAGAAATTTTCAGCAATGGACCGCGTCGCTGCACTATGATGTTACGGGAGCTCATTCTGATCAGTTTTCGAAACTTTTCTCGGCATGGCAGGACCTTGACTGTTTCTACGCACAGGTGGAGCAGCGGAGACGGCCGGAGCTGAAGGACAGGCCTCTAGGCGTCACGCAGGTGAATGTCAGGACCAATAACAAGTCTCTTTTCTTTTTAGTTGACAGTATCCCTTTCACAATCACGTTTTGGATAACGTTTTGGTAATTTCTTACAGCAGCCTTGTACATGCGGCCTTGTAGTGATGAGTAACAATATAAAACAGACCAATAAAATGCTTTTGCATGGCAGAAATTTCTGGTGGTGACTGCCAATTATGCTGCTCGAGCACGAGGAGTTCCCAAGATGGTCTCTATTGATGATGCGCGAACTAGGCAAGTATGACTCGGGGAAAAAGGTGGTGATTATTTTCAGGCTGTGATCATGTTCAGGCGGGGTGTGTGTGGTGCAGGTGGGATGGGTATAGTGAAAGCAGGTGATTACTGATTGGTCAGCATACGTCAGAGTCAGGAATTTTGTGGAGAATCATTATTGATAGGTGCTTGGGTATGCAACATGCAAGCGATGGGGGTGTGGTAACCACACGTGTCATGTCATGTCCGCTGGCCCTGCGTTTTCAGGTGTCCAGAAATCGTGCTGGTAAATGGGGAGGACCTCACGCCCTACAGGGCAGCCAGCAAGAAAATCTTTGCTGTCCTCGCTCGTTTCGGAACCCTCGAAAGGTGCTCACTTTCTCTCCTCATGCTAGTCGCGCTAGTGGAATGAGTAATTTTTCTTCTGTTTCTGTCACATTCAGTCCCTTCTTGCTTCCTCCCCGAGTTTCTTCCTTCCTCTTGGCCCGCCTCCCCACTCGTTTCCTCTCTCTTCCTCCCTTCTCCCCCGTCTCTCCTCCAACCCCTCTCATATCTCGTGCATCATGTGTTTTGATAATAATTTCCACCCACGTGGCAGGCTCGGATTGGATGAGGCTTTTGTGGACCTATCGCCTCAAGTGGCTGCCATGGTGGCAGCAGGAAGCTTCAAGGAAGGCTTCCTTGGGCATGTGGAGAGGGGTGCAGCAACAGGAGGAGGAAAAGGAGGAGCAAGTGAGACTGATAGGGAAGGCGCACGAGGAAGTGAGGAGAATGGTCATGATGGTCGTTGCCTGTTTCTGGGGCCAGGAGAGTGCCACCTGGCAGCAGGCAGTTGGCTGGCTGGCCAGGCAAGGCGAGCAGTGGAGCAGGAAACCGGGTACCAAATGTCATGTGGGGTGTCGCATAATGTGAGTGAGTGGCGTGTCACACAATGTGACGGGAGTGTCTTTGATTTCTCTGGTCTTCCGTACGATTGTCTCTTGTTTGTTACGTCTTCTCACAACGTCCCTTCTCTCTCATCTTGCCCTTTCCAACCCTACTTCCCTGAGTATCCTAGCCGAGCTTGACTTTTGAGGCGCCTCAAGAGTCGTCTCACGCCTTCCATTCCCTTCTCTCTTGCTTGCCCTTTCCAACCCTGCTTCCCAGAAAATGCTAGCCAAGCTTGTGAGCTCGCGCCACAAGCCCAATGACCAGACGACACTTGTCGCGTCCGCAGCCGTCGATTTCATCTCCAATCTGCCCGTCCGGAAGGTGCCAGGTGTCGGCAGGCGATTGGAGGAGCAGCTTGCCTCCAGGGGTGTGACTGTAATGAAGGACCTTCTCGCCTTCACCCTTCCAGACCTCCAGTTGTGGTAAAGCACCCTTGTGTGTGTGTGTGCGCGCGCGCGCGCGCGCGCTGGGTGATAGGCTCGTGGATTGACGCGCTATGTTGGTGCGCTAATCCGACACCCCAGATGGATATGCTAGGTTTTGGTTTCAGTGCCACCTTCTTCTTGTTGCTTTGAAGAATTCTCACGTTTCAAAAGCTGCATGCACATTCTTCAATGGCCCCTTTTTGTGGTCGCATGGATGTGTGTATACATGTGGGTGGGCTTTTTGTGGTTGTTTGTGTGTGGGAGCGTGGGGACTGTGTGGGAGTGTTGTGTGTGTGTGTGTGTGTGTGTGTGGTGTGTGTGTGTGTGTGTGTGCGTGCATGTGTGTGTATGTGTGTGTGTGTGTGTGTGTGCGTGTGTGTGTGTGTGTGTGTGTTTGTGCGTGTGTGCAAAAGTGCATGTGTGTGTGTGTGCATGCCTGCATATGTACCTGCTTGTGTCTGAGCGTGAATCCATGCGTATGTGTGTAATTGTCCTGTTTGTTCTCCTCCACTAGGCTCGGCCCGAAGCTAGCGCCATTCCTCTTTGGTGCGCGCCGAGCCTACAACCCTACGCCTGTGACAAACAAGGGACCAGCCAAGAGCGTATCAGTAGAGGACTCCTTCCCTCCCATCCACTCCCTCGCACAGGCTAAGGTGTGTAGACTGGATGTCTAGATGTTGCGATGTCTTTAGAGTGAAGGCCAAAACCGCAAACTTTTAAAGGCAGGAAAGCTTGCTTCATGACTTGCTAGATTGTAATTCAGGCAGTCAACGCTTTTCCCTTCTCCTCGCTCCATGACTATGCACACACCAGCCCATATTGCAAAGCTTGCTACATGACCTGCTGTCTTCGTGTTTAACTCAAACGGTCGCTGGTTTTCCCTTCGCCTTTCCCCTCCTTTCCCCTCCTTCTCCTCCTGTCCCTTCCTGTCCCCTCTACCTCTGTACGCATCAGCCCATTGTGCAAAGCTTGCTACCTGACCTGCTCTCCCGCATGGATGAGGAGTGGGAGGAGACCAGGAGACGACCAAAGACGTTCACTGTCAAATGGAGGAAGAAAGAGAAGGAGTACAGGTGAGGGAACTGTTGAGTGAAGGGGTATATGAGGCGTAGTTGATTCCTGTATGTGGGCTAGAAGGAGGAGAGTGGGAGGAGACGAGAAGACGACCACAGTCGTTCACAGCCAAATGGTGGAAGGGAGAGAAGGAGTACAGGTGAGGGAACTGTTGAGTGAAGGTGTTTAGGAGGTCCACTTGTAATGCAAAATCTTTGACTCACTAAGGCAAAAAAAAGAAAAACGAATAAAGAAAAAGAAGAATAAGAAAGCCCCTTCTTCTCTTCCCGTGTCTCTATCGTGACCGAATTCAACCCTGCGGGTTCACCTCTGCCTCGTGCCCCATGCCTGTGCAAACGGTTTCCCCCGCTCCCCTCGCCCTGTGTCTCCTCCCCTCTGATCACCACTCGCCCTACAGGTTCACCTCTGCCTCTGGCCCCATGCCTTCCCAAGCTCTCTTCCCTACCACCCCACCCGCCGTCCGCGTCTCCTCTCTCCTCCACCTCGCCTCCTCCCTCCTCTCCCGCGCCTTCCCTCCTCCTGCAACGGCAGCAGCCAGCTCTAGTGCAGAAGCGAGTTGTGATGCTTTAGCGCCTCCTCGAGATTCCGCATTCCAGCTCCCCCCAGTGATGGTGATTAACGTGGGTGCCACAAACTTCGTCTCCTCATCCGGGTCTCAGCAGTCTCTGTTCGGGCAGCCAGGGAGTGCTGCTGCTGGTGCTGGGGGCCTGCAACGGTGGCTGAAACCACACAGAACAGACACTGGGAATGCTGGTGCAGGGAGGCAGATGGTACTTGGAGAAAGGGAGCAGAGGGATGGGAGATGGGAGGAAGATGAGATGAGAGGGAGGGACTTTATAGCACGTGGAGAAAGTGGGTGCTTGCAGGTGCTGCCACCAGAGAAGGATGCTGCTGGGAGTATGTATCGGTGGGTGAAGCCACAAGGAGGAGATGTACGGGAAAGCAAGCGGAGAGATGGGAGGTGGGAGGAAGATGAGATGAGGGAGAAAGATGGGATAGCACGTGGAGAGAGTGGTTGCTCTCAGGTGCTGCTATCGAGGAGGGATGCTGCTGCTGGGAGGGATGCTGCTGCTGGGAGGGGTGCTGCTGCTGGGAGGGGTGCTGCTTCTGGGAGGGATGCTGCTGCTGGGAGGGGTGCTGCTGGTGGGAGTATGGATCGGTGGGTGAAGCCACGAGTTGGGGGTGGAGGGCACAGTTTACAGCGGGAAAGGAAGCGGAGTGGTGGGAGCGAGGAGGAAGACGAGATGAAAGGGAAGAATGTGATACTCGGTGTCGAGAATGGATGCTCTCAGGTGCTCCCACGGAGGAAGGCTGGGGGTGGATGCTTTGAGAATTCTTTAAAGAATGCTGGGAGTGGGTGCTTGGATCGGTGGCTGGGACCCATGGGAGGTTCAAGGGGGATGAAAGAAGAGGGGGAATTGGTGGTGCAGGGAGGGGTGGCGAAGACTGATATTGTTGCGGTGGAAGAGAAGGTTAGGGATGGAGAGGGGGAGGAGGCAAGGGATGGTGATGAGGAGCAATGCTCTGCTCTGGTGATGCAGAATGGTGGGAGTGTTGCAGAAGTGTATCGAGACTTGATTGTTGTCGAGGAGGGACAAGTAGGTTCGTGTCAGCCTGCAGATGTCGACCTTGGTGCGGAATGTGCAACCACTTGTGACATTGCTTGTGCGACCGCACGTGACACGTGGACGTCAAATGGTGCAGATTGCGCCGTGTGGAGGTGCGACGAGTGTGGGAAGCAGATTCACGTGGAGCGGGTGGAGGAGCACTTGGACTATCATTTTGCTTTGAAGCTGGAAGCAGAGGAGCATGGTGACGCCAAGAGCTCAACATTAGCTCGCCCTTCGAAGAGGGTTTTGGCAAGTACCGAAAGCAAGCACACTCAAGCAAAAAAGTGTTCTAAATTTGAAAGGAAGATTGTGGGTGGCTCTAGAAAGGGAAAGGCAGACCGTAATGGCACTTTGGATGGTTTTGTGTCCCGCCAAAGTGCTTAGATGAATGAGCATTGTAGTTGCTAGATTCTATTTTCGTGTTGAGGGTTCCTTTGCACACATCCCACAACATGCCATGTTTCCAAGTTTTGTAGTTGATAATGATGTCTTTACTCGTATCGAAACCGTACTATTGCAGCATCAGATTTTGCGCGAACGAGTTGCCAAATCAGCGATTCCAGCCAGCGTCAGCAAAGGCCTATGGCCAATTAGCTGGCAGCACGCGGTACTGGTTTGCGTGGAACACCCCCTTCACCCAGAACCTGGGTCGGGGCTCGGATGGGATGTCGCCGTGCCGTGCGTGCGCACGACTTCCGTGAGCAATGAGGAACGTGGGGACGTCGCTCCCTGGGAAATGCAACATTGCGTCTTGAAATTGGCGCGACTCGACTGGAGCATCCTCCAATCACAGCGTTACGTCCCATCGGTTCTTGATCCTCCCACGAACCGCTCTTTCACCCCACCACCCCGCTCTCGGGAGAACAGGGGCCCCTCGATGATTGCGCGCCGCAAAAAAAGGCGCACCCATAACCGCCTTGGGAAGTGCTGCACTTCCGCCGGTTCCGAAAATTTCCTCCTCGCCTCCCCCCCTCCTCCCTCTCTCGGGGGCCTGGAGCGCCTTCCGCTGCGCCTACCGTGTGAAGTAAGGTGTGCTTTCCGCGTCTGTCGTCATCCGCGTTGGAGGAACCCACCAACCCCCACGAGCGAGGCAAGTGGCTCCGCGAGACGCGCTTCCTCAAGCTCCCCCCAGCAGCACCCCCCTTTGCGCAACCCTCCCTCCTTGCTCCTCTCACTTCATCCCGTGTTCTCCTATCAGCCATTTGAAATACATAAAAGAACCCGAGAGTCCAGTACGGAAACGCGCATTGCTCTTTCTTTACGTCTCCAATCATTGTTTGACGTTTTCGATACTCTCAGTTATTCCTGCACGCGTACCACTCTACGCAACCCAAGTACTTGCCTCTCTCCGACATCCAATCGCGCCTCGCCCAATCCTTCGGAGAAATCAAAGACTCTTTCCGGAGTTACCCTTTTCGGTCCGGACACGCAAGTCGAACCTCAGCCATGGATCAGATGTTCGGATGCCTCCAGGTGGACCAATCAACGGTCGCGATGGTCGAGCATTTCGGGCGGTTCGTCCGCGCGCTCGACCCGGGCTGCTACTGCGTCCCCTGGTGCTGCTGCTACCGCACTGCGGGGCTCATGAGTCTTCGCATCAGTCAACTCGACGTGCGCTGCGAGACTAAAACGAAGGACAACGTGTTTGTGACTGTCATCGCGTCAATTCAGTATCAAGCCATCCGCGAGCAAGTCGAAGACGCGTTCTACCGCCTCGCCGACCCGCAGGCGCAAATCCGCTCCTACGTCTTCGACGGTACGTGCACGACATTGCGCCTTGCATTTCCCTGTCTTGCTTCTCCCCAATTCCTCTTCCCCGCTCTCCCCCACGTACCCCTCCCTCTTTCTCCCTCCTCTTCCCTCTCCCCTCCTCTTCCCGGTCTCTCATGTTTTTTATTTGTTCCTTCCTTCCCTTCCCTTCCTTTCCTCTTTTTCTTTCTCTTATTTCTTGTTTCCTTCCTTCACTTTCCTTCTCTTTTTTCCCTTCTCTCTTGTTCCCTTCCTGCGTATCATGACCTCGGCGGTGCCAGTTTTTATTTCTCCAAAAGAACAAGTTTCGCGCCAAACCGGCTCTGCGACTCCTCTACGAGCCAGAAATGCGCAGTGCGAGTGAAGATGGAACTGTACGAAGTGTTCATATCCCATCTTCCCGTCCCCTCAATCCCCCCTCCCTCTCCTTCCCTCTGCTTGCCACTTCCTTCCCGCCACACGCCCTATTCGTTTCGTTCGTCTCCTCGCAGTCGTGCGAAGCAGCGTGCCCAAGATGGAACTGGACGAGGTGTTTATATCCAAGAACGAGATCGCGCAGAACGTGGAACAAGAGCTCGAAAAGGTAAGTAGGGTCTTTGTTAGTGCCGCAACAAACCCATTAGTGAGCAGCAGTGTGCGGAAGATGGGACGAGGTGTTCATCTCCAAGAACGAGATCGCGCAGAACGTGGAAGAGGAGCTTGAAAAGGTATGTCGGGTGGATATGAACGTGGAAAAGGAGCTCGAAAAGGTAAGTCGGGTGGATATGAACGTGGAAAAGGAGCTCGAAAAGGTTTGGCACATGCTTCACGCTTTCCGCCCCATGCCACTTGTCACTTCCACGTGCCCCTTGCCCCATGCCACGTGCCCTTTGCCACATGCCACATGCCACATGGCACCTGCCATATGCCCCACGCTCCAGGCCCCCATGCCCCAATCCCCTTGCTTTATGCCCGTACGTTTCAATTTCCAATGCCCCCGTGACCTCAGGCCACGCACGACTATGGCTACCGTGTCGTGCAGACGCTGATAGTGATACTAACAACAACCCAATGTTGTGAACCCATCCCCTATGCCCCCATTCCCTATGCCCCCATTCCCTATGCCCCCATTCCCTATGCCCCCATTCCCTATGCCCCCATTCCCCATGCCCCCATCCCCTATGCCCCCATGCCTTATGGCCCCGTGTCCTTCACTTCAGGCGATGCACGACTTTGGCTATCGCATCGTGCAGACGCTGATTATGCAAATTCTGCTCATATCCCATGCCCTCTCATGCCCTGTTTCCCTTCACTTCAGGCCATGCACGACTACGGCTATCGCATCGTGCAGACGCTGATAGTTGACGTGGAGCCGGACGAGCGAGTCAAGGCCGCCATGAACGAGATCAACGCAGGTCAGTGAAAGTCAACGCAGGACAGTGAAAGTCAACGCAGGTATATGAAAGTAAATGCAGGTCACAACGTGCAATGGAAGTCAAACAACGCGGGTTGACAGGCAACGCAGGTCAGTGCAATTGATTGCAAGTCAATGCAATTCAGGAATAGTCAATTCTGGCAATAGAACTCGATGCACACAGTGAGCGCAGGTTAGTGAAAGTCAATGTGACCCTGCCCTCCCAACTCGGCCTGCCACTCACAAGCCTTCCCCCCTCCCCTCTTCTCCCCCCTGCTCTCCCCCACTCCCCGCGCAGCCCAGCGCATTCGGCAGGCAACACAGGAGAAGGCGGAGGCGGAGAAGACTCTTCAGGTCAAGAAAGCACCGCTCACCCTCTCTTCCCCCACCCACCTCCACCCCTCTCCGCCACTCCCCGCGCAGCCCAGCGCATTCGGCAGGCAACACAGGAGAAGGCGGAGGCGGAGAAGATCTTGCAGGTCAAGAAGGCGGAGGGAGACGCCGAGGCTAAGTACCTTGCTGGCGTGGGTGTGGCTCGGCAGCGACAGGTACGGTAGCGGATCAACGGCGGATGGGTACCCATCTACATTCTCCCTACACCCCTTTGCAATCCTTTCTAACTCCTACGTTCGTTTTTAAATCCTACACATTCTCTTGAACCAAACTTTTCACACATACCTTGGGCCTCCTTATTAACCCTTCAAATTTCTTTCACACTCCCCTGAACTCATCTGCACCTCCACCCATCTGCACCTCCCCTCCACCCATCTGCACCTCCCCTCCACCCATCTGTACCTCCCCTCCACCCATCTGTACCTCCCCTCCACCCATCTGTACCTCCCCTCAACCTATCTGTACCTCCCCTAACCCATCTGCACCTCCCCTCAACCCATCTGCACCTCCTCTCAACCCATCTGCACTTCCTCTCAACCCATCTGCACCTCCCCTCAACCCATCTGCACCTCCCCTCAACCCATCTGCACGTCCCTCAACCCATCTGCATCTCCATGGCAGGCCATTGTGGATGGACTGCGGGAGAGTGTTATGGGATTCTCCTCGCAGGTTCCTGGAACCAGCGCCAAGGACGTGCTTGATATGGTAAGATAAGGGACGAGGAGTTGCGTTGACTGGGGTTGACCTGCATTGACTTGAACTCAACCCCTGAAGCATGTATAGTGAAATAGATAGATTCGCTCACAAATATCCACTCTATAGTCGGATACCATCTTCCTACTTCATTGGCTCCATGTTCTTTGTTCCTTTCTTGCTTGTAGCTTTACTCATCCCTCCTGCATCACCCTCAAATCCCCCTCTTTATGCACTTCAACCTATTTCCCCGTTACTATTTTCCAGGTAATGCTGACTCAGTACTTTGACACAATGAGGGACATAGGAGCCAACAACAAGTCTTCCACTATTTTCATTCCACATGGACCAGGAAATGTGGGAGATATTTCTGCACAAATTAGGGATGGCCTCACTCAAAGTATTGTGGCGTCTAAGAACGTGTAGTTTGCTGCAGTTTCCAAGCCTACCTCTAGCGTGCATCGCCTGTTGTGATTTTTTGGGTGCCCTTTGTATCTATTACCTTGTGGAATAAATTCGTTTTCTTTAGCCTTGTCGTCTCTTCTATTTGCATTATCTTTAGCTAAATGGGACTTCGAGCAAGCATGTAAACTTCCCATTGCGGAATAACACGCTGTAATATTCAAGCACCCTTGCATTGCGATCAAACCTTACTTCCCAACCCATACCCACTCTGCCCCATTTGTTTAACCCATACCCACTCACTTGTCCTCGCATGGTAATCAGAAGGCCTTCAATTGTAATATTGTGTATTTAGAGGATATTTAGTGAGATCCAGTACTGAAACGGTTTTTACATTTCACCGATCTAGACCATTGACCGGCAGTCTTGTAACAGTTGTGTTGTATTCGTTTTTGCGCTCTTCGTTTTCTATCATTACATCACGTCCACCAGACTGTAAGCAGAACAGCTTGCGTGCTGACTGTCTACTACGGAAATTGCAGAATGCCGGCTCTTCTCTCATTCGCGGAAACCGAGTGGACAGCACTTATTCCCATCAACATCGAATCTTCCTTGAATCTCTTTGACCTCAGGCCACCGCCGCAACCCAACACTTCCTTGCCCCCTCCCCTCCCCTCCTCACATCACACACACCACCTCTTGTTCTGGTCGGGTCGGGTCCCGCTCGACTGGACCACCTCCTCCCGACCCCCGCCAGCCCCATTCCTCCCTTCCCTTCCCGTCCCACTCGTTCACCCATCTCGCGTTGCGTTGCGACGACAATACAACCCCAAAAATTTTGCGTGCGACACACCCGGCTGCCCGTTCGATCGAGCCGTTGCACCATTTCGCAACTGGTCGGGTTTGGGTTGGGTGGGGAGTGTGTCGTCACAGCAGCCAATCAGCGTCCCCGCTTCATCCCAAGTGGAATGATGTAACGACGACATGCCAGGCTGGTTTGCCTTGGTCCAGGGAAGTCACAGAACTCCAAGAAGATCGTTGTCATACGCATTGTGACCAATAAACGTTACTGTACGTGGGTGCCCTAGCGTCACGGCTCAAGTCCCAAATTAGATAAACACCACCCAGGAACATAAGGTTTTTGATATAATGAATCAGATACAATTAAAAATCCTGGAAACATACATTAGCATGGCAGAGCTCCTACAGCAGCACCTTGCTACACTCCCCACCATGCTGTTGCTAATTTCGTACAGACCCTCGCAGCTTCAGCTCCGGGGCATTCTATGGTTAGAATAGCACGAGCACATCTAAAGTGGATGCAAACACTTCTCTACAGAAGAGCAAGCCCCCCCGCAAGGGAGACACCACCATACGCATCTCAGGAGTAGGCGAATGTGACGTTATCAAGGGTGTGAGGTCGGTTTGCTAGTTGGTCGAGGTCACGAACAATCCGGAATACTGCGTCGGGTCGGGCTAATCGGTGAGCATTCGTTGCCATCCGCTTCAATTGATCCGCCTTGGGTCCAAACCAGTCGGCCACTATTTGGGCAATCTTTTGGGGATTCTCCTCAAACAACCCAGCCCCGTTCTTGACAACGAAAGGAACATTGCCAGCCTCCTGTAACAAAGAACAAGGAACAGAGAAGAGAGAAGGTGAGCAGGCTGTACAAAGAGGCAGCTAATCAAGCAGCAAATACATGCACAATGAATGAGGCACTGATGGAAAGAGGAATTTGAAGGTAAACTGACCTGGCCAGCAATGAAGCCATTCAAAATCATGGGTAGGCCTTTAATCATCGACTCTGCAATGGTGCCAGGACCGGCCTGTACAGAAAACAAGGGGAGAGATGGCAAATGGAGGGAGTGACAGGATGAGTTTAACGCTAGAAATAGATCAACACAGATGCTAACATGAGAGCAGAGTGAGCAAGAAGCATATTAGCAGCTCCAGTGTAACACTTTTACACACCTTGCTGATGACGCAGTCTGAAGCTGCCATGACTTCGGGAATGTTGGTAACCACACCCTTGATCTGCGTCGGCATGGGCCACGTCATGGCCTCTAAAGTCGCCTGGAGCTGCTTATTTCGCCCGCAAATAATAATCAGCTGCCCCTTCGCTCTCCCCCCTGGTGTTTCCGGCGCCAGTGTTTTCGCCAGGGCCCTCGCGGTCACCTCAACTGGCCCCATGCCTTCGCCTCCGCCAATCAGCAGCACAGCTGGCAGCTCCGGATCCATTCCCAACGATTGCCGAACTTCGGCCTGGGGCGCCGAAGGCTTGGCGAAGGCAGGGCGGATGGGGAGCCCGTGCACTCTGATTTGCGAGGGCTGGAGTCCGGCTTTAAGTGCTTGTTGCGCGACTTCCTTTGTCGGGCAGAAACAAACGCTGACTTTTCGGCTGAACCACGTCGGATGGCAGGTGGTGAGATCGGTGACAACAGTGATGAACGGGATGCGGTGTAGAAGGCCCCTCGATTTAAGCACACGCAGCGGAACGTGCTGCATCAACGGGTGCACGCTTACAATCACGTCCGGCTTGAATTTATCCAACCCCTTCGACATTGACCGCGCAACGAACGCAAACGTCGCCGCCATCTGCGGCTTGTGCACGAACTTGAGTTTCGTCCCATAGTAGGCCATTTTCCAGAGCGTCTCGTGTCGCACGAGGAAGTTATAGCTCTTGGGGAGTTGGTTAAACGGCCATGGCGTGTGATCCGTCCAAAAGTCGACGACGTTGACGTCATACTTATCGCCAAATTCCATCTCGAACGTTGATTTCAGGGCCTCCGCGCTCGCGCGATGGCCCCCGCCAGTGTCACTCATCAATATAAGCACGCGCTTTCGCCGTGCGGGGTCCTGCACCTTGCGCTTCCATTCCGCCATAGCCATCGCGCGCGCCGCGTGCTCCACGGCGGATTTCGCCGGGCGACCCCGCAGGCGACTGTGAAGAGGACCGCGACTGCCCTTGCGACGACCTGCGAAACCGGGGCGATACAAGGCAGAAGAGAAGTCTAATAAGGCTCTGCGACAGAAGTTGTAGGGCTGCGGGGAGTGGGTGCATGTATGGGGGGAAAGGTGTCGACAGAATTCAACCCTAGGATTGTTCGGCAGTCTCCCATGCCAACAGGCTTTCTGGCTTTCTTCACTGCACCCCCTCTTCCGCTTCCCCTCCCCTCACCTTTGAGCGAGGCGCCCTTTTTGCCCTCCGCATTGCACTTGGCGTAACCGTGGCTGCGCGGGTTGCGCCACAGAAACTGCTCCTTCACGGGCGCGGGGGGAGGGTGCGCATCTCCCGCCAGCACGGGCGGGAGCGGAATGAACGAGCTGGGGGAAGGGAAGGCGGAAGACGACGATGAATCCCCCTCTGCTTGCTCCTCCCCGTCTCCCGCCTCCATCTCCGCCTCCCTTTCCCCCTCCACCTCCCCCTCTCCCTCCGCCTCCGCCTCTCCCTCCCCCTCCCCCTGTGCCTCACTATAATCTCCTCCATCTCTCGTTTCCGCCAATCTCAACCCCTCACTCCCATCAACCTCGAGCATCACCCTTGCCGGAAGTTCTTCCGTAATATCCGCTCCCCTTCGACTCAATAGAATCTGTACTTCGGACGAGACTTCCTGGGGCTCTAGCTCTGCCGAACCTGAATTCCCAGACCTAGAACCTGCCGAGCCTGCGTCAGATCCCGACGTTGAACAGGGCCCCGATTGCGAATCTGCTGCGATGTTGTAACCCGACTCTGCGAAAATCGCCCTTGCGAACTCACTACCGAAGAACGACTTTGGCCCGCTTCGTTGCTCGATAGAGCTTGCTGGTTTAAGGCTGACGGTCTGGAAGGGAAACGGGAGGAGAATCGGAAAGCAGAACATTGAGACGCTTAAGCGAAGCTGCACAGATATATACCCAAACCAGCGACAATCAGGATCAATACAGAAAACAATCAGACCGACGCGGTAAATGGGAAGGGACGGGGCTGAGGGGGGGACAGATTCGATGTGAGCACCTCCGCGCACTTACATGGTGTGCAGACGGGATGGCGTTGAATGAAAAGGCGACCATGGTGAAGCCGATAACGATGAGAAACACGGACGCGCGGAAACTCAACAGCGCCACGCGCCGCCCTTCTTGCCATTTTCGCGAAAACCATTTACTCGCTTCTGGTATCGAACTCGGCGTTAGTAACCCCCGGGCTTTCCCCGATTGTAGCTTCCTCGCTTGCCGTTTACAGTCAGGTGTTACTGGGCTTTCGGGACATGGTAGTAGCGGCGTCAGGTTATCAGGAGATTTCGTCATCGGCCCGGGGCTCTGCCGACATGTCATAAAGAAAACGGCTTTTGGGGTGTCTCTGTCGCACGGTTTCGCACACGCGGGTAACTTTTCGTACGCGGGGAGTTCGGCGAGCGGCGAGCGTTCTGGAGTATGGTAGTGGCGATGAGTGAGGAAGGTAGGAGGAGACGCCTGCAAGTGTATGTTCACGGATGGGTGATCGACCATAACTCCGTGGCCGCTACGACGAGACTCGACAGTTAAGAACGCACGGGATGAATCGAGCTATGAAGGAGATAAGCGGCTGGCGGAATGCTGGGCGCGAGAAAAAAGAGGGGAAATGCAACTGGCGGGGCCGAGCTCTTTCGCGTCTTGATTGTTTCCCTTTTTCAACTTTAGTTTGCCTGAAGGAAGGCTGCTGCTGATAGTAGCTCTTGTGCGGTTCAATTCGGCTGTGACAGAAGCGGTGCTGATTTCCTAACGACACGGACCAATCTTATTCTACATCCATAGTCGAGCCAACCTCTGCAAACATTGGTCTATGTCCCTCCTGCCATCGATTCCAAGCGACAGTATCCCACCGAACTGCCGACGAGCAACTAACCAGACACAGACATGAAAGCTAGACAAAGCAGCCACCGCTCCAATCCCACGACAACTAGCTTTCCGCGTGAAAAATGGAAAAAGATCGGTCTGCTTCGCTTCCCTCTCCGCACCCTAGGCAGAAGTGCTGGCGGTCTTGTTTGTGTTCGTTTCCCAACTCTCGCACTCAGTCGCTCGTTCCTGCGCTTTCACTCGCAATCCGTCGCATGGTGTCGCAGGTGCCGGATGGGGTGGGGCGAAATGGAAAGCGCGTGGAGGGGAGGAACCCGGAGGTCCAGCCATCCACTAGGGACGTTCGCATCGATTTCTTTTGTTCTGTTCCGTACCGCTGCCCGCGCCAAGTTTCTCCCCTCGAGTCGCGTCGCCCAACCTCACACCCTACCGTGTACAGTAGCCCCGTTTTTTTCATGTTGCCCCTCCTCCAGGCCACGCCTGCCCTCAGCTCCGCCCGAAAGTAACCCCGCAACCCCCCGCACGCCTGTTTTGTGCGGAAACCAGCTGCGCCATGGGATCTAATGCGGAGAAACGAATTGATAGGTTGATGGATGTGTGGAGTCAACCTGGCGGACTTGCGGGCGGGGAAACCACAGTTTGACTGCATGACAGCGCTGCTGGTGGCGGAAGCACAAGCGGAGATTGCACTGTAGTGTAGCTCGACAACCGTACCTGTCACCGAATTTTGAACCTCGTACCGAACCGAGCTAGGCTGGTGGTGGTGACATGCCAAGGACGTGGGGGGGCTACGCGAGAACACTAGGGAGGCAAGACGATGCCGCCTTGAGACGGAGCACAAGTTTTACCGGGCCGCGTGGGGCGAGAAGGTTCGGGAGAGGCGAAGCAAACCACGGCCCAGCCGAAAATATTCCAAAGCTAGTGACAGGTTGTGCCCCATTGGATACGTAAACCAAACCTTAGAGCTACTGTTTACAAGTCGCTTTGCGGGGCTACTCACGATGGATGTGACACGGCCGCTCGCCGCTTCGTGGGTGTTTTGGGAGTCGCGGATTCTTGATGGGAATGGCGGGAACCAATAACAACCGTTTCGTGGCAATCAAACAACGGTAGGCTCTCCACCATGGCGTTTCCGACACCTATGCCCCACCGAACCTACGGCTTTGCCGTACATTCTGAAGTACCCGTTACTAGTCGGAGAATGCCATCAGCTTTCAACCAGTACTAGGAATAATGAGTATCGAATACGTGACTCACAAGGTTATACGCGATAATTTACACACCAGTACAGATCTAATTGATCACCGAGTTCCACTGGAAGAAAGCAACTGTTACAAACAATCTATTATGTCAGTAAGGTTAACCACCACTTGCACAATAACATTAGCCCTATTTTCGTTGCAGCTTTTTTTTTCTCTTCAAAACGACTACCTATCGTAGAAACAAAAAAATTTGTTGGCCTATGTTTTCTGGAATGATAATTTAGAGCGGTAAAATGGGCAGATTGACAAAACAATTATGAGTGTAGAAAACGCGTAACTGCTTTAGCTTTCTGACGGAAACCATATTACAAGATGAGCAGAAGACCCCATCGCGCAGCCGCCACGTGCCACAATCAGCGGCCAACTATTCCTCCATCGTGCAACGCTTCACTTGGCCAACCCTCGGCAGAACCCAACCGACCCAGCATGACTCTATGTTGACACGCAAGCACAACTCAGCCCACTAGCCCTGTAGTGCAGAATATGTGATTATGTGGGATGAATCCATTACGCTCTGCCCGGACATCAGGAAGGAATGCGAGAGAATGAGAGATTTACTTGAGCTGAGAATGAGAGATTTGCTTGAAGAGCTCAAGTAAATCTTTCTTGCTCAACCGTACGACGCGACGCCATTGATGAGTTGAGAATGAGAGATTTACTTGAGCTGTGAGATGCCGAGTATCTCAATTGCTTGGCGGAAGTGACTTGACCAAAAACATGAATCGCTTGCATCACTTACGTTCACGAGTCAAGCTGGAATTCGCTGTTGGCACCATCAATCCGCAGTGCAATTCTCACATCGCGCAAACGTGGCGCCTGCCATCCGTATGATGCATCTTCTTGCCGTAATGCTCTCTTTGGCGCGGCTCGAGTCGCCAAAGACGCGTCCAGGGAAATGGGCCGCGGCTGAGTCGATTCTTGGATCGTCGCGGAAAAAACAGCAAGATTGCGATTTTCGCTCCGTATGCCCAATCTTTAATATTCCTGCGACACGCGCTAGAAACAAGCAACCATTCAAGTTGAGGTTTCACATATGTACCTGAACACACATGCGTTGCCGCATCCTTCCCTTTTTCAGCGCCACGCACGAAAAAAATATTATCCGAAATTGCTTCCCATGGCTGCTTTTGAATCATTCTGGTTGAATTCCACACCCTGCACGCGCCTCCTCCTCCTCCTTTTCCTGTCTCTCCTCTTCCCTCCCTCAACGCTCTCTGCACGCCACCTCTTTCCTCAAGCCACCAGCGAGGTTCTTCCGCAAGTCGCCACCACCCTTCCGCAAGCCGACGCCACCCTTCCGCAAGCCGGCGCCACCATTCCGCAAGCTGGCGCCACCCTTCCGCAAGCCGCCAAGGTTCTCCCCCAAGCAACCGAGGTGGACGCCGTGCGCAGGTTCCTCCTAGCGGCGGGCGTCACCAACCCCGTCCCGGGCGCTCCGGCGAGCGCGTGCGGCGTCGCCGGCATCGGCTGCGACGCCAACGACTTCGTCACGTCGCTCAACTTCTCCCCGTGCTCCGCCTTTCCGATTCTCCTCACCGGCTCCATTTCGACCGACATCAGGAGTCTCGTGCACCTCACGCACGTCGACTTTTCGTGCAATGACCTGGGGGGGTCTCTGCCGACGGTTCTTGGACTGCTGACAAATTTGCGGCGGGTGAACATGAGCGAAAACCGGCAACTTTGGGGGAGCATTCCCGCCTCGATTTTTGCGCTAAAGTCGCTTTCGGTGATGGATTTTCGCGGAGCGGATTTGCAAGGCACTCTTCCGTCCGCGTCGAACGCGTTTTCAACGGCGCTTAGGCACGTGGACCTATCATACAACCGGCTGTACAACCCGATTCCATCGTCGATTTCTCGTTCGTTCCGTCTGGAGCGGCTGGATCTAAGCTTCAACAACCTCAACGGCTACATACCGAAGCAGCTGAGTAACCTCAACCGGCTCACTTATCTTAGTCTGCGCTGGAACAAGCTCACCGGAAATGTTCCGACGGAGATATCCAGGGCGGCGCGGCTGGAAAGGCTGCACTTGGAGGGAAATAGGCTGACGGGAACGCTTCCCTCCCAATTGAACCGGCTTTTGTATTTGGACCACCTGAGCCTTAGTTATAATTACTTGTCTGGTGGTGTCCACCCTGCGATTTTTCGCATGTCTGCTCTGCGGAGGTTGGATCTTCGTCGTAACTCCTTCAATGGGACGATCCCGATTTGGAGATCGGGTTACCAGATGAACTCGCTCGAGCATCTTGACCTCGCGAAGAATCGTTTCAATGGAACCGTTCCTCCTGGGCTTGATGGTGTTCTGAGCCTCACCCATCTGGATCTGAGCGAAAACAAGTTTTATGGCTCGATTCCGTCGCGTTTGGGCAGATTGACGGCCCTCCAGTTCCTGAATCTCGAACGGAACCAACTGACCGGAAAGCTTCCGGGGTATTTCAGTTCCCTTCGCAACCTTCGCTCACTTTCAGTCGCGCACAACAAACTGACTGGCGTCCGTCCCAACTTCCAGCTCAACGGACATGAGTCGCCTCGAAATGTTTTGGATCTGAGTTACAACAACTTGGGTGGATACCTGTTTCGTTACTCGTATCTGGCGAGGGTTGCGAATCTCGACCTTTCGCACAACCGATTGACGGGGGGCGTACCTGTCGGGTTTCTGACTGGATCGACGGTTCTCAAGCGAGTCAACATCAGCTGGAACTACATCCAAGGCACCCTATATCCGTTCACTCGCCTGACCAATCTCGCTTCCCTGGATGCGTCGCACAACAGACTACATGGGTCAATTCCGTCGGGGCTTGTATCGCTTGCTCATCTTTCACACCTCAATGTGCACGACAACGACATTGTTGACAAGCTGCCCGATGCCGCCTTTGGAAACACCGCTCTACGCTTCATCGACATCAGCTACAACGAGATCAACAGTGAGTACCTCCTATTACCTGTTCAGGCTTGTTATCCTTTGCTCATGTAAGTAACTTTAGAAGTTGAGGTGAGAGAAGTTGAGGCGAGGACCCCGGAGAATTTCACCATATTCTATAATTTCTTGTACCACCCCTCCCTCTTTCACATACTACCAGGTACCCTTCCAGAATTTGTGGAATGCCCACGATCGATCTACCTTGGTGGAAACCACCTCTCTGGCTCCATCCCAGCCTCTATATCCTCCTGTGGTGCCTCCCTTGTCAAACTTGACCTTGCTAATAATCGCATTGACGGAACACTTCCAGGCACAGCCCTTGGTGAACTCTCATATCTCAGTTACTTTAACCTTCCTAGAAACCGTTTCACGGGCAGCATACCTGAAGAATTGACTGGGTTGCGTGCTCTGACCTTTCTCAATCTGGCCTGGAACCGGCTCACGGGCAGCATTCCGGAATCCTTGGGAGATTCTGCCAATGGTGGTGCAAAACTTGAGATCGTTCGACTGGCGGGTAACGATTTGGAAGGCTCTGTTCCAGGCCAGCTTTCAGAGTTTCCTGTGTGGTCGTTTCTGCCTGGCAATCAAAATTTGTGTGGCCACCCTGTGGGCAGCTGCTGAAAGGCTTCATGTACTGGAAGCTGACAACACAAAAATAGCTAGAGTACACATGGTAGGGAGGAATGTGCGCATACTTCTAGGTTAATGGTCCACACATCAATCTGTAGAATGTCTATTAGCGGTTATATCCAGGGAATGGATATTAGGTGCATTTCTAGGATACACCCAGCTGGTTTGGCATCAGTTCCTTCATGTTGTATAGTAGACATGTGTGGTGGACGGGTACTGCATGCTGGGTGAATGGATGTATTGGTTTGGGCATAGTGAGTAGGAATAGTCGTACCAATGGGAGATAAACTTTGCTTGTGTATTTATAGTATGGAAATATTAGTGCCACCTCTAGAAGATGTATCAGATTGCAACATTCCTTCGTGTACATTTTTCATTCTCGTACCAACTTATGTGTGATACTCTATCATTGAACTGTGCCCGTTGATGTGTGAGGTTGGAAAACCTCCTCACTCCCTGTAGCCCTACTCTACCAAACTCTTGACAACATACGGTAATCCTTGTTGGAAAAGTCCTTTAGACACCATAGTTTCGGTCACAGCCCAATCAAGATGCTTTTATCTCTCAGTAAGTGAAA
The DNA here is from genome assembly GCA_947470075.1 of Closterium sp. Yama58-4. Taxonomy (NCBI): domain Eukaryota; kingdom Viridiplantae; phylum Streptophyta; class Zygnematophyceae; order Desmidiales; family Closteriaceae; genus Closterium; species Closterium sp. Yama58-4. Next base: position 68,129 of record CANIUD010000184.1, on the reverse strand, counting down.
ACAGCGGAATGAGTAGGATTGATAGGGTTGGGGTACACATGCCTAACCCTAACTGCTTGTACCCCATATAGCATGACCCACAACAGGGTATAACATTTGACACACCCCCATAGCCTAAGTGGGGAATGCCAAGCAACAAGAAACGCAACCTAAGGTCACAAGACCAGTCACAAACAAAAGACAAAACAAAGCTCAGGGTGGATCACAACGTCACCACACAGTCTGAGCGCAAACAGCGGCCACAAGGCCAGTTCAAGAGTGTATATGCAGATATATACTGTACAAGCAAAGACAAGAGACAAGCACTCACTACTGCAGTCTACTCGACCCAGTCTCAACGAGGCCCAACTGCAGACAGAACCGACGGTGGTCACAAGGCTGAAGAGCCTTGGTGAAGATGTCTGCAGTGTTGGCCTCGGAGGCCACGAAGTCCAGACGAGCCTGCCCGCGTCTCTGCAACTCTCGAAGGAGGAAGTACCTGACGTCGATGTGCTTCACTCTGCTCTCCAGTCGAGGCTCACGACACAGGAGAATCATCGCCCTGTTGTCAGCAAACAGGGTCGGTGCAGAGCTCGGCCGCTCACCAAGGTCAGTGAGCAAAAAGGTCAACCAGCGTAGCTCCTGAGCAGCAAGGGCCCCAGCGTAGATCTCGGCCTCTGCGGTAGAAGTCGCAACCGAGGAGGACCGAGTAGACCTCCACGAACAGCTCCAGAACCCAGGCTGAAACAGTAACCCTGCGTAGACCTCTGAGTCTCAACGTCGTCGGCGTAGGAGGAGTCGCAGTGACCGGTGAGTACAACTGGCTGTGTCCCTCCAAGTACAAGCCCCATGCCTGATGTCGCGCCAAGGTACTTCGCCACCCTCTTAGCCGCCGCCCAGTGAACAGGACGGTGTCTCCCAGTCGCAACAAAGCGAGACAGGATGCTAAGAGGGAAGGCGAGGTCCGGGCGAGTGCACGTCATCAGGTACATGAGGCAGCCCACCAGCTCTGCGTAGGGACCACTGGGCTCGAACGGCTCGTCAGGAAAAGGCCCAGTGAGTCTGTGGTCTACAGCAAGAGGAGTGGGTGTAGGAGAGGAGTCCTGAAGCCCGAACCGCTGAAGGACCTGCTGCACCATGTGTGACTGAGTCAGAGTGATGGTGCGAGCGGCTCTGTCCCTGGAGATCTGCAGGCCAAGGTAGCGGCGCAGTTCTCCAAGGTCAGTGCACGTGTGTCTCTTCTGCAGTTCGGACTTCACCTCCGCCAGTGCAGCTGTGTCGGCTGTGGCAAAAACCAAGTCGTCAACGTAGACCAGAACGAAGAAAGGTGTGCGCCTACGATGAACAAACAGCGACGGGTCGGCGGAAGACGGCTCAAACCCGAGGTCGGAGAGAGTAGAGCGAAGAGTGTCGTGCCACTCACGGGGTGCCTGGCGGAGACCGTAGACCGGTCGTCTGAGGCTCCACTGGGTCCCAGGCGGGAAAGTGCCAGTGAAGCCCGGAGGACGACGCAGCCAGATCTCCTCGTGTAGGCGGCCCTGGAGGAAGGCAGTGGAGAAGTCAAGAGAGTGTAGCTCGTAGTCTCTCTGCGCTGCTACGTGCAGTAACACCCGAAGAGTGGTCATCTTCGGGGTGGGCGCGAAGGTCTGAAAGAAGTCAACTCCCTCACGCTGACTGAACCCTCTAGCCACGTAGCGTGCCTTGAAGACTGGGGGAGATCCCGGCGGCCGCTTCACCTTGAAGATCCACATGCCGTCAACGATGTTCGCCCCTGGTGGGGGAACCTCGTCAACGTAAGTGCCTGTGGACCTGTAGGAGGCCATCTCTGCGTCCATGGCAGCTCTCCACTGAGAGGCCCAAGGCCCTGACACTGCCTCAGCGTAAGTGCGAGGAGTAGGTATGTCAGGAGCGTCGGGGTCTCCCTCAGGAGTGAGCAGCATGGCACAGAGATGAGGCGAAGCAGCTGCCAGGAACTCTAGCTCAAACTGTCTGTCCTCTAGGACGTCACAGCCAAGGGCAGACTCACCCCCGGCGGACAGAGGACGGACAGGAGGAGCGGCCACAACACGAGTAGCGTAGTCAAGGCGACGCGTAGCAGTAAAGTCAGTGACAGCGGCAGTGAGGACCGCGACGGAGGAAGGGGAGGCACGAGGGTCTGTAACAAGAGAGGCGAGAACACGAGAGAGAGTGGGGCGGTACGTGCGGTAGTAGTCAGTGACCGGAGTGGACAGGGAGGCAGTGAGGGAAGACTCAGGAGGACGAGGAAGGGCCGACGGAGGAGAACGAGGAGGACTAGGACGAAACAACACGGTACGGAGGTCAGTGACAGGGGACGAGGGACGAGCACGAGGAGGACGAGAGGCCCAAGTGTGGGCGAGAGGAGTGGGGGACGGAGGAGACAGAGAACGAGGGAAGACAGCCGGAGTGGAGTCCGGAGGAGGAAACGTAGGACCGAACACAGGAGGAGAGGAGGGGAGACCAAGGGCCCGAAGGCCAGAAACAGGGGGCGGAGGCTGCTGCGGCTGCTGCTGCTGCTGCGGCTGCTGCTGCTGCTGCTGCTGCTGCTGCTGCTGCTGCTGCTGCTGCTGCTCCCGCTGCAACTCCAACCTCTCACTCTCCACCCGCTGCTGAAGCTCCAACCTCTCACGCTCCAAACGCTGCTGCTCCTCGCGCTCAAGACGAAGACGGGCCTGGTGGCGAGTCGGGTAAGGGTGAGGAGGAGGAGTAGCGTGAGGAGACGACGAAGAAGAACGTGCTCCGCCGTCGACAGCACCCGGCTGAGCACCCCCAGAGCGAGTACCCCCCGCGGCAGCACGACCTGCACCTGCAGGAGGTGTACCCGCACCCCCAGGCGTGGTGCCCCCAGTAGCACCAGCACCAGCCCCAGACTCTCCAGCTCCAGAAACACCACCAGCTCCAGCACCACCACCAGCTCCAGTACCCTCGGAACGGGCAGCTGCGGCAGGTGCACGCTCAGCGCCAGTGCCAGCACCCACAAAACTGGCCGCTCCTGTAGGTGCACGAACAGCTCCAACGCCAGCACCCCCAGAGCGAGCACCACCAGAGCCCTCACCGCTAGCACCGACACCCTCAGTGTCCGCAGTGGCCGGTGAAGGAAGCGCCGACGGCTGCTGCGGAGGCGGTGAGGACGACTGTGGGGAAGGAGGAGAGACCTGGGGGGGTACCGAGGGAGGGGGAGTAGCGTGAGACACACCAGACGGAGCGGGAACAGGGGGGGGTACCGGAGGAGCAGGGGCGGGAGGAGGAGGAGCTGGAGCCAGGAAGAGGGGAGGGGGGGGAACCGGGAGACCTCGAGAGGGGTACCTGACGTAGTAGGGGACGGACTCGTCGAAACGGACGTCACGAGAGTCAAAGAACCGGTGGGAGGGTGGGTGGTAAAAGGTGAAGTCAGAGGAGCCCTCTGGGAAACCAAGGAAGACACAGGGGACTGCACGAGGCGAGATCTTGTCCGCAGAGGTGTCGCGGACAAGAGCCAAGCAGCCCCAGACACTAAACCTCGACGCAACACCAGGGGACCCTGTCCAAAGACTGGTCGGTGAAGCCCCTGGCCGAGAGACGCGAGGCCAGAGGTTCAGCTGGTGAGCGGCGTACCGAGCCGCGTAGGGCCACAGAAAATGGGGCGCGCGGGTGTGGATTATGGAGGTGCGGGCGATCTCCATGACCAGGCCTAAGCGGCGCTCAGCAACCCCATTCTGCTGTGGAGAGTCTGGAAGAGTCCAGGACTGGGTGATGCCCTGCTCAGCACAGAATCTGGCGAGAATGCCGGAGCGAAACTCACCCCCACGGTCGGAGTGGAGACAACTGACACGACGACCACGAGTGCCCTCGGTGGCGAGCAGCCACCGGATCAGCGTAGAAGTCACGTCGGACTTCTTCGCCAAAGGGAACACGGTGGTGTACCGAGAGAAATCGTCAACGACCACCAGAAAGAAACTCTCCCGCTCAGGGCCAAGGCGGGAGGCGGGGCCCCAGACGTCTAAGTGGAGTGTCTGGAAGGGCTCGGTGGCCGGACGAAGGGAGGAGGAGTGAGGGGTGGCGCGAAGCCGACCCTGGACACAAGGACCGCACGGAGGAGCTGGGGACGGCGGGAGTGGCGGGAGGACTCGGGGGAGGCCTAAGACAAGACGCTGACTGGACATGGCGCGCAGACGAGGAAGGGACGGGTGCCCCATCCGGTGGTGCCACAGAACGGTGGGGTGGGCAAGCGACCGACACGAGCACGACGCAGCAACTACACCTGACACAGCAACCTGACTGGACCCGGCTACCTGGTGGGACGGGGGAACCTGACGGGGGTCGGTGCGGAGGGTGTACAGACCAGAGCCCGGCTCCTGGCGGAAAGTGGCCAAGGGGGCGTACGTGTCACCGTCGACGCAGACTGCGGTGTCACCAGAAGGCTCAACCCAGACACCGACGTGCTGTCTCGCCAAGGTGCCCACACCAACCAGGTTCCTAGAGAACGTAGGAACGTGGAGGCCGGTCAGGGAACCAGAAGGAGCAGCTGGGCACGGGAGAGTAGTGGCGTGAGTCGCAATGACCGGTCCCGAGGAGGGATCGGCCAGTGCTACAGGGACAGGCGCCGGTAGCGGAGAGAGAGTCGTGCAGTCGCGGAAGAAGCAGTGCGACGCTCCTGAGTCCAGTGTGAAGGAGAGAGACGTGTCCGCCGAGGGAGTACCTGTACTAGTAGCTAAGCAAGATCCTACACTAGCACCTACTCTAGCAACAGGCAAAGATCCTAAGCTAGGTACAGGCAAGTACACAGATCCAGGAGCACTATAGTCAACATCAGCATACATGGCATAAGACCTAGCATCATCCATAGTCATATCAAAAACAGCAATACCACGAGCAAGCAGCGTCCCCCAGCGTGGCGGCGGGGGAGCGGAGGGGCCGTGGTGCAAGCGGTAGAGGTCGTCGAGACGACTGAAGCAGCGTGCAGCAGAGTGGTCGGGGCGGCCACAGTACGTGTCCCTACGAGGACCCGTAAGGATCCAGTACTCACAGGGACCAACGTCGCGGCCGGCCGCGCGAGGTCCCCGACTGGAGGGGGCGCCACCGCGCCCAGTGCTCGGGGGACCCGCAGACCTCCACTGCTGCGGAGGGCCCCACTGCTGCGGAGGGCCCCACTGCTGAGGCTGCTGCTGCGGTAGGCGCTGCTGCTGGCCCTGTCGCTGCTGCTGCTGCTGTCCCTGCGGTGGCAGCTGCTGAGGAGTCGGCTGCTGCTGCTGCTGGAACCCCTCACCACCAGTGAAAACTCCACCGTCGAAAGGAGGGCCGTCAGGTCCCGAGCCACCCCCACCACCACTCCCACCACCTGCTCCACCGCCACCGCCACTACCCGCACCACCTCCAGTACCTCCGCCGCCCTTCCCGCCCTTCTTGCCGGCCTTGCCACGTTTCTGTCCGCCAGAGACAGAAACAGCCGCCGTCTCCTCAGAGGCAGAAGACGTGGGAGTGGCAAGGGAGGCAGAGAAGGTGGGAAGCTGTGGTACCGCACACCCCTCAAAAAGACGAGGAGGAGGCGCGGAAGAGGCAGAGGCAACGGTGAGGAGGTTACTCTCGATCTTCGAGAGAGCGGTCTCAAGAAGATCGATTGTAAGCTCAGTGGGGTGCTTCAGAAGAAGCGCGTCGCGGGCTGTGGCTAGGCGGTCAGGGAGGCGAGTGACTAGCCAGTGAATAGTGAGCCACATAGGGGGCGGGGCAAGGGCAAGCTGGTCCTCAGTGCAAGCAGCGCGAAAGCGAGCGTCAAGGGAGCGCAGGTGAGTAGCGAGGTCAGAGACAGTCTCAAAGGAGGCGAGGTCAGGGTAGATAAAGGGTACGAGGAGGCGACTGAGCGACGCAGAGGAGGGAGTAGAGTAGCGAGCAACAATAGCCTTATACAGATCTGCAGCAGACTCGACCTGAGCGAAGTGGACTGCCTCTGTCGGCGGGAGAAGGTCGGTCAGGGCGAGGCAGGCAGCGGCGTCACGAGACTCCCACACGTCGCGAGCGAGGAGCTGGCGCTGGTACTCGGCCTCCTGCTCAGGAGTAGGCGGTGGGGTAGTGGGCAGCGGGCTAGGCTGCTGGGGAGCGGTCTGAGTACCGGATGCGTGTGCGAACAAGTGCACGCCATCCTGCCGCTGGCTCTTAAGGTGGCGCTGCGCCTGCGTAAGCCACGTGCTAAAATCTATAGGTCGCCCTTCAGGGTCGAAACGAAGTACTCGGGAGGTCGCCATAGAGGGCGAGACTGAGAGAGCGCGGCTGCTAGCCGCGGGAGGGGGGGGACAGTCAGTAGCGAGGATGTAAGCTCGCAGGCGTGCAGGCGAGGAGGAGGCGTAGCATGTGGACAGGAGGGCTGCTCAGCTAGTGGACTGGAGGGCGGCGCGGCGGGCTGGCCTATGGGCGGCGCGGTGTGCAGGCCTACGGGCTGGACGGCGGGTCGACGGACGGGCCTGCAGGCGGCGCGACGCGCAGGCCTACGGGCGACGCGACGCGCGGGCCTGCGGGCTGGACGGCGGCTCGACGGGGGGGGCCTGCAGGCGGCGCGACGCGCAGGCCTACGGGCGACGCGACGCGCGGGCCTGCGGGCTGGACGGCGGGGCGACGGGCAGGCCTACGGGAGGCGCGACGCGCGGGCCTACGGGCGACGCGACGCGCGGGCCTGCGGGCTGGACGGCGGGGCGACGGGCAGGCCTACGGGAGGCGCGAGCGACGGGCAGGCCTACGGGAGGGTACGCTGGCGTGGGCGTTGTCGTGGCGCGGGCTAAGGCGTTTTAGGTCAAGTGTCGATCCTAGGAGGCGACCTAAGTCTAGGAACGGCGCCAATTAGGTGAGGCCTAGGAACGGCGAACCTACTGCTGATACCATCTCAGTAAGTGAAAACAGCGGAATGAGTAGGATTGATAGGGTTGGGGTACACATACCTAAACCTAACTGCTTGTACCCCATATAGCATGACCCACAACAGGGTATAACATTTGACATTATCGTACATCAATGCACGTTATTTGATCACAATTTCCTCACAACTAGAATTCTTTGTTGGCGCCATTCGAACAAAAGCCTTTTCATTTTCCTGTCTTGTCTTCTTCAAGAAATTTCTTTTGGTACTTTAAGCAAACTGTCAAATATATCGTGAACGCAAAGTACCGTATTGCTCGGTTTTAGCTTTGTAACGAAAGGTCCAGCAGTGCAGCGGCCCTGTGGTCCCAATCAGCGACTGAATTTCCCCTTGGCGGGATGTGACGTTTCACCCAACCAATGACCTGCGGAAACGGTACTGACCCAGCAGAACTCTGGAGTCTGGACGTGTACACACGTAAAACTCAGCACAGCCAGGCAAAACAAGAGCATGCGACCCACAAGCACGTCACCCGTCTGACGCGGGATGACTGCACTACGTTCTGCCCGAACTATTGCAGGTCACGGGGGAATGTGGGTATTGGAAACCTTTCTTGTTCTATTGTGAGACGCCAACCTTTGTAATCGCCCTAGAGTTGAGAGATTTGTAGTCGACATTGAGCTGAGAAATGCCGAGTGTCTCAGTTGCTAGCTTGCCCAAAACATGGATTACTTGCATCCGTAGTAGTCTGTTCACGAGTCTGCGAGTCATAGCTGGAATTCTTTGTTGGCTCCACCTCCAATACGCAGTACGATTCTCACATCGCAAACGTGGCGCCTGCCATTTCCGTATGCTTCCAGCCGCAATGCTGTCTTTGGCGCGTCTCGAGCCGCCAAAGATGTGTCCTCCAGGAAAACGGGCCGCGGTTGAGCCAATTCTTGGCTCGTGGCCGCAAATCAGCAAGATTGTGATTTTCGCTCCGTACCTTGATCCTTTGATATTCCAGCAACACGCGGTGCAAGCAAATCAGCTATTTCGAGTTGAGGTTTCACATCTTCTGTGCCAGTTAGTCCTCCGCTCGGCTGGATATTCTTACGTTGACGCACATTCCCTTTCTCAACGCTACCCGCGAAACAGAATATTCGGATTTCCTTGCGGCCATGGCTGCTTTTAAATCATTCTGGTCGGATTCAATGCCCCGCACGCGGCTCCTCCTTCTCCTCCTCCTGTCTCTCCTCTTCCCCCCCTCAACCCTCTCTGCACGCCACCTCTTTCCCCAAGCCACCAGCGAAGTTCTTCCGCAAGCCAACACCGCCCTTCCGCAAGCTGCCGACACCGCGCGTCCACAAGCCGGCGCCACACTTCCGCAAGCCGCCAAGGTTCTCCCCCAAGCAACCGAGGTGGACGCCGTGCGCAGGTTCCTCTTAGCGGCGGGCGTCACCAACCCCGTTCCGGGCGCTCCCGCGACCGCATGCAGCGTGACCGGCATCGGCTGCGACGCCAACGACTTCGTCACGTCGCTCAACTTCTCGCCGTGCTCCGCTGTGGCGCCCTACCCGACTCTCCTCAGCGGCTCAATTTCTACCGACATACGGAGCCTCGTGCATCTCACTCATGTCGACTTCTCGTGCAACAATCTGGGGGGGTCCCTGCCGACAGTTCTCGGGATGCTGGCGGATCTGCGGCACGTGAACATGAGCGGGAATAGGCAACTTTGGGGGAGCATTCCCACCTCGATTTTTGCACTGGAGTCGCTATCGGTGATGGATTTTCGCGGGGCGGATTTGCAAGGCACTCTTCCGTCCGGGTCGAACGCGTTTTCAACGGCGCTTAGGCACCTGGACCTGTCATACAACCGGCTGTACAATCCAATTCCGTCAGCGCTTTCTCGTGCGACGCGCCTGGAGCGCTTGGATTTAAGCTTCAACAATCTCAACGGCTACATACCGAAGCAGCTGAGTAACCTCAACCGGCTCACTTATCTTAATCTGCGCTGGAACAGGCTCACGGGAAGTATTCCCACGGAAATATCCGGAGCAAGACGGCTGGAACGGCTGCACTTGGAGGGAAATAGGCTGACGGGAAAGCTTCCCTATCAATTGAACCAGCTTCCGTATCTGGAGCACCTGGGCTTGAGTTATAACTACTTGTCTGGTGGTGTCCACGCTGCGATTTTTCGTTTGCCTGCTCTGCGGAGGTTGGATCTTCGTCGCAACTGGTTGAACGGGACGATTCCGAGCTCGAAATCGGGTTACCAGATAGACACGCTCGAGCATCTTGACCTCGCGAAGAATCGGTTTGACGGAAACCTGCCTGCTGCGCTTGGCGTTGTCACTGCGCTCACCCATCTCGATTTGAGCGAAAACAAGTTCTACGGTAACATTCCGTCACAGTTGGGCAATTTGACTGGCCTCCAGTTCCTGAATCTCGCACGGAACCAGCTGAGTGGTTCGCTTCCAGGGTATTTCAGTCACCTTCGCAGGCTTCGCTCGCTTTCCGTCGCACACAACAGACTCACTGGAGTGACTTCCAACTTTCAAAACAACGGAGACGAGTCGCCGCGAGTCGTTCTGGATTTGAGTTACAACCAGATTGGTGGAAGTCTGGTGCCCTTCCAGCATCTGGCGAGGGTTGCAAATCTCGACCTTTCGCACAACCGACTGACGGGGAGCATACCTGTCGGGTTTCTGACTGGATCGACGGTTCTCAAGCGAGTCAACATCAGTTCGAACTACATCAACAGCACTCTGTTTCCGTTGACCAGCCTGACGAACCTCGTTTCCCTGGATGCGTCGCACAACCGACTGCGCGGCTCAATTCCTTCGGCGCTGGTATCGCTGGCTCAGCTTTCGCTCCTCGATTTGCACGACAACGACATCGTAGACCATATTGCTGACGCCACATTCGAGAACTCCGCTTTACGCTACCTCGACATCAGCTACAACGAGATCGACAGTGAGTGCATGAGCTCAGCTCCCTATGACCTGTCCGAGCTTGTTCTGGTTTATCTTAGTTGAAAGAATCGGACTAGAATGAACGGATTTTTGACAACACCACTGTCCAGTGATGTTTATTAGCTGTCTACTTATGTCCCTCCCCTTCTTTTGCAACTCCCACCAGGTCACCTTCCTGAATTTGTGGAATGCCCAAGAGTCATCAACCTTGCTGGGAACCACCTTTCAGGCACCATCCCAGCTTCCATATCCTCCTGTAGTTCTTCTCTGGTCAAACTCGACCTCGCTAATAACCGCATCGGCGGAACACTCCCAGGTGCAGCCCTTGCTGACCTTTCCTACCTCAGCTACTTGAACCTTCCTAGAAACCGCTTCACGGGCAGCATACCTGAAGAATTAACTGGGCTGCGTGCCCTGACCTCACTCAATCTGGCCTGGAATCGGCTCACGGGAAGCATTCCGGAAGCGTTGGGAGATGCTGCTAATGGTGGTGCGAAACTCGAGATACTTCGACTGGCGGGTAACGATTTGGAGGGAACTGTTCCGCAGCAGCTTTCGGAATTTCCGGTGTGGTCGTTTCTGCCAGGAAATCAGAACTTGTGTGGTCATCCTGTGGGCAGCTGCTGAAGGGGTCATGTACTGGAGGCTGATTTGGGAAGCTGGTTTACAAATTACAACACTCTCTACGGCTAGAGTGTACAGGGTAAGGGGCAATGGTTCTCTTTTGGATTCAAAAGCAGTAAAGCACATGCTAAATAATTGCCGGCGTATACATTTTTTAGGATACACCCAGCCGGCTTGATGTACAGGTGTGGTAGATGGTTAGTTTTTTCATGTTGGGTATACACTTTACGAGCAATGAAAGTAGGATCATGTTGTACCAGTGGCTTATATTTATGTTTAGGCATTTACTAGTCTGATAGTTTTTAGGAATGTTCTATTGTATTGTCAGAATGAAGAATGGATGGTGCATTGATGTTGGTTGGGGTACATATAGCTAACCCTAAGTTTTGTACCCCCTAAGACAAACCTCACTATAGGCTACAACATTTGACACACCCCCATAGCCTAAGTGAGGGGTGTCTAGCAGAACCAAACGAGTACGGTCACAAGACCAGTCCAAGAAACAAAGCTCAGGGTGGATCACAACGTCACCACACAGTCTGAGCACAAACAACAGTGGCCACAAGGCCAGTCCAAGAAGTAACAGAGATATATAGAAAGCAAAGTAAACAGTACACTCAAGTCTAAGCAACACGAGAACCAGTGTCAACAAGGCCTAACTGCACACAGCACCTCTGGTGGTCACAAGGCGGAAGCGCCTTGGTGAAGATGTCTGCAGTGTTGGCCTCGGACTCCACAAACTCAAAGCGAGCCTGTCCACGCCTCTGCAACTCTCGCAGAAGAAAGTACCTGACGTGAATGTGCTTCACTCTGCTCTCCAGTCGTGGCTCTCGACAAAGGAGAATAGACGCCTTGTTGTCAGTGAACAAGGTCGGTGCAGAGCTCGGCCGCTCACCAAGGTCGGTGAGCAAGAAGGTCAACCAACGCAGCTCCTGTGCCGCCATGGCACCAGCGTAGATCTCAGCCTCAGCTGTAGAGGTCGAGACCGAAGAGGAGCGCGTGGACCGCCAGGAAACAGCTCCAGAACCCAGGCTGAAACAGTACCCCTGAGTAGACCTGTGAGTCTCAGCGTCGTCAGCGTAAGAGGAGTCACAGTGACCAGTAAGTACGACAGACTGCTGCCCTCCAAGAACTAGCCCCACGCCTGACGTCGTCGCTAGGTACTTCGCCACCCTCACAGCTGCTGTCCAGTGAACAGGACGGTGTCTCCCTGGCGCAACAAAGCGCGCAAGAACGCTGAGAGGGAAGGCGAGGTCCGGGCGAGTACAAGTCATCAGGTACATGAGGCAACCCACAAGCTCTGCGTAGGGACCACTAGGCTCGAACGGCTCGTCAGGAAAGGGTCCAGTGAGTCTGTGGTCAACAGCAAGAGGTGTGCGCTGTACTGTGGAGTGCTGAAGCCCGAACCGCTGAAGGACCTGCTGCACCATGTGCGACTGTGAAAGTGTAATGGTGCGAGCAGCTCTGTCCCTGGTGATCTGCAGGCCAAGGTAGTGGCGCAGCTCACCAAGATCAGTGCAGGTATGTCTCTTCTGCAGTTCGGACTTCACGTGTGCCAAAGCAACCCTGTCAGGGGTGGCGAAAACAAGGTCGTCAACGTAGACCAGAACAAAGAAAGGTGTGGGGCCACGACGAACGAACAGCGACGGGTCAGCAGAAGACGGCTGGAACCCAAGGTCAGACAGGGTAGAACGCAGGGTGTCGTGCCACTCACGAGGAGCCTGACGAAGACCGTAAACCGGTCGCCTCAGCCTCCACTGGGTCCCAGGAGGGAAAGAGCCAGTGAAGGCAGAGGGACGACGCAACCAGACCTCCTCGTGAAGACTGCCCTGAAGGAAAGCAGTAGAGAAGTCGAGAGAGTGTAACTCGTAGTCTCTCTGTGCTGCTACGTGTAGTAACACCCGAAGAGTGGTCATCTTCGGGGTGGGCGCGAAGGTCTGAAAGAAGTCAACTCCCTCGCGCTGACTGAAACCTCTAGCCACGTAGCGCGCCTTGAAGACCGGAGGAGATCCCGGTGGCCGCTTCACCCTGTAGATCCACATGCCGTCGACTACGTTCGCCCCCGGAGGGGGAACCTCATCGACGTAGGTGCCTGTGGATCTGTAGGAGGCCATCTCTGCGTCCATGGCAGCTCTCCACTGAGAGGCCCAAGGCCCTGACACTGCCTCAGCGTAAGTGCGAGGAGTCGGAATGTCAAGGGCGTCGGGGTCACCCTCAGGGGCGAGGAGCATGGCACAGAGATGAGGGGAAGCGGCGGCCAGGAACTCTAGCTCAAACTGCCTGTCCTCTAGGGCGTCACAGCCAAGGGCAGACACACCCCCGACGGCCAGAGGACTGGAAGGAGGAGCAGCCACAAGAGCGGTGGCGAAGTCAAGGCGGCGGGTAGAGGCAAACTCAGTGACTGCGGCAGTAAGAGCGGACACAGAGGACAGAGAGGCACGAGGGTGGGTAACAAGAGAGGCGAGAACACGAGAGAGAACAGGACGGTACGTGCGGTAGTAGTCAGTGACAGGAGAAGGAAGCGACACAGTGAGGGCCGACTCAGGAGGAGACGGAAGCACAGACGGAGACGGACGAGGTGGACGAGAACAAAGGAAGGCTGTACGAAGGTCAGTGAAGGGAACAGGAGACGAGGGACGAGCACGAGGGGAGCGACGAGAGGCCCAAGTCTGAGAAGGAGGAGGAGACAACGAAGACTGAGAACGAGGGAAAACAGCGGGAGAGGGGTCAGGAGGAGGAAGCGGAGGACCAGAGACGGGAGGAGAGGGGGAGGAGGAAGGAGAGGGAGACGGGAGACCAAGGGTCCGAAGACCCGAGACAGGAGGAGGAGACGGCAGCAGCTGCTGCTGCTGCTGCTGCGGCTGCTGCTGCTCCAGCGGCTGCTGCCCCTGCTGCTGCTCCTGCTGCTGCTCCTGCTGCTGTCGCTCCTGCTCCTCGAGCCGCTGCAACTCTCTCTCCTCTCTCTCCAACTCCAGCTGCTCCTCACGAGCACGACGAACACGAGCCTGGAACCTGGTCGGGTAGGGGTGGGGGGAAGGAGTAGTGTCCGGGGCAGCGGCAGCCCCAGAGTCGACCTCCGAAGCACCAAGCACACCACCCCCAGAGGCAGCACCAACACCAGCTCCAGACCCAGGCCCTCCAGAAACCGAAGGGACACCCTCACCCCCAGACGCAGCACCCCCAGACTCCGCACGACCAGTACCAGCCCCCGGAAGACAAGAGTCCTCTGCAACCCGCGGCTCAGCTCCAACTCCAGCACCCCCAGAACCAGAGACCTGTACAGGGACAGTCGCCGGACCAACCTCTCGAGAGGGAGCACCTGCAGGAGGCGGCGAGGAAGACTGTGGGGAGGGAGGCTGTACAGGGGGGGCTACCGAAGGGGGAGGGCTAGCCTGAGACACACCAGACGGGGCTGGACCAGGGGGGGGAGGCTGTACCGGGGGAGCAGGCGGGGGAGCGGCTGTCAGGAAGAGGGGGGGAGGAGGAACCGGGAGACCTCGACTGGGGTACCTGACGTAGTAGGGGGTGGACTCCTCGAAACGGACGTCACGGGAGTCAAAGAACCGGTGAGAGGGAGGGTGGTAAAAGGTGAAGTCAGAGGAGTCCTCAGGGAAACCAAGGAAGACACAAGGAACGGCGCGAGGCGAGAGCTTGTCCGCGGAGGTGTCGCGGACAAGAGCCAAGCACCCCCAGACACGAAACCTCGACGCGACACCAGGGGACCCTGTCCAAAGACTGGTCGGTGAAGCCTCCGGCCGAGAGACGCGTGGCCAGAGGTTCAGCTCGTGTGCGGCGTACCTGACTGCGTATGGCCACAGGAAATGGGGGGCACGGGCGTGAGTCAAGGAGGTGCGGGCAATCTCCATGACCAGGCCTATGCGACGCTCAGCAACCCCATTCTGCTGTGGGGACTCCGGAAGCGTCCAGGACTGACGAATGCCCTGTTCGCGACAGAATCCAGCGAGAATGCCGGAGCGAAACTCGCCCCCGCGGTCGGAGTGGAGACAGCTGACACGACGACCACGAGTGTCCTGGGTGGTAAGCAACCACCTGATCAGCGTAGAAGTCACCTCAGACTTCCTCGCCAGGGGGAACACTGTGGTGTAGCGGGAGTAGTCGTCAACGACCACCAAAAAGAAACGCTCACGCTCAGGGCCAGGGCGAGGAGAGGGGCCCCAGACGTCCAAGTGCAGCGTCTCAAAAGGCTCGGTGGCCGGACGAAGGGAGGAGGAGTGAGGGGTGGCACGCAGCCTACCCTCGACGCAAGGACCGCACGGTGGTGCAAGAGACGGCGGCAGCGACGGCAAGACACGCGGGAGACCTAAGACCAGACGCTGACTAGACATAGCACGCAGACGTGGAAGAGAAGGGTGTCCCAGCCGGTGGTGCCACAGAACGGTGGGGTGGGCAAGCGACCGACAGGAGCAAGACGCAGCGACTGGACTGGACGCGACAACCTGAGGGGACGGAACCACCTGGTGAGACGCAGGGAGGAGACTAGGGGGAGGGACAGGAACTGGGAGGAGTGGCTGCTGCGACGGCGGCCGCTGTGGCTGCGGCTGCGGCTGCTGCCGCTGCTGCTGCTGCGGCTGCTGCTGCTGCTGCTGCTGCTGCGGCTGCTGCTGCTGCTGCAGTCGCTGCTGAGCGCGCGGGCCAGTGTGAAGAGTGTAGAGACCGGAGCCCGGCTCAGCAGCAAAAGTGGCGAGGGGCTGGTAAGAGTCCCCGTCAACACACACCGCAGTCTCTCCAGAAGGCTCAAACCACACACCCACGTGCTGACTCACGAGGGGTCGCACGCCCACCAAGTTCCGGGAGAACGAGGGGACGTGAAACCCAGTGAGAGACCCAGAAGGAGCAGCCGGACACGGCAAGGTGGTAGTGTGACGCGCAGTGACTGGTCCCGAAGTGGGATCAGCCAGCGCCACAGAAACAGGCGCAGGAAGAGGCGTAAGTGTCGTGCTGTCACGAAAGAAGCAGTGAGAGGCTCCAGAGTCCAGCGTGAACGACAGCGAACCGTCCTCTGAGGTAGCCGCTGGACTAGAGTCTACACAAGAACCTACACTAGCAACAGGCAACTGAGCAAGGCTAGCACCTAAGCTAACAACACCAGAGTAAGCAGAGTCAGAAACACTAGAGTCAACAACAGCATACATAGCATGGGGAGTACCAATCAGATCAACTAACTGCTCAGCAGACATGCCCCAGAGAGCGGAGCCGTAGCGCTGAACAAGAGGCAGCCAGTCAGGGGCAGGAGCACCAACCCCGTAGACCAAACGAACCGTGTCAGTGAGCTGAGCAAAGCACTGACCAGGGGGGTGAAACCGGCCACAAGGGTGGCCACGACGAGTGCCTGTCAGAACCTGGTAGGTGCAGGGAGTGTAAGCAGCACCGCGCTGGGTCTGACGCAGCCCCGACCCTGGAGCCAGCTGCTGCCGCTGCTGCTGCTGAGGCTGCTGGGAGGAGAGGGGCTGCTGGTGCTGCAGAAGCTGCTGCTGACGCTGAGCCTGGTACCACGCCGCTGCTCCACCAACCGGGGCAGGAAGTACAGGAGGCGACTGACGAACTCGGGCGTCGCCACCACTAGCAGGCGCAGTGGAGTCACCAGTCACTGCACGAGGCGCCTCTCCAGGCCCTGAACCTCCACCGCCGCCAGGCGCAACGCCACCTCCACTACCTCCGCCTCCACCTCCACTACCACCACCAGAACCGCCTTTCTTGCCACTCCTACCGCGGGACCGCGACGCAGTCGTAACAGCAGCTGCAGTCGCGTCAGTAGCGGCAGTGGCAAGTGAGGCAGTAAAGGTGGGTAACTGCGGGACTGTGCACCCGTGGAAGAGTGGGGGGGGCACAGCACCAGAGGCAGCGGCTACCGAGCGAAGGTTGCTCTCGACGTCCTTGAGTGCAGACTCAAGGACATCGACGGTGAGCTCACTAGGGTGCTTCAGCAGAAGCGCGTCGCGAACGGAGGCAAGGCGGTCAGGGAGGCTAGTGGCGATGAAATAGATAGTAATCGCCATAGGGGGAGGAAGCAGTGCAAGCTGTGCCTCAGTGCAAGCAGCGCGGTAACTAGCGTCGAGCGAGCGGAGGTGAGCGATCAAGTCAGCAGAGCGCTCAAACGAGGCGAGATCAGGAAACAGGAACGGGAGGAAAAGACGGCCAAGAGAGACAGTAGCGGGAGTAGAGTAGCGGGCCTTAATCGCAGTGAGGTACGCAGCAGCGGTGCGAACCTGAGTGAAGTGGACCTCCTCTGACTCAGGGAGGAGGCTGCTGAGTGCGATGCAGGCCGCAGCGTCACGCGACGTCCAAGCCGTCCTGTCAGCGCGCTGACGGGCAAAGCGAGCCGTAGCAGCATCGTCAGGGGCAGGACCTAAAGCGGCAGGCTCGGGGGGCTCGGGGAGGTCACCAGTAGCGTGCGACCAGAGGGTCTCGCCCCCCTGGACTTGACTCTCTAACAGACGGCGAGCGCGAAGAAGCCAGACGGAGAAGTCAAGAGGTCTACCGTCAGCGTCGAAACGAAGAACTCGCGGAGTCGCCATAGCGAGAACGAACGCGAACGAGCAGGCGAGTAACAGCAGGAGGTAAGAGGCAAATTAGGGTTCAGGTGGGGGGACTTAGTCGCAGCGGAAGAACGGGCTAGGGCGACGGGCCAGGGCGTAGGGTCGACGGGACGGGGGAAAGGGCGGGCACGATGCGACGGGGCAGGGCGACGCGACGGGGCAGGGCGACGCGACGGAGCAGAGGCAACGGGACTGGAAGGGCGACGCGACGGGGCAGGGCGACGCGACGGGGCAGGGCGACGGGACGGGGAAGGGCGACGGGACGGGGCAGGGCGACGGGACGGGGCAGGGCGACGCGACGGGGCAGGGCGACGGGACGGGGAAGGGCGACGCGACGGGGCAGGGCGACGCGACGGGGCAGGGCGACGCGACGGGGCAGGGCGACGGGACGGGGAAGGGCGACGGGATGGGGCAGGGCGATGGGACGGGGCAGGGCGACGCGACGGAGCAGAGGCGACGGGACGGGGAAGGGCGACGGGACGGGGGGAAAGGGCGCGACGCGACGGGGGGAAAGGGCGCGACGCGACGGGGGGAAAGGGCGCGACGCGACGGGGGGAAAAGGGCGCGACTCGACTGGGGGGAAAGGGCGCGACGCGACGGGGGGAAAGGGACGCGACGAGGGGGAAAGGGCGGGCAGGACGCGACGCTAGGAGTGGCGCTAGGCGCGGCACTACGCGCGGTAACAACGAAACCGGGACGAATGAGAGCTAGGATCAGGCTCGGGAGGCTCGAACGGAGAACGGAGGAACGGGATCCCACAGGATCCTAACCTAACTGATACCATGTCAGAATGAAGAATGGATGGTGCATTGATGTTGGTTGGGGTACATATAGCTAACCCTAAGTTTTGTACCCCCTAAGACAAACCTCACTATAGGCTACAACATTTGACATGTATCTGTACAGTGAAGACATCATTGGTGTGATTGCTAATTGACAATGACCCCTGCATGCATGCACAGGAAAGACACCAAATCCACAAAAGTATACTGGACTTATTTCCAACTCCACAGCTTTACATTTCGCACTCCCTCCCAAGTTATGAAAAATGAAAAATTTTAAGCGTTTTATCGCTTTCAAATTTGCGTATTGTGAAAGCGAAGCTGACTGTAACGCAATTTTGTGCATCGTCGAAGCGCGGTATTCGCCTTCTCCGAATATATAATGTGGGCTGGGGTCATTCTTCCCCCACCCACGTCTCTCATTTTACAATCGCTCAAGTTCAATTCCCAGTTCCGAGACCCATCCCGATTTTTTCAGAGGCTCCAACTCCCTCCCGATTTTTTCGGACCTCAACCTGGCGAGGGTGAAAACCCTTCCACGTTTTCATTCACCCTCGACGCTGCTGTCGGACATTCTTACCTACAATCAAGCTTCAATGGCGCCGACTGACAACGCCCCGAATCGTTCGGACAACGAGAAGAACGCCCGTGAAATTTCGGGCGATCTGTCAAATGTTGTAGCCTATAGTGAGGTTTGTCTTAGGGGGTACAAAACTTAGGGTTAGCTATTTGTACCCCAACCAACATCAATGCATCATCCATTCCTCATTTTGACATGGTATCAGTTAGGTTAGGATCCTGTGGGATCCCGTTCCTCCGTTCTCCGTTCGTATCTCCCGAGCCTGATCCTACCTCTCGTTCGTACCGGTTCCGTTGTTACCGCGCCTAGTGCCGAGCCTAGCGCCCTTCCCCCCGTCGCCTAGCGCCCTTTCCCCCCCCCGTCACGTCGCGCCCTTTTCCCCCGTTGCGTCGCGCCCGTTCCCCCCCGTCGAGTCGCGCCCTTTTCCCCCCGTCGCGTCGCGCTCTTTCCCCCCGTCGCGTCGCGCCCTTTCCCACCGTCGCGTCGCGCCCTTTCCCCCGTCCCGTCGCCCTGCCCCGTCGCGTCGCCCTGCCCCGTCGCCCTGCCCCGTCGCGTCGCCCTGCCCCGTCACGTCGCCCTGCCCCGTCCCGTCGCCCTACCCCATCGCGTCGCCCTTCCCCGTCCCGTCGCCCTGCCCCGTCGCGTCGCCCTGCCCCGTCGCGTCGCCCTGGCCCGTCGCTCTAGCCCACTCTTCCGCTACGGCTAAGTCCCCTCCCCCCACCTGAACCCTAATTTGCCTCTTACCTCCTGCTGTTACTCGCCTGCTCGTTCGCGTTAGTTCTCGCTATGGCGACTCCGCGAGTTCTTCGTTTCGACGCTGACGGTAGACCTCTTGACTTTTCCGTCTGGCTTCTTCGCGCTCGCCGTCTGTTAGAGAGTCAAGTCCAGGGGGGCGAGACCCTCTGGTCGCACGCTACTGGTGACCTCCCCGAGCCCCCCGAGCCTGCCGCTTTAGGTCCTGCCCCTGACGATGCTGCTACGGCTCGCTTTGCCCGTCAGCGCGCTGACAGGACGGCTTGGACGTCGCGTGACGCTGCGGCCTGCATCGCACTCAGCAGCCTCCTCCCTGAGTCAGAGGAGGTCCACTTCACTCAGGTTCGCACCGCTGCTGCGTACCTCACTGCGATTAAGGCCCGCTACTCTACTCCCGCTACTGTCTCTCTTGGCCGTCTTTTCCTCCCGTTCCTGTTTCCTGATCTCGCCTCGTTTGAGCGCTCTGCTGACTTGATCGCTCACCTCCGCTCGCTCGACGCTAGTTACCGCGCTGCTTGCACTGAGGCACAGCTTGCACTGCTTCCTCCCCCCATGGCGATTACTATCTATTTCATCGCCACTAGCCTCCCTGACCGCCTTGCCTCCGTTCGTGACGCGCTCCTGCTGAAGCACCCTAGTGAGCTGACAGTCGAGGTCCTTGAGTCTGCGCTCAAGGACGTCGAGAGCAACCTTCGCTCGGTAGCTGCCGCCTCTGGTGCTGTGCCCCCCCCACTCTTCCACGGGTGCACAGTCCCGCAGTTACCCACCTTCACTGCCTCTCTTGCCACTGCCGCTACTGACGCGACTGCAGCTGCTGTTACGACTGCGTCGCGGTCCCGCGGCAAGGGGGGCAAGAAAGGTGGTTCTGGTGGAGGTGGAGGCGGAGGTAGCGGAGGTAGTGGGGGTGCTGTTGCGACTGGCGGTGGTGGGAGTGCAGCGTCTGGAGAGACCTCTCGTGCAGCGGCTGGTGACTCCACTGCGCCTGCTGGTGGTGGCGACACCCGAGCTCGTCAGTCGTCTCCTGTACTGCCGGCCCCGCTAGGTGGAGCAGCGGCGTGGTACCAGGCTCAGCGTCAGCAGCAGCTTCAGCAGCAGCAGCAGCCCCTCTCCTCCCAGCAGCCTCAGCAGCAGCAGCGTCAGCAGCTGGCTCCGGGGTCGGGGCTGCGTCAGCCCCAGCGTGGTGCTGCTTACCCTCCCTGCACCTATCAGGTTCTGACAGGTCCTCGTCGGGGCCACCCTTGTGGCCGCTTTCACCCCCCTGGTCAGTGCTTTGCTCAGCTCACTGACACGGTCCGGTTGGCCTACGGGGTTGGCGGTCCTGCCCTTGACTGGCTTCCTCTGGTTCAGCGCTACGGCTCCGCTCTGTGGGGCATGTCTGCTGAGCAGTTAGTTGATCTGATTGGTGCTCCTCATGCTATGTATGCTGTTGTTGACTCTAGTGTTTCTGACTCTGCTTACTCTGGTGTTGTTAGCTTAGGTGCTAGCCTTGCTCAGTTGCCTGTTGCTAGTGTAGGTTCTTGTGTAGACTCTAGTCCAGCGGCTACCTCAGAGGACGGTTCGCTGTCGTTCACGCTGGACTCTGGAGCCTCTCACTGCTTCTTTCGTGACAGCACGACACTTACGCCTCTTCCTGCGCCTGTTTCTGTGGCGCTGGCTGATCCCACTTCGGGACCAGTCACTGCGCGTCACACTACCACCTTGCCGTGTCCGGCTGCTCCTTCTGGGTCTCTCACTGGGTTTCACGTCCCCTCGTTCTCCCGGAACTTGGTGGGCGTGCGACCCCTCGTGAGTCAGCACGTGGGTGTGTGGTTTGAGCCTTCTGGAGAGACTGCGGTGTGTGTTGACGGGGACTCTTACCAGCCCCTCGCCACTTTTGCTGCTGAGCCGGGCTCCGGTCTCTACACTCTTCACACTGGCCCGCGCGCTCAGCAGCGACTGCAGCAGCAGCAGCAGCCGCAGCAGCAGCAGCAGCAGCAGCAGCAGCCGCAGCAGCAGCAGCGGCAGCAGCCGCAGCCGCAGCCACAGCGGCCGCCGTCGCAGCAGCCACTCCTCCCAGTTCCTGTCCCTCCCCCTAGTCTCCTCCCTGCGTCTCACCAGGTGGTTCCGTCCCCTCAGGTTGTCGCGTCCAGTCCAGTCGCTGCGTCGTGCTCCTGTCGGTCGCTTGCCCACCCCACCGTTCTGTGGCACCACCGGATGGGACACCCTTCTCTTCCACGTCTGCGTGCTATGTCTAGTCAGCGTCTGGTCTTAGGTCTCCCGCGTGTCTTGCCGTCGCTGCCGCCGTCCCTTGCACCACCGTGCGGTCCTTGCGTCGAGGGTAGGCTGCGTGCCACCCCTCACTCCTCCTCCCTTCGTCCGGCCACCGAGCCTTTTGAGACGCTGCACTTGGACGTCTGGGGCCCCTCTCCTCGCCCTGGCCCTGAGCGTGAGCGTTTCTTTTTGGTGGTCGTTGACGACTACTCCCGCTACACCACAGTGTTCCCCCTGGCGAGGAAGTCTGAGGTGACTTCTACGCTGATCAGGTGGTTGCTTACCACCCAGGACACTCGTGGTCGTCGTGTCAGCTGTCTCCACTCCGACCGCGGGGGCGAGTTTCGCTCCGGCATTCTCGCTGGATTCTGTCGCGAACAGGGCATTCGTCAGTCCTGGACGCTTCCGGAGTCCCCACAGCAGAATGGGGTTGCTGAGCGTCGCATAGGCCTGGTCATGGAGATTGCCCGCACCTCCTTGACTCACGCCCGTGCCCCCCATTTCCTGTGGCCATACGCAGTCAGGTACGCCGCGCACCAGCTGAACCTCTGGCCACGCGTCTCTCGGCCGGAGGCTTCACCGACCAGTCTTTGGACAGGGTCCCCTGGTGTCGCGTCGAGGTTTCGTGTCTGGGGGTGCTTGGCTCTTGTCCGCGACACCTCCGCGGACAAGCTCTCGCCTCGCGCCGTTCCTTGTGTCTTCCTTGGTTTCCCTGAGGACTCCTCTGACTTCACCTTTTACCACCCTCCCTCTCACCGGTTCTTTGACTCCCGTGACGTCCGTTTCGAGGAGTCCACCCCCTACTACGTCAGGTACCCCAGTCGAGGTCTCCCGGTCCCTCCCCCCCCTCTCTTCCTGACCGCCGCTCCCCCGCCTGCTCCCCCGGTACAGCCTCCCCCCCCTGGTCCAGCCCCGTCTGGTGTGTCTCAGGCTAGCCCTCCCCCTTCGGTAGCCCCCCCTGTACAGCCTCCCTCCCCACAGTCTTCCTCGCCGCCTCCTGCAGGTGCTCCCTCTCGAGAGGTTGGTCCTGCGACTGTCCCTGTACAGGTCTCTGGTTCTGGGGGTGCTGGAGTTGGAGCTGAGCCGCGGGTTGCAGAGGACTCTTGTCTTCCGGGGGCTGGTACTGGTCGTGCGGAGTCTGGGGGTGCTGGTGCGGAGTCTGGGGGTGCTGCGTCTGGGGGTGAGGGTGTCCCTTCGGTTTCTGGAGAGCCTGGGTCTGGAGCTGGTGTTGGTGCTGCCTCTGGGGGTGGTGTGCTTGGTGCTTCGGAGGTCGACTCTGGGGCTGCCGCTGCCCCGGACACTACTCCTTCCCCCCACCCCTACCCGACCAGGTTCCAGGCTCGTGTTCGCCGTGCTCGTGAGGAGCAGTTGGAGTTGGAGAGAGAGGAGAGAGAGTTGCAGCGGCTCGAGGAGCAGGAGCGACAGCAGCAGGAGCAGCAGCAGGAGCAGCAGCAGAGGCAGCAGCCGCTGGAGCAGCAGCAGCCGCAGCAGCCGCAGCAGCAGCAGCAGCAGCTGCTGCCGTCTCCTCCTCCTGTCTCGGGTCTTCGGACCCTTGGTCTCCCGTCTCCCTCTCCTTCCTCCTCCCCCTCTCCTCCCGTCTCTGGTCCTCCGCTTCCTCCTCCTGACCCCTCTCCCGCTGTTTTCCCTCGTTCTCAGTCTTCGTTGTCTCCTCCTCCTTCTCAGACTTGGGCCTCTCGTCGCTCCCCTCGTGCTCGTCCCTCGTCTCCTGTTCCCTTCACTGACCTTCGTACAGCCTTCCTTTGTTCTCGTCCACCTCGTCCGTCTCCGTCTGTGCTTCCGTCTCCTCCTGAGTCGGCCCTCACTGTGTCGCTTCCTTCTCCTGTCACTGACTACTACCGCACGTACCGTCCTGTTCTCTCTCGTGTTCTCGCCTCTCTTGTTACCCACCCTCGTGCCTCTCTGTCCTCTGTGTCCGCTCTTACTGCCGCAGTCACTGAGTTTGCCTCTACCCGCCGCCTTGACTTCGCCACCGCTCTTGTGGCTGCTCCTCCTTCCAGTCCTCTGGCCGTTGGGGGTGTGTCTGCCCTTGGCTGTGACGCCCTAGAGGACAGGCAGTTTGAGCTAGAGTTCCTGGCCGCCGCTTCCCCTCATCTCTGTGCCATGCTCCTCGCCCCTGAGGGTGACCCCGACGCCCTTGACATTCCGACTCCTCGCACTTACGCTGAGGCAGTGTCAGGGCCTTGGGCCTCTCAGTGGAGAGCTGCCATGGACGCAGAGATGGCCTCCTACAGATCCACAGGCACCTACGTCGATGAGGTTCCCCCTCCGGGGGCGAACGTAGTCGACGGCATGTGGATCTACAGGGTGAAGCGGCCACCGGGATCTCCTCCGGTCTTCAAGGCGCACTACGTGGCTAGAGGTTTCAGTCAGCGCGAGGGAGTTGACTTCTTTCAGACCTTCGCGCCCACCCCGAAGATGACCACTCTTCGGGTGTTACTACACGTAGCAGCACAGAGAGACTACGAGTTACACTCTCTCGACTTCTCTACTGCTTTCCTTCAGGGCAGTCTTCACGAGGAGGTCTGGTTGCGTCGTCCCTCTGCCTTCACTGGCTCTTTCCCTCCTGGGACCCAGTGGAGGCTGAGGCGACCGGTTTACGGTCTTCGTCAGGCTCCTCGTGAGTGGCACGACACCCTGCGTTCTACCCTGTCTGACCTTGGGTTCCAGCCGTCTTCTGCTGACCCGTCGCTGTTCGTTCGTCGTGGCCCCACACCTTTCTTTGTTCTGGTCTACGTTGACGACCTTGTTTTCGCCACCCCTGACAGGGTTGCTTTGGCACACGTGAAGTCCGAACTGCAGAAGAGACACACCTGCACTGACCTTGGTGAGCTGCGCCACTACCTTGGCCTGCAGATCACCAAGGACAGAGCTGCTCGCACCATTACACTTTCACAGTCACACATGGTGCAGCAGGTCCTTCAGCGGTTCGGGCTTCAGCACTCCACAGTACAGCGCACACCTCTTGCTGTTGACCACAGACTCACTGGACCCTTTCCTGACGAGCCGTTCGAGCCTAGTGGTCCCTACGCAGAGCTTGTGGGTTGCCTCATGTACCTGATGACTTGTACTCGCCCGGACCTCGCCTTCCCTCTCAGCGTTCTTGCGCGCTTTGTTGCGCCAGGGAGACACCGTCCTGTTCACTGGACAGCAGCTGTGAGGGTGGCGAAGTACCTAGCGACGACGTCAGGCGTGGGGCTAGTTCTTGGAGGGCAGCAGTCTGTCGTACTTACTGGTCACTGTGACTCCTCTTACGCTGACGACGCTGAGACTCACAGGTCTACTCAGGGGTACTGTTTCAGCCTGGGTTCTGGAGCTGTTTCCTGGCGGTCCACGCGCTCCTCTTCGGTCTCGACCTCTACAGCTGAGGCTGAGATCTACGCTGGTGCCATGGCGGCACAGGAGCTGCGTTGGTTGACCTTCTTGCTCACCGACCTTGGTGAGCGGCCGAGCTCTGCACCGACCTTGTTCACTGACAACAAGGCGTCTATTCTCCTTTGTCGAGAGCCACGACTGGAGAGCAGAGTGAAGCACATTCACGTCAGGTACTTTCTTCTGCGAGAGTTGCAGAGGCGTGGACAGGCTCGCTTTGAGTTTGTGGAGTCCGAGGCCAACACTGCAGACATCTTCACCAAGGCGCTTCCGCCTTGTGACCACCAGAGGTGCTGTGTGCAGTTAGGCCTTGTTGACACTGGTTCTCGTGTTGCTTAGACTTGAGTGTACTGTTTACTTTGCTTTCTATATACCTCTGTTACTTCTTGGACTGGCCTTGTGGCCACTGTTGTTTGTGCTCAGACTGTGTGGTGACGTTGTGATCCACCCTGAGCTTCGTTTCTTGGACTGGTCTTGTGACCGTACTCTTTTGGTTCTGCTAGACACCCCTCACTTAGGCTATGGGGGTGTGTCAAATGTTGTAGCCTATAGTGAGGTTTGTCTTAGGGGGTACAAAACTTAGGGTTAGCTATTTGTACCCCAACCAACATCAATGCATCATCAATTCCTCATCTTGACACGATCGCCGCAACAAGCGACGGGCGGATGACGAATGTATCGCGACCACTGGCGTCGATCTTTTGACGCGCAGTGCGGAAGTCAACAAAACCGCCAACAAACAGCACCCCTCGGCACCTGTGGCGCCTGAGGGGCCTGTGGCGCCTGTGGTGCAAGTGGCGACCGCGGCACCTGCAGCACCCATGGCGCCACACGCGCCTGACGCCGAGCACGCGCCAGCACCTGTGGCCGGACCGTCGCGTCAGCGCCAGAGGCGCCGAACTGGGTCTTCGTCTGACGCGACGGCTGACCCTGCTTTGACTCCGCCGACGCTGACTGCTGACCAGGTCCAAGCGCTTTTGGCGCTGTTACAGCAGCAGCCGCCGACGGTTACGCCTACAGCGACAACAATTTCTGCATCTGCTAAAAACGCAAACGCAAGAAACGATTTGGCACGTCACCCCCGCGTGCCCGAAGTCCCTCGTGCCGAAAGGGAACACGCTGCAGCTCCGGCGCCCAACGTCGTCAACGAGAACAACGACTCTGAAGACGAAGCGGGTGAGGCTAATGCACACAACAATTTTATTGCACCTGCCGAACATCTTCCTCCACTCCCATCCACCAACCCCACCATTCCGGCTTCTTCTTTTCACCACGCCGGGGTACGCGAGCAAGCCGAATTTCTGGAGGACCTGCGCGCGTACCTGAAGCACTCGGAGCACAAGATACGCCACGGCGACACCGCTGGCGCTCTCGAGCTCTTCGAAGAGGCGTACGCGCTCATCGCCGATCGCTTCCAACTCCTTCAAGTCGCCGACGCCTCCGACTTCAAGACGGAGCACCGCTTCAAGCTGTACCAGCAGAAAAGTGTGCTGACTTCGCGCCCTTTCAAGCAGGCGCTCGCGGATGTGGCAGTGATGAACCGCGCCCAAGGCTCCTATAGTCGCGGTTCTTCCCTTGGAGGCCGAGGCCCCACGGGGTTTGGCGGCAAATTCGGCACGACCCCTGGCTGCGATGCTAGGGGCTTCCGCGGCACCTGTTTCCGCTGCGGCCAGCCAGGCCACACTGCCAACGCATGCCCTGCTGGTGGGCACGGTCCTCACGGACCCGCACCGGTGGTGTAAACTCGACGGGGCGCATAACCGCACGAAGGCTATTGGCCGTGCCCTTGGGCTGTTGTTTATTGCCGGTTGGCTAGCCCTTGGGGGGAAAGACCATTTGGGGTCTAAGGCGTTTGCCTAGAAGCTCTCTAGAGCATCATGAAGTTGATCTTTTCCGTTTATTTTTTGCTGTGAAAAGTTTTAAGGGGAATAGACCATTTGAGGGTCTAAGAGCGCTTGCCTAGAAGTTCTCAATAAGCTCTATGGAGTTGCTCTTTCTAATTATATAATTTTTGTTGTGCATTTGTTGTGAGAGTGAAGAGAAGCCTTACTCAAGGATCTCTTGGTTGCTCTTCAGTCTCAACACTCCACGCCTCAAGGAGGCTTATTGAGGGAGGCAATTGAAGCCTCGAGAAACTTAATATCATGACACTAATATGAAGAATCAAAGGGCAAACGACCTTGCCATGGGCGGGCGCATAAAGTATTGGCAGAAATTGAGAGCGAGAAAGAAAGAGAAAGAGAGAGTGAGAGAGAGAGAGAGAGAGAGAGAGAGAGAGAGAGAGAGAGAGAGAGAGAGAGAGAGAGAGAGAGAGAGAGAGAGAGAGGGAGAAAGAAAGGGAGATATAAAACATATATATAAAAACACTGATTGGGGGGAGTGCTAGCAAAGGAAGTCTATGAGTTCTTGGAGACAAACTTTCATGGGAGCCATGAAGAAAGTATTAAAAAAAAAAAAAAAAAACCCATGGTTTCGTGCTTGAAAAGAGGGTTATCCCACTCGAGCGTCAACGCTTGCTTGGATTGAGAAAAAAAAATAAATAAAAAAAAAAAAAAACTACCTGTTATGTATTGCTTCCTCGTATACTGCCATGTGCAGGAACTTCCGATGCATGCCTTGGGGCAACAAGATCACCCTTTCGAATACGCAGTGACGGATAGGACAATTTCCATCATGCGGGGGCGCTTGCGATCCGCATTGGCTTGGTGGCGAAGTTGGTGTACGAGCAGCCTTGTCTTATCAATTATTGAACGCGGCTACTGGATGCCGTGGAAACAAGGACCGCCACAACCATTTCAGTGCTCCAATCATGCTGGAACCCATGCTCACATGGATTTTACGCGATCAGCCATCATAGATCTCCTTCAAACCGGCGCAGCAATCGAGGTGCCAGCATCGGAGCTCGCATGCATTAGTCCCCTCAACGTCGTCGAGCAGCGAGACAAGTGTCGCCTCATCCTAGATCTACGTAAAGTTAATAACGAGCTGTGCATTCCGAAGTTCAAGTACGAAGGACTCCCTCGCGTGGCGGAACTTGCACATCCGGGGGATTGGATGTTTTCAATTGATCTCAAGTCGGGTTACCACCACGTTGACATCCACGCGTCCTGTTAGAAATTCTTGGGCTTTCAGTTCGAGGGGCGTTCGTACTGTTTCAGATCACTCCCGTTCGGACTAGCGACGGCGCCTTTCGTCTTTACTCAATTGATCAAGCAGTTGGCACGTCGATGGCGAGCAACAGGGGTCCGCGTTATTCCATATGTGGATGACATTCTCTTTCTGTGCCACACAGAAGCCGAGGCTCGAGATGTCTGCACCCGCACGATCACGGACCTAAGAGAAGCGGGACTCGTGATCAATGCAAAAAAGTCTCATCTCCATCCTACTCAGCAGCTAAGATGCCTAGGATTGGAGCTCGATACCCAGCGGGGACAATTTTCTGTCGGCACGGAGCGACGAAGCGTCCTGCAATCTACCATCGCTTCATTATCAGCCGCAGGACGTGCACAGCACAAAGTCCCAGTACGGCAAGTCGCACGTATCACAGGCATGCTCGCCTCCATGAACCTCACCCTTGGGGCGACAGCGCGAGCATTCAGACAAGCATTACTACAAACCATCAACGATGCGCCTTCATGGAACAGCAGGTTGTTACTACCCCCGAGTGCTTGCGAAGAGTTGGAGTTCTGGTCAATCGAGTTCGACCACTTCAATGGAGCCCCATTTCATGTTCACGGTAGCTACGACGCAATCATTCATGTCGACGCCAGCGCGCACAGCTGGGGGGCCACACTCGACACGTTCTCCACGAATACGTATAAGGCCTGCGCAAACATGCCCCCGGAACTACTTGGCACATCCAGTACTCGTCGTGAGTTAGAGGGGGTGCTCTGGGCACTGCAAACTTTCACAAGCTTCATCCAGAACAAGCATGTGCTCGTGCGTGTCGACAACCAGGGCGTATTCTTTATTCTAAAAAGGGGTGGATCGCGCAACAACTGTCTCACTACCGCATGCAAAGCCATCATTCGCACCTGCATGATTCGTCGCATTCGCTTGATCATGGAATGGATCCCTCGCGAGCTTAACACGCTCGCGGATGAGCTCTCGAAGACTCTCGACCGAGACGACTACACCTTGAAGGCCCCATGGTTTAATCTTCTCGAGCGACGTTGGGGGCCGCACTCTATAGATCTCTTTGCCAGTGCTGCGAATGCCAAGCTCCCCCGATTCTGATGCGAACACCCACATCCCAAGGCCCTAGCGATCAACGCCTTCGCAACATCCTGGGCTGACGAACATGGTTTCGCTTTTCCACCACCACAGCTGATCCCGGCAGTCCTTCACCACGCACAAAGGACATCAGCCTCACTGACGCTCATTGTTCCCTTCTGGCCCGGGGCTAGTTGGTGGCCACTCCTCCAACCTTGCCACCCGCCTGGGCCTCGCCGATCCGTGATTGCCTGAAACTCATTCACGGAAGTCAATGCCTCGCACCGGGCACGCACACCACGGCATTCTCGGGCTCCGGCCTACCCCATAGCATGATAATGGCCTTGCGCATCTCCTTTCGTTAACATATTTGCTTGCGTCCTCTCTAATCGCTTCAGGATTACTCCGCTCGCTGCAGAGCCAATTGCTCACAATGATGCTGCAAACACGTGCGGAATCTACGATCAAGACTTACGAACCATACTGGCAGCAGTTCCGCTCATTCTGCATCAAGACTAAATTACCATACCTTCCCGCACGAGATATGACGCTCGCGCTGTACCTCGTCTACGCCATTCGCCACCAGGCCACATTCTCGGTGGTGCAACTCACTTGCTCGGCGGTTGGTTTTGCCCACCGCATGATTGGGGCCGCCTGCCCTACCATCGGCCCCATGACATCTCAAGTCCGAGAATTTGCCAAGCGCCACTGCCCGCGACCCCACCGGACCAAACAACCGGTGTCTCTTCACCAAGTGCACTCCATGGCCGCACACTTCATTAGCTCGGACGACCCATCCACCTTTCAAAAAGGACTCATACCACTTCTCATGTACGCCGGCTTCCTTCGGTATTCGGATCTCGCCGCCATCTGCTGGAACAATATTCAGTTCGAAGACGATGCCATGTGGCTACTCATCCCGCGCTCGAAGACTGACCAAGAGGGGAAGGGCTCATGGGTGCCTATCGCCGCAAGCCAGGGACCTTTCTGCCCCGTCCGATGCACGAAGCGCTTCATCCAGCTAGCAGGATATGGTCCTGCCACTCCAGGGCCATTAATCCGGGTGTTTGGTTCGGCCACGAGCAACTCACTCCCAGTCAAACCACCATCGTATACCACAATACGCAACTGGTGCAAGGAAGCTTTTCATGCCATCGGACTCGGCGACCACGCGCTCGGCACACACTCTTTTCGCAAAGGAGCGGCAACTGTAGCGGCAAACGCAGGAATTGAGGATCGGCTCTTCAAACAACTAGGCCGATGGCGCAGTGAAATGGCCAAGGAAATGTATGTCACCCCCACCGCCGAACGTTTGACTGACGCCTCTCGCAACCTCCAATCAACGGCTCACGCGCCATCACCAGCACAACATTCCAGAGCCCTCAAGCGCCACCGTCAGGCACCCTTGCACATGTCTCAGCGTCACCCATTGTAATGAGAACGATGCCAATTGCTACAGAAGCAAGCTTTCTCAATATAAAAAAATTTTAAGCGTTTTATCGCTTTCAAATTTGCGTATTGTGAAAGCGAAGCTGACTGTAACGCAATTTTGTGCATCGTCGAAGCGCGGTATTCGCCTTCTCCGAATATATAATGTGGGCTGGGGTCATTCTTCCCCCACCCACGTCTCTCATTTTACAATCGCTCAAGTTCAATTCCCACCTACCCTCCCAAGGCTAGTCATCTTTTGAGAGCAGTAGTTCTTAGACATTTTGGATGTGATAGTATATTAGTATTACTGCTATGAACTATTGTACTTGAACCCATTGTAATGAGAACGATGCCAATTGCCATTGTAATGAGAACGATGCCAATTGCTACAGAAGCAAGCTTTCTCAATCGCAACACTACACAACATACACCATTGTTAAACAGGCTAGGCGAAAACGAGAAATAGGCAAAGAGGGATTTCACTAGCAAGCAGTTGAGTACATATAGGAAACCCTAATTCGGGTTGTACTCGCTATAGAGTACCCCACTGCAGGCTAGACAACCATCACATTCTGACACACCCCCATAGTCAAAGTGGGGTACAATCAATACAACAAGCAGGCAGAGCAGTAGTTCACAATTATAAGCAAAGCTAGCGGCTAGCACAGAGAGCAAGTGAGGAGGAGGAGAAACTGTGGGGCGAGAAGATGGGAGGCGACGGCTGAAGCTGCAGACACACGGGCAGCAGGAGTGCGTAGTACTGTCGCTACCAGGCTAAACCCGGACTACACGGCGACAGACGCAGCTGGCTCGCTGTGCTCCCAGGAGTGCTCACACTGTAGCTACCGGGCGCAGAGCCCCGGACTACTCAGGCCACAGGGGGTCGTGGCTCTCTGGACTACCAGGAGTGCTCACACTGTGGCTACCGGGCGCAGAGCCCCGGACTACTCAGGCCACAGGGGGTCGTGGCTCCCTGGACTTCAGGCGCTGCGGACGACTAGTCGGCTACCTCCGGTCAACCTCCCCCAACTGTCCCACACCCCGTTCACACACTCCCTGTTGAACCACTAGCACCGCTCACACGCCACCCCCCTCGTACCACTCCGACGGCTCCAACACATCCACCCCCCTCAGCGGCAGCTGCAGCAGTGGGAGACGGAGGAGGAGGAGGAGCAGGGGACGGCTCACACACACGGCACCCCCATACTCTCCACCCCCAAACCCTAACACAGGAACTCGGGCAGCAGCGGGGGGGGGGGGGCGCGGTCAGAAGCTCGGGGGACGGCGTGCGGCACAGGGGAAGACGGTACGGGCCGCGCACGGGCCTGGCGCAGGCCGGACGAACCGCGCGCGGGCCTGGCGCAGCCCGTACGGGCCGCGCGCGGGCTTGGCGCAGCCCGTAAGGGCCGCGCGCGGGCTTGGCGTAGCTTGTACGGGCCGCGCGCGGGCCTGGCGCAGGTCGCGCGGGCCGCGTCGGGCGACGGGGGGCGACGCGCGGGTCGCGGGGCGACGCGACGGGCTCCGGCGGGGGGCGACGCGACTGTCGACGGGGGTGGGCGCGCGGCGGGAAGAAAAATCGCCGCACGCCCGGAGCGCGCGGCAGGCAGGAAACAGCAGCGGAAGCTTCTGGTGGGACCACCCACAGGATCGACCCAGGAGGGTCGACCTGCTCTGATAGCATGTTAAACAGGCTAGGCGAAAACGAGAAATAGGCAAAGAGGGATTTCACTAGCAAGCAGTTGAGTACATACTGGAAACCCTAATTCGGGTTGTACTCGCTATAGAGTACCCCACTGCAGGCTAGACAACCATCACATTCTGACAACCATAGCATGGGATGGCATGGCAGTAGCATGCCCATCCGCTAGTAACAAACACATGTTCCATACTTCACAAATAAATAACGAGGCAGACACATGTTACAGCTCGCCACACCCTCAAAAGGGCATGGCTAGTGCAGAATGGACCCACGTCCACTCGACAGTTCCTCTTCGTATCGTACAAGCACGGCAGCAGCACCCACATCCATTTTGTGTGATCACTCTGCCAAGGCAAGGGTCTCTCGGAACGAACAGCTGATTCCAGAACCGTGCCCCCCCTGCTGCTGATGCATGCTGCTGCCACCATCCTCTCCCTGATGAAATTTCTCCCAAGACTGGCTTTAGAATAGCAAGAAATGCCCTTAAAGTTTTGAGACGGTCTCAAAACTCTGCTGATGCATGGTGCTGCCAGTGCCACCATCCTCTGTCCGATGAAATTTCTCCCAAGACTGGCTCCCATTCAGCCAGTGGACCTTGGGACGCCACAGCCCCGTTAGAACTTGGAACCCAGTCAGACAACCCAGCTTCCCCTACTTCCCATCAGACAAGCACTCCTTGTGGCCATTTGGTGAGTACCCCAAACCAAGCACCCCTCAGACACCATAGCCATATGGTGGATCCTCCTGAGACGCTTCTGCCAGCTTCCCTACTCCCCCCTCCGCTCCCCCCTCCGCTCCCCCCTCCGACAGCCCAGCTTCCCCAATCCCCTTTTAGACACCATAGCCATATGGTGAGTCCTCCTGAGATGCCTCTGCCAGTGTATGCTCTGATGCTTCTGCCAGATAGTCCTTGCTGCAGAATTGCAGAGAGAAAGAGGGACAGACGGAAGCACAAAAGCAGCTCAAGTATCATCCAAAGCGTCACCACCAGACGCTCACTGCCTTGTGTGGATCTAAGTGTCCAGCAACCCCGTCTCACATCGCACTCACCTTCTCACATCGCCCGCCCCTTGCACTCACCTTCTCACATCGCCCCACCATTGCCCTCACCTTTTAACATCGTAACCCCCCCTTACCCTCACCTTCTCACATCGCCCCCCCCCTTGCCCCCACCTTAGCACATCGCCCTCACCTCGCTGCTGCCACTTTGCGAGTGGTGTTGGCCTTCCCTTGAAACGCCACCACAAGACACACTCATAGCCTTGTTCGGTCTGCCTGTCTGCCAGTCCTGCCACACTCCCATGGCGCTTCTCACATCGCCTGCCCCCATCTTCCCTCACGTTATCCCAATCACCCTCACCTTGCTGCTGCCACTTTGCGCGTGGTGTTGGCCTTGCCCTGAAACGCCACCACCAGACACACTCACTGCCTTGTGTAGGTTTGTATGTCCAGCCACGCTCACTCGTATGGTGCTTCTCACATCGCCCCCCTCTTGCCCCCATCTTTGCACACATCCCTCACCTTGCTGCTGCCACTTTGCGCGTGGTGTTGGCCTTCCCCTGAAACGCCACCACGAGGCACTTGCTCCAACGCGGGCCGCCCGCATCCTCCACTGTTGCCGCGCGCACGGCCGCTAGCAGACGAACAAACAGAGCTCGATCGGCAGTGGTGCTGCGGGTGGGGTGGAGAGGGAGGGCGAAGAGTAAGGAAGAAAGGGGATGAAGATCGAGGGAGAGAAGGGATGGAGAGTGAGGGAGAGAGGAAATAACATGCCACTTTCTCTCCAAA
Organism: Closterium sp. Yama58-4; assembly: GCA_947470075.1. Classification (NCBI taxonomy): domain Eukaryota; kingdom Viridiplantae; phylum Streptophyta; class Zygnematophyceae; order Desmidiales; family Closteriaceae; genus Closterium; species Closterium sp. Yama58-4. The sequence continues at coordinate 34,289 of CANIUD010000184.1, read as the reverse complement.
AGATTCAGCAGAGAAAAGCCCTCACAGCCCAACACACTCTCCAGGCAACCCTCACAGCTCACTGCTCTCTCACTGCACTAACGAGGCTCACTATAAGGGGGATGACAGCCAGCCAAGGATGTCTGGGAGCTTAACAGACGTGAGCAGGCGGCGCAGCGACTGGGGCTTCCTCTTAAACTCCACCAGAGTCAGCTGCAAGAAGTACCTTCAGCGCACTGCACTCTCAAGGCACTTTCTAGGGGCGCTAACGAGCCTCACCACAGGGGGGAAGCACTCACCAGAGGGGGGATGACAGCCAGCCGAGGATGTCTGGAAGCTTCACGGACGTCAATAAGCGGCGCAGCGACTGAGGCTTCCTCTTCTTCTCCACCAGAGTCAGCTGGGAGAAGCTCTGCTGAAACGCCAGAGAGATCCCATACTGTCCAACCAAGCCTCCAGATACTCCCCTTCCTCCTCCTCTTCCTCCTCCTCGTCCTCCTCATCCTCCTCTCCCTCTCCATTCGTCTCGCCTCCATTCGCAGCACCGCCAGCAGCAGCACCGTTCGGTTTCTCCGAACCGCCGTTTGCATACCCAGCAGGAGCGCCTGCCATTTCTTCCTTGGCCCCCTCGTCCTCCTCCTCTTCCTCCTCCTCCCTCCCCTCCGCCAGAGCAGCGTCTCTCTCCATTTGAGCAGCCTGCTGCCGGCCAATCACGTGAGCCCACGTGGCGCACTCCTCCAGGGCCGGCGGCCACAGGTCCTGCGGCAGCGGCTGGGGCGGCTTGGGCGGCCGGAGATTCTTGATCGAGATGTTCTTCGAGCGCACCAGCGCCGGGCGGTCTGTCTTGGCGTTTTCCCGCATCGCCTTGCTGATGAACCGCGAGGATGCCAGGATGTCGTGCACGCGGGTGCTTGCGCTGCCCACCCCGCTGCCCGGCCCGCCGCCCGGACCACCGCCCGGACCACCGCCCGGACCACCATAAAAGCTAGTACTGCCGACCCCATACCGGAAACTCAGCCCTCCCCCAGACGCAATATCCCCCCGCTCGCTCTCCTGCCCTCCCATCCCCCCGCCTCCGCCACCGCCGCCGCTAGTGGTAGGAACAGCGCCCATACCAGCGATGACGACCCCTCCGGAGGTGGTCCAGATAGCTGGCACGTCGCGAGCATCGAAGGGCACGCGGGCAACGGGACGCCTCCCTACGGCCGCTCCCAGCACAATCTGATGCAGCGCCGCGAAGCGCTGCGACTTGTTCAAGTCCTTGATCCAGGACGTGTCTCCGAATTCCGGGGCCGGAACTAGGGCAGTGGACGAGGAAGAGGAGGCAGCGGCAGCAGTGCCGTTGCTGGTCTCAGCACCAGCGGCACCGGCAGCAATTCCAGCAGCACCAGCAGCAGCAGCGGCGGCAGAGTTGAGGGGGTAGCAGCAGGCCTCGTAGGCTCGGCGAACCTTCATGAGGAGCCTCCGCTCCTCCTCCCGGCCCGGGAGCAGGATGATAGCTGCAATGTGCGGGCGGAACCAGTCCAGCACATCACTAGGAGACACCTCCACTGCTCCCTCCCTGACATGCTTCGGCGGCTTGTTGCTCGTCGCCCCTGCTCCGGGCTTCCCCCCTGCTGCTCCGTCCCCTCCGTCCCCGCCTTCCCCGAGATCGTCTAGAGCCCAGAGGCTTTTGGCTGCGCCGTGGACTTTCCAGACTAGGAGGTGGTTGATTAGCTCGTAGGAGAAGACGATGAGGGTGGGGACGCAGAAGGCGACGATGACGAGCGCGAAGCCGATCTTAGGGAGCGTTTCGAGCTGCACTGTACCCCATGGTGGCGATGATGAAGATCATTTCGGCGACGATGAGGATCGCTGCGAACGCGTCGTGGGTTGAGGCGACGAAGGGGGACGCGGCGAGCTGGAGGCCGATGAGAATGACTTGCACGGGGAAGAGAACAGTCATCTGGTGGTGGAGGGAGGGGGCGAAGGGACGGGTAGTGGGAAGTGGGGAAGGGGGAAGGCAGAAGGGTAGAGAGGGACAGAAATGGGGAGAGAGAAGAGGAGGAATTGGAGTTGAGGTGAGGGAGGGGGAGGTGGCGAGCTGGAGGCCGATGAGAATGACTTGCACGGGGAACAGAACAGTCATCTGGTGGTGGGGGGGAGTGGGGGGAAGCAGGGCGGGAGAGGAGAGAGCGGGAGGGGAGAGAGGGAAAAGAGAGGGATTGGGGTTGAGGAGATGATGTTGTACCCCCCATGGTGGCGATGATGAAGATCATTTCCGCGACGATGAGGATCGCTGCGAACGCGTCGTGGGTTGATGCAACGAAGGGGGAGGCGGCGAGCTGAAGGCCAATAAGGATGACTTGCACGGGGAAGAGCACAGTCATCTGGTGGGGGGTGGAGGGTGGAGGGCGGGGATTGGGTTGGGGGGGAAAAGAGAGGGGTTGTGGGTTGAGGTGAGGAAAGGGGAGGAAGCGAGCTGGAGGCCGATAAGGATGACTTGCACGGGGAACAGAACAGTCATCTGTGGTGCGGTGGGGGGGAGGGGGGGGAAGCAGGGCGGGAGAGGAGAGAGCGGGGAGGGGAGAGAGGGAAAAGAGGGGGATTGGGGATGAGGCGATGATGAAGAGCATTTCAGCGACAATGAGGATCGCTGCGAACGCGTCGTGAGTTGAGGCGACGAAGGGGGAGGCGGCGAGCTGAAGGCCGATGAGAATGACTTGCACGGGGAAGAGAACAGTCATCTGGTGGGGAGGGGGGAGGCGGGTGAAAGAGGAGAAGGTGAAAGGGGAGAAGGTGAAAGGGGAGAAGAGGAAGGGGTTGAGGTCAATGTAAGGAAAGAGGAGTTGGAGGTCGATGAGAATGACTTGCACGGGGAAGAGAACAGTCATCTGGTGGGGGGAGGGAATATAGAGAGAAGGGGAGAGGGAAAAAAAGGGGTAGTTTGGGAAAGCGCAGTCAATGAGGAAAACGAGCAGCACAGCAATGAGAATCCGCCTCGCGAACAACATGCGGTTCCAGTAGAAATAGCGGTACTCGTATCACGACTTTTGAGACGTCCCAAAAGTAGCAAGTACCGTACCGGTGCTGGTATCGCGTCACCATCCATCGCCCCTCTGCCAGCAACAATTACCACACCCTGCCAGCAACAATGACCATCGCCCCCCTTCCTAGCAAACAAACATACCTGGACCGGGGGCGAATCAACGAGGAAGACAAAGAGAGCAGAAACCAGAATCCTCCTTGCAAACAGCATGAGGTGCCAGTAGAAATAGCGGTACTCGTATCGCGTCACCATCCAACCCCAGCGCGCGCGGAACGCACGCGTGTCCAGAAGCTTCTGCTTCTTCCCGTAGAGCATGGTGAGCGCGTAGTAGATGGGCGCGCCGGCCACAAAGACGATGGTGATGGCGATGGCCAGCGCAAACAGCGTGATGCGCGCACTGCTGCTCCACAGGTCCGTTGGGGAAAAGGTCATCACTGTCTCATCATATGTACTCTTGGAAAAGGCCTGTGGTGGGGAGGAGAAGGGGTGGGGGGAAGGGAGGGAGATAGGAAGTGGAGCTAGGCTTACCCAGTGCAGGGCTTACCTGGATGGGGAGGGCTCACCTGGAAGGGGAGGTACCATCCAGTGAAGGGCTCGCCTTGAAGGGGAGGGCTCACCTGAAGGGGAGGGCTCACCTGAAGGGGAGGGCTCACCTGAATGGGAGGGCTCACCTGAATGGGAGGGCTCACCTGAAGGGGAGGGCCTACCCGGAAAGGGAGGGCTCACCTGAAAGCAGCGCACGGTGATGGGCAGATAGCACACGTCCAGCCAGTTAGCCGCCCCGTGAATATAAATATCCTCCAGAGGGGCCGGTGGGTTCGCCGACGGCCTGTCCCCCCCAATCTCCCCCCCTTCCCTCCTCCTTTCCCTCCTCCCTTCCCTCCCGCGTGGCCGTGTGATTGGGAGGAGTGGGAGGATGAGGGGAGGAAGTGGCGGAGGGTGCGCTGGATGGCGAAGAGCAGCGCGTAGGCGGCGAGACCCACGGCAGCGACTATCATTGTGAGCGCCCAGCGAGACGTGAAGGGGAAAGGCACCTTGCAGTCGGGACCCAGGACTTCCTGCGAGGGGGGGGGCAGAGGTTAGGGGGGAGCGGGAGTGGGGGGAGCGGTGAGGGTGCATACATAGGGTAGGGGGAATAGGAAGGTGACTCTGCGAGACCCACGGCAGCGACGACCTTCCGGGACCAGTGGGGGAACTGCAGGTCCGCCGACCCCAGCACTGCCAGGATCTGCAGCTCACTGTTCATCACCCACACCACCCACCCACCTCCCATCTCATGCCATGTGTGCTGCTCTTTCGGTGGGCCCACACCAGTAAGTCGGTGAGCAAGTGAGTGGCGAGTTAATGAGGGATGACTCAGCCACTTACCACAGAAAAGAGACTTAAGGTAGAGAGCTCCACGAACTTCCGGGCCCAGTCAGGGAACTGCAGGTCGACGGATCCCAGCACTGCCAGGATCTGCAGCTCACTGTTCATCATCCCTCCACCCACCCACCTCTGTCATGCCATGTGCGTGGGCTGCTCTCGGTGAATCAACCACGTACCACGGAGAAGAGGCTGAGGGTGGAGAGCTCGACCACCTTTCTCGCCCAGTCAGGGAACTGCAGGTCGACGGACCCCAGCACTGCCAGGATCTGCAGCTCACTGTTCATCATCGACACTGAGACCTCTCACGCCAGGTGGGCTGCTCTCAGTGAACCAACCTTCCAGTGGAATGCCCTACCCACGTACCACGGAGAAGAGGCTGAGTGTTGAAAGCTCCACCACCTTTCTCGCCCAGTCGGGGAACTGCAGGTCCACGGACCCCAGCACTGCCAGGATCTGCAGCTCACTGTTCATCATCGACACCGAGTGGAAGCGGTCAGAAAAGACGGCCGTCGCCACCCACAGCAGGATGACGAGCACGAAGAAGAACCAGAAGAGCTGCACAAGGGATGAAAGGGAGCGTTGGGGTGGGGGTAGAGAGTTGGAAAAGGATAAAGGGGGATTTTGAGTCGACTCAGAGGTCAGCCCATTGCCACCCACAGCAGGATCACCAGCACGAAGAAGAACCAGAAGAGCTGCACAAGGGACAAAAGGGGGTTTGTTGGGGAGGTGAGAGGGGAGGGGGTAGAGGGGGCTTTTGAATCGACTCAAAACACGGCCATTGCCACCCACAGCAGGATCACGAGCACGAAGAAGAACCAGAAAAGCTGCGGAAGGGACAAAAAAGGGGGGTGGTTGGGGATGGGAGGAGGGGGCAGAGGGGGGAGAAATGGTCGAGATTGGATGAGTGCACGTGACCGGGGGAGCATGCGCAGCAGGAGCAGAGCAAGAGCAAGAGCAAGAGCAAGGTCCCCATTTCCCAAGGCACTCACAGTCTCCATCCAGGAGGTGCACTGGTAGCACGTGCCGATGACTGAGTAGTAGCCTTCCGAACACATGGAGCAGAGGAAGGAGAGCAGAGCAGGGGGAGCAGAACAAGGGGAGCAGCGCAAGTCGAGCAGCGCAAGGGTCCCAACCCAGCCCCCAAGGCACTCACCGTCTCCATCCAGGACGTGCACTGGTAGCACGTGCCGATGACTGAGTAGTAGCCTTCGGAGCACATGGAGCAGAGGCGGTTCTGCTTGTACCCCTCGGAGCACTGCGTGTCGTTGGGGGACGCGTACTCGAATCCCGCACAGCCGTCTGGGAGGGGTGCCGGGACAGAGGCGGAAGAAGAGCACGCGGAGGCAGAAGGAGAGGGGGCGGAAGGAGAGGAAGTGGCAGCAAACTGGTGAGGTTGAAGAATGAGCCAAGTGGGAGATGCTGGGCGCGATGTGGGCCATACATGTGCCAAAAGAGAGGCGTGCCAAAAGAGAGGCGTGCCAAAAGAGAGGCGTGCCAAAAGAGAGGCGTGCCAAAAGAGAGGCGTGCCAAAAGAGAGGCACGGCGAAAGAGAGGAAGGACAAAAACGAGGAAGGTAGAGCGCGTGATGCAAGATGCAAAGGAGGCAGGAGGGGTGAGGAGACGACACGTACTCGACACGTCGCAGTAGTACACTGCGGGGTTGTCAGAGTCAACGCTCCCCGGGTCCAACCAGAAATCCGCAGCGATCGTGCAGGTGCCATTGGTGCAATCCATCGCATTATCCCCGAGAATCGTAACCGTGTCCGCACAGGTCACGCACTCGCTCGCAGCCGGAAGAAAGCTGAACGTCCCATCCTCACACACCACAGACCCCTGCCCCGCTGGACACATATACCCCACCTCGCACGGCAGGCAAGCGAGATCATCCAGGGAGAAATAGCTCCCCGGATCGCACAACCCAAACTCAAGCTCGCGCGTGATTGGTGGATACGCGTCCGTCGGGCTGCTGACGGTGATCGGGAGGGTGAAATTCGCGGCTTCTTCGGGTGGCAGGACGAGGGAAACGGGCGGAAGAACTGCCCGGCCGCGGAGCGCGGTGGCGCGGAGGAGGCCGGAGATGCGGGGGTCGGGCTGGATGGCGATGATGGAGGAGAAGTCGTCGGTGGCGACGTTGCCGTAGGCGTCTAGGATGGTGACTGTGATGTTGACGATGGGCGTCTGCGTGTCCCCCATCACTGTGAACGGCTGAGATGTGTCCGTGGCATTACCCCCTTCCAGTACGTTATTCTCCCACCTGTGGGGGTGGGTTGGCAGGGGGGTTAGGGGGGGCAGTGAAGGGAGGGAAGGGAGGGAACAACAGGAAGGGAAGGGACGGAAGGTGGGGACGGTGACTGTGATGTTGACGATGGGCGTCTGCGTGTCCCCCATAACTGTGAACGGCTGAGAGGTGTCCGTGGCATTACCCCCTTCCAGCACATTATTCTCCCACCTGTGGGAAGGGAAGGGAGCGGAAGGGAAGGGAGGAGGGGGAAAGAGGGAAGGAAGAAAGGGAGACGGGGAGAGAGATGCGAGGGTCGGGCTGGATGGCGATGATGGAGGAGAAATCGTCGGTGGCGACGTTGCCGTAGGCGTCTAGGATGGTGACTGTGATGTTGACGATGGGCGTCTGCGTGTCCCCCATCACTGTGAACGGCTGCGAGGTGTCTGTGCTGTTTCCCCCTTCCAGCACATTCTTCTCCCACCTGTGGGAAGGGAAGAGAGGAAGTGGAAAGAGGGAAGAAGAAAGGGAGAGGGGGTGAGAGATGCGGGGGTGGGGTTGGATGGCGATGATGGAGGAGAAGTCGTCAGTGGCGACGTTGCCGTAGGCGTCTAGGATGGTGACTGTGATGTTGACGATGGGCGTCTGCGTGTCCCCCATCACTGTGAACGGCTGCGATGTGTCCGTGGCGTTACCCCCTTCCAACACATTATTCTCCCACCTGTGCGGGTGGTTGTTGTGCGGGGGAGCAGGGGGGGCAGGGAAGGGAAGGGAGGGAAGGTGGGGGGATGGTGACGGTCATATTGACGATGGGCGTCTGCGTGTCTCCCATCACTGTGAACGGCTGCGATGTATAGGTGCTGTTTCCCCCTTCCAGCACATTATTCTCCCACCTGTGGGTGTGGTTGTGCGGGGGGGAAGGGGGGGCAGGGAAGGGAGGGAAGGGAAAGGAGAGGAGAAAGGCAAAGGAAGAACGGGAGACGATGTGAGAGATCACTTTGTGAGAAGGGGCAGGGCATGTACGTGAGAGAGAGGAGAGGAGAGAGGAGAGAAGCACACAAGGCGAGAAGGACGTGGGAGGGGTGCCGATGGTGTCCCGCTTGGTGCTGTCAGCGTCGGCGCACATGATACGCACGCCCGGCCAGAAGGACGTGTCAAAGAACGCCACGCCCTGGCTGGGCACTCAAGGCAACCAATGCACCCAAGGACTCCCAAGGCACACTCACTCACATGCACATAACATACACTCACATGAGAGAGAAGGACGTGGGAGGGGTGCCGATGGTGTCTCGCTTGGTGCTGTCAGCGTCGGCGCAGGTGATTCTCACGCCCGGCCAGAAGGACGTGTCAAAGAACGCCACGCCCTGGCTGGGCACTGCGGCGTTGCGCTCAAACACCACGTTGGCGCACGTCAGGTTGTTGTTGAATGACACGGCCGGCGGGAGAGAAGGCTCCGATGACCCGCCGCTGCTGCCGCTGCTACTGTCTGATGACCCGCCCTCGCTTCCACTACCGCCGCTGCTGCTGTCACCACCGCCGCTGCTGCTGCTGCTGTCACCGGTGCTGTTACCACTGCTGCTGTCAGTCATCTCCCCCAGGGGGTTCTTCCGGAGAAGCTCCCGATCCACATACACAGCCGCGCCTCCCTTCTTGGCATCGTTCCCCACAAACGAGCAGTTCAAGATGCTTCCCTGCGAGTTTCCCTCGTAGAACAGCCCGCCTCCTCCGAACGACGCTGCATTCGAGGTGAAGTTAGAGAGGAAGACAGAGAGGGTTGAATTCCCTGTGGCCAGGGCTCCTGCTCCCTTGCTGGCAGCGTTTGAGGTGAAATCGCAGCCGTTGATCGAGACGGTCGCGAGGGCATCGGAGAAGATCGCGCCGCCGCTGCTCCCAGTGTTGCCGGCGAGAGTGGAGCTGTTTATAACGAGGATGGCGGAGTCGGTGATATGGAGCGCCCCACCGTCGCCCATAGGGCTCACCACTCCTGTTGCTGTTGCTGCTGTTGTTGCTCCTGCCGCCGTGCTATTACTGCCTTGGCCGGCGGTAACATTCCCAGCTACACCGGCAGCAGCAGGAGCGGAAGGAGAAGAAGCAGCAGCAAGGATTCTAGCAGTAAGGCCTTTGGTGTTCAAGCTAGCCGATTCGATAGAGGAGGTGACTGCTGCAGCAAAGGCAGCAGCCATGCGAATGGAAGGCGAGAAAGGATAGGCTGAGTCGGAAAATCCGGTAGCAGTGGCGGCGGTGGTGGGAGTGGGAGCGGTTGAAGGGGAATCGGCAACTGCCGCAGCAGACGCAGAGGAGGAGGAGGAGGAAGAGGAGGAAGAGGAGGAAGAGGGAGGGATGCTGGCAGCTGTGTTGTTGCTGAAGCTACCACCGATGATGGTTGCCACTGCCTGGCCTCTCACCATCACTGCATGGACCGCATTCTCAGAAAACGACGAGTTGAAAGAGGACAAAACTGCCCGCCCCTCGATCAGCGCCGCGCCGCCCAGATCCGCGCTGTTTGCGATCAGATCCGATCCTGTGAGATCTACCCTGGCCGAATGGACGGCGTAGATCACTCCGCCGTAAAACCGGGCAGAATTGTCTCGAAACGTGGTGCCCGTCGCATTCACCTGAGAATCCATTTCTGCCCAGACAAACCCCCCACCCCCATCCGCGCTGTTCCCCTCAATAATCACCCCCGATACACTCAACTTCGCAGACCCGCTCACACGAACCCCCCCTCCCTCGCTCCCTCCCTTATTTCCCTTCATCTCCCCCTTTACAATCACACTGGATGTAGAGTCAATCAGCGCCAAACACCCTCCCCCAGATATCGCCTTGTTATTGTCACACACGCTCCTCTGCATGTCCAGCACACTATACTCCTCCAATGTCACGCCGCCACCTGTCGTCGCGTCGTTCTGCGACAGCTGGCAGTCGGTGATTCGCGCGTCGCCGGTCATGGCGGCGTAGACCGCGCCGCCCGCCAGGTCAGCATGGTTGAGGGAGAAAGAGGAGGAGGTTACTGTAGCAACGGTGGAGACAGCGGGAGCGGAGGGAGCAGAGGGAGAGGAAGAGGAGAGGACAGAGCCGACGATAGCCAGTGCGCCGCCCTTAGCAGCGGAGTTGCTTTGGAAGGAGGTGGAGAGGAGGGAGAGGGCTGTCCCGCTGTGGAACACACCCCCTCCTCGCGCTGCCATTGCCTTGTTCTGAGAGAAGCGGCTGTTGCTGATTGTCACATCTGTGGCTTCGCCCTGAGAGAAAAAGAGGGGGAGAGAGGGGAACAGAAAGGTTGTTTAAGGCAAGTTAAAGGAGCTAATCGCACCCCCCCTCCTCGCGCTGCCATTGCCTTGTTCTGAGAGAAGCGGCTGTTGCTGATTGTCACGTCTGTGGCTTCGCCCTGATGGGGGGGGAGAGGCAGAGAAGGGAAACGAAGGGGAGAGAGCGGAAAGGAAGGGCAGAGATAGTTGGGGAGTGGCAAGTGGGGGTAGGGGGTGGGAGGAGTAGGGGGAGGGGGTAACTAAGGAGTAGTGGAAAACAGCTGCTTATGATCACGACAGAAAAAGTGTGAGGAGTAGCCTTACCTCCGTTATAAGCACGCCTCCACCCTCCCCAGTGGTGGCCTCGTTAGCAACAAAGTCACAATCGTCCACAGTGATGGGGTTGATCGTGTTGACTGCCATGCCGCCCCCCCCCATGTCCCCCACGTTGCTCTCCACTCGACTCTTTGCCATGCTGCCACCGCTCAGCCAGTAGACTGCGCATGGTGGGAAGTGTGCCGAGGGAAAGAATGCGGTTGAGAGGGATTGCAAGGAGTGCAGCAGGTCTCATCGCCCCATGTCCCCCACGTTGCCCTCCACTCTGCTCTTCGCCATGCTGCCGCCATCCAGCCAGTAGACTGCATGTGTGCGAGTAGGAGGCGAAAAAGGGGGCTATGAAAGCAACGCACACACACTAACACTGGACCTCTAGTGACAAATAGGCCCACCTCCTTCTCTTGATACGGACTCTCGGATATCGTGAAGACAACTCAATGGTCTTCATGGGTCAAGAAAGCAGGCTTGCGGATGTCAAGAAGGAAGACTCACCTCCGCCTCCTGAAGCAACGGCATAGTTGTAGCCGAAAGTGACGTTGGTGATGGTGACTGCAGGCATCTCTGTTTGAAGTGAGACACGATCCAATTTTCATCAATAGCAATGAAGCAGAGGAGGGACTCACCTCCGCCTCCTGAAGCGACGGCATAGTTGTAGCCAAAAGTGACGTTGGTGATGGTGACTGCAGGTGATGCGATATAGAGTCCTCCACCCATGTACGCCTGGGAAAACAGAGAGAGGAGGATAGAGGGAGAAGAGAGAGACGGGATGCAGAAGGCCTTTTAACACCAACGCCACCTTTACCTGCCAGCCACTACCACCACACCTCACCAAAACCAACAGCATCGCACCGCACTGCACCACACCACACCTCACCACACTGCACTCACCGAATTGCTGCTGACGGTGGAGTTGGTGAGCTCAAACGTGACGTCAGTCTTGGAATACACGTTCGTGCTGATACCCCCTCCCTGGGCTTTAAGCCCCTCCGTCATCAGCCCGTTGTTCCCCGAGATATTGCAACCGCGCACCACCGCATTGACATCCGATAAATACACCCCGACCCCGAGGTTAACCTCCGAATACCCCGTATTATCCAGGATATTACTATCAATTAACTCCACGCTTCCTGTGATTGTGTCCAGGTTCCAACAATCCACACCAATCCCCGTCCCGCTCTCCATGTAATTCGTGCAGCGGGTGATTGTGGACCGTTGGATCGAGATTGAGGTCGTGCCCATGCCGTAGATTCCGCCTCCACCATACACAGACGTAGTCGAATCAATAGTGGAGTCTAGAACCACTGTAGATACTGTCCCGTTAAGGAAAAAACCCCCACCGTACGACGGGTCGTCGCTATAAGGGGCGTAATCCCGGGACGACGCGGCGAAACACCCGAAAAAAGTGGAGGATTGGACAGAAAGAGACTGAGAGGAGGCGTCGGATAAGCACCCCCAGAGCTGCCGTTGGTGCTGGTGATTTGGACGGATTTGAGTGTGACGGTGGAGGAGGAGGAGGCGAGTCCGCCGCCGAGGAAGCGAGAGGAGCATTCGGAGATGGAGGAGGAGGAGAGGGAGAGGGTGGTTGAGTAGATGGCGATTCCGCCCCCCACGCTCTCGTCCGCGTGGCATGACTGAATGTCCAGACCCGACAGTGTTGCCTTGGATGCTGGGAGGGGGGGTATGAGAGGGGAGTGGGGGTGATGGGCGGAGGGAGGGGGTTGCAGGTGGGGGGATGGGGTGAAATCACAACGTTTATGCGAGAGAAAGAGAGGGGAGGAAGAGGGGAAGCGGGAGAAGAATCCGGAGATGGAGGAGGAGGAGAGGGAGAGGGTGGTCGGGTAGATGGCGATTCCGCCCCCCACGCTCTCGTCCAGACCCGACAGTGTTGCCTTGGACGCTGGGGGGAGGGAGGGGAGGGGGGGGGGGGGGGGGGTGTACGAGAGGGGAGGCGGGGAGAGGGAGGGGTGTGCAGGAGGCGGGGAGAGGGAGGGGTTGCAGGGGGCGGAAAGGGGTGGGAGCCCAACGTTGATGCGGGAGAAGGAGAGGAGAGGAGGAGAGGGGAGGAGGAGGGGGGAGGAGGAGAGGTAGAGGGAACAGAGGCTGACTGGAACTGGAAGGGCGGCATGAGAGAAACTCACAGAAGATGGCAATGCCGCCGCCACCACCGTCGATGCCCCCTTGGGTGACCTTCGAGTCGAACACAGTCACACCCGTCATAGTCACATCCATGGATGACGAAATGGAGACGGCGCCGCCATTAAGGTACGCGATGCAGCTCGCGAAATCCACGCTCGTTAGAGTCACCTTCTGGTTCGCCGCTTCCAAGCACCCCCCTCCGGCCTTCCGGTTCAGCCCGCTCATCACAGCAACCCCCTGTACAATCACACTCGCCTGCGCGCACGGCACAGCAGGAGCGGCACCCCCTGCAGCACCCCCGTTAGAGGCACAAACGGCGCTCAGGCAGGGCCCGTTTTTGCAGTTGATGAGCGGCTTGGATGTGAGTTTAGCGGGGGGCGTGGGGGAGGGGGAGGAGAGCGAGCCTGCGGCTATGGTGAGGGAGTAACCGCCGAGCGCGAGAGGCGCGGAGAGTGTAGAGAAGGAGATGGGGATGGTGCCGTTGACCACCACGATGGTCGCTCCCTTGACATCCGCGCTGAGATGGTGGGGGAATTGTCGGGTGGTGGTGCGGGGGAAATCGGGTGTTGGGGGGAAGCGGGGAGGGAGGCGGAGGGGGAAAGGGGGGGGGGGGGGGGGGGGGGGGAGAACAAGGAGGAGAAGAGGATGATGCCATTGGCGAACAGAATGGTCACAGGGGGAAGGGGGCGGAGGGAGGGAGGAAGTGGACAAAAGGAAGAAAGGAGAGAGGGCATAAGTGGGGCAGGGAGGGAGGGGAGGGGAGGGGAGGGGAGGGGAGGGGAGGGGAGGGGAGGGGAGGGGAGGGGAGGGGAGGGGAGGGGAGGGGAGGGGGGGGGGGGAGGGGAGGGGGAGGGTTACAAGCTCAGGTTAAGTCATAGAATGGTAGAAAGCAGGTGGAAGTTAAGGGCACGAGTCAAATCAAATAAAATTAAAGGAGCATGAGAGACTCACTTGGTGAGGGCAAGGTCGAGAGAGCCTGCGATACGGATTGACGAGACGGACAGGGGCAGAATTTAGAAAAGGGGGGAGGGGGGGATTGGGGGGGGGGGGGAGAGGGAGGGGGGGAGAAGTGGGGGAAAGGGAGGAAAGGGAGGAAAGAGGAGGAAGAGGGGAGTGGTTGGGGCAAGGGAAGTCAGAGGAAGGACAGCGGGATGGGGGAAAAAGGGAGGGATGACGAGGAGGGAGTTCGGGAGAAGAGGGGCGGAAGACGGTTAGAAAGCAGAATACGTCTGGAGATAGACGGGGGGAGAGGGGGGACACACGAAGAGCACACGACGAGCACGCGTTGACGCCGTCACGCATGAAAGCAGACTTAGCAGAGGGTGGATGCCGTCAATCGCTCACTTGCCGCGAAGGCAGGATGTAAGCAACCTGACGACACGACTCACCGCACGGCCTCTGCGCTACGACCCCTTCCCCCTCACCCCCTTCCCTCCACCCGCCTCTCGATTCCCATCCCTCATCCCCACCCCCCTCGCCTCCCCTTTTTCCCAGACCGTTCCCTCATGACTCGCCGCACGACTTCTGCGCTATACCCCCCTCCCCTTCCTTCCCCATTAACCCTTCCTCCCCCCTCCCCCTTCCCCCCTCCCCCCTCCGCTCTCCCCCCTCCACCCTCCCCACTCCCCCACTCCCCCTTCCCCGTTCCGCCGTGTCTTGCCCTCACGACTCACCACACGGCCTCTGCGCTGTTCCGCAGCAGCCGGTCGCGGTGCCGGTTTCCGTCACGTAAACGACGGCTTGCCGGTTTGCACACTGGTAAGAACACACGAGGAGAGCAAGAAGCACGGAAAGACGGTGGAGGAAAGAAACATGGCAGAATGACAGGACGGCAGAATGCCAGGCGGAAGAAGGTTGGGACGGCAGAATGGCAGGACGGGAGACGGACGTGCTGAATGAGAAGAGCACAAGGAAAAGGGATGCACACGATGACGCATCGAGCATGCGTGCAGAGTTGACATTTTTTAGCAAAAGCGACGGAAGAGGAAAGAATGGACGGATGGGGGAGAAAACGGACTGAACGGACGGAAACCGCTTCAGTTACGAGTAGCTTCGGGATGAAACATTGACGGTCGAAACTCGCAGAAACCACGAACCTGATTGCGTCCGCGTTAAGGGTGAAGTCGATAATAGCACAAACGTCAGAACGGCGAGGCGGAGCATTTGACTCGTCGCGAATCTCCAGGAGTCTTGTCTCTGAGCTCTACACGTTTCGCTAAGATGTCGGTGCTTTACACTGCTAGCGGGACGACACATAGCGACGATTCTATCGCACGGCGACATTTTCGTCTCCCGGTCGTCGTCCGCGAAAGCTACGCGGAGCCTCGATACCGAGGCCGTCGACTCCGGAGCTACACCTTCTTTTGTTTCAATATGTCACGGTAAAAACGGGTCGGAGTGGTGGCCGATGCCCTAATCGCGAGAAACGCGCGGAAGAGTTCAGAACGTGATAGAGCTAGCGTGAGACGAGGCTATGTCGCCGTTTTGAAAATACAGGGTTTCCGCATGGTGTCTTTCTGAAAAGCTCCACGCTGAATCTAGGGACCACGCTGAGCGTGACGAGTCGAGCAGAGTGAGGCCCTACACTGATAACCGTTGGGCTTATTCCAAATGTCTCTATCCGTCTGTAACCCAATCCCGCTCTGGTATAAGTTACTAAGACTTGGACTAAGTTCGCGAGAGTCGACGACGGTCTTGGTATTGGTATTTTCTCTCGCGACTTCCTAGAATCCGTTTCTCGCCGAAATGCAGGTGAGAGGATAGCTCACATCACAACAGAACCCTGCTCCAACTCATGCAGCAATTGCCAGTCACACAAGCCCCTGCACAACCCGGTTTGCCCGTCAGTCCGGACTTCGATGATAATTTGGGAACAGAAGTTACCAACAGTGGAATTCCCGAGGAGCTCCCAAAGAGAAAACACGAAAATCCCAGGGCTTCTTTTCTGCTCTGTACGATACATCAAGTACAGTACAGTTCAGGACTATAGAGGCGCTGTTCTGTAGGCGTTAAATTTCGGGAAACTGGGTCCGCAGAATCTTCGCCGATAAGTGGTTTTCTGCCTATCAAGGTTCGATGATAAGCGAATTCCTACCAAACCTGTTCGCGCCAAATTTAACTCTCTCGCCTGCAGAACACTACTTTTAGGGCGCACAAGTTTAATCGTCTGCAGGTTCGAAGTTGTTGCTTCGCCGGGCAAATGGCTGCACAACTTGTGCGGTGCTGATTCTACCTCGGGAGCTAGCATCAGCCTCCGCACAAGTTATGCGAGGCAGCAATTTCCGTGCAACGCAACCAGCGTGAATGCGCTTAGAAATTACGCAGAAGGCTACGGCGGTCAAATTGGTGCGGCGCCAATAACGCCTGCAGAACAACGCCAGTATACATCTGCCAAAATAACGCGGAATTGCTGCATTTTCTTCTGCTGCCCTGTTTCATGCGGATCGAAAGATTTGACGTTGTTCGGCATACGGTAGACAGTAGGGCAGTTGGTGAAAGCACACTGGTCCCTGTTCTGACCAACACGGGCAGCCGAACGTGTCGTCCTTTTTTTGTTTGGAACGTGAACGTGGAGTCACGGGCAGTCGAGTGATCGAATCGACGAGACGAGATTTGTTTCACTTTTCACACACCACCACCAAACCAGTGACCCTAGGGGGGAACCCCTTCACGTCGCCCCCTCTCCCCTACCTCCTCCTCTCCACACCCACCACTGACCCGATGGGCAGATGGGCAAATGGCGACAAACCTCGATGTTTTGTCGGGCGCCTGAAACCGCGTTTACATGACCAGCCCGCACTGTGCAAATGCAATCCCACCAACTAACAAGACCACCTGAAGGTTCCTATCCTCGGTAACAGCTCGCCATTACAACGCAAAACCTTGAGCACCCTTTTTCTGTAAGAACCACAAATGGTATCTTACTTATGCAGAGTTTCATGCATGTTGTGAACGGTTCACACAGCTTCATACAATGCCATTGAGAAGAAGAAAGTCACCATCTAGTCACAAACATGCGATCCCAAACCCTCATCCCCCGTGTGCCAAATGACCACCACATCACACATATCACAGCTCCAATTCACAATAACTAATCCTCTTCGAACCATATCGCTTGATTCTATCAGTAAGCCAGCCCAGCACTCTCTCCTGCTCTTTCCTCTATCCCCAGCCCATCTGTCTGCCACAGCACAGCATACCTTTCCCCGGACCCAGGAGCATCACTTTCCTGGGCACCCCCATCCAACGGCCCGTACGAAGACACGAGGAGAGGCGGCTGTTTCAGGGAGCGAGCGAGCAGCTCAAAAGCACTGCGACTGACGTCAGTCGTGAGGGTGGAGCGGGGTGGCGAGGAGGATGTAGCCCGGGCAATGTATGCATAGAAGACCTGTTGATGTGGGAATATGAAATAGCACGGGCAGGAGGGGAGAGGACAAGAAGCGGGTGCGTGAGGGAGCGAGCAGCTCAAAGGTGCTGCGGCTGATTTCAGTCATGAGGGTGGAGCGGGGTGGAGGGGAGGATGCTGCTCGAGCGATGTATGCATAGAAGACCTGGATGGGAAAGGGAAACAATAAGAAAAAGGAGGAGACACAAGGAGAGGAGGCTGGTTGAGGGAGCGAGCGAGCAACTAAAAGACAATGTATAAGGACAGGAGACTTGAGCGGATAGCAGGCAGGCGGCCCACACATAGCCCCATCCTCCCAACCTCCCCTCATCCTCCCATCTTTCCCTCATCCTCCCCTCATCCTCACATTCTCCGCTCCTCCCATCTTCCCCCCATCCTCTCATACCAATATCCGCCCTTGATTCTCTCATCCCCTCACCCTCACCTGATACCCAACAGTGTACGCCTTGACGAAGGTGGGAACCAGGGGAGGCAGCAGCTGAGCCAGGGCCTGCTGCAGCTGCGCCTGAGTCTTGGCCACCCCGCCCTGCCAGCCGCCTCTGCTAGGCGCATCGTTCCACACATCCGCCACATATACTCTCTGGGTTGAGGGGTCCTCTGTGAAGGATACACTCAAAGGTGTGAAGCCCTGCAGGGGTTGGGGGGAAAGCAGGAAGATTGGCATAAGTGGGCCTGCTGCAGCTGCGCCTGTGTCTTGGCCACCCCGCCCTGCCAGCCGCCACTACTGGGAGCATCGTTCCACATATCCGCCACGTATACCCTCTGGGTTGAGGGGTCTTCAGTGAACGACACACTTAAAGGGCTGTAGCCCTGCAGCGGAGAGAGAGGGATGGAGGAAGAGACGGAGCAGGGAAGCGGGAAAGAGAGGGAGAAGGGAGGTGGAAAAGAGAGGAAAGTAGGAAAGAGATGGTGGCATCGCTCCACACATCCACCACGAACACTCGTTGGGTAAAAGGGCCCTCTGAGCGGCGCACTTGGGTCTCGTACACTGAGAGAAATACAGCGTGCGAAAGTTACCGTGTTAACTAACACTAAAGTGGTTAAAAAAACGTTAGAGGCTTAACGACACGCACACACTAAGCACCTCTGCCTCCACACTCTGCAGCACGAGAGCTGCACCGTGTACGTTTTGAGAGGTGGGAGGGAGAGAAGCACACTTATTTTTCTCCCCCTACTCCCACTAACCACTCAGGACGTACACAGTGCAGCTCTCATGCTGCAGAGTGTGGAGGCGGAGGTTCTTGTGTGTATGTGTAGGCGGACACAGTGCAGAGAGTGGAGGCGGACGTGCTTCCTCTCCACTCATGCTGTTCCCCACTGTGCTGCCCCCGTACCAAGATGAGGGACTGCAGCAGTACGATGTATCATGAAGGGCACCCATTCACGAGACACCCACCCAGCAAACCCCATCCCTCCCACTGCTCCAATCTTCCCCCTCCCCCCCCATGCTACCTGTCGCTGCAACTGCAGCCATCTCGAAGAGGGACCGCAGCAGTAGGAGGAGCATGAGCCACTCACAATTGCCGCGTCCCCCCCCCCCCAATCCCCCTATTTCCCCAGCACCCATCACACCTGTCGCTGCAGCTGCAGCCATCTTGAAGAAGGGCCACAGCAATAGGCGGAGTCGTGAGGGACGCCAAACACGGCCTCCACCCATGTGCTGCTGCCAGCTTCCATGCCACGTCAGCAAGGAAGATGGCGGCGTAGTACAGCCCGTGGTGATCCGCCACGTAATAGCTCTCCACCTGTCATGGACGGCAGATTGGTGGGCAGCAAAGTGGTGGGCGGCAGCAGAGAGGTGGGCGGAAGAAAGATGGGCGGCAAAGTGACTGTGGCTAAGCTCGATAAGTGCACCTGAGGAGACTCAAGAGTCACACAAACATGCGCCGAAGAGATGAGCACACCTGAGACCACCTGAGCACACCTGAGTAAACCTGGGCACACCTGAGCACATATGAGCGCACCTGAGAGGGCTTATAGCCCGAGGAGATGTAAATCTTGAACATACCTACGCTGACTTATGCCCTACGGAGTTCAGACGTACGCACATGAGAGGGTTTATAGCCCGAGGAGATGTAGTGGTGCAGGGCATCCTGGTACTGCTGGCCGTTTAGGTTGAACGCCATCACCCATCCCAGCTGTTGGGGAGGAGGAAGAACAGGTGGGTGCAGGAAGGTGCAGGGGATTGCAGGGGACGGTTGAGCCATACTACAGGGCATCCTGAAACTGCTGGCCATTGAGGTTGAACACCATCTTCCACCCCACCTGCTTGGGAAAGGGGATGTGCAGGTGGGTGCAGGGGGTTACAAAGGAGCGTGCAGGGGAGTGCAGGGGAGTGCAGGGGGGTGCAGGTGGGTGCAGGGGGGTGTTGAGCCATACTATAGGGCATCCTGAAACTGCTGACAATTGAGGTTGAAGACCATCACTTGCCCCAGCTGTTGGGGAAGGGGAAGAACAGTGGACGGAGGCGAGGAGAAAGGCGCAGCAGAGGTTGAAAGAGCATCAACACGACCAGAAGGGAGGTTACATGATCAAAAGAGCAAGTGATGCAAGCATCGAAGCTTGGAGCTGGGTTGCCAGAGAATGGAGAAGAAGACGAGCGGGCGCGGAGATGCAACGGCATACGCGCTGACGAAGGCCGGCACATGGGAGCGCGTGCGCGAGGTGAGCATGGGAAAGCACATGCGCAGACAGCTGCCGAGTGAGTGTAACGAGTTCACGGATTTGGAGTTGGGTTGCCAGAGGATGGAGAAGAAGACGAGCGGGCGAGGCGACGCGACCGCATACGCGCTGACAAAGGCCGGCACGTGGGAGCGCATAAGAGCGAAGGTGAGAACAACTGCCCAAGGGAGTGATTTTTGAAAATTCTCAAAAATCACTCGAAGGTGAGAACAACTGCCCAAGGGAGTGATTTTTGAAAATTCTCAAAAATCACTCGACGGTGAGAACAACTGCCCAAGGAAGTGATTTTTGAAAATTCTCAAAAATCACTCGAAGGTGAGAACAACTGCCCAAGGAACTGAAAGAGCTTACAGATTGGGAGTTGGGCTGCCAAAGTATCGTAAAGAAGACGAGTGGCCGAGGGGACGCGACGGCATACGCGCTGACTAAGGTGGGCACGTGGGAGCATATGAAAGCGAAGGTGATAACAACTGCCCAAGGAACCGAAAGAGCTTACGGATTTGGAGTTGGGCTGCCAAAGTATCGTAAAGAAGACGAGCGGGCGAGGGGATGCGACGGCATACGCGCTGACAAAGGCCGACACGTGGGAGCACATAAGAGCGAAGGTGAGAACAACTGCCCAAGGGAGTGATTTTTGAAAATTCTCAAAAATCACTCGAAGGTGAGAACAACTGCCCAAGGGAGTGATTTTTGAAAATTCTCAAAAATCACTCGAAGGTGAGAACAACTGCCCAAGGGAGTGATTTTTGAAAATTCCCAAAAATCACTCGAAGGTGAGAACAACTGCCCAAGGAAGTGATTTTTGAAAATTCTCAAAAATCACTCAAAGGTGAGAACAACTGCCCAAGGAACTGAAAGAGCTTACAGATTGGGAGTTGGGCTGCCAAAGTATCGTAAAGAAGACGAGTGGCCGAGGGGACGCGACGGCATACGCGCTGACTAAGGTGGGCACGTGGGAGCATATGAAAGCGAAGGTGATAACAACTGCCCAAGGAACCGAAAGAGCTTACGGATTTGGAGTTGGGCTGCCAAAGTATCGTAAAGAAGACGAGCGGGCGAGGGGATGCGACGGCATACGCTCTGACAAAGGCCGGCACGTGGGAGCGCGTGCGTGAGGATAGTAGCGCCGGCAGGTCGGAGGACTCGACCCGCGAGTCGAGGATGGGCCCAGCCGTCAGCCAGCCGCCCGGGGTACTTGCGCTCGAAGTAGCTGGCCTGTCAGTCAGCGGGGGAGTGGGGGAAATCAGGCACAAGTGACGTGGGAGCGTGTGTGCGAGGAGAGTAGCGCTGGCAGGTCGGATGATTCGACGCGCGAGTCAAGGATGGGCCCGGCCGTTAACCAACGGCCTGGATACTTTCGCTCCAAGTAGCTGGGCTGGGAAGGGAGTGGGGAGGAGAGTGAAGGGCGGGGAGTGAGGGGAGCGTGTGCGCGAGGAGAGTAAGGCCGGTGGTCAGCCATCCCCCTGGGTACTTGCGCTCGACGTAGCTAGGCTGGGACGGGAGTGGGGAGGATGGGTGGAGCGCGCGAGTGAGGAGAGTAACGCCAACAGGTCGAGACGACGAGAGCGAAGGGGGGAGAGCGAAGGGGGGGGGGAGGGGGGGAGAGCGAAGGGGGGAGAGAGCGAAGGGGGGAGAGCGAAGGGGGGAGAGCGAAGGGGGAGAGCGAAGGGGGGAGAGCGAGGGGGGGGAGAGCGAAGGGGGGAGAGCGAAGGGGGGGGAGAGAGCGAAGGGGGAGAGTGAAGGGGGGGAGAGTGAAGGGGGGAGAGTGAAGGGGGGAGAGCGAAGGGGGGGAGAGCGAAGGGGGGAGAGTGAAGGGGGGAGAGCGAAGGGGGGAGAGTGAAGGGGGGAGTGGAGGAGGGGGAGAGTGAAGGGGGGGAGTGAAGGGGGGGAGAGTGAAAGGGGGGGAGGGAGCGAGGGGGGAGAGGGGGGGAGAGTGAAGGGGGGAGAGCGAAAGGGGGGAGAGCGAAGGGGGGAGAGCGAAGGGGGGGAGCGAAGGGGGGAGAGCGCGAAGGGGGGAGAGGCGAGATGAGGAGCGAAGGGGGGGGAGAGTGAAGGGGGAGAGGTGAAGGGGGGGGAGGGGGGGAGAGCGAAGGGGGGAGAGCGAAGGGGGAGCGAAGGGGGAGAGCGAAGGGGGGAGAGCGAAGGGGGGAGAGCGAAGGGGGGGGGAGAGTGAGAGTGAGGGGGGAGAGTGAAGGGGGGAGGGAGAGTGAAGGGGGAGAGCGAGGAGGGGGGAGAGCGAAGGGGGGAGAGCGAAGGGGGGAGGAGAGTGAAGGGGGGAGAGTGAAGGGGGAGATTGAAGGGGGGAGAGCGAGCAGGGGGGGAGAGTGAAGGGGAGAGCGTGAAGGGGGGGAGAGCGAAGGGGGGAGAGCGAAGGGGGGAGAGCGCGGGGGGAGGAGAGCGAAGGGGGAGAGCGAAGGGGGGAGAGCGAAGGGGGGAGGGGGAGAGTGAAGTGGGGGGGGGGAGAGTGAAGGGGGGAGAGTGAAGGGGGAGAGTGAAGGGGGGAGAGTGAAGGGGGAGGGGGGAGAGTGAAGGGGGAGAGTGAAGGGGGGAGAGCGAAGGGGGGAGAGCGAAGGGGGGAGAGTGAAGGGGGGAGAGTGAAGGGGGGAGAGCGAAGGGGGGAGAGCGAAGGGGGGAGAGCGAAGGGGGGGGGAGGGAGAGTGAAGGGGGGAGAGTGAAGGGGGGAGATTGAAGGGGGGAGAGCGAAGGGGGGGGAGAGTGAAGGGGGGAGTGAGGTGAAGGGGGGGAGAGCGAAGGGGGGAGAGTGAAGGGGGGAGAGTGAAGGGGGGAGAGTGAAGGGGGGAGAGCGAAGGGGGGAGGAGAGTGTGAAGGGGGGAGAGAGTGAAGGGGGGAGAGTGAAGGGGGGAGAGTGAAGGGGGGGGAGAGTGAAGGGGGGAGAGTGAAGGGGGGAGAGTGAAGGGGGGAGAGGTGAAGGGGGGGAGAGTGAAGAAAAGCACAAACATTCCTTTAAGAGTCCGACACAAAGCACAAGAATACTCGGGCGCAAATCACCTCATCTCCGACGAGTTCTAGCGGCGCGCGTTCCGCGGGACCACTCGTGCGGAACTTCCGGATTCTTAGGCGACTCGGCGCGCTGTGCTTTCCCTGCGACGAGATTATGAGCGGTTTGTCACGGCTCCACCGCCAGATTCGTTCCTTCGCGGAAGGTTCTCGTAGCGGAATGCACCGTCAGTGGCGGCGACGGGGCTGCGGAGGTGGAAATCCGCGCCGAATCCGCCGCGGAACGCGGGGGATGAGGACACGTGGCGAGGAAGGGCCGCCGCGAGGAGAGCTAAAGTCAAGAGCGCTGCGAGGATGCTGGCGGCACGGAAATCCATCTTAGGATTGAAACCGCAGCGCGACGGACGGAGTGCGTAAGAAACTAGGCACAACGAAAGAACAAATGAGGACGGATTCCGATTCGTGGAGCAACAGAAATTAGGGGCGGAAGGGGCGAGTTGTGCGAAGTGAATTCGGCCCAAGGCAAGCTTTGTGGGATTCCGATGCCCTCGCCAGTAGCATGCTCGATGTGAGTTTGGCTACCAATTCGAAGCATTGGGAAGTAGTAAATCCAATATTGTGTTAATATGTACCATTGTTTTCTAGCGTTTCTAGAATGTACATGAATTTATTTACAAGGTGAGATACATGCTACATCATGGCATCACTTCTGCAACGTATCCAATGTTTTCACGCATTGTGCCTTGCTTCGCCCATTTCCCCCAACTTCTCCTCTTGCGTCGTCCTACCTTCCACAATCCCCTCCCCCAACCTCCCCGCCAACACCATCTTTATTGTCACAGAACAGTGTAATCTTACTCTCGCGCTATTCCCCTGGTCCCCACACTCTAGGGAATTTTCAGAAGTGAATTACTCTTGCCAGAGAACAGTGTATCTTTCTGTCGCGCTTTCCCCTGCTCCCCGCACTTGGGCGGCATGAATAAGGCGACGAACAGGGGCGGGTACCGGAGGGAGCGAGCGAGAGTACCATCAGTAAACCCCTCCCCCTCCCCCCTCCCGCCCCCCCCTCCCAGAATTATCACTCTTGCCACAGAACAGTGTATCTTTCCGTGGCGCTTTTCCCCTGCTCCCCACACTTGGGCGGCACGAAAGAGGCAACGTACAGGGGCGGGTACCTGAGGGAGCGAGCGAGCAGCTCAAAGCCACTACGGCTGGTATCAGCTGTGAGAGTGAGGTGGGAAGTGGAGGAGGAGGGAGGGCGGGCCACATATGCATAGAAGACCTGCTTGGGAGGGGAGGAGGGGAGGAGGGGAGGAGGGGAGGAGGGGAGGAGGGGAGGAGGGGAGGAGGGAAGGGGCGGGTACCTGAGGGATCGAGCGAGCAGCTCAAAGCCACTGCGGCTGATGTCAGCTGTGAGAGTGAGGTGGGAAGCGGAGGAGGAGGGAGGGCGGGCCACATATGCATAGAAGACCTGCTTGGGAGGAAGAGGAGGGAAAGAGGGGAAGAAGAGGCGGATTCAGACAGGCTATAATATGAACATGACATCTCATCCAGTGCGCATCAGCATGTCCCAGTGCGACTCTCACCTACTCCCCTTCTCACACTCTCACCCTCGCACACTCTCACCTTCTCACCTGCTAGCTCTGGCACTCCCATCCTCTCCTGCAATTTTATCCCTCTCATCCCCACCTGCATGCCAACAGTGTACGCCTTGAGGAAGGTGGGAACCAGGGGAGGCGGCAACTGTGCCAGCGCCTGCTGCAGCTCTGCTTCTGTCATCGCCACTCCGCCCAGCCACCTGGGATGGGAGTAAACAGGGAAACAGGGGGCCTTATGAGTACACGGACCAGGAGAGAGGACACGGGATTTTGAGTGTAGACCTAGGGGAAGCGGGCTGCGCCAGAGCCTGCTGTAGCTCCAATTCTGTCATTGCAACTCCGCCCAGCCACCTTATGAGTAGACTCAAGAAAAGCAGCTGCACTAGAGCCTGCTACACTCTGTTACAGATATTGTCTTTGGAGTGTGAAAGCAGTAACAGCCACACTCACCCGCCAGAGGAGGGAGGGCTGCTCCACACGTCCGCCACATAGACGGTGAGAGCAGCGCAACCCGTGTTACATATATTGTTGCTGGCCGCGAGAAGCACACACGGAGGCTCACACTCACCCGCCCGAAGAGGGAGGGCTGCTCCACACGTCCGCCACATAGACTGTGAGAGCAGCCCATCAGGATTTACAACCTACAGCAGTGGCTTTGGACTGTGAGAGCAGTCGCTCTCTTCAAGGGCCAAGGCTCACACTCACCCACCAGAGGAGGGAGGGCTGCTCCACACGTCCGCCACATACACGGTGAGAGCAGCCGGGTCCTCTGTGAGGGAGATGCTGAGAGGGCTGAAGCCTGTGGGGGGTGAAAGGAAGATGATGTGAAGAGATGAGGGAAGTTGTTGAGTTGACTTGAGTCAAAGGACATAGATTGTGAGAGCAGCCGGGTGCTGAGGGAGATGCTGAGGGGGCTGAAACCCTGTGAGGGGTGAGGGGGGGGAGGGGGATGCGAAGAAGGGAGATGAAAGGAGTGGGGATGAGAGGGGACTGTTGAGTTGACTCGAGTCAAAGCATACACGGTGAGAGCAGCCGGGTCCTCTGTGAGGGATATGCTGAGGGGGCTGAAGCCCTGTGGGGGTTGAATGGAGGATGAGGGGATATGACGAAGGTTGACGAGTTGGCTCAAGTCAAAGGACATAGACCGTGAGAGCAGCCGGGTCCTCTGTGAGGGATACGCTGAGAGGGCTGAAACCCTGTAGGGGGTGAGGGGGGGGGGGGATGCGAAGAGGGGAGATGAAAGGAGTGGGGATGAGGGGGGACTGTTGAGTTGACTCGAGTCAAAGGACATAGACCGTGAGAGCAGCCGGGTCCTCTGTGAGGGATACGCTGAGAGGGCTGAAACCCTGTAGGGGGTGAAGGGGGGGGGGGATGCGAAGAGGGGAGATGAAAGGAGTGGGGATGAGGGGGGACTGTTGAGTTGACTCGAGTCAAAGGACATAGACCGTGAGAGCAGCCGGGTCCTCTGTGAGGGATACGCTGAAGGGGGCTGAAGCCCTGTAAGGGATGCAGAGAGGAAAGCGGAGGGGAAAGTGAGAAACGAATACTGGCAGTGCGCTGTGAGGCGAGGTGAGGCGGGTTGAAGTGAAGTGAAGTGAAGTGAAGTGAAGTGAAGTGAAGTGAAGTGAAGTGAAGTGAAGTGAAGTGAAGTGAAGTGAAGTGAAGTGAAGTGAAGTGAGGTGAAGTGAAGTGAAGTGAAGTGAGGTGAAGTGAAGTGAAGTGAAGTGAGGTGAAGTGAAGTGAAGTGAAGTGAGGTGAAGTGAAGTGAAGTGAGGTGAAGTGAGGTGAAGTGAAGTGAAGTGAGGTGAAGTGAGGTGAAGTGAAGTGAAGTGAGGCGAAGTGAAGTGAAGTGAAGTGATGTCGGAGATACAACTACTCCCTCATCTGCCTTAGTCTTCTTGCTCAACTTCTCTTCACTGCTTCTGTTGCCTCAGCCACCCTCATGAAAGAAATGAAACTCTCACCTCAAGGGTCCTCCCTGAGTGGGTGTCACCGTAGGCAAAGCTTAAGGCAACAAGAATCCACTATACGAAAGGATAACAAACGGAAAGCATTGTGTGTGTGTGTGAGAGTGAACTTACCTGACCCTGGCTCGAACCGTGCATTTCTCAATGTGCGGCTCGAGCCTGGGTTGGTTCGTTCCCATTGGTTGCATGGATTTCACCCCTTGGTGCTCTCCTACCAACTTCGCGTCAATTTCCCAGCCCCCACCTACCCATCCTCGAATCTGCAAGCACAACATAACTACACCCTTGCTACACCCCCTTATTACTGGCACCTTATATGCACAACCGTGCATATTCGGTGACAGCTGTCGGAGATACAGCTACTCCCTCATCTGCCTTAGTCTTCTTGCTCAACTTCTCTTCACTGCTTCTGTTGCCTCAGCCACCCTCTGCCCCCTCCTGTGCCCGTGCTCGCGCAGCTTGAGCGCGGGTCACAGGACCGTTGCGCTGAGGCCCGCTTCCTCGGATCACTGCCGTGTTCGTTTGATGCTCCTTCAACTGCGCTCCCGTGTCATTCTCCAGGACCAGCACCCCCGAAGGGCGCACCTCCTTGACCTTCCAGCGGACCGTCCCCAGTCCTACATCCAAGGTGTCCTGCTTTGCTCTCTTGAGATACACCTCCTGCCCTTCGCTGACGCCCCTTGTCACTCGCCCATCTCCCTTGCGCTGCCTCTGTTCATACCTCCTGGCATCCCTCAGCTGCGCGGTGTGCAGGTTCTCCAGTGCAGCTGGCATCATGTAGCGCATGTAGCGCGCTCTCACCTCGGACAGAGCTACCCAGTTCTTGATCGTGCCCGCCGTCACTGTATCAGTCAATACCCGCGGTGCCCCCACTGGCAGTATGGGCTCTCGTCCGTAAAGTAGGCTGTACGGGGAGTGGTCCTTCAGGGCTGCCTGTTTCCCGAACCTGTACCCTGCTGCTATCCAGTCCAACTCCTCATCCCAGTCTCTCTTCCTCTGCTCCCCATAGGCCCGCAGTCCCCGCTTAAAGGTCTGCACGGCCCGCTCAGTCAGCCCGTCGCTCTGCGGGTGGTAGCGGGAGGTCTTACGGTGCGCGATACCAGACTCCGCCAGCAGCTTCTTGAACTCTCCTTGGAACTCTGTTCCTTGATCAGTGAGTACTTCCCCGCACGCTCCGAATCGGCACACCACCTGCGCCTTGAAGGCTGCTGCAATATGCCTCGCGCTCTTGCTCGGTATGGCTCTCACCTCCAGCCACTTACTCACATGTTCCACCATGAACACTATATACTGATTCCCGCTCCTGCTCAGCGGCAGCTCCCCCGCGAGGTCTAGTGACCAGCGAAACCCCAGCCCACAGATGGGCAGTGAGTGCAGCTCTGCTTTGGCTTGCGTCAGATTGGCTTTGCTCCTCAGACACGCCTCGCACCCTTCCACCCACTCTTTCACCTGCCTGCGCATCCCTTCCCACCACCAGCCCGTCTTGAGCAGCTGCACTGTCCTTTCGTGCCCGAAATGTCCAGCTTGTTGTGGACTTCCTTGATCACAGCGTCACGCTCTTCAGGTGCTGGCACCAGCTTCCAGCCATCCTCCGTCTTGATCTGCAGCTGCTGCTGATACCACCTGTAGTGGTGTCCCCGTGCCCTCACCCTTTCGGGCACCGTTTCATCTTCCTCCGTCTCTCCCTTCAGCCACTCCATTGCCTTTGCATCCAGCCATATGTCGGCTGGCCCCTTGCTCCCTTTTGCACCCGCCCGCTCTACCTCCCTCGCCAGCAGGATTAAGGTCTGTGCTGGCTCCTGCTCCGTCTCTCCCATCTGCTTGGCGGCCTGCTCTGCTTCTGGTGGTGGCAGGTTGCGGGACAGGCCATCAACGTGCTGCAGTGTCTTCCCGGCCTGTGCCTGATCTTAAAATCATATTCCTGCAGCTTTACTGCCCACCGCGCATTCCTCCCCGTCAGGCCCGGCGTCGTCATTAGCCACGTGAGTGGCTGATGGTCTGTAACTAGCGTGAACTCTCTGCCCTGCAGGTACACCCGGAAGTGTCCTACTGCCCATACTGCCGCCAGCCCCTCCCCAATGTATGAGCTGTACTGTGCCTCTGCTGGGTTACAGCTCCTACTGGCGTAGGCTACCACTTTCTCCACTCCCTCTACTTCTTGGCACAGGATCGCCCCCATCCCCTGGCTGCTCCAGTCGGTGTAGAGGATGAAGGGCTGGTCTGCTGTTGGCAGCCGCAGCACTGTCGCCGTCTTCACTGCTGACATGAGATCGTGCAGCGCCTCCCTCTGCTTATCTCCCCACTCCCACGCCATGTCCTCTCGCAGCATCCCGTTCAGCACCGTCGCTCTCTTGCTGAAGTTCGGCACGAAGCGCCTTGTAATAGCTGAGGAAGCCCAGGACTGCACGCAGTCCTGACTTATCTCTTGGCTCCCTTAACTTGTCTAGCACCTGGACCTTTGCCTGCTGGATCCCAATCTGTCCCCCTGTGACCTCGTACCCCAGGTACTGCACCGTCTGCTCCCCCCATCTGCACTTGTTAGTGTGGCACGTGAGCCCTGCCTCTTCTATAGCCGTCAATGTCCTCTCCACGTCCTCCAGGTGCTGCTGCTCGGTCAAGCTGAAGATCACCACGTCGTCGATGTAGCATGCTGCATGCTCTATCCCCCTCAGCACCGCGTCCATGACGCGCTGGAACACCGCTGAGGCGTTCCTCAAACCAAAGGGCATGTACAGCCATTCGTACAACCCATCCGGTCCGTGGAAAGCCGTTTTCTTCACATCTTCCTCTCTGATCTTGATTTGATTGAATCCCTGTCGCAGGTCTAGTGTTGTGAAATACACCCCGTCGGCCATCTTGTCAAAAAGTTCTTCCGCCATCGGCATTGGATATCTGTCTGGCACCGTGTTCTTGTTAAGATCTCTGTAATCCCCGCACATCCTCCGGCTCAGCACCTCTCCTGTCAAATCCTTCCTGGCTGCTACCACGGTCGGGGTTGCGTACTCGGACTCGGACCTCCTGATCAGCCCTGCCTCCAATAACTCCTTGATCTTCTCCCTGCAGATCGCCTCATCCCCTGGTGGCATCTTCCTCCTACGGTGAAACACCGGCTCCTCACTGCTCAGCTTCAGTGCCATTTCCTTGATCTTACACTTCCCCAACTCCTGCAGGGTGAAGGCGAAACCCTTCCTATGCTTGACTAACAGTGCCCTCATTGCCGCCTTCCCTCCCTCGCTCATGCTCTCGCCTATCTTCCATTCGTGCTCTTCTTTCGGCAGGCACGTCCACACCCCCTGTCTGACTGTCGCTACCGTGCTTTCTCCTTCCTTCAGTCCCCACTGCAGCACGGTCTCTCTCCACATCCGCTGCACCAGCCACTTCATCATGTACCCATCCATGGCATTCCCCATCGCTCGCCGCCTCTCTTTCTCGCTCACGCCTGGAGCTGCTGTGGCATTCTCCTTGTACCCCATGGCTAGCTCCCTCTCCAGGGCCGTGGGCTCTTCCCACCGTCCCTTCCTGTGGTCCCGTACCAGTCCTGGGCCTGGCTGTTCCCCATCCATCCTATATCCCGCTGCCCCCTCATACGACACCAGGGTAGATAGCGCTTGCCTCTCCTGCCCCACCTGGTTGCACGGATAATGTCTGCTGTAGCTTTTCTTCCTCACTGGTGCTGGCGTTCTTCCTGGCTCCAGTATATCGCTCACCTTTCGTCCTCCCGCTCTCTGTACCCCTTCAATCTCTTTCTGCAGGTCCTCCGCTGGCACCACGTTCTGCCAGTACATCCTGAGCCGATGTGCGTATGCTCCCATCCGTGCTGCGTCACTGCTTACCCCTTTACCCACCTGCTGGGTCACTCTTTCCTTCACCAGCCTCACTGGTTCTCGCACATCCCCACTGGGTCACTCATCCCCTCACTGGGTCTTGCTCCCCTTTCCCCTTTCCTGCCCATGATACCCCTTGGCATTCCCACCCAGCCACCAGCAGGTCCACGTGCCCCCAGCTTGCTACTTCAGCTTCTGTGATTGTCCTCACGTCATTTACTCCTCGGCTCATGGCTGCCTTGACCACTTCTTCCTTCAGCAGCTCTGGAAACTCCTTGTGTAGCTCCCACGCGTGGTGTTCCGCCATTTTCCTCACTTCTTGTGCCTTTTCCACGTAGATCCACTGCTTCACAGCGATGCCGTTCCGCACCACTGCTGCCAGTCCCGCCCCTATTCCCCCGAACAGCTCCACCAGCCGAATGGGTTGCTGCCAGTCTGTTTGTTGGCTCGGTTCATCCATGAAGTGCATCCTTGGCCCTCCATTTCCTTTTCCATCTGCTGCCTTCTCTGGTGCCCCCTGTTCCACTGCTCCCTCCTTTGGACCAGCCCTATAAGCCCTCTTTGGCTCTGTCCTGACGAACTGCACCGGTAGCTGTCCTAGCGGATCGCCCTCCTTCCACCACCTGGTCCGAAACTCCACTGTCTCCTTCCAGAAGCAGATGGTCATGCCCAGTGCGAAGATCATTTCTGTGCCCACTAAGACGTCAAAGTCCTCTGACTCTGAGATCCCACACCTGATCCTGACCGGCGTCTCATGCTTCTCCCCTTTCAGCACCGTCAGCTCTATCGGCGTCCTGGTACATGGCATCCACTTGGATTCGCCCCCTTCCGCGGTCATCACCAGCATTCCTTTCACCACGTGTCGGTCTGGAGCCCACAGTCCCAGCTTCTCTGCCATCCCTTTCCCGAGTATTACACTCTGCGCCCCCGTATCTATGATCGTCGTCTTCGCCTTCTCTCCTTCCACAGTCAATGCGCCGCCTTGGATCAGCAGCACTGAAGTCTGGCACGCCAACCTCTCTTGGGGGTGCCGCGCAGCGGTGTACCTTTCTTCCTTCTCCTTAGGTTTCTGTCCCTTCTCCCTCTCCTTTCTCACATGTTCCTTCCGTGCGTCCTTTCCACCGCTGCGTAGCCCCATCTCTTCCCTTCCCCTCCATACCATATAAGCTGGCTGCTCCTCATGCTCTGTTTCTCCTCTTCATCCTGCTCCACGTCCTCCTCTTCCTCTTCCTTGGCGTACATCCCCGCTTCTGCTTCCCGCCGTGGTCCCATTGCCTGCAGCTGGGCTTGCAACCTGCCAATCTGCTTCTCCAGTTCCTCTGGCCTCTTCTTCGCTGCTCGCTCTCGCTGATAACATTCCTTCGCTGCATGTCCTCCCTTCCCACATACTTCACACTTCGCGGCCGTAGGACATTCCCGCCGTCGGTGCCCTGGCTTGCCACAAGAGTCACAATTCTTGCAGTCCCTGCGCAAGTGTCCTGGCTGCCCGCATGGGTGGCATGTCCGCGTGTCAGTCCTGGTCTCCCCTCTTCCCGCTGCCCTGTCCCTCTCCTCTGGTATCATGGCAGCAGCCCATGTAGGTCCCCTGCCTCGCTCCGCCGGTCAGGGCCTATAAGCTTCATACCTCCTCTGCGCCAGCTCCATTTTCTCTGCCAGTTCAAACACCTCCTCCAGCGCTGTGTCAGCTCCCATTTCATACACTTTCATCCGCAGTCCGCTTCCCAAAGTGCCCTCCAGCCCATCCAGGAACTTACTCACAAGCAGGGCCGTGTCTGCGCAGGCCACATCCTCTGCCAAGTTGACCAGGCGGTTATAGTAGGTGAGCAGTGACTCACTCCGCCCCTTCCTGAAATCTTGAAACTCTCTGATTTTCTCTGCCGTGTGCCCTGGAAACTGCCGCTTTAGCCGCCTCAGGAATGCCTCAGTGGGGTCCTCCCCGTACCTTCCTGCCCTGTCCAGTAGCTCATCCATCTTCATCCTGTATAACGTCTCCGCCTCCCCTTCTAATGTGTTCGGCAGACTCAGGAAGAAGTCCACTGAGTCCATGCCGCTCCTTTCGCACCGGTACCGCACGTTGCCAACCTGCATCAGGTAATTCTTCAGTGTGGGGCCCGTACGCTGGTCTCCTGAGAAGCGTGTTGGCACTTCCACCCTCGTGACCATTGCCGTGCTTCCCTTGCCTTCTCCCCACGCCTCGCTCGGCCCTTCTGCCGATCTCCCTGATGCTCCTCTCTCTCTCGCCCGCAATAATCCTTCCCTTGCCTCTCTGGCTCGCTCCAGGCTGTGCATCAGCCCACTGCCTCCTTCTCTGCTGCCGCGCTGATCCCGTCCTTCCTCACTGGCACGCCTTCCGTCATACCGCCCGTATCGATCAGGTGAGTGATGCCCATAGCCGCGCCCCCTTCCCGGCTCTGTTGCCGTGGCCGCGAGCCATGTCCGCCTTCCCTGCTTTCTCCAGGACGCGTGTGCCACTCGGGCGAGTGCGTCTAGCTTCCCCATCTCTCTCCATGATACCGTTGCCGACCAGGCGAGCGGTAGTCGCCTCCGCGTCCCTCGTCACGTGGATACCGGGGACCTGGAGAGCGCCGCTCCCCTCCGCCTCTCCAGTCGTGATACCTCCGCGGATCTGGTGAGCGCCCACTTCCCCCGCGCCCATTGTCTTGGTACTGCCGTGGCTCAGGCGAGCGGTAGCCGCCCCTGCACCTGTCTTCATGTAGCTGCTGCCGCACTGGCGAGCGATAGCCGCTTCCATGCCTCTCGCTCCCGTGCGGACGTCGTGGGTCTGGTGAGCGTGCGCCGCTACCGCCTTCCCCGCCATAGTTCTGCCGTCGATCCGGCGCGCGCGTGTCGCCACACGCCCCCCCTTCCCGGTACATCCGCGGATCTGGCGAGCGCGCACTGCCGCCGCGTCCTCCGTCCCGATTCAGGCGCGGATCAGGCGAACGCGCGCCGCCGCCACGTCCCTCGTCACGCTGCTGACGCGAATCTGAAGCGCGTGCGCCACTGCCACGCCCCCCGCCGTCGCCTTTCTCTTCGTCGTGCGGCAGATCTCAACTACCGCCCTTTCCGTCCGCCTCCACCGTGCTCGGCTCCGCCGCCACGCCCGCCTGCGCGGGATCCTTGTCCTCGACTTCAGCGGGCTTTTCGCGCTGCTCGCCTGCGCCTTCCTCCGGGGATTCGTCATCGCCTTTGATCTCACCATCACGGTTCGTCCCGCACTCGATTCGCCGAGTCGGCCTCGTCGTCGCCATCCACGTCAAGATCGCCTTGGCGACCTGAGAAGAACTCCTCCAGGCCTCGCCCGCGACTTCTCTCTTCGCGACGGCGATAGCCTTCCTCCGGCGAGCGGTACGCTCCCGTGTCCTGGCGGGTACCCATAACCGCCCTCAGCTCCGTGACGCCCGTCCGTCCGCCATGGGTCGCTTCCCATCGTGACAGATCCGGATCCGCCTCTTCCTTCTCGAGGGGATCTTCCCTCTTGCCGATCTGCGCGAGAGGTACCTGATCCGCGCGAAAGGCCGGCCACCGCGGAGATCGCTCAGGTCGCCGCGGCGACCTCTCCAAGGAACGTCCTCGCTCACGTGAGCGTTCGCGCCGTGGGCGATCCTCCTCACGGCGTCCGTAATTCCTGCCCTAACGCAGCTCGTACACATCCATGCTTGTACGCGCACCCTTTCCGTTTGTTATGAAAGAAATGAAACTCTCACCTCAAGGGTCCTCCCTGAGTGGGTATCACCGTAGGCAAAGCTTAAGGCAACAAGAATCCACTATACGAAAGGATAACAAACGGAAAGCATTGTGTGTGTGTGTGAGAGTGAACTTACCTGACCCTGGCTCGAACCGTGCATTTCTCAATGTGCGGCTCGAGCCTGGGTTGGTTCGTTCCCATTGGTTGCATGGATTTCACCCCTTGGTGCTCTCCTACCAACTTCGCGTCAATTTCCCAGCCCCCACCTACCCATCCTCGAATCTGCAAGCACAACATAACTACACCCTTGCTACACCCCCTTATTACTGGCACCTTATATGCACAACCGTGCATATTCGGTGACAATGAATGAAGTGAAGTGAAGTGAAGTGAGGTGAAGTGAAGTGAAGTGAAGTGAAGTGAAGTGAGGTGAAGTGAAGTGAAGTGAAGTGAGGTGAAGCGAAGAGAAGTGAAGTGAAGTGAGGTGAAGTGAAGTGAAGTGAGGTGAAGTGAGGTGAAGTGAGGTGAAGTGAAGTGAGGTGAAGTGAAGTGAAGTGAAGTGAAGTGAAGTGAAGTGAAGTGAAGTGAAGTGAGGTGAAGTGAAGTGAAGTGAGGTGAAGTGAAGTGAAGTGAAGTGAAGTGAAGTGAGGTGAAGTGAGGTGAAGTGAAGTGAAGTGAGGTGAAGTGAGGTGAAGTGAGGTGAAGTGAAGTGAGGTGAAGTGAAGTGAAGTGAAGTGAAGTGAAGTGAGGTGAAGTGAAGTGAAGTGAGGTGAAGTGAAGTGAAGTGAAGTGAAGTGAAGTGAAGTGAAGTGAAGTGAAGTGAGGTGAAGTGAGGTGAAGTGAGGTGAAGTGAGGTG